>JAIOJX010000025.1:9583140-10183140 GCA_022376925.1 Tragulus kanchil
TGAGTCTGAATCCTGGAGAGGAGGGAGAGGCAGAGCCTTTTCATCTTACGAGTGATCTGCAGGTGGTTCTGATGCACAAGCCAGGCTAGACAGTGGCTTTGACCCTTTAGGTAAAAGGGTCCAGGGTTCTAGGGTGGGTTTGTTTTTTTATTTTGAACAGATAAGTGTGATTAGAGTATATTTACATAAGTAACCTGCTAACAGTAGTTAAAGTAAAGCAAAAGGTTTCTCAAGAAAAATTGTGTCAAAATATACTTCCCTTCAAAACACTGTGATTTACGAGCTAGATGTGATAAAATGAAAATAGCATCTTTAAAGAACAGACGTGTGTGTGTGTGTGTGTGCACTCAGTTGTGTCCAACTCTTTGGGACCCCATGGACTGTAGCCCCCTCCAGGCTTCTCTGTCCGTGGGATTTTTCAGGTAAGAATACTGGAGTGGGTTGCCATTTCCTACTTTAGGAGGAATCTTGAATCTTCCCAGTCCAGGGACGGAACCCATGTCTCCTGTGTCTCTTGCATTGGCAGACAGATTCTTTTACCACTGAGCCATCAGGGAAGCCCTAAATAGCACGTGTAATTAAGGTCAAAACAATATTGGTACAGTCAGATTCCTGATCAGAATTCAGGAGTGGGGTTGATTACAAGTTCTTTATGCTGATGAGTGTGGTTTCATCCTGATGACTTTTTTTTTTTAAAAGATTTATTTATTTACTTATATTTTTGGTTGGGATGGGGTGGGGAGGGAGGGGAGCAGGCGGGCAACTTTTATTGGTCTTTCATTTGTCCATTTTCATCCATCTTTGTTCTTTGGTCAGTGTGGGCCTCCCATCGCGGTGGCCTCTGTCATCGCAGAGCACCCACTCTGGTTGCATGCGCTCCAGAGCCCGGGCTTGGTAATTGGACACATTGGTCCAGCCGCTCCGTGGCACATGGGATCTTCCCAGGCCAGGGATCGAACCGGCGCCCCTTGCACTGCAAGGCGGTGTCCTTACCCACTGGACCACCGGAAGTGATTACACACTTTGTTTAGAGATGCAGTACCTTCTACGTGGCCGCTGGTGGCACCATCTCAGGCAGCACTTTCGTCAGTGGTTCTAAGTTCCCCAAAGTGCTCTTGAGTCTGAATCCTGGAGAGGAGGGAGAGGCAGAGCCTTTTCATCTTACGAGTGATCTGCAGGTGGTTCTGATGCACAAGCCAGGCTAGACAGTGGCTTTGACCCTTTAGGTAAAAGGGTCCAGGGTTCTAGGGTGGGTTTGTTTTTTTATTTTGAACAGATAAGTGTGATTAGAGTATATTTACATAAGTAACCTGCTAACAGTAGTTAAAGTAAAGCAAAAGGTTTCTCAAGAAAAATTGTGTCAAAATATACTTCCCTTCAAAACACTGTGATTTACGAGCTAGATGTGATAAAATGAAAATAGCATCTTTAAAGAACAGACGTGTGTGTGTGTGTGTGTGCACTCAGTTGTGTCCAACTCTTTGGGACCCCATGGACTGTAGCCCCCTCCAGGCTTCTCTGTCCGTGGGATTTTTCAGGTAAGAATACTGGAGTGGGTTGCCATTTCCTACTTTAGGAGGAATCTTGAATCTTCCCAGTCCAGGGACGGAACCCATGTCTCCTGTGTCTCTTGCATTGGCAGACAGATTCTTTTACCACTGAGCCATCAGGGAAGCCCTAAATAGCACGTGTAATTAAGGTCAAAACAATATTGGTACAGTCAGATTCCTGATCAGAATTCAGGAGTGGGGTTGATTACAAGTTCTTTATGCTGATGAGTGTGGTTTCATCCTGATGACTTTTTTTTTTTAAAAGATTTATTTATTTACTTATATTTTTGGTTGGGATGGGGTGGGGAGGGAGGGGAGCAGGCGGGCAACTTTTATTGGTCTTTCATTTGTCCATTTTCATCCATCTTTGTTCTTTGGTCAGTGTGGGCCTCCCATCGCGGTGGCCTCTGTCATCGCAGAGCACCCACTCTGGTTGCATGCGCTCCAGAGCCCGGGCTTGGTAATTGGACACATTGGTCCAGCCGCTCCGTGGCACATGGGATCTTCCCAGGCCAGGGATCGAACCGGCGCCCCTTGCACTGCAAGGCGGTGTCCTTACCCACTGGACCACCAGGGAAGCCCCTGATGACTTTTTTATCCAAGAGGTTAGGGATGCTGGCAGCAGAGTTGCAAATCAGGGTGAAGGTTTTAAGAAAAATAAAAATTTCAGGAAGAAGGAGAAAACAAGGCCAGAAAGAGAGAGAGAAATATTACCTGTATGAATGGATGGAAAGTGAATATATCTCCTTTGAAAAGAAGAACAAAAGCCAGAAGGGAGCAGGAGTGAACTAGTAAATGTGGATGCTCCTAAGTGTATATTATCTGAAAAGGAGAGTTATGCTGTAAGGCTGGGCAAGTGAGCATAAACTAAAGGCAGAAAAGGACTCAACAATTCCAGGGGAGGGGCAGACCCTGTCTCAGGGAGTGAACATAGAAGAAGCCAATGGGGCTAGTGAACCCAAGGATCAGGGCTAGGAGAGTTACCTGTGACAACAAATGTGTCAACACAGAGAGCCTGGAAGAGGCTGATGCTGTCAACCTCTGCTAAGCCGAGACACGTGGACTACATGTTAGTAACTTCGCTCATCTGGATATAGTTTGTATCCTAACAGTCCTTTTTATTGTAAAAATAGGTGTATGACTTGAAAGGGCTATGCATGCTGGATCTTAGTGGAGGTGTTGGTTGTGGTGAACAGCCAGAGTGAAAGGGAAAAAGCATAGTTTTTTTGAAGGTGAAACCCACTCCCCATAAAGAGTAGTTGGGTGAAACTTCTGGAAGTTCTACAAGACAAGGAGTATCTGAGAACTGTCTATCAGAGAGGCAGCCTGCAGGCTAGACTGGCAGGTTCAAGAGCTCAGAGGACAGAACTGTAAGAAGAGAAGAGGCCATGGTTGGGGCTTCCCAGGTTGTGCTAGTGGTAAAGAACCTATGTGCCAATGCAGGAGATGCAAGAGATGTGGGTTCAATCCATGGGTAAGGAAGATCCCCTGAAGGGCATGTCAACGCACTCCAGTATTCTTGCCTGGAGAATCCCATGGATAGAGGAACCAGGTGTGCTACAGTTCATGGGGTTGCAAAGAGCTGGACATGACTGAAGCAACCTAGCATGTGTGCAGGAAGGCATGTCAGTGAAACCTAGAGGAAGATGCTTCAGAGATGGGGGATCATCCATAATGGAAGGCTGATTATAAGCAGAAATCAAGAAGAGGATCATGAGTTAAACAGAATTTGGAGAAAGGAAAGCTAAGTGTAGGACTCCTTGCCCAGAAGTCCATGGATAATCACACTCCTTGAAAAGACATGGTGGGGAGATCCTGGCTGAGGCTGTGGTGGTGAGCTGCTCAGACACCGTTTGACCTGAAGTGAACTGGGAGCCCTGGACCTATGGGTAAAGACCCCTGACTCACTGCCTGTGAAATCTCAGTGTAAAATGTCAGCCTGGACCTAGGGAAGGAGGAAAATGAGGCTAGGAAGTCTACAAGGAGGAACCTTTTGGGACATAAAAGTAGTACAAGAGAGCCCCTTGTGGACCTTCTGAATACTCAAGACTGTTGGAAATACTCTGCGACTCAGATTTCCTCACCAAATAGAAAGGTTATGTGCCTGTCAGTTTTCTGCCTCTGTTATTGGGACTGTAGCTCGGCTGGAGGAGGCGATAGTACTTAGGAATACCAGAGAGTGGTAAAAGGCCATAACTCAAGGGATGTAATTTCTGGAAGAGAGATTTCCCCCTTACTTTGGGGGCCAAGAGCTTCCCAGGTGACGTCAGTGGAGGTGTTGGTTGTGGTGAACAGCCAGAGTGAAAGGGAAAAAGCATAGTTTTTTTGAAGGTGAAACCCACTCCCCATAAAGAGTAGTTGGGTGAAACTTCTGGAAGTTCTACAAGACAAGGAGTATCTGAGAACTGTCTATCAGAGAGGCAGCCTGCAGGCTAGACTGGCAGGTTCAAGAGCTCAGAGGACAGAACTGTAAGAAGAGAAGAGGCCATGGTTGGGGCTTCCCAGGTTGTGCTAGTGGTAAAGAACCTATGTGCCAATGCAGGAGATGCAAGAGATGTGGGTTCAATCCATGGGTAAGGAAGATCCCCTGAAGGGCATGTCAACGCACTCCAGTATTCTTGCCTGGAGAATCCCATGGATAGAGGAACCAGGTGTGCTACAGTTCATGGGGTTGCAAAGAGCTGGACATGACTGAAGCAACCTAGCATGTGTGCAGGAAGGCATGTCAGTGAAACCTAGAGGAAGATGCTTCAGAGATGGGGGATCATCCATAATGGAAGGCTGATTATAAGCAGAAATCAAGAAGAGGATCATGAGTTAAACAGAATTTGGAGAAAGGAAAGCTAAGTGTAGGACTCCTTGCCCAGAAGTCCATGGATAATCACACTCCTTGAAAAGACATGGTGGGGAGATCCTGGCTGAGGCTGTGGTGGTGAGCTGCTCAGACACCGTTTGACCTGAAGTGAACTGGGAGCCCTGGACCTATGGGTAAAGACCCCTGACTCACTGCCTGTGAAATCTCAGTGTAAAATGTCAGCCTGGACCTAGGGAAGGAGGAAAATGAGGCTAGGAAGTCTACAAGGAGGAACCTTTTGGGACATAAAAGTAGTACAAGAGAGCCCCTTGTGGACCTTCTGAATACTCAAGACTGTTGGAAATACTCTGCGACTCAGATTTCCTCACCAAATAGAAAGGTTATGTGCCTGTCAGTTTTCTGCCTCTGTTATTGGGACTGTAGCTCGGCTGGAGGAGGCGATAGTACTTAGGAATACCAGAGAGTGGTAAAAGGCCATAACTCAAGGGATGTAATTTCTGGAAGAGAGATTTCCCCCTTACTGACCAAGAGATGACCATGCTAATTAACTCAGGTTTAGTGCAGAGGAAGAACAGAGAAGTCTTTTCTATGGAGTTAATGGCTTCCCAGGTGGCACTTATAGTAAAGAATTCACCTGCCACTGTAGGAGACGCAAGAGAAGTGGGTTTGATCTCTGGGTCTGGACGATTCCCTGGAGGAGGAAATGGCAACCCACCCCTATAGTTTTGTCTGAAAAATTCCATGGACAGAGGAGTCTGATGGGCTCCAGTTTATGGGACCACAGAAGATTGTACTAGGACTGAGTGCATACTGAATAACACACAGATACACACAAGGTCCTGACAAAAAATATTTTAAATGAATTAATTAAAGAGCTTACGAAATTGTATAATCAGTAAAGAAAGAGAATATGTGCATCTGGTTAATTTCATCTAAGGGTATAATGTAAAAGTATTTTTAAAAATTAGGTCAAAATTCCCAGGAGTAATATTTGAATAGTATGGGGTTTTCCAGGAGAAGGAGGAACTTTGATTGAAAACACCAACTTCACAAAGTGAAGCAAATTGTTTAGAATTATTCATTGTAGCAGACAGTAGTACACTCTGTCAAAGATGGTATATCCTGAGCAAGAGTTTATGGAGGTTTGAATGAAGAAGGCACTATGTCTTGTTCATAAAATGTACTCAATATGCATTTATTGAGTAAACCAAACAGTGTATGCTGAGTAATTAAGCAAATTGATGAATGAATGAAGGATGTAGTTGTATGTTCCATTTGAGAAGTCTTTCTCCAAGATGAGGTAACTGCCCTTAATTGGGTCCCCTCCAACCATGTAATCTCATGTCTATCCTACTATATACTGTGATCTCCTACTAAACTGTTAGCTACCTGAGGGTAGGAATTAATTCTTATTTTCATGCTAACTCCAGCTCTGACCACAGTATCTTGCACATAGTAGACATTCAAGAAATAGTTGTGTAAATGAATGACTTTATTGGGACTGTAGCTCGGCTGAAAATAGTACTTAGGAATACCAGAGAGTGGTAAAAGGCCATAACTCAAGGGATGTAATTTCTGGAAGAGAGATTTCCCCCTTACTGACCAAGAGATGACCATGCTAATTAACTCAGGTTTAGTGCAGAGGAAGAACAGAGAAGTCTTTTCTATGGAGTTAATGGCTTCCCAGGTGGCACTTATAGTAAAGAATTCACCTGCCACTGTAGGAGACGCAAGAGAAGTGGGTTTGATCTCTGGGTCTGGACGATTCCCTGGAGGAGGAAATGGCAACCCACCCCTATAGTTTTGTCTGAAAAATTCCATGGACAGAGGAGTCTGATGGGCTCCAGTTTATGGGACCACAGAAGATTGTACTAGGACTGAGTGCATACTGAATAACACACAGATACACACAAGGTCCTGACAAAAAATATTTTAAATGAATTAATTAAAGAGCTTACGAAATTGTATAATCAGTAAAGAAAGAGAATATGTGCATCTGGTTAATTTCATCTAAGGGTATAATGTAAAAGTATTTTTAAAAATTAGGTCAAAATTCCCAGGAGTAATATTTGAATAGTATGGGGTTTTCCAGGAGAAGGAGGAACTTTGATTGAAAACACCAACTTCACAAAGTGAAGCAAATTGTTTAGAATTATTCATTGTAGCAGACAGTAGTACACTCTGTCAAAGATGGTATATCCTGAGCAAGAGTTTATGGAGGTTTGAATGAAGAAGGCACTATGTCTTGTTCATAAAATGTACTCAATATGCATTTATTGAGTAAACCAAACAGTGTATGCTGAGTAATTAAGCAAATTGATGAATGAATGAAGGATGTAGTTGTATGTTCCATTTGAGAAGTCTTTCTCCAAGATGAGGTAACTGCCCTTAATTGGGTCCCCTCCAACCATGTAATCTCATGTCTATCCTACTATATACTGTGATCTCCTACTAAACTGTTAGCTACCTGAGGGTAGGAATTAATTCTTATTTTCATGCTAACTCCAGCTCTGACCACAGTATCTTGCACATAGTAGACATTCAAGAAATAGTTGTGTAAATGAATGACTTTATTTACTGGAGTACTAGCTTAAGCCAAATGTAAAATTAGTATTACTTATGGAGAGTAAAAGAGGTACTTAAAAAATACTTAAATAATATTGAGAGAGTTCATGAAAGAGATATAAGTGGCAGAAAGACAGTTTGGACAGTGTTGTTACCATAACTTGAACATGGATTTAGGCTGGAAAATGGATTATAATGATGCAGAGCAAACAGTTCCTTTCTTGGAAATGAAGGACTAAAGACTTGAGGGTGGAGATGAGATTTTACTGAAAACCCTGGAGAATGTCCCCGCCTGCCCCATGTGCAACACACTTAGACTGTCAGATTAAATTTAGATTATTTCTTGAAAAAAAATTTCAGAGGAATTCCGGCATCTATCTCCCCCTACTGGTGTCATATTAAGAGTGATGTCTAACTTATTTTTTCCCCTTTCTTTTAACTGAAAAACATTTTAATCAAGACGAAGATCTTCATTTGTTGTTTGGAAAAAAAATTTATACTTAATATAGAATTTAAGCATCATACATTTGGAGTAGAAATTGAACTATAAATCGTCTCATCACAGATGAGGATTGGTTAAATATTTCTGCTAGTTCATCTGTAGTTAACAAATTTTATATGACAATGGGTTGTAATTGGCTGACACAATAAAAAATATAGATTGTGTATTACTGAAAATTTCAAACATACACAAAAGTAGAGAGGAAAAAAGTAACGAACTTCTATATATACATTTTTCAGCTCCAACCAACAAGTCACAGCTAATGGTATTTTATGACTTCTCTCAATTCTCTCATCCAGGTCATTTGAAGCAGAGTCCAAGCATTGTATCACTTCATCTGTATGTGCTTCAGGATGTACCTGAAAGGTAAGGATATTTAAAATATCCCTATTTTGAAGCCTGGCCAAAATTAGCTAATAGTTCCTTAATATCAGCAAATACCCAGTCAATGTTCAAATTTCCACAGTTGTTTTGAAATTTGTCGTTCTTTATTTTACAGCCTTTTAGAATGAAGATTTTAATAAGGGCCATGAATTGTAATTTTGTTTGGCATGTCCCTTACATTTCATGGAGTTTATGAGATTTCAGTTGCCTCCTCCATCAATTTTTTGAGTATTATTTTTGTTAAGAGAAGTGCTTTGTTTGTTCTGAGCAGTGTTTAAGGATCTGGAATTTACCAAATGTAAAATTAGTATTACTTATGGAGAGTAAAAGAGGTACTTAAAAAATACTTAAATAATATTGAGAGAGTTCATGAAAGAGATATAAGTGGCAGAAAGACAGTTTGGACAGTGTTGTTACCATAACTTGAACATGGATTTAGGCTGGAAAATGGATTATAATGATGCAGAGCAAACAGTTCCTTTCTTGGAAATGAAGGACTAAAGACTTGAGGGTGGAGATGAGATTTTACTGAAAACCCTGGAGAATGTCCCCGCCTGCCCCATGTGCAACACACTTAGACTGTCAGATTAAATTTAGATTATTTCTTGAAAAAAAATTTCAGAGGAATTCCGGCATCTATCTCCCCCTACTGGTGTCATATTAAGAGTGATGTCTAACTTATTTTTTCCCCTTTCTTTTAACTGAAAAACATTTTAATCAAGACGAAGATCTTCATTTGTTGTTTGGAAAAAAATTTATACTTAATATAGAATTTAAGCATCATACATTTGGAGTAGAAATTGAACTATAAATCGTCTCATCACAGATGAGGATTGGTTAAATATTTCTGCTAGTTCATCTGTAGTTAACAAATTTTATATGACAATGGGTTGTAATTGGCTGACACAATAAAAAATATAGATTGTGTATTACTGAAAATTTCAAACATACACAAAAGTAGAGAGGAAAAAAGTAACGAACTTCTATATATACATTTTTCAGCTCCAACCAACAAGTCACAGCTAATGGTATTTTATGACTTCTCTCAATTCTCTCATCCAGGTCATTTGAAGCAGAGTCCAAGCATTGTATCACTTCATCTGTATGTGCTTCAGGATGTACCTGAAAGGTAAGGATATTTAAAATATCCCTATTTTGAAGCCTGGCCAAAATTAGCTAATAGTTCCTTAATATCAGCAAATACCCAGTCAATGTTCAAATTTCCACAGTTGTTTTGAAATTTGTCGTTCTTTATTTTACAGCCTTTTAGAATGAAGATTTTAATAAGGGCCATGAATTGTAATTTTGTTTGGCATGTCCCTTACATTTCATGGAGTTTATGAGATTTCAGTTGCCTCCTCCATCAATTTTTTGAGTATTATTTTTGTTAAGAGAAGTGCTTTGTTTGTTCTGAGCAGTGTTTAAGGATCTGGAATTTACCAACTGAATCCTCATAGTGTTGTATAACCTAGACCTCTGTCTCCTGTATTTCCTGTAAATACAGGAAGTTGGTAATTAGATCCAGAGGTTTCATTTTCTTCCTCTCTCTCTTTTTTTTTTTTTTGCAAGATCCTATTGTATACGTCTATCACTCAGTGTTTGGTAGTAGTTGAACTTCATTGTCTAGAGACTGTCTACTTAGCACTTGACAATACGGAAATTTCTGTGATGGTAGAAGTGTTCTGTACCAGTACATAGATGTTCTATATCTGTATTAAATGCTCTGTAGCTATTCTGTATCTTAATACGCTAACCACCAGCCACCCATAGCTCTTAAATGTAAGTAATAGGCTGAGAAACTGCATTTTTATTTTTTAAAATTTTAATTACTTTAAATGTAAACAGTCACATGTCTAATGGCTACCATATTGAATAGGATAGCTGCAGACCCATAAATTCATTAAAAGCTGAAAAATGCTCCTATTCTACTTCATTCTTTACTTATTGGAATATTTTTATAGAGAGAAATTTCCTCTTAAATATCTTGCTACTGTGAGGTTCAGTTTATACAGAAAAGATAAGAAAGTCACTTAATTTTTACTCTGTTTATAGGCTGTCAAAATAATAAATTGATTCCTTAGCATTCTCCGAAAGTGATGCATCCTTATGTGCATGTTTTTTGTTGTTGCCGTGTTGTCATAATTTGCATTTTACTTTATTGTAGTTATTCTTGTTGAGGCTCAAGTTGGTCGGTCCTTGGCCAGAGAGGGTTTATTCAAATTATCTCCTGAGAACTCTTGCTCTGAGCCCACAAGTCTGATAGTGCTCTGGCTTTCTGGTGTGTGAGAAGGTATTTTAGGATCATTGTATAAATACCCTGCCTCATATCTGAAATTAGCTATTTTTCAAGATGCTCTGGTTCTGTTTCGTGGTCAGCGGTATTTCAGAATCATATAATCTGGGTACTACGGTGATCACTACTATTTGGTTGGTCGTTGTTTCTAGCCTTCAAAGAAACGTTTATGAGATTTCAGTTGCCTCCTCCATCAATTTTTTGAGTATTATTTTTGTTAAGAGAAGTGCTTTGTTTGTTCTGAGCAGTGTTTAAGGATCTGGAATTTACCAACTGAATCCTCATAGTGTTGTATAACCTAGACCTCTGTCTCCTGTATTTCCTGTAAATACAGGAAGTTGGTAATTAGATCCAGAGGTTTCATTTTCTTCCTCTCTCTCTCTTTTTTTTTTTTGCAAGATCCTATTGTATACGTCTATCACTCAGTGTTTGGTAGTAGTTGAACTTCATTGTCTAGAGACTGTCTACTTAGCACTTGACAATACGGAAATTTCTGTGATGGTAGAAGTGTTCTGTACCAGTACATAGATGTTCTATATCTGTATTAAATGCTCTGTAGCTATTCTGTATCTTAATACGCTAACCACCAGCCACCCATAGCTCTTAAATGTAAGTAATAGGCTGAGAAACTGCATTTTTATTTTTTAAAATTTTAATTACTTTAAATGTAAACAGTCACATGTCTAATGGCTACCATATTGAATAGGATAGCTGCAGACCCATAAATTCATTAAAAGCTGAAAAATGCTCCTATTCTACTTCATTCTTTACTTATTGGAATATTTTTATAGAGAGAAATTTCCTCTTAAATATCTTGCTACTGTGAGGTTCAGTTTATACAGAAAAGATAAGAAAGTCACTTAATTTTTACTCTGTTTATAGGCTGTCAAAATAATAAATTGATTCCTTAGCATTCTCCGAAAGTGATGCATCCTTATGTGCATGTTTTTTGTTGTTGCCGTGTTGTCATAATTTGCATTTTACTTTATTGTAGTTATTCTTGTTGAGGCTCAAGTTGGTCGGTCCTTGGCCAGAGAGGGTTTATTCAAATTATCTCCTGAGAACTCTTGCTCTGAGCCCACAAGTCTGATAGTGCTCTGGCTTTCTGGTGTGTGAGAAGGTATTTTAGGATCATTGTATAAATACCCTGCCTCATATCTGAAATTAGCTATTTTTCAAGATGCTCTGGTTCTGTTTCGTGGTCAGCGGTATTTCAGAATCATATAATCTGGGTACTACGGTGATCACTACTATTTGGTTGGTCGTTGTTTCTAGCCTTAAAAGAAACAAGGGTTAGAGATTGAGGTTTAAAAAAAAAACCTACATTGTAAATTCATCCTGACGCATGCGACTTAAAATCAGGGCTACAAGATTGTGTCTGATTGGGTTTTTCTTTTTTTAAAAAAAGTTGAACATCTAGTTTCTTCTCAGTGTTGCCAGTATAACTAACTACCTTTATTCTACAGGTAGTTATTCTACCTTTATTCCTTTATTCCACAATACACACACAATAATTTGAGGATAACAATACTGACTTACCATCAATGAAGTTATTATTGAAAAGGTACATTTATCTTTGGGCTCGTTTTTTCATGTTTAGTTATTCCTAGAGCCTCCCTCATCAGTGATAGATTATTGTGCTTCAGGGTATTTGAAATATTGATAGTTTTTTTGTGTGGATTTGCCAACAAATGGTTGCAGATTTCTATTTATTTGTTTCCTTTTATTTTTAGGGGTTTCTTTTTTAAACTATAGCTTTGTTGTTGTTTGTTTGTTTTTAGGTAAGAAATGGGTTTATTCAGATTCAGAGAAAGCACACTCCACAGACAGAGTGTGGACCATGGCAGAGCAAATCCAGTGGCCTATAGCTTTGTTTTATAAAGTATTTATGTGGTCCTAGAGAGTCATAGCCACAAAACACAGTATATTAAAAAAAAAAAAATCTAGGTTCTTAACCCCATTTCCTTAACTCTGTTCTCTTTCTCATTCTCTCAGTTTTATTTTAAAAAATTGTAATTTAATCATTAACTTATTATTTCCAGGATGTGAGTGTCTTTATGTCTACCCTTTACTAGATGAGTGATAGTATACTCTATGCACTTTTCTCCTTTTTCTGATTTTTTTAATGGTGTATCCTGGAAATCACTGACTAATAATATGCAGAGATAAACCTCATTCCTTTTTGTGACTGCATAGTATTCTATTGAAGAGATGTTCCATACTTATTCAATAAGGCCTCTATTGATGGACACTTAGTTTGTGGAAAGCCTTCTAAGAACATTTAAAATAAGTACAGGAGGAACATAAACAAATACATTACCTTTCTTCATAGTATTTCATTATTTACTAGTTTCTCTAGGTATTTATAAAGATAACATTAAATTAATGAACTAAGATAAATATTGGGGTAAAATTAAAGTAAGTTTGCAGAAAGTTACAGATCTGAGTACCTGCAAATGAAATATTTTTAGTTTTCATTATCTGTTTAGGGGGCTGGTGACCATTTTTCTGATCATCAGCCTTCTTAGGATAGAGGCTGGAAAAGGAGAGATGATTGAATTTGAGAGCGGTGCATGATAGAAGAATCATCTTTTAGGAAGTGAAGTGGTAGTTATTTTTGAAGAAAATTTTATTTTACCTTCCACTTTTTGCCTATAAGCTTTTCAGGGAATTTGTGTTAGAGGATAAAACAATGAAATACTGGATAATTATTGTTCCATTATTTGGACTTGTGCTTGAATAGAGGTTGGAAGATAACTATTGGCAATAATTATATGGACTCCAGCCACTTTGTTATTCACTCTACCTCTTTCATCATCTACTTTTCAGATATTTAGAAGGTCAAAAGCGAATGGTAACTGACGAAACATCAATAAGTCCATAACGAGATACACTGTCTTATTTAGGACATGTTCATTTTTCTTTCTTGCTGGGGTAATATGTGGGGTTTCCATCTGATCTGCTATAACACTGTTCCTCTTAATTCTCCCTCAGCTCTATTTAAAGATGACGGTTTCTGTAGGTTCTGACAAATGCCTGTTTGTTCACCAGAAGCTATTACAATTTTGATTGTAATATTCTACTGTTTACAGTTCCAACAGGAGTTGATTTTGTTTATGCAATAAATAAATACTAATTCAAGTTACTCTCTTTAACCTTGAACTGTACATCAGGGCAGTTATAACTATGGTAGATGACCTAAAAGCAGGAGATACCAGTTGGGGCCTTGCATATATGCTGGGGAAATACACAGTTCTCAAGAACTCTTCATCTCAAATCTCACAAACCCCCTTGCTTGCCTATCCTCCAGTGTGAACAGAACCCCTCCGTAAGTCAGGCCTTAGAGTTTGTGCTTTGCTGCCTTTTAAATGGACCAGTTTCACAGGAATGACCTGTGAGACAGGCCTGTGCAAGGTGGGAAAGTCAACTTTGGACGGAAGCAAAACCAGGGAAATCAGGTATTTCTAAGGAAGTCCGGGAAGGAATTACCTTTTATGAAAGGCCAGAAATTCAACTTAAGGTATACTGGAAACTATCAGTACTTTTATAAACATACTATTTTTTTTCCAGCATACCGTAAAGAATTAGTAAACAGGAATCCTAACTAAATAGAGTTGAGAGACCAGAATGAAGGCTCTCACATCCTGTGATGATAACAGAGCCCAACAGGAAGAAGACTCCTCTTCTTTCTTGGCAAGGACTCAGCCCAAGAAAAGCCATGGACTGTTTTACTCTAGCCCTCCCAACTTCCTTTTCCTCCCCATGAAAGCATTCTCTTGCCCTTGCCATGTGGGGACTTGCATGTGGCTTGCTATGGTTGCAGACCCTGAGTTGCAATTCTCTGCTGATCCCCAATAAGCTCATTTTTGCTGGAGCTATGTTGACAGTCTTTGTTTATAAGAAGTAGGTGGAAGCCTAGGTATCTCGGCTGCATTTTCTAACACTCAAAGATTTGGCTATGAGATGTAATAGTCAGACTAAACACAGTCCAGTCACACCATGAGGGCAGGAAAACCAAGCCCTAGCTTTTGGATTTGTCAGTATTTTATGAATTAAATTTTTTTTGTCACTTTTTCTTTTTAATGAGAGATACAATTTTTTATCTCTGCCTGTAGAGATAATTTTTCTGCTTTGAGCTTTTATGGTATTAGACTGCTTATGAAATTTGTATGTTTAAAATAAAATGTATATCTATAGCATATTAAAACTACTTGCTGGCTAGTGAGTTTAATAATTTATCATGTATGTATTAAATATTCTTCCTATTATTTTATTTTCAGTCTTGGTTAGAGTCTTGAAGGGCTAGATTTAAGGTAAAGTGAGTGAAACATTTATTTCAGGCACAGAATTTAAGGGAATTTTAAAAGCTTTAGTAGTAAAGATAACTCTTCATCTCAAATCTCACAAACCCCTTGCTTGCCTATCCTCCAGTGTGAACAGAACCCCTCCGTAAGTCAGGCCTTAGAGTTTGTGCTTTGCTGCCTTTTAAATGGACCAGTTTCACAGGAATGACCTGTGAGACAGGCCTGTGCAAGGTGGGAAAGTCAACTTTGGACGGAAGCAAAACCAGGGAAATCAGGTATTTCTAAGGAAGTCCGGGAAGGAATTACCTTTTATGAAAGGCCAGAAATTCAACTTAAGGTATACTGGAAACTATCAGTACTTTTATAAACATACTATTTTTTTTCCAGCATACCGTAAAGAATTAGTAAACAGGAATCCTAACTAAATAGAGTTGAGAGACCAGAATGAAGGCTCTCACATCCTGTGATGATAACAGAGCCCAACAGGAAGAAGACTCCTCTTCTTTCTTGGCAAGGACTCAGCCCAAGAAAAGCCATGGACTGTTTTACTCTAGCCCTCCCAACTTCCTTTTCCTCCCCATGAAAGCATTCTCTTGCCCTTGCCATGTGGGGACTTGCATGTGGCTTGCTATGGTTGCAGACCCTGAGTTGCAATTCTCTGCTGATCCCCAATAAGCTCATTTTTGCTGGAGCTATGTTGACAGTCTTTGTTTATAAGAAGTAGGTGGAAGCCTAGGTATCTCGGCTGCATTTTCTAACACTCAAAGATTTGGCTATGAGATGTAATAGTCAGACTAAACACAGTCCAGTCACACCATGAGGGCAGGAAAACCAAGCCCTAGCTTTTGGATTTGTCAGTATTTTATAAATTTAAAATTTTTTTTGTCACTTTTTCTTTTTAATGAGAGATACAATTTTTTATCTCTGCCTGTAGAGATAATTTTTCTGCTTTGAGCTTTTATGGTATTAGACTGCTTATGAAATTTGTATGTTTAAAATAAAATGTATATCTATAGCATATTAAAACTACTTGCTGGCTAGTGAGTTTAATAATTTATCATGTATGTATTAAATATTCTTCCTATTATTTTATTTTCAGTCTTGGTTAGAGTCTTGAAGGGCTAGATTTAAGGTAAAGTGAGTGAAACATTTATTTCAGGCACAGAATTTAAGGGAATTTTAAAAGCTTTAGTAGTAAAGATAAATGCTATTTTAATCCATTAAAAAAATCAGAATTACTGCAAAAAAGCCATTGTAAATAGTGTATGGAAATTTTAAATAAAGACAGAATTCAATCTTTCATTTGAACAACTCTACTTCACTCACCTCATCCTAATCCTGGCCCTGATTCCAATGAAGCTTTGCTTAAACAATAGGCAGGTAATCTCTGGAGCATAGTTTGGTTCATTAAAAAAAATCAGATTAAAGTATTTCATCTTGATTATTGCATTTTTTTGGCACCAACTTACATTTTTCCTCCTACTCCCTGTTTTTGACCTAAACTTGGAATTGATTAAATCCTAGCCTATTATTTTACAAGTAAGGCTAATGTGAAGGCCCACAGAGGTGAAATGACAAAGTCAAAGTCAAACAGCCAAGGATAACAGGGTTGAAATCTATCATGGTTTTACATACTCTGTTTTCCTAGTTAAATTCCTTAAGTATAAGATTCTTGGTTCCTATTCTTTTTTGTTATTTAGTGCTATGTGGCAGATGGCCTTTTTCACCACTATACTTGCTATTGTCCTGCTATATGAATTCTAACAGTTATTTGTATGACTTTAAAGAAGATACTTTTTATTGTCTTCATCTGTATCTCCATGATACTCAATTCTGGGTCAGTTCAGTGAAAATGAAAATGAAGAGAAAATATGAAATGAAGAGAAAACAAAACTTTCTCCTGAAACCAAAAACCATTTGCATGCCACTACATGGATGAAATAGTTGCTGTTTTGATTCTGTTGCTTAGTTATGTCTGAATCTTTGCGGCCCCATGGATTGCAGCACACCAGGCTTCCCTGTCCTTCACTATCTCTGGAGTTGCCTGAACTCATGTCCATTGAGTCAATGATGCCCTCCAACCATCTCATCCTCTGTCATATCCATCTCCTCTTGCCCTCAATCTTGCCCAGTATCAGAGTCTTTTCCAGAGAGTCAACTCTTCGCATCAGGTGGCTGGAGTATTAGAGCTTTAGCATCAGTCCTTCCAATAAATATTTAGGGTTGATTTCCTTTAGGAGTGACTGGTTTGATGTCCTTGCTGTCTGAGGGACTCTCTAGAGTCTTCTCTAACACCACAGTTTGAAATAATTTTTAAATGTTTGAATTTTCTTATTAACTGGTTTGTGGTATTGTGCAGATACAGGTACAATTTGCTATGTTCAACAAAAAGTACTCTCAAGTAGGAGTTGGTAGAATTAATCAATAACAATGGGATGCTTTCTGCGAAGGATATCATGCTTTGGAACTAGTCATTATTATACCAGACGGTTAATGTTTCCTTATTTTCTCCAAAAGTTGGAACAGAGGTAAGAATTTTTAGTCTAGTAGCTGTCATATAAAACAACTACTGGTCGGATATCACGGTGCTGATGGGCAGCGGAGGGAGGGATTGGAGAGGAGAAGAGCACAGTCATCTAATGTGATGTTTAGAAACTAGGAGAGATTTGTGGATTTCACATCAGTCAACTTTCGTAATTGTTATTCCCATCTTCTTTGATTCACATGGTTTCAGTTTCTTTCCTAATATCTTTGGTTCAAACTTTACATCACAAAACAGAGCAATTGAAAAATGTTGACAAAAAATTTTGGAAGCAATGACTGAATTTTGCACAAATTTACCAGCAGTTATTTTCAGTGTGAAAAACTGGTGCCTCTCCATAATAAAGGGGAGTTAGGCTGTTTATGTCATTGTTATGTAGCCACTTAGAGAAATAAAACCACAATGTTTGCAGAAAGTAGAGCTTTTTTTTTTTTTTTTTTGGAAAACTAAAAAGTAGATGCAGTAAAATAATACATTATTTAAGGTACAGAAGCATATTTGATTGTGTGGAAAATAGGATTTGCCTAAACTATTAGACAGGTAGCTATTTTGCATGACAAAAACTTGTATTTGATATTAGGTTTTAAAAATAGTAACTTTAAAAAGTTTAGAATATTTTTCAAACTGGGGCCTAATTTTCATAGTTATATGAAATGAAATAAAACAGGAAAGGTATTGGGAGATGGCATTGCCTTTTATTTTTTTATTATTATTATTATTTTTAAATCAACACCTCTTCTTTTATTTTATTTATTTATTTTTTTAACTTTTCTTTATTTATTTTTGGCTGTGCTTGGTCTTTGTTGATGTGTGGGTTTAGCTGCTCTGCGGTATGTGGGATCTTCCCAGATCAGGGATCAAACCTGTGTCTCCTGCATTGACAGACAAGTTCTTATCCACTGAGCCACAAGGGAAGCCCGGCATTGCCTTTTAAAAAGTAAATAAAAAAATGTATTTTCTTGTGGGATCATACTTATATGGAGAGCATAAATTTAATCCTCTGACTTACCTGTCTGTCAATCCTATAGTAAATTCATAATTCAGTTAATTTCATGCATTGTATATACTAACTCATTTGAAGAAAGGGAGCTATTGTCATCATCCAGAAGTATGTATGGGATGACTAGAATTTCACAGTGCTGGCTTTACAATGTCAGTAAACAGACTTTCTACTTTTAGGCATCTTGAATTACAACTAAAACAACCCCACAATATCTGAAAAAGGATAGACAAAAAAAATCATGCAAGACACAAGACACAATAGAAACTAGATTATCAGTTGTTCACAGGTCATTAATAAATGCCTACTGAAGGGAGAGAGGGGAAGGAAATGTATCGAGTGCCCACTGTTGCCAGATGCTGTCATAAATACTTTGTATTCTCTCAGTTATGGTGAAATGGAGGGCACAAGACAGAGGCATCCAAGAGAATCATGTCCGTACAGAGGAAGACACTGGCTTTCATTGTGGGTGAATAGTGCAAGAAATAGAGAGTAGACCAGTTGGACAGGAGTGGAAGATTTTTAAAAGGTAATTTTGGAAAGGTGACTAAGTTGAGGCTGTGTTGTAGAGGACATTTTAGGATAAGCTAAGGCATGTTCACATTTTCACATAGGTAAAGGAAACCCGGAATGTTTTTGAGTGGAGAGAGTGACTGAGCCAAGAGCTGTACGTGTGTACAGAGCACGTGGAGTGTGGGAGACAGTGGGGCCACTTGACCAAGCAGTGAGAGTGAGAGGCAGAGCTAGTGACCTTCTTTTAAGGCTCTATGTTACTGAGTTTTCCAGGGTTGATCCGAATAGTAGTGATTTTATTGACTTAATCATGATAGTTCAAACCATATATTCTTGGTTTGCTGCCCATCTAAAAGCAGGTATAGACAATCTTAGAAATCTTATAGAAAAAACTGGTACAGACAATCTTATTTACAAAGCAGAAACAGAGACACAGATGCAGAGAATAAGCGTGGACCTCAAGGGGGAAGAGGAGGGAGTGAGATGAATTGGGAGCTTGGGATTGACATAGATACACTGTAATGTATAAAATAGATGACGAATGAGAGCCTCCCTTGTAGCACAGGGAACCCTACTCAGTATTCTTTAGTGATCTTAAATGGGAAGGAAATCCAAAAGAGAGAGGATATAGGTATACGCATAGCTGATTCATTTTGCTATAAGTAGAAACTAACCCAACCCTGTAATGCAGTTATAGTCCAATAAAAGTTTAAAAAATAAGAGCATCTGATTGTGTGAAATAAATATTGAATAAGTAAGGTGTTAAATTTTTAGAATATGCTGATTAGTTTAGGGAGAATTTGTGATGATGTTTGATGAAAAGCAAATGAATGTTGCTCTTCCCGTCTTCTTATTAAAAATAATTTCTTGACAATAGTGAGATTTGAGGTCCTTGAAGTGTGGCAGGGTGAACACGTGAAACAACTTTGCCAGAGTTAAGTCATTTAATGGCTCACCCCATTTCCAGCCCACCTAAGCCCTACATAAGCCCTTGCTATCACATCACCCCTTTATTCTGCTCCAACCACCCTCTTGAAGGTCTTTCCCCTACCCATCCTCTTTTCTCTTTTCTTGTTCTTCTTAATCCACTGGAAGCATCTCATACTCTTGTTCACCTTCTCCATCTCTCCTGCCACATTCTTCTGCCTTTTTGCATCATCTTCATCATCTTACCTCCTAATGGGGGTCTCAGGCATCAGCCCTCAGCCGTTCTCCTGTCATTAGCATTTTTGAGGGATAAATAGGTCTAGAACTTTGAGAATCCTTAAATGGGCAAAGACTTCTGAACTATACTACTTTCTCCATAAAATATAATTTAGGGGTGACTTGACATTTGCTGAAAGACATTGATCACTCTCTTGTTCCATGAGACGGGCCTTAGCTTCAGTCTCACCCCGACAGGTAGGTATCCTCTGCCCAGTAGGACAATGGCAGGCTCCATGGTGATATGGTCCTGAGGCACCTCATCGTCGTCTTCTTAAAAAAGGGATCTTGTTTGAAATCGGTTATTTGTAATTCATTGAATTACATTTGAATTATTTCTTAGGTATTCACAGCTGTACCCCTAAGACTTAGTCCAGGCATGCATTAGGAACTCAAAGAATACTATTTTTCTTGTTAATTGATTGAATAATTATAGGCCTGTTCATTTCAGGTTCAACAATATGTACTTTACCTCACATTTCATCTAAGGAACATCATTTTTTTTACCATGTCACGTGCATGCGAGATTTTAGTTCCCCTACTAGGGATCAAACCTGCACCCCCTGTAGTGGAAGTACAGAGTCATAACCACTGGACCACCAGGGACATCCCAGGAACATCATTTTTTAGGATATATTTGCTTTTGCTTTGTTTTCTCATTTACACATTTAAGTTGACCTTCTTTTCTTAAAAAAAAAAATTATTACTCTACAAACCATACTTCTTATGGAGGAGAAATGTAGGGCAATAAAGTTCTGCAAAGGTATGTATGCTGGACTTGAGGTGAGGCTCGCAGACCAGTTAATCTTCCATGTTACCATGTATCTTGGGCCTTTGAGTTTATTCACAGATGCTCAAAACCACACATTTTGAGTCTAATCTTTTTTCCCTAAATGTGTCATCTTCACATTTTCTCCTTTGGGAAAGTCACTGGCTACAACTTCATTTGTGTCTTGAACTTCTACCTCTAATTCAGTCCTTTCACTTGAGTCCTGTCCTGTATCTAATGGCAGCAGGAAGTCTACTCTGACTCACTATATTTAGCACTGAAGGGTCATAGTGTAATGTTGACATGGTAAAGGAGATGAGAGAACTGGGTTCTTGACTTGGCACAGTCATTAACCCTCAAAGGGAATTTGAACAGCCACTTGACTACCCCTGGCTTTCCAGAGAAACCCTGAAGACTCCCCAAACATAGTTTCCCCAACTAACCTGAAAAGGGCATGCTTCTGAACTAGGGATAAATAGGCTAGAACTTTGAGAATCCTTAAATGGGCAAAGACTTCTGAACTATACTACTTTCTCCATAAAATATAATTTAGGGGTGACTTGACATTTGCTGAAAGACATTGATCACTCTCTTGTTCCATGAGACGGGCCTTAGCTTCAGTCTCACCCCGACAGGTAGGTATCCTCTGCCCAGTAGGACAATGGCAGGCTCCATGGTGATATGGTCCTGAGGCACCTCATCGTCGTCTTCTTAAAAAGGCATCTTGTTTGAAATCGGTTATTTGTAATTCATTGAATTACATTTGAATTATTTCTTAGGTATTCACAGCTGTACCCCTAAGACTTAGTCCAGGCATGCATTAGGAACTCAAAGAATACTATTTTTCTTGTTAATTGATTGAATAATTATAGGCCTGTTCATTTCAGGTTCAACAATATGTACTTTACCTCACATTTCATCTAAGGAACATCATTTTTTTTACCATGTCACGTGCATGCGAGATTTTAGTTCCCCTACTAGGGATCAAACCTGCACCCCCTGTAGTGGAAGTACAGAGTCATAACCACTGGACCACCAGGGACATCCCAGGAACATCATTTTTTAGGATATATTTGCTTTTGCTTTGTTTTCTCATTTACACATTTAAGTTGACCTTCTTTTCTTAAAAAAAAAAATTATTACTCTACAAACCATACTTCTTATGGAGGAGAAATGTAGGGCAATAAAGTTCTGCAAAGGTATGTATGCTGGACTTGAGGTGAGGCTCGCAGACCAGTTAATCTTCCATGTTACCATGTATCTTGGGCCTTTGAGTTTATTCACAGATGCTCAAAACCACACATTTTGAGTCTAATCTTTTTCCATAAATGTGTCCTCTTCACATTTTCTCCTTTGGGAAAGTCACTGGCTACAACTTCATTTGTGTCTTGAACTTCTACCTCTAATTCAGTCCTTTCACTTGAGTCCTGTCCTGTATCTAATGGCAGCAGGAAGTCTACTCTGACTCACTATATTTAGCACTGAAGGGTCATAGTGTAATGTTGACATGGTAAAGGGAGATGAGAGAACTGGGTTCTTGACTTGGCACAGTCATTAACCCTCAAAGGGAATTTGAACAGCCACTTGACTACCCCTGGCTTTCCAGAGAAACCCTGAAGACTCCCCAAACATAGTTTCCCCAACTAACCTGCTGAAAGAAGTCTGAACTCTGCTTAGTGCATTGGCTTGCTTGGTGGTTCTATCACTACCAATCCAGCATGGTAATAAAACAAAGTGTGGATGAAACTTTGGCTCTGGCTGAACTAAGCCAAGATGATTCTCAGATTTACGAAAGCTGGTGCTATTGCCAGAAGCCTTCAAAATTTGTTGCTCCTAAACTCAGGTCTCTTGAGAGACTAGCCTAGTTAGAGCCATATTAATTGAACACAAGCAAAGAAAAAATGAAACTCAGCAGCTCTCTTTTCTAAGCGCACAAAAGAAACAGTAACTGGATTTCTCTGGAGAAGAATAAGGTTCCTCCCAACTGTGCCCAGAAACTGGGTGGAGTTTAAGGGTAACAAGGGGACTTAAGTGGTCGCTTGAGGAATTTTCATTCAAAATGTGGCTTGAGCTTACTAAAGCATCCCTTACAAGAACAGAACTCAGAGGACAGCTTGAAACCCACAGGCAAAGAGAGAACCACCTTGGGCAGCAGAATAACTATTTTCTTGGTGAAGTACATGAAACAGAGAGATTTATGCTGTAGGGAAGTTTCTTCTTTTCATGCTAGAGGGGAAAAAATCAATAATCCATATTCATGGTCTCTGACATAATGCTTTGCTAGGGTGGTCAAAAGGGATTTATAATATTTGTTGCAAAATATCACCGTGTTATTTTTATAAGGATCAACCAGAGTAGGGATGGGATTCTTAAGTGCCACCTGGTTTTCACACTTTTGGCAAAGTAAATGTAATTGAGTTTTCAAAGACAGGAAAATATTCTTTGCTGGGAAATATAGCGTAAAGGATTTCTGCAAGCTTCCTCTGGGGTTTTCTTGCAAACTTTAAATGAGAATTTTCTGCCAATTTTCTGGCAGAAGCAGAGGAGACATAGCAGTTTTACTGGTGGTTTTGATTATGGATTGTCTATATGGCATCAATAAAAATAACTAGAGCTGGGTCTGATGGGCACTGAACTTGCTTAAAATGCTAATAAAATTATAAGAGACAGGAATAAATCTCAAATTTTGAACTTTTTTTCTTATAATACATATGGAAAGATGATTTCTCAGTATTTTAATGTGTTAAAAGTATAATAACTGGAGAAGAATATGTTCTCTTCAAAGTGCCAATAAAAATGCAAAATGTCATTTTCCAGTGCAATTCGGCCTGAAATCAACCTGTTTTATGGTAATTATGGGCTCTGGCACCAGAATATAGCAGAACTTTAGAAAGATTGAATGAGTGATGGAGTCCAACCTCCTTAAATATGAAACATATGAAATGATTTGTAGGGAGTGAAAACCAGAGAGCATTGTCACCCTCCTCACCCTGAACTATCCATAAAGCTTTACTAAAGCACTATGGTGGTCATATCAAGAGGAGAGAGTGGGTAAGAAACACATTTTCAGGACAATAGAAATAGTGTAGACATAGCCTCTTCTGTGGGAGAAGGGAAGTTTTACACAAAGGTATAGACTGTGAGAAGAAGATGATGATGCCCAAAGTGGGTGAAAAGTGCTTTTCCTTGGCAAGAGTCTGACACATTGCTCTGAAAGGAAAACCATGTATATTCCTTATAAGTACCATGGTTTCAGGAGTAGGGCCCAGGAATACATTGTCCTACACCGCAAGGCAGCGTGGCAGGAGGGGGCTGCTCAAGTCGAGAGAAAGGTAATAACACTTCACATTTTCCTCCTTTTTCTTCCCCAGGGTAACCTAAGCTCCTTATGATACAGGTGTCCTGGCATAGGGGTTGCCTTTGGTTAGCTTTAGAACATAAATGGAAGAGTAATAAAAGTATTTAAATCTTACGATGTTTGGATATCCTGTATTATAGACCCAAATACAATTAGTGGACAAGTTTTATTTTCTCATCAAAGTTATGAGTTTAATGCTGGAGAAGAAAATGGCAGCCCACTCCAGGATTCTTTCCTGGAAAATTCTATGGACAGAGAAGACTGGTGGGATACAGTCTATAGGTTGGAGAGAGTTCGACATGATTGAGCAATGCAGTACGCATGCATGATGTTTAAAGAGTCCATTTTTCTATGAATTTTATTACATGAAACCCTTGGCTTCCTGAACTTCCCCCAGTTTTTTTCTCCTCAGAGGCTGTTGTTTTCAAGAGAGTTAGTGGATTCTTTGTATTTTTTCCCCATATCTTAAAATGACACATTTCTAATGCTGCTTCTTAATATTGCCGATTGTGATCTTGTTTATTAGTTAGCTCTAAGAGTAAGAAGACTTTAGCGCTCTCTCACAACCGCCCACCACACACACACACACACACACTTTGGTCCTGTATTTTTTTTTTTTCTATACAGTTATAGAATATTTGACTTTGGTCCGTGTCAGGAGTTTATGTTCTTAGGAATATGTAAATACTATTGCTAATTGAGCCATGCAGTTTTTTTGATTACTCTTTGTACAACTTTCTGTTTTCTTTAGAGTTAACAACTGTGTTACTTTTTCACCTTACCTTATAAGGTGGTCATATCAAGAGGAGAGAGTGGGTAAGAAACACATTTTCAGGACAATAGAAATAGTGTAGACATAGCCTCTTCTGTGGGAGAAGGGAAGTTTTACACAAAGGTATAGACTGTGAGAAGAAGATGATGATGCCCAAAGTGGGTGAAAAGTGCTTTTCCTTGGCAAGAGTCTGACACATTGCTCTGAAAGGAAAACCATGTATATTCCTTATAAGTACCATGGTTTCAGGAGTAGGGCCCAGGAATACATTGTCCTACACCGCAAGGCAGCGTGGCAGGAGGGGGCTGCTCAAGTCGAGAGAAAGGTAATAACACTTCACATTTTCCTCCTTTTTCTTCCCCAGGGTAACCTAAGCTCCTTATGATACAGGTGTCCTGGCATAGGGGTTGCCTTTGGTTAGCTTTAGAACATAAATGGAAGAGTAATAAAAGTATTTAAATCTTACGATGTTTGGATATCCTGTATTATAGACCCAAATACAATTAGTGGACAAGTTTTATTTTCTCATCAAAGTTATGAGTTTAATGCTGGAGAAGAAAATGGCAGCCCACTCCAGGATTCTTTCCTGGAAAATTCTATGGACAGAGAAGACTGGTGGGATACAGTCTATAGGTTGGAGAGAGTTCGACATGATTGAGCAATGCAGTACGCATGCATGATGTTTAAAGAGTCCATTTTTCTATGAATTTTATTACATGAAACCCTTGGCTTCCTGAACTTCCCCCAGTTTTTTTCTCCTCAGAGGCTGTTGTTTTCAAGAGAGTTAGTGGATTCTTTGTATTTTTTCCCCATATCTTAAAATGACACATTTCTAATGCTGCTTCTTAATATTGCCGATTGTGATCTTGTTTATTAGTTAGCTCTAAGAGTAAGAAGACTTTAGCGCTCTCTCACAACCGCCCACCACACACACACACACACACACTTTGGTCCTGTATTTTTTTTTTTTCTATACAGTTATAGAATATTTGACTTTGGTCCGTGTCAGGAGTTTATGTTCTTAGGAATATGTAAATACTATTGCTAATTGAGCCATGCAGTTTTTTTGATTACTCTTTGTACAACTTTCTGTTTTCTTTAGAGTTAACAACTGTGTTACTTTTTCTGGCTATTTGGTTTTCTGTGTTTTTATCAACTGCAGACTCACGGCATATTTCTGTCCCTCTTTCTGTATCGTCTGACGCATGAATTATTCTGTGGAGTTCACCTTCTTGGCCACCCTCTCTTAGCCTATGGCACTGCACTTATTTGCACTTGTTTACCACCATGAAGAATCCACTCACAATGTGGGAGACACAGGAAATGGAGGCTTGACCCCTGGGTTGGGAAGATTCCCTGGAGAAGGAAGTGGTAATCTACTCCAGTATTCTTGACTGAAAAATCCCACAGACAGAAAAAAAAAAAAAAAAAGAAATATTCTTGACTACATCCATGAGGTGGTAACATAAGAGGGTGTTTGGAGCAAGTACTGAGTAGCAACAGGTAGTCAGAGTAAGCACAGCAGTGAAGATGGCTTTTACCTTGAAGATATTAGTGAACCTGAGCTCAGTGGGTGGAGAGCAGAGCCCAGGGCCTACTCAAGTTCCCTAGGAGGAGGGTGTCGATAAAGTTAGATACTAAAGGGCTATACCATGTGAATACAGAGGAGTACAGACTCCCTGGTCTTCCTCGAATCCCAAATGGAAAGGAAATTAAAAAAATGATCTGTCTCAAATATTGATACTGAATATATGGGGAAAGAAAATGAGAATTTGTAGCTACAGCCAGCCCTTATGCAAATGTGCAGCCTGAATACACACTAGCTGGGTGGTATTATATATTATTATATTTTTGGAGAAAATAACAGCCAAGCTAGAATTCCATATCCAGTGAAAACTGTCATTCAAAAATGAAGGTAATTGCAGAAAACTGTTATGCCTCTTTACAAGCAGAATACAGCTTTTTAAACAGACATAGAACATTTATAAGAACTAGCCACACATTGGGCTACAAAACAAGTTTCAATAATTTTTGTAAAGATGGGTGTCAAACAGACCGTATTCTCTGACAACAAAGCAATTGTTAAAAATTGATGGCAAAAATAAACCAGTCAAACCCCATACTTTTAGAAACAAAGAAAAATATTTCTGAATATTTCATGAGTTAAGTGAAAAATCATGATGGGTTTAAGAAATATTATGAACTAAACATTACAAAAAATGCCACATTAAAAATGCTGTGACATTCAGCTCTAGTGCTTAGTAAGATTATAGTATTCAATGCTTTTATTATAAAAGAAAGAATAACAATTAATGAATAACACTTCATCTTAAGAAGTTAGAAAAATAACAACAAAATACCCCAAGGAAAATAGAAGAAAGGAAGAAATGTAAAGGAAATATACATGAAACAGAAAATAAATTCTGTAGAGAATGTTAATAAAATAAATTTTCTGGTTTCCCTGGTGGTCCAGTGGGTAGAGAGTCCATCTTGCAGTGCAGGGGGCACCAGTTTGATCCCTGGCCCAGGAAGATCCCACGTGCCACAGAGTGGCTGGACTGGTTTGTCCAATTGTGCACCAGTGCTCTGGAGCGTATGCACCCAGAGCAGGTGCTCTGCAAGGAGAGGGGCCACTGCAATGGGAGGCCCACACATGCCGAGGAATAAAGATGGATGGAAATAATAAATAAACTAAGAAAGAGCTTGTGGTATGCAGTTTAAAAAAAAGATAAAATTTCTTTTCTTTTCAGAGGCTAAATTGACAAATATCTAGTTAGGTTTCTTAAGGCAAAAAAGAAGGCAGAAATAGTCATTAAAAAGTATAGAAAGTGTTGTAAGCTTCTGACACTGTGAACCAAGAATAAAATGCTGTTCTCAAGAACTTTAGCCCAAATTTGAAAACTTTAAATGGTCAAATGCACTGAAAAACTGACTCAAGAAGAGACAGAACACTGGAATAATACTATAACCATTAAAGATAAACCAGTAGCTAAAATTTTTTCTACCAATAAATCTCAGGGACCAGACTTTTCTTTTCCCTTTCAGGGAAATAACAGCCAAGCTAGAATTCCATATCCAGTGAAAACTGTCATTCAAAAATGAAGGTAATTGCAGAAAACTGTTATGCCTCTTTACAAGCAGAATACAGCTTTTTAAACAGACATAGAACATTTATAAGAACTAGCCACACATTGGGCTACAAAACAAGTTTCAATAATTTTTGTAAAGATGGGTGTCAAACAGACCGTATTCTCTGACAACAAAGCAATTGTTAAAAATTGATGGCAAAAATAAACCAGTCAAACCCCATACTTTTAGAAACAAAGAAAAATATTTCTGAATATTTCATGAGTTAAGTGAAAAATCATGATGGGTTTAAGAAATATTATGAACTAAACATTACAAAAAATGCCACATTAAAAATGCTGTGACATTCAGCTCTAGTGCTTAGTAAGATTATAGTATTCAATGCTTTTATTATAAAAGAAAGAATAACAATTAATGAATAACACTTCATCTTAAGAAGTTAGAAAAATAACAACAAAATACCCCAAGGAAAATAGAAGAAAGGAAGAAATGTAAAGGAAATATACATGAAACAGAAAATAAATTCTGTAGAGAATGTTAATAAAATAAATTTTCTGGTTTCCCTGGTGGTCCAGTGGGTAGAGAGTCCATCTTGCAGTGCAGGGGGCACCAGTTTGATCCCTGGCCCAGGAAGATCCCACGTGCCACAGAGTGGCTGGACTGGTTTGTCCAATTGTGCACCAGTGCTCTGGGCGTATGCACCCAGAGCAGGTGCTCTGCAAGGAGAGGGGCCACTGCAATGGGAGGCCCACACATGCCGAGGAATAAAGATGGATGGAAATAATAAATAAACTAAGAAAGAGCTTGTGGTATGCAGTTTAAAAAAAAGATAAAATTTCTTTTCTTTTCAGAGGCTAAATTGACAAATATCTAGTTAGGTTTCTTAAGGCAAAAAAGAAGGCAGAAATAGTCATTAAAAAGTATAGAAAGTGTTGTAAGCTTCTGACACTGTGAACCAAGAATAAAATGCTGTTCTCAAGAACTTTAGCCCAAATTTGAAAACTTTAAATGGTCAAATGCACTGAAAAACTGACTCAAGAAGAGACAGAACACTGGAATAATACTATAACCATTAAAGATAAACCAGTAGCTAAAATTTTTTCTACCAATAAATCTCAGGGACCAGACTTTTCTTTTCCCTTTCAGTATTGTTGAGATGTAATTGACAAGCAACATCATTTAATTTTATGGTATACAGAATAATGATTGGATTTACATACTAAGGAAATGATTACCACAGGTTTAATGAATATCATCTTATATAGATACAAAATTAAAGAAATAGCATTTTCTTATGATAAGAACTCTTAGGCTTTACTCAACAACTTTCACATGTAACATACAGCAGTATTAACTATATCATATTGTACTTTACATCCCTATTACTTACTTATAACCGGAAATTTGTGCCTTTTGAATGTCTTTATCCAATTCTCCCTTTTCTCTAGAAACCACAAATCTGATCTCTTTTTAAATGAGCTTGTTTGTTTATTTTGGAAGTATAATTGACCCACAACACTGAAATATTAGAAAGAGAAATTAGGGATACAGTCCCACTTAAAATCACATCAAAGAGAAGAAAATGCCTAGACATAAATCTTAGGAGGCATAAGACCTGTACTCAGAAAACTAGAAGACACTGGTGAAAGAAACTGAAGAGAACCCAAATAGGTGGAAAAATACACTATGCTAAAGATTAGAAGAATGAATATTCAAATGAATATATTACTTAAAGTAATGTTCAGGTTCCATGCATTCCTTATCAAAATATACCAAGAGAATTTTTCACAGAGTCTGAACAAAGAATTATAAAATTTCTATGGAAACACAAAAGATTCCAAATAGTCAAGAATCTTGAAAAGATTAACAAAGCTGGAGAGATCACACTCCCTGATTCAAACCATATTGCAAAGTACAGCAATCAAAACAAGAGTGCTATTGTTACAAAACCAGACAAATAGATTAATGAAGCAGAAGAGAGAGTTCAGAGAGGCACTACACTTAAAAGGATAAGAATGAGAAGAGAAAACTGGTATTATTTGAAAATGATTTAATTGTGTATTTAGAAAATTCCCAAGAAACCACAGTTAAATTATAAGTTTATGTGGAAGTATTTCAAGATTTCTGGATATAAAATCAGCTTAAAGATATATTGCTTTTTAATAAATCAATGATGAGCATTTGATAAATAAAAATTTAAAATGTTATTTATAATACTGTGAAAGTATCAAGTACCTAGAAATAGCATTTTCTTATGATAAGAACTCTTAGGCTTTACTCAACAACTTTCACATGTAACATACAGCAGTATTAACTATATCATATTGTACTTTACATCCCTATTACTTACTTATAACCGGAAATTTGTGCCTTTTGAATGTCTTTATCCAATTCTCCCTTTTCTCTAGAAACCACAAATCTGATCTCTTTTTAAATGAGCTTGTTTGTTTATTTTGGAAGTATAATTGACCCACAACACTGAAATATTAGAAAGAGAAATTAGGGATACAGTCCCACTTAAAATCACATCAAAGAGAAGAAAATGCCTAGACATAAATCTTAGGAGGCATAAGACCTGTACTCAGAAAACTAGAAGACACTGGTGAAAGAAACTGAAGAGAACCCAAATAGGTGGAAAAATACACTATGCTAAAGATTAGAAGAATGAATATTCAAATGAATATATTACTTAAAGTAATGTTCAGGTTCCATGCATTCCTTATCAAAATATACCAAGAGAATTTTTCACAGAGTCTGAACAAAGAATTATAAAATTTCTATGGAAACACAAAAGATTCCAAATAGTCAAGAATCTTGAAAAGATTAACAAAGCTGGAGAGATCACACTCCCTGATTCAAACCATATTGCAAAGTACAGCAATCAAAACAAGAGTGCTATTGTTACAAAACCAGACAAATAGATTAATGAAGCAGAAGAGAGAGTTCAGAGAGGCACTACACTTAAAAGGATAAGAATGAGAAGAGAAAACTGGTATTATTTGAAAATGATTTAATTGTGTATTTAGAAAATTCCCAAGAAACCACAGTTAAATTATAAGTTTATGTGGAAGTATTTCAAGATTTCTGGATATAAAATCAGCTTAAAGATATATTGCTTTTTAATAAATCAATGATGAGCATTTGATAAATAAAAATTTAAAATGTTATTTATAATACTGTGAAAGTATCAAGTACCTAGAAATAAGCCATGTAATCTTTGTACAAGATCTTTATGGAAAAATTATAAAAATTATAATGACAGAAAAAGTCTCAATCAAATGAGACATTTATCATGCTCAAGATTGGAAGAATCAAACTTCCGATAGGTTTCTTTTTTTTGAAATTTGAGAAGCTGATTTTAATACTTCTGTACAAGTTCAAGGTCTAGAATAGCCAAGATATTTTTGATGAAAAATAATGTATAGTGACTGCCCTACCACATACCAAACTTGGCATAGTAGGTAAGTCAGTTTGCTCACGGAAATAAGCAGATCAATGGAACAATCAAAAAGAGCTCAGAAACACACATATATAAATTCTTGATTTATGCTGGAGTGGAGTGGCCCCTTTATAGGGAAAGGATATATTTTTTCATGATTGTGCTAAGGTGGTTGGTTATCAAAATGAAACAATCAAACAAACAAATTGAACTGTTACCTCCCACCATACACAAAAATTCATTCCAGGTAGAGTAAAGATCTCAGTCTTTAAAGCTTTTAGGAGAAAATACGGGATGATGCTCTTTCTCTCTCTTACTCTTTTTCTCATCTTTCTGAATACTGCATATAGAATTTTGGGTTGGTGGTTTCTTCTTTCATAATTTTCCATTGATTTCATTGTTTCTGTTGAAAATTCAGCTTTCATTCTAATTGTTATTTGAAGGTACTGTTATTTTCTTTCTTTTCTTTAAATGTTTCTAGGCCTAGGATGATGTTACCTTTCTCCTACAAGTGTTTCTTCTTCTTCTTCTAGGCATGTGTGGCCAGTAGCACTCCAGGTCACCTCAGTTCAATTCGTAAATTGAAATTGTCTAAGGGTTAACTTAGTTCCTAGGAGGCCCTGTTTACTTCTGATTGGCCCTAACTCTAAGGCTGTGGTCCTCCAGCAATGCAGACAGCAAGAGGGAGGGTCACTGGAGCCCATTCCCACTGATCACAAAGAATCTTTAAAAACCAGTTTGTTTGGTTGCTTTGGATCTTCACTGTGCCATTTGGGATCTTTCATTGCCATGTATATGTTCTCTCATGGCACAAAGGCTGAGTCTATATGGTGCTCAGCCTCTGTTGCTCCATGGCATTTAGGACCTTAGTTCCCCCAACAGGGATCAAACCTGTACCCCCTGCATTGCAAGACAGATTCTTAACCACTGGACTACCAGGGAACTTCTGATCACTAAGCTTTTGGATCTCTCTCTTCTTTGCTCTTCCTACTGTCAAAGCAATGATATGCTTATTTTAAGTATATCATGATACAGCTTTGTTATCTATTGCTGTATATGTCACATGTAAATCTACACAGCATTTTTTCTCAATTATGACATTCAAACATATTAATTTGTGATTTTTTTTTGTTTGTTTGCATGATATTCTACCTTTTAGTATTTCATTAATTCTTCCCTGGTCATCAAACATTTGCAATTTTAGATCCCTTGTGTTTCAATAAGATAAATAATACATCTAACTTTAGTATTTTTTTACTTAATTATTTTTATTTTGCTTTTTGTTTTTACATAGTTTTGTTGTTTACAGATATGTATAATCCCAGATAAGTCATATGTACATCCCTGACCCTTTCCTTGACATTTTACTTTTTAATTTAAAAAGTCATATACTTCTTTACTATTTTCTTGGATAGTTTCTGAGAAACAAAATCATTGAATATTTTAGGAATCCTGACTCACATTGTCAGTTTGCCTTCCAGGCAGGTTTTACTAATTCACATCCCAGACTAGCATTGTATGAAAATAACAATCCTCCCACCCAAGTTGCAGCATTTAAACATTAGAAAAGGTTTGACCAATCTAAATGACCAATCTAAGAGGCCCGAAGGCCTATCATTTAACTTTATTTGGCTTTTCTTTGGTTATTAATGAGGTTGAACCCTTTTTTAAATAAGTTTGTTACTATTTGAATTTCCTTTTCTGTGAATTCTCTATGTGTCCTTTGCTCATTTTCTTTGGTTTATTTCTATTATGATTGTGTTTTTCATGTTCTGATTTTCTAATAGGTGATATAACTACCAGATAGTTTACTAATACCACATCCTCCTGGATACACATATTTCACTAAATGGCAGGATACCAGCTATAGGGGAAAAATGGAATGTTTAGTTCCATTGCAATTGGTCTTAGGACATTTCTGAGTCTATATGGTGCTCAGCCTCTGTTGCTCCATGGCATTTAGGACCTTAGTTCCCCCAACAGGGATCAAACCTGTACCCCCTGCATTGCAAGACAGATTCTTAACCACTGGACTACCAGGGAACTTCTGATCACTAAGCTTTTGGATCTCTCTCTTCTTTGCTCTTCCTACTGTCAAAGCAATGATATGCTTATTTTAAGTATATCATGATACAGCTTTGTTATCTATTGCTGTATATGTCACATGTAAATCTACACAGCATTTTTTCTCAATTATGACATTCAAACATATTAATTTGTGATTTTTTTTTGTTTGTTTGCATGATATTCTACCTTTTAGTATTTCATTAATTCTTCCCTGGTCATCAAACATTTGCAATTTTAGATCCCTTGTGTTTCAATAAGATAAATAATACATCTAACTTTAGTATTTTTTTACTTAATTATTTTTATTTTGCTTTTTGTTTTTACATAGTTTTGTTGTTTACAGATATGTATAATCCCAGATAAGTCATATGTACATCCCTGACCCTTTCCTTGACATTTTACTTTTTAATTTAAAAAGTCATATACTTCTTTACTATTTTCTTGGATAGTTTCTGAGAAACAAAATCATTGAATATTTTAGGAATCCTGACTCACATTGTCAGTTTGCCTTCCAGGCAGGTTTTACTAATTCACATCCCAGACTAGCATTGTATGAAAATAACAATCCTCCCACCCAAGTTGCAGCATTTAAACATTAGAAAAGGTTTGACCAATCTAAATGACCAATCTAAGAGGCCCGAAGGCCTATCATTTAACTTTATTTGGCTTTTCTTTGGTTATTAATGAGGTTGAACCCTTTTTTAAATAAGTTTGTTACTATTTGAATTTCCTTTTCTGTGAATTCTCTATGTGTCCTTTGCTCATTTTCTTTGGTTTATTTCTATTATGATTGTGTTTTTCATGTTCTGATTTTCTAATAGGTGATATAACTACCAGATAGTTTACTAATACCACATCCTCCTGGATACACATATTTCACTAAATGGCAGGATACCAGCTATAGGGGAAAAATGGAATGTTTTTAGTTCCATTGCAATTGGTCTTAGGACATTTTTTTTCCATGTTACAATATTTTCTAATTATGCCATACTTCAGAATGATCTCAGTTCATTTCCAAGGCAAAACATTCAATATCACAGTAATCCAAGTCTATGCCCCAACCACTAATGCCGATGAACCTGAAATTGAACGGTTCTATGAAGACCTACAAGATCTTCTAGAACTAACACCTAAAAAGGTGTACTTTTCATCACTGAGGACTAGAATGCAAAAGTAGGAAGTCATCAGATACACAGAGTAACCGGCAAGTTTGCCTTGGAGTAAAAATGGAGCAGAGCAAGGCTAACAGAGTTTTGCCAAGACAACACACTGGTCATAGCAAACACCCTCTTCCAACAAGACAAGACATGACTCTCCACATGGACATTACCAGATGGTCAATACCAAAATATATTCTTTGCAGCTGAAGGTGGAGAAGCTCTATAGAGTCAGCAAATACAAGACCTGGAGGTGACTGTGGCTCAGATCATGAACTCCTTATTGCAAAATTCAGACTTAAATTGAGTAGGTAAAATCAGTAGGCCATTCAGGTGTGACCTAAATCAAATCCCTTATGATTATACAGTGGAAGTGACAAGTAGATTCAAGGCACTAGATCTGATAGAGTGCCTGAAAAATTATGGATGGAGGTTCATAACATTGTACAGGAGGCAGTGATCAAAACCATCTCCAAGAAAAATGATAATGCAAAAAGGCAAAAAGGTTGTTTGAGGAGGCCTTACAAATAGCAGAGAAAAGAAAAGATGTGAAAGGCAAACGAGAAAAGGAAAGATGCACCCATCTGAATGGAGAGTTCTAGAGAACAGCAGGGAGAGATAAGAAAGCCTTCTTAAGTGAACAATGCAAAGAAACAGAGGAAAACAACAGAATGGGAAAGACTAGAGATCTCTACAAGAAAATTAGCGATACCAAGGAACAATTTCAGGCAAATATGGGCACAATAAAGGACAGAAATAGGATGGACCTAATAGAAGCAGAAGTTACTTGGAAGAGGTGGAAAGAATATACAGAATTTTATTTTGTGAATAAATAAAATTATGGGAAATATTTTAAACTTTTTATTTCAGCTTGTACTCCTCTTGGTAACATGCATTAGAGATGTATGTTTTGATGTGTATACTTTTCTCTTGATAATTAGATTCAGGTCGCACTCTTCTACATTAATAAATTATTTTCTTGGATGGACCAGAATCTATTTGTCTCTGCCTTTCCTGTGGTTTCTAGAATGGACTGCATCATATTTTGATAGGTCTTGTTTGACTGAATAACCATCTTCTAATGAGTCCATTGAGACTGCCAGTCTACGAATTCTTCTGTAATATACACCTGAACTGAAATTTACCTTTAAGAAAAACATTTTGTTAAGGGGCATCACCAACATGTTTACTTTCTTTCTTTCTTTCTCTCTCTTTTTATATTAGCAAAGAGATCTATGTGGAGATATCTTGGATGAAAGCCTCTGGAACTGACTAGAAATTGTGTTTTATACTTTTCCTCTTTTCTGGAACCAAAAAAGCTTACCTCATCTGTCTGAGTATACGTACACAGAAATTTCTGAATTCAATATAAGCTTGAGAATTTGCAGTTCTGTCAGTTGGCTACCTTGAAACTTCAGTGTCCTCCTAAACTCAGTGAACTCAAGATGCCAGAAAGTCCTTGGTAAAACATTGATGAAGGAATTTGAAGACTTAGGAGTGAATTATCCTGTATGGCCTACTCATACACTTCCTGACTGCATAGCCTAGAAGAGCCCAGAGTACTCTGTACCACACAATTGAGAAATCGTGTGGTAAGGGCCCATAACTGGAATATTGGGAGTAGTGGCTTTGTAGTGGTTGCTGTCTGGGAAGGAAGGTGTGAGATGCTGCCATTGAACCGGTTCAAGTGATTGAAATGGTTCACTTGCTTTTAATGGGAATAAAGGATAGGATCTGTGTGCTGGAGGCTATGAGGCAGTGTGGGTTGGAGTAGCTAGTGGGATAGTTTGATCCAGAGGGATTTTTGGCAATGGTTAATTCTGGTAACTATAGCACTGGGATAGATGAATCAAGAAAATTAGCGATACCAAGGAACAATTTCAGGCAAATATGGGCACAATAAAGGACAGAAATAGGATGGACCTAATAGAAGCAGAAGTTACTTGGAAGAGGTGGAAAGAATATACAGAATTTTATTTTGTGAATAAATAAAATTATGGGAAATATTTTAAACTTTTTATTTCAGCTTGTACTCCTCTTGGTAACATGCATTAGAGATGTATGTTTTGATGTGTATACTTTTCTCTTGATAATTAGATTCAGGTCGCACTCTTCTACATTAATAAATTATTTTCTTGGATGGACCAGAATCTATTTGTCTCTGCCTTTCCTGTGGTTTCTAGAATGGACTGCATCATATTTTGATAGGTCTTGTTTGACTGAATAACCATCTTCTAATGAGTCCATTGAGACTGCCAGTCTACGAATTCTTCTGTAATATACACCTGAACTGAAATTTACCTTTAAGAAAAACATTTTGTTAAGGGCATCACCAACATGTTTACTTTCTTTCTTTCTTTCTCTCTCTTTTTATATTAGCAAAGAGATCTATGTGGAGATATCTTGGATGAAAGCCTCTGGAACTGACTAGAAATTGTGTTTTATACTTTTCCTCTTTTCTGGAACCAAAAAAGCTTACCTCATCTGTCTGAGTATACGTACACAGAAATTTCTGAATTCAATATAAGCTTGAGAATTTGCAGTTCTGTCAGTTGGCTACCTTGAAACTTCAGTGTCCTCCTAAACTCAGTGAACTCAAGATGCCAGAAAGTCCTTGGTAAAACATTGATGAAGGAATTTGAAGACTTAGGAGTGAATTATCCTGTATGGCCTACTCATACACTTCCTGACTGCATAGCCTAGAAGAGCCCAGAGTACTCTGTACCACACAATTGAGAAATCGTGTGGTAAGGGCCCATAACTGGAATATTGGGAGTAGTGGCTTTGTAGTGGTTGCTGTCTGGGAAGGAAGGTGTGAGATGCTGCCATTGAACCGGTTCAAGTGATTGAAATGGTTCACTTGCTTTTAATGGGAATAAAGGATAGGATCTGTGTGCTGGAGGCTATGAGGCAGTGTGGGTTGGAGTAGCTAGTGGGATAGTTTGATCCAGAGGGATTTTTGGCAATGGTTAATTCTGGTAACTATAGCACTGGGATAGATGAATAGCAATAGTGACGTCCACCCTAGTTATGATTACATAACTGCCTTGATGACATATAAAAATGGATCAGGAAAAATTGATTAAATGGTGAAAAGAAAATTTTCATAACCTCAGGAAGAAAACTAAGATAATAAAATCACACACATACTTATTTAAATTAAATTAAAGAAACCTTTCTGAAAGAAAGGAGAATTTGAATCTGTCTGCTAAAGGGTACAATGTGTCCCAAGAAAAACTGGTCTGTTTTTAAACAGTAACTAGTAAAATTTAAAGAAAAAAAATAAAAATAGGTATTGGAAAGCCAGATAAAAATATCTTGTGACTTTAAAGGAGAGAAAGTCAATCTGAGTGTATTTCTCAAAAGTAAGATACAGCTAAAAGAAAAATACTCATTTACAGTAAAAGATGGTAAGAATGTAGCTATACCACATCTAGAAGGTAGCTACATCCAGAAAATCAGCCAGGAAAGTTAGTGACTCTAAAATTTGCCATCCAGACAAACTATCATTTGATAAAGACAATGACAATTTTGCACACAGAAAGAAAATCAAGGCATATTTCTCAAGAATATCTGGTTCTCTTTTCATTTGCAGAGACTCTGGATAAAGTGGTTCAGGGCAGTCTGTGGCAGGTATGAAAACTGATGAGGAGCTATGACTGTTGATTTTGGTGGAGTTCTATTCCCTAAATCAAGGGAATTATGTAATAATTATAAAAAAGGATTGGGAAAAAGGATTAGGATTGACTCAAAATTTCTGTATGGCCTACTCATACACTTCCTGACTGCATGCCTAGGGGTACTCTGTACCACACAATTGAGAAATCGTGTGGTAAGGGCCCATAACTGGAATATTGGGAGTAGTGGCTTTGTAGTGGTTGCTGTCTGGGAAGGAAGGTGTGAGATGCTGCCATTGAACCGGTTCAAGTGATTGAAATGGTTCACTTGCTTTTAATGGGAATAAAGGATAGGATCTGTGTGCTGGAGGCTATGAGGCAGTGTGGGTTGGAGTAGCTAGTGGGATAGTTTGATCCAGAGGGATTTTTGGCAATGGTTAATTCTGGTAACTATAGCACTGGGATAGATGAATAGCAATAGTGACGTCCACCCTAGTTATGATTACATAACTGCCTTGATGACATATAAAAATGGATCAGGAAAAATTGATTAAATGGTGAAAAGAAAATTTTCATAACCTCAGGAAGAAAACTAAGATAATAAAATCACACACATACTTATTTAAATTAAATTAAAGAAACCTTTCTGAAAGAAAGGAGAATTTGAATCTGTCTGCTAAAGGGTACAATGTGTCCCAAGAAAAACTGGTCTGTTTTTAAACAGTAACTAGTAAAATTTAAAGAAAAAAAATAAAAATAGGTATTGGAAAGCCAGATAAAAATATCTTGTGACTTTAAAGGAGAGAAAGTCAATCTGAGTGTATTTCTCAAAAGTAAGATACAGCTAAAAGAAAAATACTCATTTACAGTAAAAGATGGTAAGAATGTAGCTATACCACATCTAGAAGGTAGCTACATCCAGAAAATCAGCCAGGAAAGTTAGTGACTCTAAAATTTGCCATCCAGACAAACTATCATTTGATAAAGACAATGACAATTTTGCACACAGAAAGAAAATCAAGGCATATTTCTCAAGAATATCTGGTTCTCTTTTCATTTGCAGAGACTCTGGATAAAGTGGTTCAGGGCAGTCTGTGGCAGGTATGAAAACTGATGAGGAGCTATGACTGTTGATTTTGGTGGAGTTCTATTCCCTAAATCAAGGGAATTATGTAATAATTATAAAAAAGGATTGGGAAAAAAAGGATTAGGATTGACTTTTAATCATTTTTTTCTTAATCCTTTTTTTATCTCTCTAGATCCATTTCTGGGGGGTTCAGTTCCTGTTTTTATCCTCTAGGTCCCTAGTGTACTTTAGAATTATCTGTTTTCCTTTGCATGTATTCTAATTTCACCTTCATTTTTGTGATAATCTTATTTTTTCCTCTCTTCTTTGCTTGAACTCTAAGCTCATGTTTCATTTCCTCAAACAGTCTCACTGCTTTTCAAGTTCTTTCATCTTGTATCCACAGTTTCATACTCTAGCATCATAGATGCTTTGACCTCCTTGAGGTTTCCAGATTAATAGTGAAAATGTTTAGTATGCTATTCATCTCCTCAGTGGCAGATTTTTCTGGAGACTGGTTTGTGTTTGTTGTTTTTAATTCCTGCTTCTTTCCTGCACTTCTGTAAAGTATGTCTGAGTTGATACTATGAATGTGAATGTTCTTTTCTGATAACCTGTCTTGGAATGAAGTAAGTTTTCCTGGGGTCAGCTCTCTGTAGGAGACTCCCCTAGAGGAGTGGTCAGGGCTGGTTTCAGGACAACTGAGTTTGTCCTATAACTCTAGTCTTTGTGTGTAACTGTGTCTAGCCTTTGCTTTTCTTAGTCAGATAGGCAGACATTTGTGGAAGTCCTTTGAGTGTGTGTATGTTTGTCTCTTTACAGTTCAGTTTCCCTTCTTCCTTTCTTACTTCTTGCAAATATAGCCTGTCTTTGTAGCTTCTCATTGATTACCATCTTCTTGCTTTGGGGAACCAAACTAGGCAAAGAGAAATTTTTGAGACCAGACCCAATATAGTCTTCCAACTCTTGTCAAAAGCAAACAAACAGAAAGAAAATCAAGGCATATTTCTCAAGAATATCTGGTTCTCTTTTCATTTGCAGAGACTCTGGATAAAGTGGTTCAGGGCAGTCTGTGGCAGGTATGAAAACTGATGAGGAGCTATGACTGTTGATTTTGGTGGATTTCTATTCCCTAAATCAAGGGAATTATGTAATAATTATAAAAAAGGATTGGGAAAAAAAGGATTAGGATTGACTTTTAATCATTTTTTTCTTAATCCTTTTTTTATCTCTCTAGATCCATTTCTGGGGGGTTCAGTTCCTGTTTTTATCCTCTAGGTCCCTAGTGTACTTTAGAATTATCTGTTTTCCTTTGCATGTATTCTAATTTCACCTTCATTTTTGTGATAATCTTATTTTTTCCTCTCTTCTTTGCTTGAACTCTAAGCTCATGTTTCATTTCCTCAAACAGTCTCACTGCTTTTCAAGTTCTTTCATCTTGTATCCACAGTTTCATACTCTAGCATCATAGATGCTTTGACCTCCTTGAGGTTTCCAGATTAATAGTGAAAATGTTTAGTATGCTATTCATCTCCTCAGTGGCAGATTTTTCTGGAGACTGGTTTGTGTTTGTTGTTTTTAATTCCTGCTTCTTTCCTGCACTTCTGTAAAGTATGTCTGAGTTGATACTATGAATGTGAATGTTCTTTTCTGATAACCTGTCTTGGAATGAAGTAAGTTTTCCTGGGGTCAGCTCTCTGTAGGAGACTCCCCTAGAGGAGTGGTCAGGGCTGGTTTCAGGACAACTGAGTTTGTCCTATAACTCTAGTCTTTGTGTGTAACTGTGTCTAGCCTTTGCTTTTCTTAGTCAGATAGGCAGACATTTGTGGAAGTCCTTTGAGTGTGTGTATGTTTGTCTCTTTACAGTTCAGTTTCCCTTCTTCCTTTCTTACTTCTTGCAAATATAGCCTGTCTTTGTAGCTTCTCATTGATTACCATCTTCTTGCTTTGGGGAACCAAACTAGGCAAAGAGAAATTTTTGAGACCAGACCCAATATAGTCTTCCAACTCTTGTCAAAAGCAAACAAACAGAAAACAACCAAAAAGCAGATTTTAGGTTTTTCATGGACGAGTGTGCTTCTCATCATTGAGAAGTCTACTTAAGCGGGCTCTTTCTTTTACCAGAGAGTCCTTTCAGCATATCTCATCTTCTCTTGCTCTACTACCACTGCTTGTGGGAATTCTTTCACGTATTTTGTGATTTGGACCCTAACTCGCTCTTAGTGGGGCTAAAACAGATTTTGTATTTTGGATCTCATTCTCTTAGAAGTCAGTTTAACTAGTAATCAGGGATAATCACTGAGCATTCACTCTGTACCAGGTGCCGGACACATGGTGGCTTCAAAGACCAAGTCTGTGTTTTGGAAGACCTTTTAATATAGTGGGGCACTAAAAATAAACAACAACAATGACTGAAGGGGAATAAAACACACCAGAAAGGTAGAATATGTGAAATGTCAAAGCTGAGGTTCAAAACAGTGATTTAGACAAATCCAGGAAATGAGAGAGGGTGGCAGTCTATAGCAACGCCTGGAGGCAAAGCCAGGGAGCATGGGTGGTTATGACTCAGCATGTGGTCAGTTGTCAAGAAGTAGTTGATGGATCTACAAGATTCCTTTTCAATGGAAAGACCAGCTATCTCTAAAACATCCTGATCTTGGTACAATTTCAGGAGGAAGTTGTACATATTAAGATATTCTGGTTCATGTAATTGTTGCTCATTCTTTCTGTAGCTCTATCTGCCTCTGGATCAGATCATCTGTCTTGCAGCTGCCATTCTTTTCATTAACCCTGAGACAGACATTGGAGAATGGGTCTAATGTTGACAGATGCATACAGAGGGGAGAATGTTCTACATTAAACAAAGGACAAGGCCAAAACTATGTAAATAAGAAATCAGGGCACAATAGGAAATAAATTTGACAAAGTTGTGTTAGGGCTATATTATTAAGCATCCAGAATGGCAACCCAAAATATCACAGGTTTGTTTTTGGATAGAGGAATATTGTTTCAAATAGGGTCAAAGAAAACCAGATAAATTTCCCCTGAAATTCCCCATTTTCTATATCTATCTCAAAAGATAGATTTTGACATATAATTATGTGAGTGTATTTCTCAAAAAATTGACAATGTGAGATTTACTTTTATGAAGTACTAACCTTCTAATGATAGAAGTGAACTATTTAGTCATTAATTGGTGCGTGCTGTATGCTGTGTCGTTTCAGTCGTGGTCTGACTCTTTACAACCCTCCAGAGTCCTCTGTCCATGGGATTCTCTAGACAAGAATAGTGGAGTGGGTTGCTACGCCCTCCTTCAGGGGATCATCCCGACCTAGGGATTCAGCCTGCATCTCTTATGTCTCCTGAATTGGCAGGCGGGTTCTTTACCACTAGTGCCACCTGGGAGGGCCCTTACTTGTTGGTAACATGTTATTTATCCTTTCATTCCTTCCATATTCTTGATTAACTGTCAGTAATTGAAAATATTACTTGACTAATATCACAGTAATAAGCTTCACTACATTCTCTCTTTTCCGTCTTTCTTTCCTCCCTTCTATTCTTCCTTTCACTCTTCTTTTCTCTGCTCAGTTGATTAACAGTCAATCAGTTATTCATAGGGGCCTATGCTAGAAATGATTAACATAACGATGATAATTTTTTAAAAATGAGTTGCCTGAATCTTGACCAATTTTGGTGCAATGCTTTATTTTTATACCTTATGGTCTTTGAAATATTTACAATACTTTCTTTTGGTAAAATGGGTTTGTTTATAGATGTCATAGAATCGAACATCACTCTTGGCTCACATACTCATCACCAATATCACCTGAGTAACAGTAACCTTTGGGTTCGATCGATGAATCAATTTTATATCTGTTAGACTTGTCTTCTGATCTTCACTATCATGGATTTGAGGCATTTGTTAAAGAAGCAGCAAATGAAAGCTCTGTAGTTTACATGCTGTAAAAATTAAGGGAACATGATTTAGGATTAAAGGAGGTAGTGATTTAATTTTGGAGTTGCTGGGCCAAGCCCTGGTGGTCTGGGAAGGGGAAATTCCAGATACTGGCGACAGGTTTGTTTTGGATAGAGGAATATTGTTTCAAATAGGGTCAAAGAAAACCAGATAAATTTCCCCTGAAATTCCCCATTTTCTATATCTATCTCAAAAGATAGATTTTGACATATAATTATGTGAGTGTATTTCTCAAAAAATTGACAATGTGAGATTTACTTTTATGAAGTACTAACCTTCTAATGATAGAAGTGAACTATTTAGTCATTAATTGGTGCGTGCTGTATGCTGTGTCGTTTCAGTCGTGGTCTGACTCTTTACAACCCTCCAGAGTCCTCTGTCCATGGGATTCTCTAGACAAGAATAGTGGAGTGGGTTGCTACGCCCTCCTTCAGGGGATCATCCCGACCTAGGGATTCAGCCTGCATCTCTTATGTCTCCTGAATTGGCAGGCGGGTTCTTTACCACTAGTGCCACCTGGGAGGGCCCTTACTTGTTGGTAACATGTTATTTATCCTTTCATTCCTTCCATATTCTTGATTAACTGTCAGTAATTGAAAATATTACTTGACTAATATCACAGTAATAAGCTTCACTACATTCTCTCTTTTCCGTCTTTCTTTCCTCCCTTCTATTCTTCCTTTCACTCTTCTTTTCTCTGCTCAGTTGATTAACAGTCAATCAGTTATTCATAGGGGCCTATGCTAGAAATGATTAACATAACGATGATAATTTTTTAAAAATGAGTTGCCTGAATCTTGACCAATTTTGGTGCAATGCTTTATTTTTATACCTTATGGTCTTTGAAATATTTACAATACTTTCTTTTGGTAAAATGGGTTTGTTTATAGATGTCATAGAATCGAACATCACTCTTGGCTCACATACTCATCACCAATATCACCTGAGTAACAGTAACCTTTGGGTTCGATCGATGAATCAATTTTATATCTGTTAGACTTGTCTTCTGATCTTCACTATCATGGATTTGAGGCATTTGTTAAAGAAGCAGCAAATGAAAGCTCTGTAGTTTACATGCTGTAAAAATTAAGGGAACATGATTTAGGATTAAAGGAGGTAGTGATTTAATTTTGGAGTTGCTGAGCCAAGCTCTGGTGGTCTGGGGGAACTCTGGGGAAAATTCCAGATACTGGGGCGACAGACTTGGGTTTGAATATTTTGTGAATGCAATAGCAGATGTACTTATGGAAGCCTTTTCAAATCAGGATGTTGCCTCATGAGAGCTTAGGACACGATGGTTCTCCAAAGGCTCTAGATTTGACCAGAAGTTTTCCGTTTAACCAAAACTTGAAAATGGTTCCCCTTCACACATTATTTAAAGGGCTATGTAAAATTACATAGTTTGCAAACACTATTAATAGGGTATAAATATATGGTCATTAAGCCAGTAAAATCTGTTTGTAGTGTTTAGACAACTTGAATTAAGGTAAATATCTTTATGGTCGTTTTCTTGGGCTGTAAATATTTGTGTCTCTGTTGTCTGTTTCCACTGATGAACTTGAAATAGCAGTAACTGAGCCTTTTTGAGACTCCCAGGCGTTTTTGTGTCTTCTGCTTGTTTGTTAAAAGTATATGCCTTGGAAATTTTCAAGGATTCAATCAGGCTTTAGTAGTTAGGATTAATATATTCCAAAAGTGTGAAAGTTTGTACTTGCGGTCTTTTGATTTCTTGAATCCTTGATACTGAGGCACCATTGTTTATCTTTGTACAGTGTACATTTGCTTATACTTTTAATTTTACCTTCAAGCACTACTAATAAATAATATATGGCATTTTCATGGCCATGTGTTATTTTTATACCTTATGGTCTTTGAAATATTTACAATACTTTCTTTTGGTAAAATGGGTTTGTTTATAGATGTCATAGAATCGAACATCACTCTTGGCTCACATACTCATCACCAATATCACCTGAGTAACAGTAACCTTTGGGTTCGATCGATGAATCAATTTTATATCTGTTAGACTTGTCTTCTGATCTTCACTATCATGGATTTGAGGCATTTGTTAAAGAAGCAGCAAATGAAAGCTCTGTAGTTTACATGCTGTAAAAATTAAGGGAACATGATTTAGGATTAAAGGAGGTAGTGATTTAATTTTGGAGTTGCTGAGCCAAGCTCTGGTGGTCTGGGGGAACTCTGGGGAAAATTCCAGATACTGGGGCGACAGACTTGGGTTTGAATATTTTGTGAATGCAATAGCAGATGTACTTATGGAAGCCTTTTCAAATCAGGATGTTGCCTCATGAGAGCTTAGGACACGATGGTTCTCCAAAGGCTCTAGATTTGACCAGAAGTTTTCCGTTTAACCAAAACTTGAAAATGGTTCCCCTTCACACATTATTTAAAGGGCTATGTAAAATTACATAGTTTGCAAACACTATTAATAGGGTATAAATATATGGTCATTAAGCCAGTAAAATCTGTTTGTAGTGTTTAGACAACTTGAATTAAGGTAAATATCTTTATGGTCGTTTTCTTCGGGCTGTAAATATTTGTGTCTCTGTTGTCTGTTTCCACTGATGAACTTGAAATAGCAGTAACTGAGCCTTTTTGAGACTCCCAGGCGTTTTTGTGTCTTCTGCTTGTTTGTTAAAAGTATATGCCTTGGAAATTTTCAAGGATTCAATCAGGCTTTAGTAGTTAGGATTAATATATTCCAAAAGTGTGAAAGTTTGTACTTGCGGTCTTTTGATTTCTTGAATCCTTGATACTGAGGCACCATTGTTTATCTTTGTACAGTGTACATTTGCTTATACTTTTTAATTTTACCTTCAAGCACTACTAATAAATAATATATGGCATTTTCATGGCCATGTGTTATTTGGCCCAGTTCAGATTAACCTACAGGAACTCTGCTCTATGGTAAATATAATCACATACCATGAACATATCTTACTAACCTCTGTCCTCTTTAAAACCATGCAGTAAATCGTATGACTTGTAAAGATTTTTACATCTCATCCTACACTATCGCTTAAATTCCTGTTCAGTTGTGGATTTAAAAAACATGACAATTCTAGAAGATTAAAGCTTTAAGTAGAAAGTTTGATCATTTGTCTGAATCATGGGAGCTACACATTGGCAGTTAGTATTCACACTTTGTACCAAGATCCTAATTTGACATGATGGTGTGTTTTTGTTTTGTTTGGATTTACTGTCAAACCCTAAAAACATTAGTGAATGGTATCCACACGTTTAAATCATAAAAAGAAACCTAGATTTGTTTGCAGTTTTTTAATCTGTTGTTCATATACTTGAAAGAGCACAGCGCTGTCTAATAAACACATCAAACTAATGGGTACCAGAGCCGTTCAGAAGAGTGTTTGTTGTTTGGTGTTTAGATTTCAGTCCGAATTAATCAACAATGGATGGGGCCTGCTGTATTTATTAGCAACTCAAATCCGTGTGATTTAATGCCAGGTTCTTTTGACTCATTCCAGTGAATGCTGGCAAGGGTACAGCACTGATATATACTTACATACATCCTTGTATCTTAAAAAGAAAGGGAAAAATGGAGCCTAGAATCAGACCACAGGACTGGCAAGAATTTCCCAAGAGCCATTTTGAATTTAGCCCTATACAGGGAGCCTGTGAAAAGGAAGTAATTGAGTTAGGAACAGTAGAGGTTTTTTTTTTTTTGCCCGAAAACGCCTTCCGCTGTGCAGATGGCTGGCTGGCATAATCCAGTTGGCTTTTGTCTTTTATTTCACATATTAGGCTACTTTCTTCTCACAGTTTATATTACTTTTACTTTCTCACTTTGCTCTAATCCTGCACATTTCAGGCGCACATGAGAGGTTGCAGGGGCCTTGTGGGGATGGCCCCATGGCACACACACTGTGTCGCATAGATTTATGACTTGCTAGTACTTTGCTGGCGGTGCTGTCTGCTTGTTACAGCACCAGGGTGTTCTTTGTACAAAAGTGTCAACTTTTGAATGAAGCCCCTGAAAACAGATGTAAAGATTAATCTTGAGAATGCATTTTTCTTTTCTTTTTCCGGAGGCTCTGAAAGTGTGCCACCTTGTGCAATAGTACTGGTTCTAGACATTTTTTTTTTTTTTTTTCCCCAAAGTGATGTTATTTCTCAATTACAAAGGCTTATGTTCTTTACTGTTCATGTTCAAAAATTCCACAGCCCTTAGCCACCCCTTCTGCTTCCTGTGTCTGGGGGCTGCCTTTCAAGAGCAAATTATTTGTGGGAAGACATTATCTATCTGGAAACTCTTCAGTGCAAACTTGATGGAGTCATCCTTACTCTGGGGACCATCTGTCTCCCTTAGAAGATAAGCTTTGCCGGTGCGCCCCTCCTCTCACTTCCTATGGGAAGACAGCTGACTTTTGAATGAGGCCGTGCTGTCATGCACATCCTTCCACATCTGTCCCCGAACATTTTTCAGTCTTTCTCTAGGTCGTATCATCTTTTTTCCCGTGACTTGGAGGTGAATTTTGAAGAAAAGAACACATGCCAACATGAGCATGTGTTTCATTTGTTGCCATGTTAACTATTAGGCTAGATCTCAAAGTGTTCTGAAGTGAATTTGTATTTTTAAAAAAAGAAAAAAAATAGGATGTTAATGACACACCTTTGCGGTTGAATGACTTCCTTTCAGCAAGTAGAATGCTCTGTGGGAATGGGAGGAGACTTTTTTTTTTCTCTTTCAATTGTCAATGTTCCACACACACAGAATAAATACCAGAGAATCCACCACTTTGGAATGACTTGATTGTGAGTCAATGTCCTTGTTTACCCTCCTTAAAAAATTGTCTCTACCGTTGATATGGGAAACATATGTAGAGAATTCTTCCTTTCTTATCATTAAAGTGTGTAATGCATTTCAGCTGAGGATTTAAAAAAAGCTCTGGTTCTTTGAACATTTGTATGCAACCAGCAAATGTCCTAACACAGACTTTCCCCCCACTGTTGTAATCTTTCTCTATGTATTCAGCATTTTCTTTGGGGAAGGACATTTATTTTGTTACTGCCACACTTGATATACTTATAGTGCCTCTTTAAGATTCCAGATCTCAAGGGCATTGCTTGTCAAGAGAAACATGGTTCTCAAGGGGAAATATTTAAATTTAAGACCAAAGACAGATTTTTCACTAAAGATGGAAGAGGAAATGTGTTTGTAGCTCAGTTTATTCCTTGAAATATTAAAGAACCACAAGGCAAAGCAAATAAGAAAGCCTATGTTTGGTGAAACCAGCCACAGGCAGGCTAGACAGCAAAGTGTAGGTGCCAAAAACAGTGAAATTAGGAGCAAACTGAGATGCCACGGACATCTCTGATCTCTGGTGGTAAACATAATGCTTTGCAAGCTGTGGGCCCAGTCCTAATAGGCAACCAAAAATTTCCTCCCCGGAATTCCAGAGTTTGGGGGTTTGGCCGCAGGAAAGTCACTACATTCAGGTTTATACAGCCTAAGAGGAGTAGGGTCAGGGTTAAAGGGAATTGCTCAGACCGTTTTATTGGGCTTCCCAGGTGACTTAGTGGTAAAGAACCTGCCTGCCAATGCAGGAAACTTGGGTTCCATCCCAGGATCCAGAAGAACCCCTGGAGAAGGAAATGGCAACCCACTCCAGTATTCTTGCTTGGAGAATCCCACAGACAGAGGAGCCTTGTGGGCTATAGTCTGTGGGATCGCAAAGAGTTGGACACAACTGACTGAGTAAACAACAACAACCATTTTATCAGAAGAAGTCTGACCACTAAGAAGAAGGAAGGTGTTAGAAGGCCAACAGAGCTTGTAGGAAATTACAGGTGGTTGTAGACATGTATGGTATGCTGGAGCCAGAGAATCCACCACTTTGGAATGACTGTTAAATGTCCTTGTTTACCCTCCTTAAAAATTGTCTCTACCGTTGATATGGGAAACATATGTAGAGAATTCTTCCTTTCTTATCATTAAAGTGTGTAATGCATTTCAGCTGAGGATTTAAAAAAAGCTCTGGTTCTTTGAACATTTGTATGCAACCAGCAAATGTCCTAACACAGACTTTCCCCCCACTGTTGTAATCTTTCTCTATGTATTCAGCATTTTCTTTGGGGAAGGACATTTATTTTGTTACTGCCACACTTGATATACTTATAGTGCCTCTTTAAGATTCCAGATCTCAAGGGCATTGCTTGTCAAGAGAAACATGGTTCTCAAGGGGAAATATTTAAATTTAAGACCAAAGACAGATTTTTCACTAAAGATGGAAGAGGAAATGTGTTTGTAGCTCAGTTTATTCCTTGAAATATTAAAGAACCACAAGGCAAAGCAAATAAGAAAGCCTATGTTTGGTGAAACCAGCCACAGGCAGGCTAGACAGCAAAGTGTAGGTGCCAAAAACAGTGAAATTAGGAGCAAACTGAGATGCCACGGACATCTCTGATCTCTGGTGGTAAACATAATGCTTTGCAAGCTGTGGGCCCAGTCCTAATAGGCAACCAAAAATTTCCTCCCCGGAATTCCAGAGTTTGGGGGTTTGGCCGCAGGAAAGTCACTACATTCAGGTTTATACAGCCTAAGAGGAGTAGGGTCAGGGTTAAAGGGAATTGCTCAGACCGTTTTATTGGGCTTCCCAGGTGACTTAGTGGTAAAGAACCTGCCTGCCAATGCAGGAAACTTGGGTTCCATCCCAGGATCCAGAAGAACCCCTGGAGAAGGAAATGGCAACCCACTCCAGTATTCTTGCTTGGAGAATCCCACAGACAGAGGAGCCTTGTGGGCTATAGTCTGTGGGATCGCAAAGAGTTGGACACAACTGACTGAGTAAACAACAACAACCATTTTATCAGAAGAAGTCTGACCACTAAGAAGAAGGAAGGTGTTAGAAGGCCAACAGAGCTTGTAGGAAATTACAGGTGGTTGTAGACATGTATGGTATGCTGGAGCCAGTTCACGTCTGCTGTCTAGAGTCAATTAGTCAATTTTTGAAATTTTACAAGTCGGTTGTTGCACATAGTATTAAAATTAAATTATAAATGCACAACACATCATATTTAAAAAGTAATAAGTACCCATAATTCATTGTTCCTTAATTACCATGTTTTACTATTTTCCATGTTCTTGAAGTTATTTACACTGATTGTATCAGATTGGTGAGAGGTTTATATAAGAGGGTCCTACATACATTTCCTCCTAACCCTGTGATCAAAGATATCACAGGTATCATGATGGTTTGAAATCAGTCATGGCAGGAGTATTTATACCATGAAAATCTACAAATGCTATATATCAGCCCTTGATTTATAGTCCTGTTTATTATTTGGTCTTAAAATGATGGAAAAATTTTAATCAGGCTGATTAACATTAACAATGTTATGTCTCTAGCACAAAAGATTGAGAATGTATTCTTCTAATGTTTGAAGCTGTTATCTGTTCAGCAAATAAGGCGCTCAAAGGAGTGAAGTTCCCAGATGTGCATCATTGCTGTTTCAGTTTCACTTGAATTTGTATTTGTATTTATTACTATAAACGAAAATGTCATCCAGCATTCATATTGAACCACACTTGTTTTTGTTGATCACCACCATAGGTTAGATACAAGTTTGGCTCAGTGAAAGCATTCTGGGAGAATCTGCTGATCTTGAGAAATGGTATGAGAGGTCCCTATATGCTGTTTGGAACTGAGTAGAGAAGTGTTTCCATTTTGTTTTTTCAAAACTACCATGATTTGAAACAAGGTCTTGAAAAAGAGATTTCACACCTAGTCTATTAAACTGAAAATGACTCAAAGTAAAATTAAATGCCAGTGGAATATTATGTAGCCATTAAAAAGGAATGCATAGCTATCTGTATGTGGATATGGAAAGAGCATCATATATATTATTAAATACAAAATAAGGGTCAAAACAATGTAAATAATGTGTGTCCATTTGAGTAAAAATATGTACAGATTTTTGATGGGACATTTGATGAAGAAATCATTGATGGTGATAAGTGATATTAGGAGTGAGAGAAACTATCAGTTTTCATTGTATCCCCCTTTTGATGACTTTTTTTTTTACTTTATTACTATTCTTTAAATTAGTCAATTTTGAAATTTTACAAGTCGGTTGTTGCACATAGTATTAAAATTAAATTATAAATGCACAACACATCATATTTAAAAAGTAATAAGTACCCATAATTCATTGTTCCTTAATTACCATGTTTTACTATTTTCCATGTTCTTGAAGTTATTTACACTGATTGTATCAGATTGGTGAGAGGTTTATATAAGAGGGTCCTACATACATTTCCTCCTAACCCTGTGATCAAAGATATCACAGGTATCATGATGGTTTGAAATCAGTCATGGCAGGAGTATTTATACCATGAAAATCTACAAATGCTATATATCAGCCCTTGATTTATAGTCCTGTTTATTATTTGGTCTTAAAATGATGGAAAAATTTTAATCAGGCTGATTAACATTAACAATGTTATGTCTCTAGCACAAAAGATTGAGAATGTATTCTTCTAATGTTTGAAGCTGTTATCTGTTCAGCAAATAAGGCGCTCAAAGGAGTGAAGTTCCCAGATGTGCATCATTGCTGTTTCAGTTTCACTTGAATTTGTATTTGTATTTATTACTATAAACGAAAATGTCATCCAGCATTCATATTGAACCACACTTGTTTTTGTTGATCACCACCATAGGTTAGATACAAGTTTGGCTCAGTGAAAGCATTCTGGGAGAATCTGCTGATCTTGAGAAATGGTATGAGAGGTCCCTATATGCTGTTTGGAACTGAGTAGAGAAGTGTTTCCATTTTGTTTTTGCAAAACTACCATGATTTGAAACAAGGTCTTGAAAAAGAGATTTCACACCTAGTCTATTAAACTGAAAATGACTCAAAGTAAAATTAAATGCCAGTGGAATATTATGTAGCCATTAAAAAGGAATGCATAGCTATCTGTATGTGGATATGGAAAGAGCATCATATATATTATTAAATACAAAATAAGGGTCAAAACAATGTAAATAATGTGTGTCCATTTGAGTAAAAATATGTACAGATTTTTGATGGGACATTTGATGAAGAAATCATTGATGGTGATAAGTGATATTAGGAGTGAGAGAAACTATCAGTTTTCATTGTATCCCCCTTTTGATGACTATTTTTACTTTATTACTTTCTTTAAATCATTCATCCTATTCTTAACAACAAACTAGAATTTGCATTCAGTAAATTGTCCTGCCACTTCTCTTGGATTATACAACTGGCCTGGAATAGCAGACATGACATTTATTTTAGTAATGTGTTTTCACAACATATCATATCAAGTAAGACGTTTTCCTTTCATTCTTTATCAGTTGGAATTTCTGAGTGGAATTACTGCTCAATCTCCTGTTGAAAACTTGTCCTTTCAACCAGGTCATGAGATTTTAAATGTACTAACTGAGCTCTATCAGAAATTTTCATTATTTTAAAGGGATATGAAGAATTAAATTTTCATCATATATTTCTAGTTTTCTTTTTAGCTACTTAGAGTTACTATTGTACTATATACTCAGCATCAAGAGGTCTTGCTGTTTTTTTTTTTTTTTTTTCACCCTTAACAAGTTAGGATTCTTGATCTTTCTTTAACATTTCAAAAAGAAGAAATTTCTGAAAACCTTAGTTGTCTGGTAGTGCTTCATTTATGTTAACCTTTTAGGCTGGTGTGTTTGTTCAGTTTGATAGGTACTATGTGCATCAGGAAAAGTTTGTAGAGGAGGTTCAGTTCTGCAGGAAATGATGGAAACAGATGCAACATCGTCTTCAGGGAGATGATTTTACTTTCCACGAAGAAAGAATGCTTTGAACTTTTTTTGTGTGGCTATTCTGGGTTTTCACTGTTGCCACAGGCTCTTCTCTAGTTGCAGGGAGTAGGGGCTACTCTCTAGTTGAGGTGAGCAGGCTTCTTGTTGCAGTGACTTCTCTTGTGGAACTCGGCTCTTGGGCACATGGGCTTCAGTAGTTGCAGCACATGGACTCAACAGTTGAGGCTCCGAGGCTCTAGAGCACAGGCTCAATAGTTGTGGCACACAGGCTCTGCAGCATGTGGGATCTTCCCAACTCAGGGATCAAACTCGTGTCTCCTGCAATTGTCATATATATTATTAAATACAAAATAAGGGTCAAAACAATGTAAATAATGTGTGTCCATTTGAGTAAAAATATGTACAGATTTTTGATGGGACATTTGATGAAGAAATCATTGATGGTGATAAGTGATATTAGGAGTGAGAGAAACTATCAGTTTTCATTGTATCCCCCTTTTGATGACTATTTTTACTTTATTACTTTCTTTAAATCATTCATCCTATTCTTAACAACAAACTAGAATTTGCATTCAGTAAATTGTCCTGCCACTTCTCTTGGATTATACAACTGGCCTGGAATAGCAGACATGACATTTATTTTAGTAATGTGTTTTCACAACATATCATATCAAGTAAGACGTTTTCCTTTCATTCTTTATCAGTTGGAATTTCTGAGTGGAATTACTGCTCAATCTCCTGTTGAAAACTTGTCCTTTCAACCAGGTCATGAGATTTTAAATGTACTAACTGAGCTCTATCAGAAATTTTCATTATTTTAAAGGGATATGAAGAATTAAATTTTCATCATATATTTCTAGTTTTCTTTTTAGCTACTTAGAGTTACTATTGTACTATATACTCAGCATCAAGAGGTCTTGCTGTTTTTTTTTTTTTTTTTTCACCCTTAACAAGTTAGGATTCTTGATCTTTCTTTAACATTTCAAAAATAAGAAATTTCTGAAAACCTTAGTTGTCTGGTAGTGCTTCATTTATGTTAACCTTTTAGGCTGGTGTGTTTGTTCAGTTTGATAGGTACTATGTGCATCAGGAAAAGTTTGTAGAGGAGGTTCAGTTCTGCAGGAAATGATGGAAACAGATGCAACATCGTCTTCAGGGAGATGATTTTACTTTCCACGAAGAAAGAATGCTTTGAACTTTTTTTGTGTGGCTATTCTGGGTTTTCACTGTTGCCACAGGCTCTTCTCTAGTTGCAGGGAGTAGGGGCTACTCTCTAGTTGAGGTGAGCAGGCTTCTTGTTGCAGTGACTTCTCTTGTGGAACTCGGCTCTTGGGCACATGGGCTTCAGTAGTTGCAGCACATGGACTCAACAGTTGAGGCTCCGAGGCTCTAGAGCACAGGCTCAATAGTTGTGGCACACAGGCTCTGCAGCATGTGGGATCTTCCCAACTCAGGGATCAAACTCGTGTCTCCTGCATTGGCAGGCAAACTCTTTACCACTGGACCTCCAGAGAAGCCTTGTTTTGAACTTTTGTAGGGGAATTTCAGTGCCTTCAGTGTCACAGGTGTTGCACTACGGATTGTTGGATTACATGGTGTGCAAGCAATGGGAATTCTACTAGAGAGAAGAGACCAAGAAATTATTGTAAAAGTCTTAGATGGATGGTTAAGTTTCATTGTTAGTTAAGGATTTTGGATTCACGTGTTGCCAAAGTGGTCCTAGACCTTATACCTATTTTGGTGTACTTTCAAAGATTTGGATATATGTTATCTGGATATTAAAATTTGTCCCACCTTGCTATATCTTTCTAGGTGACGTCATTTAGACCTCAAGTATATATTCTTTGGTGGTCATAAATGACCATTGGAGAATTTATGAAAAGGCTAAGAAAAATGAAGGAATCCTCCTAGTTTTAGTCTGGGGATGCTTCTGAAGCCCAGGACTCTTTTTCCAACATTCTTGAGCCCTGGCTAATGAAGTGCTAATGGAGTGTTAGTACTGGCTACTAGAGCAAGACATCCAAGAGATAGGAGAGTAAACACTCTTTGAAGTGTGTGCCTAGTCCTTTGAAAGTGTGCTTCTACCAGGAAAATAAGTACTTCTCCCATCTTAGAGATCCTTGATTTGATGTCCTATACCTTATAATATAGGTATATTTGCTCTTTTTAGGAAGTACTGTGGGAAAAAAGTGCATTAGAGGGGTGGTTCCGAGGCTTGGTTTTTACTGGGAATAGGTGTTGGATTTTGTGAAATATGCCATCTCTTAATCTGATTATGTGATCTTGCCATTTTACCTTGTTGATGTGATTGCTTATATTAACTGATTTTTGAATGCTGTACCAGATTTGCATACCTTGGATAAATCCAAGTTGGTCATAATGTCTCTAGTTGCAGGAGTGGGGACTTCTAGTTGAGGTGAGCAGGCTTCTTGTTGCAGTGACTTCTCTTGTGGAACTCGGCTCTTGGGCACATGGGCTTCAGTAGTTGCAGCACATGGACTCAACAGTTGAGGCTCCGAGGCTCTAGAGCACAGGCTCAATAGTTGTGGCACACAGGCTCTGCAGCATGTGGGATCTTCCCAACTCAGGGATCAAACTCGTGTCTCCTGCATTGGCAGGCAAACTCTTTACCACTGGACCTCCAGAGAAGCCTTGTTTTGAACTTTTGTAGGGGAATTTCAGTGCCTTCAGTGTCACAGGTGTTGCACTACGGATTGTTGGATTACATGGTGTGCAAGCAATGGGAATTCTACTAGAGAGAAGAGACCAAGAAATTATTGTAAAAGTCTTAGATGGATGGTTAAGTTTCATTGTTAGTTAAGGATTTTGGATTCACGTGTTGCCAAAGTGGTCCTAGACCTTATACCTATTTTGGTGTACTTTCAAAGATTTGGATATATGTTATCTGGATATTAAAATTTGTCCCACCTTGCTATATCTTTCTAGGTGACGTCATTTAGACCTCAAGTATATATTCTTTGGTGGTCATAAATGACCATTGGAGAATTTATGAAAAGGCTAAGAAAAATGAAGGAATCCTCCTAGTTTTAGTCTGGGGATGCTTCTGAAGCCCAGGACTCTTTTTCCAACATTCTTGAGCCCTGGCTAATGAAGTGCTAATGGAGTGTTAGTACTGGCTACTAGAGCAAGACATCCAAGAGATAGGAGAGTAAACACTCTTTGAAGTGTGTGCCTAGTCCTTTGAAAGTGTGCTTCTACCAGGAAAATAAGTACTTCTCCCATCTTAGAGATCCTTGATTTGATGTCCTATACCTTATAATATAGGTATATTTGCTCTTTTTAGGAAGTACTGTGGGAAAAAAGTGCATTAGAGGGGTGGTTCCGAGGCTTGGTTTTTACTGGGAATAGGTGTTGGATTTTGTGAAATATGCCATCTCTTAATCTGATTATGTGATCTTGCCATTTTACCTTGTTGATGTGATTGCTTATATTAACTGATTTTTGAATGCTGTACCAGATTTGCATACCTTGGATAAATCCAAGTTGGTCATAATGTCTAATTCTTTTTACATATTATTGGATTCAATTTGCTAGTACTTGAAATGAGTTAGGAAGTATTCCCTGTACTTATTTTTCCTGAAAGAGTTGATAGAGTATTGGTATGTTGATGCAAATGTAATTACAGTTTCAGATGGTGAATTTTAAATCATTGTAACTAGGCTGAAACACGTCTTTATTAATCAAAATAGGAACCGTTACAATTCATATATATTTGCCAATGAAAAGTAAGTTTGTTTATTCCTATAGCTTAAATACCCATGCTTCTGGATTCAATAAAATCTTGGAAAGCATTTTCTGCCTCCTGCTGCTTGTGGAAATGTTTTCCTTGCAAAAAGTTGTCAAGATGCTTGAAGAAGAGGTAGTCAGTTGGTGAGAAGTCAGGTGAATATGGTAGAAGAAACCAAACTCTATGATCCAATTCATTCAACTTTTGAAGCCTTGGTTGTGTGATGTGTGCTCAGGCATGGTCATGGTGAAGAATTGGGCACTTTTTGTTAACCAATGCTGGCTGCAAGCATTGCAGTTTTTGGTGCGTCTCATTGACTTGCTGAGCATACTTCTCAGATGTAATGGTTTCACTGGGATTCAGAAAGCTGTAGTAGATTAGAGGGGCAACAGACCACCAAACAGTGATCATGACCTTTTTGTGGGTACAAGTTTGGCTTTGGGAAGTGCTTTGGAGCTTCTTCTCCATCTAACCACTGAAGTGCTAATGGAGTGTTAGTACTGGCTACTAGAGCAAGACATCCAAGAGATAGGAGAGTAAACACTCTTTGAAGTGTGTGCCTAGTCCTTTGAAAGTGTGCTTCTACCAGGAAAATAAGTACTTCTCCCATCTTAGAGATCCTTGATTTGATGTCCTATACCTTATAATATAGGTATATTTGCTCTTTTTAGGAAGTACTGTGGGAAAAAAGTGCATTAGAGGGGTGGTTCCGAGGCTTGGTTTTTACTGGGAATAGGTGTTGGATTTTGTGAAATATGCCATCTCTTAATCTGATTATGTGATCTTGCCATTTTACCTTGTTGATGTGATTGCTTATATTAACTGATTTTTGAATGCTGTACCAGATTTGCATACCTTGGATAAATCCAAGTTGGTCATAATGTCTAATTCTTTTTACATATTATTGGATTCAATTTGCTAGTACTTGAAATGAGTTAGGAAGTATTCCCTGTACTTATTTTTCCTGAAAGAGTTGATAGAGTATTGGTATGTTGATGCAAATGTAATTACAGTTTCAGATGGTGAATTTTAAATCATTGTAACTAGGCTGAAACACGTCTTTATTAATCAAAATAGGAACCGTTACAATTCATATATATTTGCCAATGAAAAGTAAGTTTGTTTATTCCTATAGCTTAAATACCCATGCTTCTGGATTCAATAAAATCTTGGAAAGCATTTTCTGCCTCCTGCTGCTTGTGGAAATGTTTTCCTTGCAAAAAGTTGTCAAGATGCTTGAAGAAGAGGTAGTCAGTTGGTGAGAAGTCAGGTGAATATGGTAGAAGAAACCAAACTCTATGATCCAATTCATTCAACTTTTGAAGCCTTGGTTGTGTGATGTGTGCTCAGGCATGGTCATGGTGAAGAATTGGGCACTTTTTGTTAACCAATGCTGGCTGCAAGCATTGCAGTTTTTGGTGCGTCTCATTGACTTGCTGAGCATACTTCTCAGATGTAATGGTTTCACTGGGATTCAGAAAGCTGTAGTAGATTAGAGGGGCAACAGACCACCAAACAGTGGCCATGACGTGTTTTTGGTGCAAGTTTGGCTTTGGGAAGTGCTTTGGAGCTTCTTCTCCATCTAACCACTGAACTGTCATTGCCAGTTGTCATATAATATCCACTTTTTGTTGCATTCCTCAGTCTGATGGAGAAATGGTTCATTGGTCAGCTCATAAGGCCTCCACTTCGCGAGTTTTCTCATCTTTCCAATTTGCTTCAAATGCTGAATGACTGTAGAATGGTCGACGTTCAGTTCTTCTCATCAACTTCTCCTGTAGTTGTAAGAGGATTTGCTTCAATGATGGGTCTCAAACAGTCATTGTCAACTTCTGACTGCTGGCCACTATGCTTCTCATCTTCCAGGCTCTTGTCTCCTTTGCAAAACTTCTTGAACCAGCACTGCACTGTGTCTTTGTTAGCAGTTCCTGGTCCAAATGCGTTGTTGATGTTGTGAGTTGTCTCAACTGCTTTATGAACCATTTGGAGCTTGAATAAGAAAATCATTTGAATTTGCTTTTTGTCTAACATCATTTCCATAGTCTAAAATATTTATAAAATAAACAATGAGCAACAAGTCATTAGTAAAATGAAATGAAGTAAGAAATGTGCATTAAAATGATGTATAACATATCTACATTTATTTAAGAATGTATTCCAGTATCAAATGGTATATTTCAACTGTGAAAAAATTGCAGTTACTTTTGCACCAACCTAGTATTTATTTCTTCCTTAACTACTTGGTAGAATTTAGTGTTTGGGCCTGGTGCTTTCTCTTTTGGAAGGTTATTAATTATTGATTCAATTTATTTAATAGATATAGGCCTATTCAGATTGTCTGTTTCTTCTTATGTGAGTATGGCAGATTGTGTCTTTTAAGAAATTGATTCATTTCAACTAGGTTATCAAATTTCTAGGCATAGAATTGTTCATGGTATTTATTTACTAACCTTTTAGTATCCATAGGATCTGTAATGATGCCCCCTTTTATTTTTGTTATTAGTAGTTTTTGTTTTCTCTCTTTTTTCTTAGTTATTCTGATTAGAGGCTTATCGATTTTATTCATCTTTTCAAAGAACCAGATTTAAGTTTCACTAACTTTTCTCTATTGATTTCCTGTTTTCACTTTCATTGATTTCAGCTCTAATTTTTATTGTTTCATTTTTTCTGCTTAATACAGATTTAATTTGCTTTACATTTTATAGTTTCCTGAAGTAGAAACTTAATTTATTGATTTTAATTTTTATTCATTTCTTTAGTTTCCCTCCAAACACTATTTTTACTGCATCCCGCAAAAATTTGGTAAGTTGTATTTTCATTTAAAATTAAAAAAAATTTTCTTGAGATTTTTTTCTTTGATATCTGTGTTATTTAGGAGTGTGTCATTTACTTTCCAAGTATTTGGGGATTTTCCAGCTACGTTTCTGTTAAATAGATTATCTGGATTCTTTTTTTTTTTTTTTTAATTTTAGTCTCTTTTATTGTTTTTTAAATTTACTTATTTTGATCCTGTGCGAGCCTCCCATTGCAGTGGCCTCTCTCGTTGCAGAGCACTAGCTCTGGGCACATATACTCCAGAGAACTGGCTTATAATTGGACACACCGGTCCAGCCATTCCATGGCATGTAGGATCTTGCCAGACCAGGGATCAAATTGGTGCCTCTTACACTGCAAGGCGGACTCTCTACCTGCTGAACCACCAGGGAAGACCCCAATCTGGCTTCTTTTTTCTGCTTTCCCCATGTACTTTTGTGTTGGGAGCAGAATATTACCATGCAGTTTTCTAGGTAGTTTTAGAATGAATTCATCTGACCTACCTATGGATGCCTCATAGTTAACAAGCTTTAATCAAGTCATTTTCTTCCTCCTCAAACATAACACCTCTATTATGTTTAATATGTACTTTACTGGCAATTCTGTACCCCCTTTCCAAGTCAGAAATCTAGAGATTCTCCTAAGTACTTCTTGGAAACAAGAAGCCCCATACATGTCATTGGTAATCAAGAATTATCAGTTAAACATTTCAACTAGACCTTTTAAATTTTTCTAACCTTTTAGTATCCATAGGATCTGTAATGATGCCCCCTTTTATTTTTGTTATTAGTAGTTTTTGTTTTCTCTCTTTTTTCTTAGTTATTCTGATTAGAGGCTTATCGATTTTATTCATCTTTTCAAAGAACCAGATTTAAGTTTCACTAACTTTTCTCTATTGATTTCCTGTTTTCACTTTCATTGATTTCAGCTCTAATTTTTATTGTTTCATTTTTTCTGCTTAATACAGATTTAATTTGCTTTACATTTTATAGTTTCCTGAAGTAGAAACTTAATTTATTGATTTTAATTTTTATTCATTTCTTTAGTTTCCCTCCAAACACTATTTTTACTGCATCCCGCAAAAATTTGGTAAGTTGTATTTTCATTTAAAATTAAAAAAAATTTTCTTGAGATTTTTTTCTTTGATATCTGTGTTATTTAGGAGTGTGTCATTTACTTTCCAAGTATTTGGGGATTTTCCAGCTACGTTTCTGTTAAATAGATTATCTGGATTCTTTTTTTTTTTTTTAATTTTAGTCTCTTTTATTGTTTTTTAAATTTACTTATTTTGATCCTGTGCGAGCCTCCCATTGCAGTGGCCTCTCTCGTTGCAGAGCACTAGCTCTGGGCACATATACTCCAGAGAACTGGCTTATAATTGGACACACCGGTCCAGCCATTCCATGGCATGTAGGATCTTGCCAGACCAGGGATCAAATTGGTGCCTCTTACACTGCAAGGCGGACTCTCTACCTGCTGAACCACCAGGAAGACCCCAATCTGGCTTCTTTTTCTGCTTTCCCCATGTACTTTTGTGTTGGGAGCAGAATATTACCATGCAGTTTTCTAGGTAGTTTTAGAATGAATTCATCTGACCTACCTATGGATGCCTCATAGTTAACAAGCTTTAATCAAGTCATTTTCTTCCTCCTCAAACATAACACCTCTATTATGTTTAATATGTACTTTACTGGCAATTCTGTACCCCCTTTCCAAGTCAGAAATCTAGAGATTCTCCTAAGTACTTCTTGGAAACAAGAAGCCCCATACATGTCATTGGTAATCAAGAATTATCAGTTAAACATTTGAAGCAGTTTTAAAATTCCTTTCTCTCACTTTCAATTTTCACTAAGTTCAAGTCTGCCTCATCTCTTACTTGAAATACTGGAGTAGTCTCCTAGTTCATCTTCTTGCTTTTAGCTTTATTTCTCCCATCTGTCTTACACTGATTTGCCAGAGTAATTATGTGTATATGTAATTAATACACCATTAATATAGTATTTAATATAGGTAACATAAATATCCATCTGTTTACTGCACGTATACATATAAATGCATATACATACATTTTGTTTAAGCTTCTTCAGTAGCTTAAAATTCTTCCTCGTGCCTGGAGGTTAAAGTGTAAATGCCTTTATAGAACATATTTAACTCTTTTAATTTGACTCTGTAAGCTCTGGCTCTTGCCTCCATTCCAAGAAATTTGGTGACTTTTCTGTAGGAAAACAGTAAGCATTCTGCTAGATGCCCCTCCAAGGTCACCTTCCTGTGAGTTCTCGCTGGACTGTTTCTCCCTTCCCTCCTCTATTTAAATGTCCTCTCCCTTGTTTGTCCACAGCACCTTTCCTCACTTCAATGCCTTTCCCATTTCACTCATTTGAAGTGTGTTTTGTAAGGGTAACGGCTCTATTTTTTCTCTAGTATTCTCTTAGCCCAGAGACTCACCTGGAGTCTGTGTGTGTGCATGCTCAGTTGCCCGGTCGTGTCCAACTCTTTCTAGCCCCATTGGACTGTAGCCTGCTAGGCTCCTCTGTCCATGGAATTTTCCAAGCAAAAAAACTGGAGTTGGGTACTCAGCAAATGCTTGTTGCATGAAGGCTGAATGTGGTAGAGCTTTGTGAGAATTAGGTGAAGGCCTTTTCTGGGTATAGGGAGTGGGATTGCTGGATCATATGCTAGCTCTAACTTGAGATTTTTTAAGAAACCTCCATACTGTCTCCCTAGAGGCTCTACCAATTTACATTTCCACCAACAGTATAGGAGCTTTTCTTTTTCTTGATGCTCTCTTCATTGTTTGCTTTTCTTTTTCTCCATGCCCTCTTTATTGTTTGTAGACGTTCTGATGATGGCCATTTTGAATGGTGTGACTTCTCATTGTTCTTTTGATTTGTGTTTCTCTAGTAATTAGTGATATTGAGCATATTTTTCATGTGCTTTTTTTCCATCTGTATATCTTCTTTGGAAAAATGTCTGTAATTCAAAAAGATATATGCACCCCATTAATCATTAGAGCACTATTTACAATAGCCAGGACATGGAAGCAAACTAAATGTCTGTCAACAGAGGAATAGATAAAAAAAGATGTGGTGCATACAGTGGAATATTAGTCAGCCATGAAAAAAAAACAAAATAATACTACTTGCAGCAACATGGGTGGACATAGAGATCATAGTGAGTGAAGTAAGTCAGACAGAAGAAGACAAATATATGATATTGCTTGTATGTGAAATCTAAAAAAAGGGTACAAATAACTATTTACAAAACAGAAATAGAGTCACAGATATAGAAAACAAACTTATGGTTACCAAGAGATAAGGAGGGGATGGGATAAATTGGGATATTGGGATTGACCTACACACACTGCTGTATACAAAACAGACAACTAATAAGACTCTGCTGTAAAGCATAGGAAACTGTATTCAACACCCTGTAATGGCCTATATGGGAAAAGAATCTAAAAAAAGTGAATATATATGTATAACTGATTCACTTTGTGGTATACCTGCAACTAACACAACATTGTAAATCCACTATACTCCAATACAAATGAAAAAAAAGGAAGGAATATGGTGAAGGCATCATCCTTGCTTTGTTAAATTTGTGCCATCGGAAGGGAACGTGTGGATCATTACGAGTGGAAATAAGCTAGAGGGAAGTTCCAGTCTCATCCAGGTGCCTGGGGACACATAGTTGATGTCTGTGAATGAATGTTGTTTAAAACCTGATGTATATAAAATCTTTATTTCTCAGGAATTTCCCCTGGAGCTGTAAACACTTAGGTATTGTTGAACAGATCTTTATTCTAAAAAAGAATGCCAGTTTGTATGCATTGTTTGGAACTGTGGTCTTTCTTGACTTCTTTCAGTAGTTTTTGATCTTTCAGTGAGCCAAAGCTCAAAATATCAGTGAAACCTTTCCTTGGCAGTATCCACGACTGCTCTCTTCGTGCCTCTTCCAATCCCTTGACCTTGTGTTTTCCCTCTGGTCTGTGCTTTGGTACAATTTCCTTGTATGAGACCTACACAGGTTTCCATCCATCTCCTCCAGACTCCGCGTCCCCAGAGGTTAGTCATGCTGTCATTTCATGAGTTTTCTCCTGAAAGGCCTCGTAAAGTTACTTGCATAATACGGATGCTCAGTAAGTACTGGGTAAATGTATAATTTAATAATGACCATGACTTAATAAAGGTTTTGTAGGTGGATACTTAGTGACTTCAAAAGCAGTTCAGGGGCTTCCCTGGTGGTCCAGTGGATAAAGAGTCTGCCTTGTAGTGCAAGGAGCGCAAGTTCGATCCCTGGCCCGGGAAGATCCCATGTGCCACAGAGCTGCTGGACCGATGTGTCCAATTACGAGCTAGCACCCTGGAGCGCATGTGCCCAGAGCTGGTGCTCTGCAACTAGAGAGGTCATTGTGATGGGAGGCCTTCACGTACCAAAGAATAATAAAGACAGATGAAAAATAAATGATGACTTATAGGCAAAAAAGAAAAAAGCAATTCAGGGATTTCCCTGGCAGTTCAATGATTAATTATTTTACCTTCCAATGCAGGGGGTGCAAGGACAATCCCTGGTTGGGGAGCTAAGATCCCACATGCCTCATGGTCAAAAAACCGAAAGATAGAAACAGAAGCAATAGTGTAACAAATTCAGTAAAGGCCTTAAAAACCAATGGTCCATATAAATACAAAAGATCTAGAAAAAGCAATTCAGAGACTATTCTTGTTTGAAAAGATGCGAGGAGGTGATATGGTTTAGATAGTATATCATCTAAAGACTCAGTTTTCTATGGCACCCGTGTGGGGTGAAGAGGACATTCTGTGCAGTCCAGCAATTTAAGAGAAGCCACAGCTGGAAAGGGGAAGGGGACCAGTGTTTGGAGGGGGAGGTGGAACAAGATAGAAAATCCTCAAAGGGCCTGCTTCTGTGTACTCCTGGAAAGAGCAGGGCAATGGAGGAAAGGTGAGGGGAAGGCAAAGAACTCATCGCAGTCAGCCCTTCAGAGCTAGCCATGGTGTGTGTGGGGGGAAGGGTAGCTTCTGATAAAAATAGAGCACGACTTTTTCAGTTCAAGCACTTGAAAAGCAACTGTGGGAAGTTTGAATCATAGGGTAGTTCTTTTCTGGAAGAAGAAAAAGACATTTCAGTTATAAATGCAGGGGGTTGAAATGATTGTGTCATTTCAGCGAGAGTAGGGCATTGTCAACAAGTGGACATGTTTTCACTGTGGAAAGGATGACTTGAAGATGTAACATTCAAAATTTAAAAAAGCAAATAATTTCTGTTTTGGATTTTCTTCCACCACAGGAACACTTAGAACTTTGCTGCATTTAGAAATAGCTAGTAAACATATCAGGCGTCATGTTCACCACTGTTTTAGAAATAGAAATCTCATTATGTGGGCTGGGTTTCTTAAGATGGGTGAGATACACTGAAAAGAGAGCAAAGTTTGTCCCACAGCAGATGTACTGTGTAAGATTAACCTGCAAGTCTATTTAAATATTTATGCTGTGATTATGGAGGTTATTAGTTAAAAAGAGGTGCTGACGACATGGAAAGGTCTTTGATTTCCAGCTCAGTGCCTTATTTATCACTTAAACACCCTTTATTGTACCTATTAGACATCTGGCAGACTGGAATGAATCTTATGATATTTGGAATATAAGTATCCATTAATCAAGTAATGATATTCTCAGCCACCAACAAGTATTAATAATGATAATAAAGGTGTTATTCATTAAAAGGATTAATATCATTAAACAGATTAATGTAGATATTAGAAGTGTAAAAATAATGATTTAGGGACTTTTCCTTAACATCAACATTATTCCATGTTTGAATTAAACTATAGTTTGTATAATACAGCAATATTCAGGACATTGTCCTTTTTATAGAGAAATCAGACGAAATGAACTGTGCTCAAATATGCTTAACATGCAGAACCATGAAGCTGTAGAGATTATTAGCTCTGAATAGAAAGTGTTGCGTAAATAAACTCCTGGTCAGTAATTGATTACTCTCTTTATTTAGCTAATTACAAGATAAAGCTGATTAGATATTTATTTTGCTGGCTAGAGATCTTCTCCAAAGTCAGCCTTCAGAGCTAGCCATGGTGTGTGGGGGGAAGGGTAGCTTCTGATAAAAATAGAGCACGACTTTTTCAGTTCAAGCACTTGAAAAGCAACTGTGGGAAGTTTGAATCATAGGGTAGTTCTTTTCTGGAAGAAGAAAAAGACATTTCAGTTATAAATGCAGGGGGTTGAAATGATTGTGTCATTTCAGCGAGAGTAGGGCATTGTCAACAAGTGGACATGTTTTCACTGTGGAAAGGATGACTTGAAGATGTAACATTCAAAATTTAAAAAAGCAAATAATTTCTGTTTTGGATTTTCTTCCACCACAGGAACACTTAGAACTTTGCTGCATTTAGAAATAGCTAGTAAACATATCAGGCGTCATGTTCACCACTGTTTTAGAAATAGAAATCTCATTATGTGGGCTGGGTTTCTTAAGATGGGTGAGATACACTGAAAAGAGAGCAAAGTTTGTCCCACAGCAGATGTACTGTGTAAGATTAACCTGCAAGTCTATTTAAATATTTATGCTGTGATTATGGAGGTTATTAGTTAAAAAGAGGTGCTGACGACATGGAAAGGTCTTTGATTTCCAGCTCAGTGCCTTATTTATCACTTAAACACCCTTTATTGTACCTATTAGACATCTGGCAGACTGGAATGAATCTTATGATATTTGGAATATAAGTATCCATTAATCAAGTAATGATATTCTCAGCCACCAACAAGTATTAATAATGATAATAAAGGTGTTATTCATTAAAAGGATTAATATCATTAAACAGATTAATGTAGATATTAGAAGTGTAAAAATAATGATTTAGGGACTTTTCCTTAACATCAAAATTATTCCATGTTTGAATTAAACTATAGTTTGTATAATACAGCAATATTCAGGACATTGTCCTTTTTATAGAGAAATCAGACGAAATGAACTGTGCTCAAATATGCTTAACATGCAGAACCATGAAGCTGTAGAGATTATTAGCTCTGAATAGAAAGTGTTGCGTAAATAAACTCCTGGTCAGTAATTGATTACTCTCTTTATTTAGCTAATTACAAGATAAAGCTGATTAGATATTTATTTTGCTGGCTAGAGATCTTCTCCAAAGTGATTTTTCCACTTGCCCTAGAATAACTTTTGGCAAATTCCTTTCTTTTGTACCAGACTTCAGATGGATGCCTTTTTTTTCAGATGAGAGAATATGTCTATGAACATAAAGAAACAAGATGTTTATAGCTTATTTCTAGATGTGCAAAATTGCTTACTTTCCCTGTGGAATTTTTTATTTACAAACCAAGATGGTTGGTTATTAGTAACAAGTTATTTGTGCTTCATAACTGATGGTAGGACATAGCCTTGGAGCATGGTGAAAAATAGCACAGATATCAATGTTTTTTATTGTAGTTATTCTGAAGAGAGTGAAAACTGGCTTTTTTTTTCTTTTTTTCATGACATGCTTTGGGAAGCCTTTTGGGAGTTATTATTTGGGGTTGAATTGCTTCAGTGAATACATGGTTTCTACCTGGAGTTTATCTCTTTAGTAGAGCAGCCCCTTTCCCCTTAGGGGGCCTGCATTCTGACCCCTGGATTCCAATTCCAGTCCCATTGTTTATTTCCTGCACAGCTTTCATTTAGTGACTCTGCTACTCATCTTCTCTGAGCCTTAGTGTCTTCATTTGTAAAATGGGGAAAATAGCAGTAGGGCTGTTTGAAGATTTAATGAGATGCAATTAAGACCCTTAGCAGGGTACCCCAAATAGCCCATTGTAGCAGTCACTGGAGATTGTTGAGTATCATGGCTGGAGTGTGTGTTTATTCTCTTTTGTTCAATCATCCTTCTTCTTATGTTTTTCTTTTTCTCAGATCAGCCTGTCAGTCAACGTTCCCAAATGCACTTGTTTTTCCTTTTCAGGTTAATTTGCTTTTTATACATAGAACATAGTACTATACATAGAATATAGAACATAGCCTATAAAATAGTGTGGCTGGTTTCCACTTGACGACTTTGCAGTAGATCTCATTATAATTGCACCTCCTATCATATGTACATAAGTTATTTAAGCATCAAGACAGTATTTGATGTGTGGAACCAGTTCTCTTACCATAATCTGTATGTCCATCTGTGTGTTCTTGGATATTCACCATTTCATACCTGCGCATTTTGACACATATCTCTACACATGCCTACTCCTATTTAATCTCTTTTTTTCTCTTCTGTGTTCTAGCTACTGAAATATTTTCCCCTTGTATAAAAATTAATATTTCTTATAATATTGCTTTTGTAAAAGCTCACTAATTTTTATTTTGTCCCCAATATCCTGTGTTCAACCCAATGGGAACATTAATTCAGACTTGACAGAAGGAAGAGAAAGAACAAACTAGTACCTCTCATTCCCTCCCTTCCTGCTCCTGCTTTCTGAGCTGGTGGATTCAAGACTGTGCTGTGTATTGGTGACAGGGGAGGGACAATAAAGGGACTGGGGGAGTTCTGTTTTCCAGTTGCCTCACAGTTGTTCAGTGGCTATGCTGTGTCTGACTCTCTGCAACCCCATGGACTGCAGCATGCTTAGATTCCCTGTCCTTCACCATTTCCCAGGGTTTGCTCAAACTCATGTCCATTGAATCGATGATGCCATCCAACTATTTCATCCTCTGTCGCCCCCCTCTCCTCCTGCCCTCAATATTTCCTGGCATCAGGGTCTTTTTCAACAAGTCAACTCTTCGCATTAGGTGGCCAGGGTATTAGAGCTTCAGCTTCCCTATACCCATGGATAGTATCCAAGCTCCTCATTGTGAGTCACATGTTATCTGAGGCCTGGGTCCTGTACCCTCTTAACTTTTAAGATGTATATCTGCTATATTTTAAATTTATATCCTGGTTTGCCATTGTCAGCATACCCCACCCTACTTAAAATGTATGTGTCTTTTTTCATACTCTATTGTAACTTGGAATGTTCCTCTGCTCATCTTCACCTTGCTGACTGCACATCTTAAGCCCATCCTTCAAAACTCAGTCCAGGGCTTCCCTGGTGGTCCAGTGGGTAAGGACATCGCCTTGCAGCACAAGGGGCGCTGGTTCAATCCCTGGCCAGGGAAGATCCTGTATGCCACAGAGCGGCTGGACGGATGTGTCCAACTACCGAGCTGAGCTCTGGAGTGCATGCGCCCAGAGCCGGTGCTCTGCGACAAGAGAGGCCACTGTGATGGAAGGCCCACAGAGGCCAAAGAACAAAGGTAAATGATTGAAAGATCAATAGAAGTGGCCCCCCAAAAAAACCCACCTCGGTCCAGGGATTGTCTCCTCCAGGAAGCCTTCCTGGACAGCGTTCCTTCTTCATACTGGACCAAGTGCCCACCTTTTTCATGGATGCCACTGCACACTGGAAGTGACTCTCATTATGTCCTTTGTTATTTGGAATGATCTATTCATGAGTCTCTTTTCTCTGCTGGACTAAAGTCCACGACAGCTGGGACCAGGGGGATCTTGTTTGTCTCCCCACTGTGTAGCACAGTGACTGGTGCAAGCCAGAGTCACTAATACATGCGGAACCCTTACAGTGACCTCACTGGGATATGTGGGGATGGAGACAGTGATGTGCTAACCCATACTTCCTTTCATAGGGCTGCCTGACTGTGGCCTCAACATTGGAATTCCTTCCACGCAATAGAACTGGCTAGATAACCCAACCCTTCTCCGATCTGTGGTATTATTCCGCAGTGACTGTTTTTCTAACTTTGAATTCATATCTTTACATTATTTGTAGACTTTTCTTTATGTTGTAACATGCCATCCAACTATTTCATTTGTCGCCCCTCTCCTCCTGCCCTCAATATTTCCTGGCATCAGGGTCTTTTTCAACAAGTCAACTCTTCGCATTAGGTGGCCAGGGTATTAGAGCTTCAGCTTCCCTATACCCATGGATAGTATCCAAGCTCCTCATTGTGAGTCACATGTTATCTGAGGCCTGGGTCCTGTACCCTCTTAACTTTTAAGATGTATATCTGCTATATTTTAAATTTATATCCTGGTTTGCCATTGTCAGCATACCCCACCCTACTTAAAATGTATGTGTCTTTTTTCATACTCTATTGTAACTTGGAATGTTCCTCTGCTCATCTTCACCTTGCTGACTGCACATCTTAAGCCCATCCTTCAAAACTCAGTCCAGGGCTTCCCTGGTGGTCCAGTGGGTAAGGACATCGCCTTGCAGCACAAGGGGCGCTGGTTCAATCCCTGGCCAGGGAAGATCCTGTATGCCACAGAGCGGCTGGACGGATGTGTCCAACTACCGAGCTGAGCTCTGGAGTGCATGCGCCCAGAGCCGGTGCTCTGCGACAAGAGAGGCCACTGTGATGGAAGGCCCACAGAGGCCAAAGAACAAAGGTAAATGATTGAAAGATCAATAGAAGTGGCCCCCCAAAAAAACCCACCTCGGTCCAGGGATTGTCTCCTCCAGGAAGCCTTCCTGGACAGCGTTTCCCTTCTTCATACTGGACCAAGTGCCCACCTTTTGCATGGATGCCACTGCACACTGGAAGTGACTCTCATTATGTCCTTTGTTATTTGGAATGATCTATTCATGAGTCTCTTTTCTCTGCTGGACTAAAGTCCACGACAGCTGGGACCAGGGGGATCTTGTTTGTCTCCCCACTGTGTAGCACAGTGACTGGTGCAAGCCAGAGTCACTAATACATGCGGAACCCTTACAGTGACCTCACTGGGATATGTGGGGATGGAGACAGTGATGTGCTAACCCATACTTCCTTTCATAGGGCTGCCTGACTGTGGCCTCAACATTGGAATTCCTTCCACGCAATAGAACTGGCTAGATAACCCAACCCTTCTCCGATCTGTGGTATTATTCCGGCAGTGACTGTTTTTCTAACTTTGAATTCATATCTTTACATTATTTGTAGACTTTTCTTTATGTTGTAACATAGTTTGTTTGCTAACGACGTGTATTTCCCATGTAGTCATTTCTTCTCTAGGACACTTACTAAGATGACGGACTTTCTAAACACAAGAGACAATTCAGTATGAAATGCTTGAAAGAAAACGAGCCATGTGGCAGATTTTCTCCTAGAAGAAACCTGTAGGCACATAATAGAAGGCCTATCAGTATAAACACAAACAAGCAATTACCTGAGCTGCTTCCTGTAGGAAACTCAGCATCCTACCACCCATGGTGATGACTCCTGCGATTTCCTTTTGGAGGGGTTGCATCATCTGAAGAAAATTTATTCATATATTTCTAACAAATGCACATTTTATTTTCATCTAGAAAAAACATATCTTTGTTCAAATTTATTTTCATCTTTCCCCTTGCATCTTTTGTTTTTTAAAGCTAAATATGACATGTGCAATTTGAAAGGTAATATAAACAGCTGAGTGGTGGTTGTCATAGGCTTGATAAGTGGGGAGAGAATCGTGGGTTCAAGAAACATCTGGAATGTTTGTGATGTGGTGGTGTCTGCACTGTCTTCTGGGCTTCATCATTAATCAATGACTTCTAGAATTTAATTGAGTCGGGATATATCTAAATGCAGATGTTTATTGTAGTCTGGAAAAAAATTATCCTTTGTCTATTTGGAATGAACCCCCTTATTCCACTGCACACTGGAAGTGACTCTCATTATGTCCTTTGTTATTTGGAATGATCTATTCATGAGTCTCTTTTCTCTGCTGGACTAAAGTCCACGACAGCTGGGACCAGGGGGATCTTGTTTGTCTCCCCACTGTGTAGCACAGTGACTGGTGCAAGCCAGAGTCACTAATACATGCGGAACCCTTACAGTGACCTCACTGGGATATGTGGGGATGGAGACAGTGATGTGCTAACCCATACTTCCTTTCATAGGGCTGCCTGACTGTGGCCTCAACATTGGAATTCCTTCCACGCAATAGAACTGGCTAGATAACCCAACCCTTCTCCGATCTGTGGTATTATTCCGGCAGTGACTGTTTTTCTAACTTTGAATTCATATCTTTACATTATTTGTAGACTTTTCTTTATGTTGTAACATAGTTTGTTTGCTAACGACGTGTATTTCCCATGTAGTCATTTCTTCTCTAGGACACTTACTAAGATGACGGACTTTCTAAACACAAGAGACAATTCAGTATGAAATGCTTGAAAGAAAACGAGCCATGTGGCAGATTTTCTCCTAGAAGAAACCTGTAGGCACATAATAGAAGGCCTATCAGTATAAACACAAACAAGCAATTACCTGAGCTGCTTCCTGTAGGAAACTCAGCATCCTACCACCCATGGTGATGACTCCTGCGATTTCCTTTTGGAGGGGTTGCATCATCTGAAGAAAATTTATTCATATATTTCTAACAAATGCACATTTTATTTTCATCTAGAAAAAACATATCTTTGTTCAAATTTATTTTCATCTTTCCCCTTGCATCTTTTGTTTTTTAAAGCTAAATATGACATGTGCAATTTGAAAGGTAATATAAACAGCTGAGTGGTGGTTGTCATAGGCTTGATAAGTGGGGAGAGAATCGTGGGTTCAAGAAACATCTGGAATGTTTGTGATGTGGTGGTGTCTGCACTGTCTTCTGGGCTTCATCATTAATCAATGACTTCTAGAATTTAATTGAGTCGGGATATATCTAAATGCAGATGTTTATTGTAGTCTGGTCCAACTAATATTTAATAAAGATGCACTTGTTTTTCCTCTTTGCATTATAATAGCTCTTTCTTTCTTATATTAAACTATTATTATATTATTATAATATTATTATTATTATTATATTATTAATAATATATTATTATATTATTATATTAAACTATTATTATATTAAACTATTAAACTAGTATTTTCAAGAATATTTTAAGAATAGAACCTTGGAATAAATCATATTTTGAAGTATTAATGAGACTAGGTCTTGCAAATTCATCAACTGAAATAATGGTGTATCTAGTCCAGGCAGATGAAAATCTATTGTATGACTTGATAATTCACTGTAATTTTAAGGGCATTAGGAGCTCTAACTCTGTATTTTTCTACTTTATATTAGGTGAACTACTAGTCATTCTTTTGTAATTTGTGTACCCTAGAAGTTCAGCCTCAAATTTTGGTATCAGCTTTTTCATGTAAGAGAATTATCAATTTATCTTGAGCTTTTGGTAAAAAAAGGTTATATATTTGAATTAATAATTCTCAAGCTTTACTTTTCCCTGAAAACCAATGTATTTATTATTTTAGTAATAGCGGTTTAATCAGTAGTTTCAGGAAATCTGAAGTTTAAGACAGAATTACTAACTTCAAAATGTAGATTATACCCCAAATTTTAAATATATGGATTAGAGACAAATTGTGAAATATTATTTTTCCATTTTACATCCTAAAGTAACTAAGATTTTGATAGAAAAATCTTTGTTTCATTTCATAAACAAATGCACATTTTATTTTCATCTAGAAAAACATATCTTTGAAACTTTTTGTCTTTTGTTTTTTAAAGCTAAATATGACATGTGCAATTTGAAAGGTAATATAAACAGCTGAGTGGTGGTTGTCATAGGCTTGATAAGTGGGGAGAGAATCGTGGGTTCAAGAAACATCTGGAATGTTTGTGATGTGGTGGTGTCTGCACTGTCTTCTGGGCTTCATCATTAATCAATGACTTCTAGAATTTAATTGAGTCGGGATATATCTAAATGCAGATGTTTATTGTAGTCTGGTCCAACTAATATTTAATAAAGATGCACTTGTTTTTCCTCTTTGCATTATAATAGCTCTTTCTTTCTTATATTAAACTATTATTATATTATTATAATATTATTATTATTATTATATTATTAATAATATATTATTATATTATTATATTAAACTATTATTATATTAAACTATTAAACTAGTATTTTCAAGAATATTTTAAGAATAGAACCTTGGAATAAATCATATTTTGAAGTATTAATGAGACTAGGTCTTGCAAATTCATCAACTGAAATAATGGTGTATCTAGTCCAGGCAGATGAAAATCTATTGTATGACTTGATAATTCACTGTAATTTTAAGGGCATTAGGAGCTCTAACTCTGTATTTTTCTACTTTATATTAGGTGAACTACTAGTCATTCTTTTGTAATTTGTGTACCCTAGAAGTTCAGCCTCAAATTTTGGTATCAGCTTTTTCATGTAAGAGAATTATCAATTTATCTTGAGCTTTTGGTAAAAAAAGGTTATATATTTGAATTAATAATTCTCAAGCTTTACTTTTCCCTGAAAACCAATGTATTTATTATTTTAGTAATAGCGGTTTAATCAGTAGTTTCAGGAAATCTGAAGTTTAAGACAGAATTACTAACTTCAAAATGTAGATTATACCCCAAATTTTAAATATATGGATTAGAGACAAATTGTGAAATATTATTTTTCCATTTTACATCCTAAAGTAACTAAGATTTTGATAGAAAAATCTTTGTTTCATTTCATAAACAATGTTTTTTTCAGGTAGTTACAGAAAACTATTGTCCTAATGTTGAGAATAAAGCACTTTAAGGGGTCTGTGATTATTATTATTTGCTAGTGTATGTTTTGCATCCCTTCGTCATGTTTGATGGCAAAAATAAAGTGAGTTTGAAAATGAGGCTAGATTCTAGCAAATATTCATTTTCTGCCCCCTGCTCACACAGAGACATTTGTATGACTGAGTTCCTTTGCTGTTCACCCGAAACTGTCACAATTAACGTTTGTTAATTGGCTCTACCCCAACAGAAAATAAAAAGTTAGAAGGAAAAGAGAGAGAATGTTGTACTTTGAGAGTTAAGGTCTGATGGAGATGGGGTGTTCGAAAACAGCCACTTAAAATTTAAAGCTGAAGATTGTGTTGGCGTTCCTGTCCTCTTTGGTTGGAGTATCTGAAAGCAGTTCCACGTTTCTTCATCAGGAAGTTAGGCTGACTTGTGATGAAAGATGATGAAGACAAATCCTAAACAGGGCTTCCTGTTTGTTTAAACCTCCCAAACCCCAAAAGAAAATCGCTTCCAGTTTCCCTGTACAATCATGGTAATATATTTTCTTTTTAGATTGTTAGCAGACTGTTCAGCTTGTACTAGGCATTTCAATCACAGAGAGAGAGATGAAACCCAGAAGACTCAGTGAATTTTCCTTATGAATCTAAAATTAGATGACCTTTGTAATTAACCCTGCTTCTTGTCATTTTCTCATTTCTAACATAGTATTTATTAATTCATATGTACTGATTATCTGCTCTATGAACAGGTTTGAAATATTTACTAGAAAGAATATAAAAGAAGAAAACATAGCTTCTATCCTCAGAACTCATGCTTACTAATATGATCAGGTTAGAATATTCGATATAAATTTAAATTTAAAGATGGTAACTCTGCTTAAATTATTTTAGTAATGGGTTTATCAGTAGTTTCAGGAAATCTGAAGTTTAAGACAGAATTACTAACTTCAAAATGTAGATTATACCCCAAATTTTAAATATATGGATTAGAGACAAATTGTGAAATATTATTTTTCCATTTTACATCCTAAAGTAACTAAGATTTTGATAGAAAAATCTTTGTTTCATTTCATAAACAATGTTTTTTTCAGGTAGTTACAGAAAACTATTGTCCTAATGTTGAGAATAAAGCACTTTAAGGGGTCTGTGATTATTATTATTTGCTAGTGTATGTTTTTGCATCCCTTCGTCATGTTTGATGGCAAAAATAAAGTGAGTTTGAAAATGAGGCTAGATTCTAGCAAATATTCATTTTCTGCCCCCTGCTCACACAGAGACATTTGTATGACTGAGTTCCTTTGCTGTTCACCCGAAACTGTCACAATTAACGTTTGTTAATTGGCTCTACCCCAACAGAAAATAAAAAGTTAGAAGGAAAAGAGAGAGAATGTTGTACTTTGAGAGTTAAGGTCTGATGGAGATGGGGTGTTCGAAAACAGCCACTTAAAATTTAAAGCTGAAGATTGTGTTGGCGTTCCTGTCCTCTTTGGTTGGAGTATCTGAAAGCAGTTCCACGTTTCTTCATCAGGAAGTTAGGCTGACTTGTGATGAAAGATGATGAAGACAAATCCTAAACAGGGCTTCCTGTTTGTTTAAACCTCCAACCCAAGAGAAAATCGCTTCCAGTTTCCCTGTACAATCATGGTAATATATTTTCTTTTTAGATTGTTAGCAGACTGTTCAGCTTGTACTAGGCATTTCAATCACAGAGAGAGAGATGAAACCCAGAAGACTCAGTGAATTTTCCTTATGAATCTAAAATTAGATGACCTTTGTAATTAACCCTGCTTCTTGTCATTTTCTCATTTCTAACATAGTATTTATTAATTCATATGTACTGATTATCTGCTCTATGAACAGGTTTGAAATATTTACTAGAAAGAATATAAAAGAAGAAAACATAGCTTCTATCCTCAGAACTCATGCTTACTAATATGATCAGGTTAGAATATTCGATATAAATTTAAATTTAAAGATGGTAACTCTGCTTAAAGAAGGATTAGATTATTTTCCTTGTAAGATGAATGTTTGTGCAAAGTGAGACTTTTAAATTTTGTGAATGATCTTTTGAAAATGAAACAGTAGAAAAAAAAAGAAGAGAAGTTAGGGAAGAGTGCAAACATATTTTGGAGAAAGACTTAGTTGTTTTTCTTAGAATCCCAGGGCATCCAAATCATGTTTAGGAAGGGGATTAAAAAATAGGAAACTGATCTCAGCAATATTTATACAGGAAAAAATTTGATTTAAAGTGTTAGCTAAAGATCACTATTATTTCTTAGGAATGAGTTTGAATGTTACTAACTTTCTAATTTGCTTTATATGATAAACTTTAGGACCAGTATTAAATGCTTTTTTTTTTAAAGGTGGGGTGGCAAGGTTTGCTGTCTAGAGCAATTGATTTTTAGAAGGTGAAATTATGTTAAAATAGTAATGTAGGTTCTGTAAATATACAAATGATCATAAAATTCTTAATGTGAATTACCCTAACTTATACAAATAACTAATACGTATTGAGCATCCACTTCATTTTGTTTTGCTAAAGGCTGTACCCGTATCTCCTCATTTACCCCTGGAAATAACTGTATGGTATAAATGGGATGCATTTTACAGAAGATGAAATTGGGGCAAAGGTTATGAAATTTTTCTATAACCAGCGTCATGATCTGTGCTTTAAAATTCTGCTCATGGACACTTTGATTTTGCTCTTACTTTCAAAATTTTCATCTGCTTTCATTTCTTTTCCTTTCTAAAAGGGCAGAAATGCCAACCCAACAATCTCCCAAATTTAAATTCAACTTTAGTGGCTACTTTCAAACATCTCATTTCCATCAGGCCCCAATTCTCCAAATAATTAGAAATTATCATCTGATTTACTCCTTGGTTTCTTCAGTCCCCTTTCACTGTCTCATAACACATCCTTGATCTGTCATAGATTTTCTTATTTGACAGATGGTTCACCAAGTATTTCGGTTGATGTTGTGCTCAAATCAAAGGCACAGATGATAGCATTTGCCACTTTTACACTCTAGTGTAGATATGAATGTGCTGGGTGCGTGTGTTTTGTTTGACAAGGAATTGAGGTAAATATCAACTGAATTCTGACATTGTTTTTCCCCATATAAGGGGCAAGAAGGATATGAAGAAATGAGACATTTATTGTTCAACATTGTTTTTCCCCTATTTTATTTAGAATGAAACTGATCTCGGGGGGGGCAAACATATTTTGGAGAAAGACTTAGTTGTTTTTCTTAGAATCCCAGGGCATCCAAATCATGTTTAGGAAGGGGATTAAAAAATAGGAAACTGATCTCAGCAATATTTATACAGGAAAAAATTTGATTTAAAGTGTTAGCTAAAGATCACTATTATTTCTTAGGAATGAGTTTGAATGTTACTAACTTTCTAATTTGCTTTATATGATAAACTTTAGGACCAGTATTAAATGCTTTTTTTTTTAAAGGTGGGGTGGCAAGGTTTGCTGTCTAGAGCAATTGATTTTTAGAAGGTGAAATTATGTTAAAATAGTAATGTAGGTTCTGTAAATATACAAATGATCATAAAATTCTTAATGTGAATTACCCTAACTTATACAAATAACTAATACGTATTGAGCATCCACTTCATTTTGTTTTGCTAAAGGCTGTACCCGTATCTCCTCATTTACCCCTGGAAATAACTGTATGGTATAAATGGGATGCATTTTACAGAAGATGAAATTGGGGCAAAGGTTATGAAATTTTTCTATAACCAGCGTCATGATCTGTGCTTTAAAATTCTGCTCATGGACACTTTGATTTTGCTCTTACTTTCAAAATTTTCATCTGCTTTCATTTCTTTTTCCTTTCTAAAAGGGGCAGAAATGCCAACCCAACAATCTCCAACTTTAAATTCAACTTTAGTGGCTACTTTCAAACATCTCATTTCCATCAGGCCCCAATTCTCCAAATAATTAGAAATTATCATCTGATTTACTCCTTGGTTTCTTCAGTCCCCTTTCACTGTCTCATAACACATCCTTGATCTGTCATAGATTTTCTTATTTGACAGATGGTTCACCAAGTATTTCGGTTGATGTTGTGCTCAAATCAAAGGCACAGATGATAGCATTTGCCACTTTTACACTCTAGTGTAGATATGAATGTGCTGGGTGCGTGTGTTTTGTTTGACAAGGAATTGAGGTAAATATCAACTGAATTCTGACATTGTTTTTCCCCATATAAGGGGCAAGAAGGATATGAAGAAATGAGACATTTATTGTTCAAAGCATTTGTCTGTGTATACCTACACTACACGTATGTTTGCTTTTCCTGGGAAACAAATTATAGAAGCTCTGTTCATAAAAGGTGCACAGCATGTTTGTTCATTTTATAAAGAAACCCAGCAAATTTTATCTAACACAAGTTAACTGTTAAAAGAATTCCATGTTCTTTTCTATCAGGTTGTGTCAGTCTCTGACATGCTGTGGCAGAAATCATTTGAATTCCTAGTCTACTGAGATGTACATATATTCTATTAGAAAAAACTCTTTAGAACATGGCACTGTCTTTACGAGTTGGAATACTGGTGTAACTTGGTCATTAATCAGTTACTCAGACCTTTAAACTAAGATGTTCTGTGGGAAAGCCATTGTCACTTATGATGTTCATTATTTTCAAAGGGAGCCATGATTCGAATGAAGGGCTGTCTGCCACTGGAGCAAATATATTGTTACAGTGTCACTGGGAAACTCTGTTCTGCAATGTGGTGGCACAGGCAATTCAAAACGTGAATTGCTGTCATCAGACAAAAAAAAAAAAAAACCTCAAAAAATTGCCCTAATTATTTCCTAGTGCTTCCAATGCCTTGTTATTTTACTGATTATATAACAGTTTGGCATACATGAATTCTCTGACCAGGCCCAGAATCTTAAATTATAAAAATACTTTTGCCTCCAACTTTTCACCATGACCAACAAGGATCTGGCTGAGCAAAGTCTAAAGTTAGTGGCTACTTTCAAACATCTCATTTCCATCAGGCCCCAATTCTCCAAATAATTAGAAATTATCATCTGATTTACTCCTTGGTTTCTTCAGTCCCCTTTCACTGTCTCATAACACATCCTTGATCTGTCATAGATTTTCTTATTTGACAGATGGTTCACCAAGTATTTCGGTTGATGTTGTGCTCAAATCAAAGGCACAGATGATAGCATTTGCCACTTTTACACTCTAGTGTAGATATGAATGTGCTGGGTGCGTGTGTTTTGTTTGACAAGGAATTGAGGTAAATATCAACTGAATTCTGACATTGTTTTTCCCCATATAAGGGGCAAGAAGGATATGAAGAAATGAGACATTTATTGTTCAAAGCATTTGTCTGTGTATACCTACACTACACGTATGTTTGCTTTTCCTGGGAAACAAATTATAGAAGCTCTGTTCATAAAAGGTGCACAGCATGTTTGTTCATTTTATAAAGAAACCCAGCAAATTTTATCTAACACAAGTTAACTGTTAAAAGAATTCCATGTTCTTTTCTATCAGGTTGTGTCAGTCTCTGACATGCTGTGGCAGAAATCATTTGAATTCCTAGTCTACTGAGATGTACATATATTCTATTAGAAAAAACTCTTTAGAACATGGCACTGTCTTTACGAGTTGGAATACTGGTGTAACTTGGTCATTAATCAGTTACTCAGACCTTTAAACTAAGATGTTCTGTGGGAAAGCCATTGTCACTTATGATGTTCATTATTTTCAAAGGGAGCCATGATTCGAATGAAGGGCTGTCTGCCACTGGAGCAAATATATTGTTACAGTGTCACTGGGAAACTCTGTTCTGCAATGTGGTGGCACAGGCAATTCAAAACGTGAATTGCTGTCATCAGACAAAAAAAAAAAAAAACCTCAAAAAATTGCCCTAATTATTTCCTAGTGCTTCCAATGCCTTGTTATTTTACTGATTATATAACAGTTTGGCATACATGAATTCTCTGACCAGGCCCAGAATCTTAAATTATAAAAATACTTTTGCTCCAACTGCACCATGAAACAGATTGGCAGAGCAAGTTGTTTGCACCTCATGCCCGATCCTGGCCAGTTAGTCATTAATGGCTTTGCTCAATCTGGAATTCTGAGCCTAATAATTTCTCTCCTGGTGATCTGAATAGTTTACCTAAGGAGGTAAAAAACGTACAAGAATGTTTTTTAATTGAACAGTAAGCAGTGTTTAATGCCATATGTTTGTTACAAATGATGCAACAGAAGGTGTTTTTTTTTTCTTTTTTGTTCTATGTTCTATTGTCTTTCCTGGACAGAATGAGTTAGGGATGTGGCAGGACCCCATGTGTGGGATTATAGGTCGTCAGCATAATATTATTGAGGCTTCCCAAGTGGAGCTAGTGATAAATAATCCATCTGTCAATCCAGAAGACACAAGAATTGTGAGTTTGATCCCTGGGCTGGGAAAAACTCCTGAGGTAGGAAATGGCATCCGACTCCAATATTTTTGCCTGGAGAATTCCATGGGCAGAGGAACCTGGAGGGATACAATCCTTGGGACTGCAAAGAATCAAACACGACTGAGCTACTAAAGAGAAACATAATATTATTAGAATATGGCAGTGCTCTTACTAATTTTTTATATTCTGGGGTCCACATACAATTTGGTAGAAAAAATAACAAAATTGTTTACAAAATTAATTTGATCCTATGGCAAGGGTCCATTTTATATAACCTGAAAGAAAAAAGCTGATTATAAAACTAGAAGTTAGAATTTTTTCTGTAAAAGAGAAAGGAAAAAAGAAAAACACAAAGCAAAGCAAAGGAAAAAAAGCTGAAAGTCTAACTGTATTTACAAGACTTTTTGTGCATAAGCTAAAAAACTGGAAAAAAAAAGACACAAAAAATGTGAGTAATATGTTTGTACTGCTCCATTTGGCAAGTTCTTAAAGGTTACAGGAAGAGAGTGTATTATTGCTTAAGATGATGAGAATTTATATTAAAAAATAAATCCAGCAAGCGAACAGGAAGGGGAAATTGCCTCATTAATGACCTGGTTATCTTATCAGGGCTCTCACTTTTTGGTTTTGTGGAATGCAGAGCAGGCTTCATGAACATTGCTCACAGGGGCTGGGGTAGCAGTCCTCCAAGCCAAGAGGTTTTATATTCTTTGTTTCCTCTGCATTTCTATTTCATGCAGCTAGTGGCTGCCTGGCTGCATTTGGTACCAGAGTGAGAGACCACCTCTTTCAACAGAGGTCCCTCCTAGAAGGGGGACAGGCTCCCTTCCACCATGCTTTCAGTTAGCTCTGTGGGGCCAGCTTCTGTCCTTGGGCTCAGGGACAGAGCCTAACTCCATCCTACACTATCTGACAAGCTCTTGAAATCCAGAATAACTCAAAGGGAATGTGGACAAGATGAGATTGGTTGAAACCATTTTCCTCAAAGATCGTTTTGAGTACTGTAAGTTCTAAGTGTTCAAGGTCCTGTCTTCAGTTCACAGAGTTATACAGTGATTGCTTCTCAGTTTGGTTCAGTTCAGTTCATTCGCTGAGTCATGTCTGACTCTTTGGACTCCAGCACACCAGGCTTCCCTGTCTTTCACCATCTCCTAGAGCTTGGAACTCATTGACATGAGTGATGCCATCCAACCATCTTGTTTTCTTATTCCCCTTCTCCTTCTGTCTTCTATTTTTCCCAGCATCAGGGTCTTTTCCAATGAGTCATCTCTTCACATGAGATGGCTAAATTATTGGAATTTCGGCATCAGCATCTGTCCTTGCAATGAATATTCAGGGTTGGTTTCCTTTAGGATTAACTGGTTTGATCTCCTTGCAGTCCAAAGGACTCTCAAGAGTCTTCTCCAGCACCACAGTTCAAAGGCATCAATTCTTTTGTGCTCAGCCTTCTTTATGGTCCAACTCTCTCACAACCATACATGTCTCCTGGAAAACCCTCACTTTGACTAAGTGGACCTTTGTCGGCAAAGTGATATCTCAGGTAGACTTTATTCTCTTTATTTATTTTTAGTAGAAATAAGCATGTAGAAATTTCTTATTCTAGTAAAAAGTCCACAGACTCTGTATATAAAGAAGAAGCAAATAATGCCAAAATGCAATGTGGTATAAGTAATTTAACATATTTATATTCCTTTGAACTTGAAGAAAGTAAATTATTGTGTGAAGAATTTTTTTCCTAACTTTTCTGCAGGTCTGGACCTTAATTTTAAAACCCCTGTATTCAAATCTAATTCCTGTTTCTTGATCTTCTAAGTCTATGACCATGGCTTTGCATTTGGTACCAGAGTGAGAGACCACCTCTTTCAACAGAGGTCCCTCCTAGAAGGGGGACAGGCTCCCTTCCACCATGCTTTCAGTTAGCTCTGTGGGGCCAGCTTCTGTCCTTGGGCTCAGGGACAGAGCCTAACTCCATCCTACACTATCTGACAAGCTCTTGAAATCCAGAATAACTCAAAGGGAATGTGGACAAGATGAGATTGGTTGAAACCATTTTCCTCAAAGATCGTTTTGAGTACTGTAAGTTCTAAGTGTTCAAGGTCCTGTCTTCAGTTCACAGAGTTATACAGTGATTGCTTCTCAGTTTGGTTCAGTTCAGTTCATTCGCTGAGTCATGTCTGACTCTTTGGACTCCAGCACACCAGGCTTCCCTGTCTTTCACCATCTCCTAGAGCTTGGAACTCATTGACATGAGTGATGCCATCCAACCATCTTGTTTTCTTATTCCCCTTCTCCTTCTGTCTTCTATTTTTCCCAGCATCAGGGTCTTTTCCAATGAGTCATCTCTTCACATGAGATGGCTAAATTATTGGAATTTCGGCATCAGCATCTGTCCTTGCAATGAATATTCAGGGTTGGTTTCCTTTAGGATTAACTGGTTTGATCTCCTTGCAGTCCAAAGGACTCTCAAGAGTCTTCTCCAGCACCACAGTTCAAAGGCATCAATTCTTTTGTGCTCAGCCTTCTTTATGGTCCAGCTCTCTCTCACAACCATACATGTCTCCTGGAAAAACCCTCACTTTGACTAAGTGGACCTTTGTCGGCAAAGTGATATCTCAGGTAGACTTTATTCTCTTTATTTATTTTTAGTAGAAATAAGCATGTAGAAATTTCTTATTCTAGTAAAAAGTCCACAGACTCTGTATATAAAAAAAAGAAGCAAATAATGCCAAAATGCAATGTGGTATAAGTAATTTAACATATTTATATTCCTTTGAACTTGAAGAAAGTAAATTATTGTGTGAAGAATTTTTTTTCCTAACTTTTCTGCAGGTCTGGACCTTAATACCATTATTTTTTCCCCTGAAACCACTGTATTCAAATCTAATTCCTGTTTCTTGATCTTCTAAGTCTATGACATTTATGGGTACAATTTGTATAACTTCTGGTAGCCCAAATTAATATAATAAACTATGACAATTATTTTGATGTGTTGGAAATCATCCCTTGATCTTAAAGTATGAAGCTTTAGATCATTTAGATTAATGGACAGAAAAGAAAGTAATTTGTGGATCACAATGAGAACAATAAACATGATAATAAAAGTAGCAACAACATCATAATAAAAGTAATAACAATTATAACAACACTAAAATGCTCCCGATTTTGTGTTCTTTGAAAATAAAATATAAGGGAGGATTACTATGTTTCTAACTCTACCCGCCCCTGTGAGTTTCATAAAGAAACATATTTTCTCATATGAGTTTCGATGTTGTTGATCTAGCCTACCTGTGCCAATATTTTAATACAGAATGACAACTGAAATTAGACATCACCTACAGGCCTTATATAGCATCAACTGCATTTTGTGAGATGTTTGTGCTTTAGAAAACTGACATAAAACTGATGTAAGACAATCCTGGTAAGATTGATTTATGGTCCATTTAGCAAAATCATCACTGGATGAAATGTTTACACCAGATGGCCCCTTGATGTGGCTGACCAACAAAGTAGGAGGGATCCCATGATAATAAATGTTATATATTTTGTATAACATTTTGCATGACTTCACATCTCTTACCTCATTTCAGTTGCCTATAAACCCTGTGAGACAGATGGAAGAGAAATGACATGTCTCCTGGAAAACGCTCACTTTGACTAAGTGGACCTTTGTCGGCAAAGTGATATCTCAGGTAGACTTTATTCTCTTTATTTATTTTTAGTAGAAATAAGCATGTAGAAATTTCTTATTCTAGTAAAAAGTCCACAGACTCTGTATATAAAAAAAAGAAGCAAATAATGCCAAAATGCAATGTGGTATAAGTAATTTAACATATTTATATTCCTTTGAACTTGAAGAAAGTAAATTATTGTGTGAAGAATTTTTTTTCCTAACTTTTCTGCAGGTCTGGACCTTAATACCATTATTTTTTCCCCTGAAACCACTGTATTCAAATCTAATTCCTGTTTCTTGATCTTCTAAGTCTATGACATTTATGGGTACAATTTGTATAACTTCTGGTAGCCCAAATTAATATAATAAACTATGACAATTATTTTGATGTGTTGGAAATCATCCCTTGATCTTAAAGTATGAAGCTTTAGATCATTTAGATTAATGGACAGAAAAGAAAGTAATTTGTGGATCACAATGAGAACAATAAACATGATAATAAAAGTAGCAACAACATCATAATAAAAGTAATAACAATTATAACAACACTAAAATGCTCCCGATTTTGTGTTCTTTGAAAATAAAATATAAGGGAGGATTACTATGTTTCTAACTCTACCCGCCCCTGTGAGTTTCATAAAGAAACATATTTTCTCATATGAGTTTCGATGTTGTTGATCTAGCCTACCTGTGCCAATATTTTAATACAGAATGACAACTGAAATTAGACATCACCTACAGGCCTTATATAGCATCAACTGCATTTTGTGAGATGTTTGTGCTTTAGAAAACTGACATAAAACTGATGTAAGACAATCCTGGTAAGATTGATTTATGGTCCATTTAGCAAAATCATCACTGGATGAAATGTTTACACCAGATGGCCCCTTGATGTGGCTGACCAACAAAGTAGGAGGGATCCCATGATAATAAATGTTATATATTTTGTATAACATTTTGCATGACTTCACATCTCTTACCTCATTTCAGTTGCCTATAAACCCTGTGAGACAGATGGAAGAGAAATGACACATTTTTACACAGATTAGTAAAATGAGACCTAAACGAATTAGGCAGTTTGGCCAAGATCAGCATTCTAAGAGTTATGGAAAGCTGGTACGAGGACAAGGTTATTGGACTTTGGTCCAGACCACTGTGGTACCTGGCTTCCTTTCACTGGGCTGATGGGCTCTGTCTGCTTCCCCCGTCCTTTTCTCAGTAACTGGGATCTCACCTGCAGCCTCTGGCCAGAACCGCACCTTTCTCTTCTCTCTCCAATTGTCTCAACTTTGAGTGGAGGATCTTTTTTTTCTTTTTAAAAAATTGAAGTATAGTTAATTTATAATGTTGCACTAGTTTCTGGTATTCAGCAAAGTGATTCAGGTATCTATCTCTCTCTATATATAATCTATCCTTTTTCAGATTTTTTCCATTATAGGTTATTATAAGATATTGAAAATAGCTCACTGTGGTATACAGTAGGTCCTTGTTGTTTTTCTATTATATAGAGTAGTGTTTAGACAGTCTAAAGTTTTTTTTTTCACTTGAAAGTGAAAGGGAAGTCACTCAGTTTTGTCTGACTCTGTGACCCATGGACAAACCATGGAATTCTCTGGGCAAGAATACAGGAGTGGATAGCCTTTCCCTTCTCCAGGGGATGTTTCCCACACAGGGATTGAACCCAGGTCTCGCACACTGCAGGGGGATTCTTTACCATCTGAGCCCCCAGGAAGCCATAAAAGTAGTGATTATCTATTAATCTCAAACTCCTAATTTATCCCTCCTCTCCTTTCCTCTTTGGTAACCATAAATTTGTTTTCTATGTCTGTTAATAGGAGCTTATAAGAAGCTCTTCCTCATGACAAAGTTCGGAATCCATTCTTTTCTGAGCCCCTTCTTCTTCAACAAGGAAATAGATCCAGGTGCAAAAGCAGGACTGGGCATCAGACCAAATGTTCTTTCTGCTCCACCACGCTAGTTGGCATCAGTGTGGCAGAGAGAAAAAGAATGTTACTTAAAAACACAACTGATTACAGTTCCCATGATAATAAATGTTATATATTTTGTATAACATTTTGCATGACTTCACATCTCTTACCTCATTTCAGTTGCCTATAAACCCTGTGAGACAGATGGAAGAGAAATGACACATTTTTACACAGATTAGTAAAATGAGACCTAAACGAATTAGGCAGTTTGGCCAAGATCAGCATTCTAAGAGTTATGGAAAGCTGGTACGAGGACAAGGTTATTGGACTTTGGTCCAGACCACTGTGGTACCTGGCTTCCTTTCACTGGGCTGATGGGCTCTGTCTGCTTCCCCCGTCCTTTTCTCAGTAACTGGGATCTCACCTGCAGCCTCTGGCCAGAACCGCACCTTTCTCTTCTCTCTCCAATTGTCTCAACTTTGAGTGGAGGATCTTTTTTTTCTTTTTAAAAAATTGAAGTATAGTTAATTTATAATGTTGCACTAGTTTCTGGTATTCAGCAAAGTGATTCAGGTATCTATCTCTCTCTATATATAATCTATCCTTTTTCAGATTTTTTCCATTATAGGTTATTATAAGATATTGAAAATAGCTCACTGTGGTATACAGTAGGTCCTTGTTGTTTTTCTATTATATAGAGAGTAGTGTTTAGACAGTCTAAAGTTTTTTTTTTCACTTGAAAGTAAAAATGAAGTCACTCAGTTTTGTCTGACTCTTTGTGACCCATGGACAGCCCATGGAATTCTCTGGGCAAGAATACAGGAATGGGTAGCCTTTCCCTTCTCCAGGGGATGTTTCCCACACAGAGATCAAACCCAGGTCTCCCACACTGCAGGTGGTTTCTTTACCATCTGAGCCACCAGGGAAGCCATAGAGAGTAGTGATTATCTATTAATCTCAAACTCCTAATTTATCCCTCCTCTCCTTTCCTCTTTGGTAACCATAAATTTGTTTTCTATGTCTGTTAATAGGAGCTTATAAGAAGCTCTTCCTCATGACAAAGTTCGGAATCCATTCTTTTCTGAGCCCCTTCTTCTTCAACAAGGAAATAGATCCAGGTGCAAAAGCAGGACTGGGCATCAGACCAAATGTTCTTTCTGCTCCACCACGCTAGTTGGCATCAGTGTGGCAGAGAGAAAAAGAATGTTACTTAAAAACACAACTGATTACAGTTCCATCTTCCCCAGAGAAGAGAAGTACTTATTAACTGGAGGTGGTGGCTTTATATCTAGAAAATGTCCTTGTCACATCCTTTGCATGAATATAACCAGCCCTCGGTCCTCTCTCCCCTTATGGTGCTGGTGTTGAAAGGTTTGGGCAGCAAGGCATCTGTAAAGGGGTGACTGGAATCTGCCAGCTACTGAGGATGTTGGTGGACTGGGTGGTAGAATATTTGTAAGTCACTTGTAAGTCATGGTGTTGTCATTTAGTCGCTAAGTCATCTCCGACTCTTCTCAGACCCCATGAACTGTAGCCCACCAGGCTCCTCTGTCCATGGGATTTCCCAGACAAGAGTACAGGAGTGGGTAGCCATCCCCTTCTCCAGGATGTCTTTCTGACCCAGGGATTGAACCCACTTCTTGTGCATTGGCAGGTGGGTTCCTTACCACTGAGCCAACAGCAAATCTTGGAAGTCATCAGTTCAGTTCAGTCACTCAGTCATGTCCAGCTCTTTTCAACCCCTAAGTCATAATGGACATTAATTTAAAGCGTTGTGATACCACCTTCTTTGTTAGAACTTAAGTTTCATTAAAATTCTGCCAGATATACACTCCAGTGCTTTGGTGAGTATTGCCTGGTGAGAGAGGCAGGGAGATGAGACAGTAACTTACACCTGAGTCTTCATTGAAAAAATGCAAGTAATAACTGCTAGAGATTACAGTGAAGCTGAGATTTCAGTGGAAACAAGAATACTGATGTAAACCACAGGGCATAAGCCATACAGATCTGCAGAGATTCTGTAAAGGCCAACAGACTTCCTATTCAATGTGAATTTGCTGATTGGTGGAAAAAAGCTATGACGTCAACAGACTTCCTGCTTATAGAAAGAAAAGGCAAAGGTCATTATTGATTATTTTCGAGAAACTTGAGATGAGGCCATGCCAGTCAGGTAATCTGGGAAGGCTCTTGGATTTCTAGAACTGTAGAAACTAAGACTGTAACCATGAACTGATTCAACCCTCCTCAGTTTTCTCTTCCTTCTCACCCTTCTTGCAATAAAGGAATCCAAACTTAGACACCTTACAATGGACCTAAGGCTAGATGACTTGTGAGTGGTCACAGATGCAAGACTACAATCTGACTGAAGATTCAGGGTCAGAAGCTCTGGGCTCTGATTCCTTCTTCATTTGCTTATTTCCCTGACCTTCTTCAACCTCAGTTCCCTTTCTGTAAAACAGTCATGTTGGAGGACCAGATACGTTTATGTAGGATTTGAAAACTGTCAAAGAATGTTAAAACATTTATTGGTTTATTTTAGGAGGTTAGTTATGGTGCCAACAATTATATGGAGAGGATTATCTTGGCTTTCCTGTAAAAGTCTGAGAACTGTAGCCGTGACTGCACTGTTCCCTGTGTACACACAGGTGCAGATTGAGGCCAGGGGACAGGTAGTGACATTTATAGGGTGTCTTCTGGGATAGTGATCTTTTGTCTTCTTGGTAGACCTTCCAAATAATATGTATATTAACTTTTTTCTGCAAGAATTAAGGTAAAACCTAAAAATTCTCACTTTCCTTGAAAGAAGTTAGGGATATTTCTTAGTAAATCAAGAAGTTTAATCACACTGTTTATAGAAGCTTGATGTAAATATCTATTATGTTTAACTGTAGCTTTTTAGGTTTTTTTTTTAATGTGGAACCATTTTTAGTCTTTATTGAATTTGTTGCAATATTGCTTTTGTTTTATGTGCTTTTTGGTCAAGAGGCATGTGAAATCTTAGCTCTGCATCCAGGGATCAAACAGCACCCCTACACCCCTCACCCAGCCTATCCCCACCCTCACATTGGAAAGTGTCAGTGTTAGTTGCTCAATCCTTTCTGACTCTTGGAGACCCCAAGGACTGCAGCCTGCCAAGATCCTCTGTACATGGAATTTTTCAGGCAAGAATACTGAAATGGGTTGCCATTTCCTCCTCCATAGGAGCTTCCAGACCCAGGGATTGAACCAGCTGCATTACAGTTAGTTTCTCCAGGGAAGCCCATTGGAAGGCAGAGTCTTAACCACGGGATCGCCAGGAAAGTCCCTATTTGTACTTTTAAGTGTCAAGGTCTACGGGGCCCTTGGTGGAATCAGTCATAAGGAAAAGTATGGGCACCCCATGCTCCCAGGCCATCGGCACTGTGACCACCAGCTCCTGTCTGATTTCTCCTTACCTCCAGGCTGGCAGGACAGCACCTGTGGGAGAAAAGTCTGGAGGCTGGAGTGGGAGTTGGGAAGGAGAAAGCACTTAGGGAGTATTATCCAATATGGTATCATATCTGGGAGAAAACAGTCAGATTCACTTTTATCTTCCCTAAGCAATTTTGTATTTGGTGGGAAAAAAAATGAGAACGTTAAAGACATTATTTATAATGATCATTCTTCAGATTTTATCTTGACTTAGATTTTCAGTTTCCAGAACTCTCTTAAAGGCAGCCAGTCTTTTTAAGCCTGAGCGTTTTAATAGAAGGGAAGGTTTTTTGTTTTCTTTTTCTGTGAGAGGGATACTCCCTACACATGTTTGCCTCTAGGGCCTGAAGGGAAAAGAATCTGTTTTACACCCTACAGCAAAGTCTCCCCCTCCCCCCCCTTCCCTTCTTCTCAGCCGGTTGTAGGGAGAAGGACCTACCCCTTTAATCTCAGAGGTAAGAAAATACCAAAGCAGATGACTTTGGCAGGTTTGCTGGAGGCTGGCGGCAGGTTGGCTTCCAAAGTTCAGCGTGACAGGAAGCTGGGGGCTGCCGCTCTGTCTGGTCATTAGGAAGGACCAACACTGATGATTACTCCTTGCGGCCCTGGAGAATGTACACTTATCTGGCTCAGGGGACAGAGAGGTCCCAGAACATCCTAGATGTTTGGTCGTCGGCCTCTTCATGCCCCCATCACTCAGGAAGTTAGAAAGAAAATAAAAGCATGTTAAACATTTTTAAGAAGGACCTGAGTCGTTTCTTTCATTTTCCATTTCCTTTTTCAACACAGGTTTTTGATGTTCTAGTGAAACACTCAGTCACAGATATGAAGGTGTCCACAAGTATAATTATGTGTTCCCCACAACTTTAGCTTCCCTTGGGCAACAGAAAATCAGGAAATGAATTATATTCTTATTCAACTATCTCAATAAAGTGACTAATATTAAGAAAATATGAGTGACTTCTTGGAGTTCTCTGGAAGGTGAAGAAAAGCTGTGATAGCGTAATTTCTTGATGATAGAGAAAAGGTCGGTGAGGGGGTAGTTATAGGTCTCTGGGTCTTGTGAAAGAATGACAGGACATCAGCATAGAAATAAGGGTCAGAACACCAGCCTCCTGGACTTGTGGCCACTTCCTTCTGCTGTCTACTCAGTTGTGCTCCACAGACACACGATAGTCTCCCAACCCCAACGGGTCTAGGGATCGAATGACGGCACTGCTATCATATCTGGGAGAAAACAGTCAGATTCACTTTTATCTTCCCTAAGCAATTTTGTATTTGGTGGGAAAAAAAATGAGAACGTTAAAGACATTATTTATAATGATCATTCTTCAGATTTTATCTTGACTTAGATTTTCAGTTTCCAGAACTCTCTTAAAGGCAGCCAGTCTTTTTAAGCCTGAGCGTTTTAATAGAAGGGAAGGTTTTTTGTTTTCTTTTTCTGTGAGAGGGATACTCCCTACACATGTTTGCCTCTAGGGCCTGAAGGGAAAAGAATCTGTTTTACACCCTACAGCAAAGTCTCCCCCTCCCCCCCCTTCCCTTCTTCTCAGCCGGTTGTAGGGAGAAGGACCTACCCCTTTAATCTCAGAGGTAAGAAAATACCAAAGCAGATGACTTTGGCAGGTTTGCTGGAGGCTGGCGGCAGGTTGGCTTCCAAAGTTCAGCGTGACAGGAAGCTGGGGGCTGCCGCTCTGTCTGGTCATTAGGAAGGACCAACACTGATGATTACTCCTTGCGGCCCTGGAGAATGTACACTTATCTGGCTCAGGGGACAGAGAGGTCCCAGAACATCCTAGATGTTTGGTCGTCGGCCTCTTCATGCCCCCATCACTCAGGAAGTTAGAAAGAAAATAAAAGCATGTTAAACATTTTTAAGAAGGACCTGAGTCGTTTCTTTCATTTTCCATTTCCTTTTTCAACACAGGTTTTTGATGTTCTAGTGAAACACTCAGTCACAGATATGAAGGTGTCCACAAGTATAATTATGTGTTCCCCACAACTTTAGCTTCCCTTGGGCAACAGAAAATCAGGAAATGAATTATATTCTTATTCAACTATCTCAATAAAGTGACTAATATTAAGAAAATATGAGTGACTTCTTGGAGTTCTCTGGAAGGTGAAGAAAAGCTGTGATAGCGTAATTTCTTGATGATAGAGAAAAAGGTCGGTGAGGGGGTAGTTATAGGTCTCTGGGTCTTGTGAAAGAATGACAGGACATCAGCATAGAAATAAGGGTCAGAACACCAGCCTCCTGGACTTGTGGCCACTTCCTTCTGCTGTCTACTCAGTTGTGCTCCACAGACACACGATAGTCTCCCCAACCCCAACGGGTCTAGGGATCGAATGACGGCACTGCTGAAGGATTAAGAGCAATTCTATCCTCTTGGCTTGGACTTTGGAATTTTCATTAAAATGACCTTGGGTGTGGTGAGAAAGGAATTCAGGCAACAGGGATCAAATCTTACACATTTTACCTGGGAAAACAACCACAGGGCCCCTTTCAGAAAGAGCCTTCTCTCTGGGCCTCAAGCAGAGCTGTCACACTTGTTTTTCTAAGCGTTTCTCACATGGGATTAGCTTCCAGATACGTGAAAACTGAGGAGTTGACGGGTTTTAGGTAGGTATAAAGAGGGGCAAAAACAAACTATAGTAGGCTGGTGGCAGGCCAGACCTCTTGTATTTTCCAGGCCCTGTAACGGTTGACTTGTCCAGAGATTGATTTTCTACCTCCACTCCAGATCTCCTCGCCTTTTGATGGGAGAGCTGCATTCATGATCTGTTCTTGTGAAAAGTCTGGTCTACACCTGTTGCAGGAAGGGGCGCTTCCAGGGCCCCAAACGGGGCTCCTGTCTAATACTTCGAAGTGGATTGTCAAAGGAGACACACATGCTGACAAAGCAAGAGACTTTATTGGGAAGGGGCACCTGGGTGGAGAGCAGTAGGGTAAGGGAACCCAGGAGAGCTGCTCTGCCACGTGGTTCACAGTCTTGGGTTTTATGGTGACAGGATTAGTTGCTGGGTTGTCTTTGGCCAGTCATTCTGACTCAGAGTCCTTTCTGGTGGCTTATACATTGTTCAGTCAAGATGGATGCCAACAAGAAGGATTTGGGGAGGTGATAGGTCACATGACTTCTCCTTTTGATCTTTTCCAAACTCTTCCTGTTGGTGGTGGCTTATTACCAGGACCTCCTGTCATAAAATAACTGAAACAAATGGTCATCATGGTGGCTGGTCAGGGTGGGTACTTTCAGTCTGTGTTTTCCCTCACCCAGGGACTCCACTGGTCTTGCAGAGGCAATTCAACAGATGTGGACGGTTGGCTGCAGGCCTGAGACTTAGCACAGTAAATTGGAAAAAAGGTAGAAGCCTCAGGAATGATATGATACTCCAAAGGGGGGAAAAAAGTACACTGTGGATGACTAACAAAAGTCTGTGAAAAGAAAATGAATTTTTGCAGAGTGGCTCCTAAGTCATGAGCCAGTGGGGTGACCTAAGCTGGGCGGCTAAATCAGGAAAAGAACAACTATCTTTGTAATTTTAAACCACAGGGATCTCTACACATTTTACCTGGGAAAACAACCACAGGGCCCCTTTCAGAAAGAGCCTTCTCTCTGGGCCTCAAGCAGAGCTGTCACACTTGTTTTTCTAAGCGTTTCTCACATGGGATTAGCTTCCAGATACGTGAAAACTGAGGAGTTGACGGGTTTTAGGTAGGTATAAAGAGGGGCAAAAACAAACTATAGTAGGCTGGTGGCAGGCCAGACCTCTTGTATTTTCCAGGCCCTGTAACGGTTGACTTGTCCAGAGATTGATTTTCTACCTCCACTCCAGATCTCCTCGCCTTTTGATGGGAGAGCTGCATTCATGATCTGTTCTTGTGAAAAGTCTGGTCTACACCTGTTGCAGGAAGGGGGGACGCCTTCCAGGGCCCCAAACGGGGCTCCTGTCTAATACTTCGAAGTGGATTGTCAAAGGAGACACACATGCTGACAAAGCAAGAGACTTTATTGGGAAGGGGCACCTGGGTGGAGAGCAGTAGGGTAAGGGAACCCAGGAGAGCTGCTCTGCCACGTGGTTCACAGTCTTGGGTTTTATGGTGACAGGATTAGTTGCTGGGTTGTCTTTGGCCAGTCATTCTGACTCAGAGTCCTTTCTGGTGGCTTATACATTGTTCAGTCAAGATGGATGCCAACAAGAAGGATTTGGGGAGGTGATAGGTCACATGACTTCTCCTTTTGATCTTTTCCAAACTCTTCCTGTTGGTGGTGGCTTATTACCAGGACCTCCTGTCATAAAATAACTGAAACAAATGGTCATCATGGTGGCTGGTCAGGGTGGGTACTTTCAGTCTGTGTTTTCCCTCACCCAGGGACTCCACTGGTCTTGCAGAGGCAATTCAACAGATGTGGACGGTTGGCTGCAGGCCTGAGACTTAGCACAGTAAATTGGAAAAAAGGTAGAAGCCTCAGGAATGATATGATACTCCAAAGGGGGGAAAAAAGTACACTGTGGATGACTAACAAAAGTCTGTGAAAAGAAAATGAATTTTTGCAGAGTGGCTCCTAAGTCATGAGCCAGTGGGGTGACCTAAGCTGGGGGCGGGGGCTAAATCAGGAAAAGAACAACTATCTTTTGTAGAATGTTACACATTTTTGCACACTTCAAGTTCCACTTAAATTTTCTTAAGGCTCTAACTGACTCTGTCAATTAAGTTTTGTGCTTTCCTTGCACAATGTGCTTTCCTGATTCTTATTACAAGCATTTTATAATTTTATATAAATGTCCATTTTCTCTAAGTGTCTTGTTTTCAGTAAAATGCTTTCCTACTCTGTTTAGCATATTATCAGTGGACTTGTAGAATTGCTTTTTACTGACTAGTAAAACTTTTTGGCTATGGCTTTTTACCTTAGGCTTTTAAAATTAAAAACATTTAATTTTATTAATTAAATAAAATTATTTACTTATACAGTAAATTATAGATCCTCTTATGGGGTCACTAAGGAAATCAACAGACTTAGACTGGGAAGTGGTGATAACTAGAAATTGGGTTAGGGCTAGACAGTAGAGGCCTGCTAGACAGAACCACAAGAAAGGTTTGCTGGGCTTTGTCCATGCCCACTGTCCTAGTCAACTCAGGCGGCCATAAGAAAATTTTGTAGACTGGGAGACTTCAATGACAGAAATTTATTTTTCACACTTCTGGAGGCCAGAAGTCTAAGGTCAATGTTCTGGTTGATTTGTTTACCACCAAGAGCTCTCTTTCTGACTCACAGATGGGTGCTTTCTCAATGTGTCCTCATGTGTCCTTTCTGTGGTGGATGTGCATGGAGTGGGGAAGAGTGGTCTTTTTTTCCCATTCTTATAAAGTTGCTAATCTTATCAGATCAGGGCTGCATTCTTGTCATCTTTTTTTTATATTAATTTTTAATTGATTGATGATTGCTTTATAATATTGGTTTGATTTCTGTTACACATCAACATGAATTAGCCATAGGTGTATATATGTCGCCTCTATCTTGCACCCTTATAATCTTATTTAATTGTAATTTCACAAAGGGGATCTGTGAAAAGAAAATGGAAAATAGAAGCCTCAGGAATGATATGATACTCCAAAGGGGGGGAAAAAGTACACTGTGGATGACTAACAAAAGTCTGTGAAAAGAAAATGAATTTTTGCAGAGTGGCTCCTAAGTCATGAGCCAGTGGGGTGACCTAAGCTGGGGGCGGGGGCTAAATCAGGAAAAGAACAACTATCTTTTGTAGAATGTTACACATTTTTGCACACTTCAAGTTCCACTTAAATTTTCTTAAGGCTCTAACTGACTCTGTCAATTAAGTTTTGTGCTTTCCTTGCACAATGTGCTTTCCTGATTCTTATTACAAGCATTTTATAATTTTATATAAATGTCCATTTTCTCTAAGTGTCTTGTTTTCAGTAAAATGCTTTCCTACTCTGTTTAGCATATTATCAGTGGACTTGTAGAATTGCTTTTTACTGACTAGTAAAACTTTTTGGCTATGGCTTTTTACCTTAGGCTTTTAAAATTAAAAACATTTAATTTTATTAATTAAATAAAATTATTTACTTATACAGTAAATTATAGATCCTCTTATGGGGTCACTAAGGAAATCAACAGACTTAGACTGGGAAGTGGTGATAACTAGAAATTGGGTTAGGGCTAGACAGTAGAGGCCTGCTAGACAGAACCACAAGAAAGGTTTGCTGGGCTTTGTCCATGCCCACTGTCCTAGTCAACTCAGGCGGCCATAAGAAAATTTTGTAGACTGGGAGACTTCAATGACAGAAATTTATTTTTCACACTTCTGGAGGCCAGAAGTCTAAGGTCAATGTTCTGGTTGATTTGTTTACCACCAAGAGCTCTCTTTCTGACTCACAGATGGGTGCTTTCTCAATGTGTCCTCATGTGTCCTTTCTGTGGTGGATGTGCATGGAGTGGGGAAGAGTGGTCTTTTTTTCCCATTCTTATAAAGTTGCTAATCTTATCAGATAAGGGCTGCATTCTTGTCATCTTTTTTTTATATTAATTTTTAATTGATTGATGATTGCTTTATAATATTGGTTTGATTTCTGTTACACATCAACATGAATTAGCCATAGGTGTATATATGTCGCCTCTATCTTGCACCCTTATAATCTTATTTAATTGTAATTACCTTCTAAAGACTATTCCAAATACACTCCCATGGGAGGTTAGAGCTTTAATATGGATTTTGAGAGGATACAGTTCACTACATAGCACTCACCAGGGTGTTGATCTTGACATCTACCTCTGTCTAGGATCTGCCATGCTCAGTTCTTAAGCCAGTGGGGCCCAGTTTGATCATGTGAAAGGTTTTCTTTTCCCATCCATGGCTGCAGAGATGAGAAACTGGGACCTGGTCTTATACTGGTTGTTAAGTACCAGTAATTGAATTTGGCCCTTGAGAAGATGAATGATTATGAGGGTGTAGGCTCATAATCTAACCACTGCCATCATGATCATGATGATATCTACCCATATGGTAAATTCTGTGCTGGATAAACATATATGTTATTTGTAATCTTTGGAAGACTAAGGAAATGAAAGTTCCTCAGATGATTGAAGCTGCAAAATCCTACAGCTCAAGAGTTTCGAGGCCAGATGGTCAATTATGTGTTTGAGAGAACTAGAAAATGCATTTTGTAGAATATGAGAGAGAAGAAAGCAAATAATAGAGGTAGGGGAAGATGGCCAGAGAGTTGAGAGCATTCTACAACCCCAGTTTTGCCCATGGCTTTATGAGACACCATTTTCTTTATAAAAAAATTTCTTTTTTTGCTTAAGTTAGTTAGAGATATAACACTTAAAGGAGTCTGAGCTAATACACGTTAAATAATCCAAATTTTTTTGTAAAGAAAAAGTTACAAAGGAAGAGTCAAGTGATAGTATAAAGGATTAATAAGAGGATAAGAATAAGGAAAAAAAATGGCTCACCATCCCATTCTTACCTAGAGCAGTTTCCCAATCTGTGTTGGGATGTGATAATTTTATTATCAATTGCATACCAAATTAGGGAGAAACAGGCCTACACCAAATGGCCTGTGACATAGGTAACACTGGAGTATAGTGGGGAAAGGGAGATCTTCTCAGTAAATAGTGCTGCCTTAATTGGATATCCACATGGCAAGAATGTATCAAGAACCATATATACAAAAAATAATTCCAGGTGGACTATAAATCTCAATGCAAAAGATAAAACGTTAGAGAAAAATATAGGTGAACATCTTTCTGACTTTGAAGCAAGCAACATTGTTAAGGTAGGAATCAAAGCCCTAAGATGGAAGAAAATAGTGTACAATGGAGAATAATACTAGTAAGAACTATTTACTCAAAGACATGATTAGAGACTGAAAAAGTTCTTGTAGTACACATATATGACAAAGGACTTGTACTCATATAAAAGGGAATCTCACAAATTAGTAAGAAAAAGATAGCAACTCTGTGAGAGTGAATAAAAACTTCATAAAAAGACTAGTCAGGTGTACACTAAACATGAAAAAGTGTTCAATTGTATTAAATATAGGGAGATGTAAACTGAAACCATGATGGGCTACCACTACAGTGGCTAAATGAAAGTGACGGAAAAAAATCAAAAAGTGTTTCACTAGAACATGAAAAAGTGCAATGAATTTGGTTTGAGAGAACTAGAAAATGCATTTTGTAAAAAGAATTTTAATGGAAAAAGCCAGATGATAACCCAAAATCCTACAGCTCAAGAGTTTCGAGGCCAGATGGTCAATTATGTGTTTGAGAGAACTAGAAAATGCATTTTGTAGAATATGAGAGAGAAGAAAGCAAATAATAGAGGTAGGGGAAGATGGCCAGAGAGTTGAGAGCATTCTACAACCCCAGTTTTGCCCATGGCTTTATGAGACACCATTTTCTTTATAAAAAAATTTCTTTTTTTGCTTAAGTTAGTTAGAGATATAACACTTAAAGGAGTCTGAGCTAATACACGTTAAATAATCCAAATTTTTTTGTAAAGAAAAAGTTACAAAGGAAGAGTCAAGTGATAGTATAAAGGATTAATAAGAGGATAAGAATAAGGAAAAAAAATGGCTCACCATCCCATTCTTACCTAGAGCAGTTTCCCAATCTGTGTTGGGATGTGATAATTTTATTATCAATTGCATACCAAATTAGGGAGAAACAGGCCTACACCAAATGGCCTGTGACATAGGTAACACTGGAGTATAGTGGGGAAAGGGAGATCTTCTCAGTAAATAGTGCTGCCTTAATTGGATATCCACATGGCAAGAATGTATCAAGAACCATATATACAAAAAATAATTCCAGGTGGACTATAAATCTCAATGCAAAAGATAAAACGTTAGAGAAAAATATAGGTGAACATCTTTCTGACTTTGAAGCAAGCAACATTGTTAAGGTAGGAATCAAAGCCCTAAGATGGAAGAAAATAGTGTACAATGGAGAATAATACTAGTAAGAACTATTTACTCAAAGACATGATTAGAGACTGAAAAAGTTCTTGTAGTACACATATATGACAAAGGACTTGTACTCATATAAAAGGGAATCTCACAAATTAGTAAGAAAAAGATAGCAACTCTGTGAGAGTGAATAAAAACTTCATAAAAAAGACTAGTCAGGTGTACACTAAACATGAAAAAGTGTTCAATTGTATTAAATATAGGGAGATGTAAACTGAAACCATGATGGGCTACCACTACAGTGGCTAAATGAAAGTGACGGAAAAAAATCAAGTGTTGATGAGTAACTGGATATCCTATCCACTTCAAGTTAAAGAATAAATTTAGTACAGACTTCTGGCAGCTTCCCAGGTAGCACGAGTGGTACAGAACCCGCCTGCCAATGCAGGAGACTTAAGAGACATGGGATAAATCCTTGGGCTGGGAAGATGCCCTGGAGGAGGGAATGGCAACCCACTCCAGTACTCTTGCCTGGAGAAGCCCATGGACAGAGGAGCCTAGTGAGCTGCAATTCATAGAATCACACAGAGTCAGACACAGTTGAAGTGACTCAGCATATACTCATGCTGATCAGTGTTCACTAAAGATGAGTATATGCATATCCCATGTAGATTTCTAGTAAAGTAAACATTATAGCTTTAGTTGTAGTATTAATCCCATCTCTTTCAATGTTGATTATATTGGGTTGCTTCACCCATTTTATAGATGGCAAATGGGAAAAGGTTCTCTTCCTTGTATCACTTTTTATTTCCATTAATTTGTGATGTAGATGTTTGGATAGTTGTTTTTTTTGGGGGGGGTTTATAATTAAGAGTGATGGTGAAGCAGCTTATAGCAGACTTACCCTCCTACAGAAAACAATCATAAATGCTACACAAAAGAAAAAAGAAAAAAAATCATTATTTGAAAACACTGAAGAGTCGCCCAAGCAAGCAGAAATCAAGGGAACTTTATCCCCTAAACAGAAGGGCAACTCACTGGGTGAGATCTCCATTTTGTGTGATTTTTGTTGGGTGCTCCTGGGTGCACGATCCAAAGTATGTCTGGGTAACTAGACAATATTCAAGCAGTAAGTACAGTCTCATTGGCTTAAAGTGTAAGAGGATAGAATTTAGGCCTGTAAAAGTGACTGAAAATTTTGGGAAGGGGGAGATTTTTAAGTATTATGTTTATAAATTTCATAAAAGTTATTGATGTGCACTCCACTCTGCCCTTTTCCTCCCAGATGATTGTCTCAGGTTGTATATAATACAGTTTTGTCTTTTTGTGTTCAATTCCTTGACCTTTACAACTTTGCTTGAGTTCCAGCCTCCATTACAATTAGAATTTTCTCCTCTACCCTTGATGATCTGCTAGCTGGAAAACATCTCAAATTCCCAAGCTAATTGTGGCATGCTAGTTCATTAAGTAGAATCCAAGTTCAGTGTACAGTGGGAGTGGGATGTGAAGTTCAGAAGAGGGTAGGAAGAAAAGCAATCAAGTTCAATTATAGGAAAGATTCTTTTTTGTATTTGTATTAAGGAAAAACCCCCAGATCTTATGGTTGTCCGTCTCTATCTGTTGGGGATTGTTTCCAGGAACCTTCTTGCATCCTACATCTCACAGTGGTCCCTTGGAATCCCATGTTCCATGTCAGTGGATTCCATTAACTTTGGATGGTGTAGTATTGCTATTGAAAAAAAAAGTCCATGTGTAAGTGAACCTGTGCAGTTCACATACATGTATTTCAAGAGTCAACTGTACTTATCATGTTTTTAATTATAAGGATAGTGTTGTATAGCAGATTCTGAGAACTTCTTCATTCTGCAGAAATGAGTCACCTCTCTTTTAAAAATTTTTTTTATTGGCATATAGTTGATTTACAGTGTTGTGTTAGTTTCAGGTGTACTGTAAAGTAACTCAGTTACACATACACATATTTCCACTCTTGTTTTTTTTTTTTTTTGGTGGGGGGCATCTTTTCCCATATAGGGCATTACAGAGTATTGAGTCCTCTGTACCACTGTCTATGGAATTTTTCAGGCAAGAAAGAATACTGGAGTAGGTTGCCACTTCTTTCTCCAGGGGATCTTTCTGACCCAGGGATTGAATATGGGTCTCCTGCATTGCAGGCAGTTTCTTTACCAGTTGAGCCACCAGGAAGCCTAGGTATTTATTAGTTATCTGTTTTATATGTAGTGGTGCGTATATATAAATCTCAAACTCCCAATGTATCCATCCCCCACTTAACCCATAGTATCTCCTCTCTATTTTTATCCTCATTTCTTTTCTTCCCAGTATCTCCTAGGTTCCATGAATAGGCAGCTTAACCATCTCATCGATCCTTTGTTTTGAAGTGCCTGGCCCTTAACATTTTTTGTTCTTGGATATGTTTTACTACTTGGCTTCTGGCTCTATGTATTGATACTTGTTACCCATCCTAGCCTTGAGGTCCTGACTCAAAGAGCCAGTCTGCTTAGGGACAGCCAGGAGCTAAGACTGGAGAAATATTCACCCAGGCGATTCATAGAGTCTACGGTTTGAAAGTTCAGTGTACAGTGGGAGTGGGATGTGAAGTTCAGAAGAGGGTAGGAAGAAAAGCAATCAAGTTCAATTATAGGAAAGATTCTTTTTTGTATTTGTATTAAGGAAAAACCCCCAGATCTTATGGTTGTCCGTCTCTATCTGTTGGGGATTGTTTCCAGGAACCTTCTTGCATCCTACATCTCACAGTGGTCCCTTGGAATCCCATGTTCCATGTCAGTGGATTCCATTAACTTTGGATGGTGTAGTATTGCTATTGAAAAAAAAAGTCCATGTGTAAGTGAACCTGTGCAGTTCACATACATGTATTTCAAGAGTCAACTGTACTTATCATGTTTTTAATTATAAGGATAGTGTTGTATAGCAGATTCTGAGAACTTCTTCATTCTGCAGAAATGAGTCACCTCTTTTTTAAAAATTTTTTTTATTGGCATATAGTTGATTTACAGTGTTGTGTTAGTTTCAGGTGTACTGTAAAGTAACTCAGTTACACATACACATATTTCCACTCTTGTTTTTTTTTTTTTTTGGTGGGGGGCATCTTTTCCCATATAGGGCATTACAGAGTATTGAGTCCTCTGTACCACTGTCTATGGAATTTTTCAGGCAAGAAAGAATACTGGAGTAGGTTGCCACTTCTTTCTCCAGGGGATCTTTCTGACCCAGGGATTGAATATGGGTCTCCTGCATTGCAGGCAGTTTCTTTACCAGTTGAGCCACCAGGAAGCCTAGGTATTTATTAGTTATCTGTTTTATATGTAGTGGTGCGTATATATAAATCTCAAACTCCCAATGTATCCATCCCCCACTTAACCCATAGTATCTCCTCTCTATTTTTATCCTCATTTCTTTTCTTCCCAGTATCTCCTAGGTTCCATGAATAGGCAGCTTAACCATCTCATCGATCCTTTGTTTTGAAGTGCCTGGCCCTTAACATTTTTTGTTCTTGGATATGTTTTACTACTTGGCTTCTGGCTCTATGTATTGATACTTGTTACCCATCCTAGCCTTGAGGTCCTGACTCAAAGAGCCAGTCTGCTTAGGGACAGCCAGGAGCTAAGACTGGAGAAATATTCACCCAGGCGATTCATAGAGTCCCTTAAATACTATGATGCTGTGTTTGAGAATTATTGACAAGTTTATGGGAACAAATAAAGTATTTGTAACATTGGGTTTCTGTGATATGAAGATCATTATAGGAAGGTTGGATTGCAGGGATCAAGGATGATGGCAGAGAAAAAAAGCATGAGGCAGTTATAATGATCTAGATAAGTAGTATTGAAGGCTTGAACTAAGGCTGCAGTAGTTAGGAATAGAGGGAAGATGGATGTTAGACTTTTTTGGGCAGACTAGAGGGACCCTAGTGACTGATTACTATCACAGAAGGAACTTTCATTTTGTTTGATGAGTTTAGAGTGGCCATTTTGTTTTCTTTCATTCTTGGTCAATTACATAAGACTCAGGTTCTAAGTCTCTAGCAGTGATGTAACTAAAAGAGCCTAGCACATATCTTGGCATGCCCTTTAGTAGATGTTAGCTGTGCAACTGAAGAGGTAGGATAGTCTAATATTTCTTATCACATACTTGACTTCCTTTGGGAATAATCCTGTTCTACTTAGTTGCGGCCAGAAGATTGATAACCTAGATTCTCTTGTGTGAAGCTCTTTGTATGACTACATGAAAGATCACAATTCATCTTTGAGAAGCACTGAATCTGGAAGAGATGTTCTGAATCTCATCTATGTTCTTTTTATGAAAGGCTGTATATATTGTGAGAGTTGCTTCTCAGCATTCCTGGTTGGGAAAGAGGCAGGATGCTTGATTAGTATCAGTGGCATGTATACTTTTATCCAAGGCTGACCTTGACTCAGGTTTTTATTGCTTAGTTCAATATCTCTATGTCTCTTTTCTGTTTTCTCTATATTAACAATTTGAGGCTCTAATCAGAAGAATTTGGCTCATGTTTCATAGGAAGCATTTTCATTTGGAAGAGTAGTTTTAGAAGTAAAATACTGGACTCTTGTAGTTGTCCCGATGTAATTTTATTATGTTGTTAATGGTTAAAAAAAAAAATCAGGTCAAAATGATTTTTAATTCTATGGTCAGGCACATTGATAGAAACAAAGCTGGAAAAAAGAACATAGGCACAAAGCCAGCTTTGAAAGTGGGAACCCACTGCAAACCCACTGAAGATGCTCCACAGGTGGATGCCACATGGGGGGATGAAAGAATGTGATTGTGAGGGCCCTGCTGACAGCTCCATGTCCATAATCTATTCCCCTTAAATTTGATCTGTGCATCTGGTTCATATTTATGCGTGTATTTTTTGCTTCAGGAGCTTAGAGTTCTTTGAGTAGGTCAAGAGTATCTGCGCTACAGAACCTCCTGTTGGGGAGATACAGTGAGGTGATGTGAAAGGCTGGCAAGCCCTGATGATCTTGGACTCTGCGGGTCTCTGGGAGAGTATTGAGGGTGCTTGAGGAGCCCCACCTCTGACAAGAGGATCACTGGATACTATATATCCTTCAAAATGGCGAAGGCATGGCCCACTTCCTGGAAGCCATAAAAGTCAAAACAGTTTTTCTGATGCAGACTTAATTCAGGGCATGAGTTGAAAACCACACTGTTAGTACATGCCAAAGGTCCTTTGCCACAACTGCCTATAACAAGCCAAGAAGTAAATTGGTAATGGAGGAACTGGAGACACATAAACTGGATAAACCATTGCTTGCAGAGTGGAATAAGCTTTAATCAAGGACACATCATAGGGTTAGAGTCTTTGTCTGATTCATGTCTCAACAAGTGCATTGTGAACATCAGGAACATGATAATCATAGATCTGTCCATATTTTCATCTTTTGTGCATAGTGAAGAAGCTTAGGAGAGCTGCTACATTTCTTACATTTCATGGTAGGAATTATGGTTTAGAGTGTTATGGCAGATGTCTCTTGGGTTTAGAAAGTATAAGCCAGAGCAAGAGGCAATCACAGTGGTTCTTCAACTCAAGTTGGACCGCTAGCTGCATTTCAAGGAATTGATTGGATTGTTTCAACAGTTTTTAAGTTCCTTTCCTCATGCAGGGTCCTTTCAACATCCTACTGTCATCATCCATTTACATTGATGGGGCTCTGCTTTGTGTTAGAAGATGTCTCGTGTCTCTTCTCTTAGTCTGTGTTTTCTTTCAGGGACAAGCTTTCCAAAGTTGTAGTTCAGTCTTCTCCAAGCCATTTGTCATTCAGGTTTGCCATTTTGTGGTTGTTAACCTCAAGCAATTTACTAGTGTCTTTTGTGCCTTGATTTTCTCATCTGAGACATGCAGAGAATAAATGCCTTGTTATACTATTTTGAGGGTTACATGAGCAAATATATGCAGGGTGCTCAGAATAGCACCTAAACATTTTGCTGTATAGGTGTTCCCTCTTGCTTCTCCTTCTCCCATTGAACTAAAAAGCTGTGTTGGAATTTTGTATCAAATTTGTTGTCACTCTTCTATAATTCACCAAGGTTTTGGTTTTACTACCTTGGAACAGCCAGCCCCAAGAGCAGATATCATCTCAAGCTATTAATTAATAGTCTTCTGTTATCTGGGCTATAGAACCGTGAGATACTCAGAATTATCTCTAAATAACCTTTACACCTATGTATACAGGGGTGCCAGGTGGACATATGAAGACGATTGTGTTGATGTAGCCAAGTCTTCTGATTTCTGGAACTTGAAAGTTGCCTGGTTGTCATGAATGATGGCTTCTACCTTATGGAGTCAACTGTCACTCAGACTTGAGGGCGTACCAGTGTCCTGTGAACACTACCAGCAACTAAGTCCTGGGTGAAATTGGGAGTGGAAAGCGTGTCCCTGACATTGTGTGATAGGGACTTCTACCCCTATGGTCACCCGGGAGGCCATGAGCAAAGTGTCTTAGTGTTCCTGGGATGCCACTAGAGGGCGCAGTGTGGATATAGCTATGAATTGTGCTCAGACTATTTTACAGTAATTCTTACACCAAGGCTGGATTTGGAAGCTCTTTCAGGAGGTGAGAAAACTGCTGAAGAACAGGAATGACTGGGGAACCTAGAATGGAAAATTCTTTGAGAGAAATAATAGTGAAAAAAGCTATCATTTATTGAGCACTTATTGACAGTCAGGTATGATGGACATGCATTTACCTCCTCAAATTCTCACAATTCCCAGGGAAAAGCTTTATTTTTGCCTTCATTGACAAGATGAGGAAATGGAGGCACTTGCTCAGAGTCACACAGCTTTTGGTGGAGGAGCTAGAGTTAAATCCAGGCCTTTTAAAGAGTGTGTTTTAAATCTTCTCAAGCCATTTGTCATTCAGGTTTGCCATTTTGTGGTTGTTAACCTCAAGCAATTTACTAGTGTCTTTTGTGCCTTGATTTTCTCATCTGAGACATGCAGAGAATAAATGCCTTGTTATACTATTTTGAGGGTTACATGAGCAAATATATGCAGGGTGCTCAGAATAGCACCTAAACATTTTGCTGTATAGGTGTTCCCTCTTGCTTCTCCTTCTCCCATTGAACTAAAAAGCTGTGTTGGAATTTTGTATCAAATTTGTTGTCACTCTTCTATAATTCACCAAGGTTTTGGTTTTACTACCTTGGAACAGCCAGCCCCAAGAGCAGATATCATCTCAAGCTATTAATTAATAGTCTTCTGTTATCTGGGCTATAGAACCGTGAGATACTCAGAATTATCTCTAAATAACCTTTACACCTATGTATACAGGGGTGCCAGGTGGACATATGAAGACGATTGTGTTGATGTAGCCAAGTCTTCTGATTTCTGGAACTTGAAAGTTGCCTGGTTGTCATGAATGATGGCTTCTACCTTATGGAGTCAACTGTCACTCAGACTTGAGGGCGTACCAGTGTCCTGTGAACACTACCAGCAACTAAGTCCTGGGTGAAATTGGGAGTGGAAAGCGTGTCCCTGACATTGTGTGATAGGGACTTCTACCCCTATGGTCACCCGGGAGGCCATGAGCAAAGTGTCTTAGTGTTCCTGGGATGCCACTAGAGGGCGCAGTGTGGATATAGCTATGAATTGTGCTCAGACTATTTTACAGTAATTCTTACACCAAGGCTGGATTTGGAAGCTCTTTCAGGAGGTGAGAAAACTGCTGAAGAACAGGAATGACTGGGGAACCTAGAATGGAAAATTCTTTGAGAGAAATAATAGTGAAAAAAGCTATCATTTATTGAGCACTTATTGACAGTCAGGTATGATGGACATGCATTTACCTCCTCAAATTCTCACAATTCCCAGGGAAAAGCTTTATTTTTGCCTTCATTGACAAGATGAGGAAATGGAGGCACTTGCTCAGAGTCACACAGCTTTTGGTGGAGGAGCTAGAGTTAAATCCAGGCCTATGTAAATGCAAAGAGTCTTTTGCTTGTGTTTTAAATCTTAACCCTGGTATAGAAAGTGAGGAAGAACTACAATCATCCCTGAAGAAGAGCAGCAAATAACAAGCCAGCTGTTGGGAAGGGTTTCAAAAGCCATACAGCTCTGCAGTGTGTCTTAGCACTCTTATTCCTGGTGATTTAAGCAACAGGCTTGGGTTACCAACTCTGACACTGAATCTGGGAATGGGTTTCTGTGGAACCTCATTCATCTGCCAAAAAAGGTCTTTGCTGAGAGAAAGAAGTTAAAACAAAAACCTAAGAGAATTTTACTCCTTCATCTTTTTTTTTTTCTTTTTTAAATTTCTGGCTTCTTTTTTTTATTAATTTTTAATTATTATTTACTTATTTTCATCCATCTTTTATACTTTGACCTGTGCGAGCCTCCCATTGCAGTGGCCTCTCTCATTGCAGAGCTCTTGCTCTGGGCGCATGCGCTCCAGAGTGCTGACTTGTAATTGGACACACCGGTCCAGCCGCTCTGCGGCACGTCGGATCTTCCTGGGCCAGGGATGAAACCGGTGCCCTTTGCACTGCAAAGCGGACTCGTTACCCACTGGACCACCAAGGAAGCTCCCCTCATCTTCTTATCACTGAGTTTTCATAGACCTGGCAGCAAGGGGAGTGCCTGTGTTCGTGGTACCCCTCTAGACTTGAGGTTGTAGTGAACACCCTCATCTGAGGACTATTGCTTGAGGGCAATGGCATCTCCAGGTTGGGATCTTAGAATCCATTCCTTGTGAGAGGTTTGGAACCCCAGAATTGTCTCTTTCTGTTGCCTACTGTCAAGCCTCTGGAAGGACATAGTGACTGGAGTAGAGCATCAGACAAAGATAAGGATTTCCTGGCTCAAATTCTGATGTGGATAACTTTACATTGTTATACTCAGCAGGTTTAACTTTTTGGGATCAAGGTTTTATCAAGATACTTTGCCATTTGACTGAAATTATTAGGCGTAGTTAAGACAACTAGGAACCTCTCTTAGGCCCCCACCAATACTGTGTAAAGTAAAAGTAAGGCTCTACAAAGAATATGAATAGGCACTTAACAAGGCTAAAAGTGAACTTTGTCCTTTTTTTTTTTTTAAATCAGATGGCAATGATTAAAAAGAATAATGTCATTATTGATAGAAGTGCAGGGAAATGGGCACTCAAATACTGATAGTGGGGGCTTCTCTGATAGCTCAGCTGGTAAAGAATCTACCTTCAGTGCAGGAGATCCCAGGTTCATTCCTGGGTTGGGAAGGCCCCCTCAAGAAGGGATAGGCTACCCACTTCGGTATTCTTGGGCTTCCCTGGTGATGGTCAAGGATCCACTTGTAAGGCAGGAGAGCTGGATTTGATTCCTGGGTTGGGAAAATCCCCTGGAGGAAGGCATGGCAACCCACTCCAGTATTCTTGCCTGGAGAATCCCATGGAATGAGGACCCTGGTGGACTACAGTCTATGGGGTTGCAAAGAGTCAACATGACTGAATGAGTAACACACACATATTGATTGTGGGGACTGCAATAGCGGAATCTTTTGGGAACTATTTTTTTTTCTTAATTTTTTTTTGGCCACTTCTATTGATCTTTCATTTATTTATCTTTGTTATTTGGGCACAGTGGCCTTTCTCATTGCAGAGCACTGGCTCTGGGTGCATGTGCTCCAGAGCTCCAGCTCAGTAGTTGGACACATTGGTCCAGCCACTCTGCAGCACGTGGGATCTTCCCAGACCAGGGGTCGAACTGGTGCCCCTTGCACTGCAAGGTGGTGTCCTTACCCACTGGACCACCAGGGAAGCCCAAGAACTATTTTTTAGTATCTCTTAAAATTAAAAATATTCATTTCCCTAGGGCTCAGGTATTCCACTTCTAGAAATTAACTTTTTATTTCTTTTCCTGTACTTGTTCCTGATTTTATTGGGAATACTTCTGATGTTTCATCATTAAATATAGCTTTTGCTGAGGTTTTCTTTTTTTTTTTTTTCTTGTCTTTTTTTTCTGGGTACTCATATCTTTTTAAAGAAATATCCTTCCACTATTGGTATCTTTTATGAATCAAATTTGAAAGTCATTTAATGTCTTTCCAGTATATATTGAGATGGTCATACTTACTCCCCTTAAATCTTTTCAAGTAATTAGTTTCATTGATAGAATTTCTAATGACAAATCCTTCTAGCACTTCTAGGGTAAACCAAACTGGTATAGCATATCCATTTTATTATTGACTAGATTTGGCTTGCTAAAATTTGGTTCAGCATTTTGCATCAATATTCACACATGGGATTAGCCTGTAGCATTCCTTCTTTGTATGTCCTTCTTTAGTTTTGGAATCAAGAGTACAACAGTTTCATAAAATGTGTTGAAAACCTTTGTTTTTAAATTATTTTTGAAAGAGCTTATATAATATTGGAATTATTTGTTTCTTTAATGTTTTGAACTTATAAAACTCTCAGATCCCAGTTATTTTATTTTTCCTTCATAGTAAATTTTTACCTCCTTTTAATTTTAATTTTTTGCTTACTTTATTTAATGCTGTAGGACTATTTGGGCTTTTTCTTTAGACATAAGGTAATTCTGGTAAAATATGCTTTTCTATGAATTTGTTTAAGTAACAGCTTTTTTCTTAGTATTCTATTTAATTTCTGTTGTACCTAGTAACGTTGTCCACTTTTCATTCTGAAAGACCCTGGTGGACTACAGTCTATGGGGTTGCAAAGAGTCAACATGACTGAATGAGTAACACACACATATTGATTGTGGGGACTGCAATAGCGGAATCTTTTGGGAACTATTTTTTTTTGGCCACTTCTATTGATCTTTCATTTATTTATCTTTGTTATTTGGGCACAGTGGCCTTTCTCATTGCAGAGCACTGGCTCTGGGTGCATGTGCTCCAGAGCTCCAGCTCAGTAGTTGGACACATTGGTCCAGCCACTCTGCAGCACGTGGGATCTTCCCAGACCAGGGGTCGAACTGGTGCCCCTTGCACTGCAAGGTGGTGTCCTTACCCACTGGACCACCAGGGAAGCCCAAGAACTATTTTTTAGTATCTCTTAAAATTAAAAATATTCATTTCCCTAGGGCTCAGGTATTCCACTTCTAGAAATTAACTTTTTATTTCTTTTCCTGTACTTGTTCCTGATTTTATTGGGAATACTTCTGATGTTTCATCATTAAATATAGCTTTTGCTGAGGTTTTCTTTTTTTTTTTCTTGTCTTTTTTTTCTGGGTACTCATATCTTTTTAAAGAAATATCCTTCCACTATTGGTATCTTTTATGAATCAAATTTGAAAGTCATTTAATGTCTTTCCAGTATATATTGAGATGGTCATACTTACTCCCCTTAAATCTTTTCAAGTAATTAGTTTCATTGATAGAATTTCTAATGACAAATCCTTCTAGCACTTCTAGGGTAAACCAAACTGGTATAGCATATCCATTTTATTATTGACTAGATTTGGCTTGCTAAAATTTGGTTCAGCATTTTGCATCAATATTCACACATGGGATTAGCCTGTAGCATTCCTTCTTTGTATGTCCTTCTTTAGTTTTGGAATCAAGAGTACAACAGTTTCATAAAATGTGTTGAAAACCTTTGTTTTTAAATTATTTTTGAAAGAGCTTATATAATATTGGAATTATTTGTTTCTTTAATGTTTTGAACTTATAAAACTCTCAGATCCCAGTTATTTTATTTTTCCTTCATAGTAAATTTTTACCTCCTTTTAATTTTAATTTTTTGCTTACTTTATTTAATGCTGTAGGACTATTTGGGCTTTTTCTTTAGACATAAGGTAATTCTGGTAAAATATGCTTTTCTATGAATTTGTTTAAGTAACAGCTTTTTTCTTAGTATTCTATTTAATTTCTGTTGTACCTAGTAACGTTGTCCACTTTTCATTCTGAAAGTTGTTTATTTGTGATTCTCTCTCTCCTTTATTTGTGTCTCTCACTTTTATCTTTAGTTTTACCAAATGATTTTATACATCAGAACTTCCTCTACCATTTTTGAGGTCTATTGTGAAAATATGAAAGGAGAGTATGTATCTATGTCTTTGCATGTATGTACATTATATTTGTGAATTATATATCATTTTGTTATTTTAAGTTACTGAGTCTCCTCAGGAGTAATAAGACTTATAAACAGGCTCCCAGAATGCACAGAGAGAGAAGGGAGATGGACTTCAGCAGTAACAGTGTTTCCTGTGTTGTGCATCTTCCCCTTTTGTCCTTGGAAACACAGATTTTCAAGTTGGATGAAAAGAAGGGGTATTTTAGCTTGATGACATTAAAAGACTGTCCTGGAAGGAGTTATCCCTGGAGTAGTAGGGCCATGTAGCACTGAAAGCAAGTATATTAACCAGATAGGTTCTTTGGGGCAAAAGCATGAAAAGAGGAAGACACCCTTAAGGCACTTTTTGGAAACTGACCACCCATCAAAAACACAATCTCTCATACAAACTTGCATAAGAATAGCAAACTCCATTGTCCTTTATTTTATTTTCTCTCCTTTTTGTGTGACCATATTTCGCTTCATTTCAAATTTCCCAAAACAGTCTTCGAGCATGTACCAGGGATCAGGCATGTTGCCATGGGCTTGTATGTAGACACAAACACAGGGGTTTAATCAGGGAGGTCATGGGAAACAAGTTGACACAATACAGTGTGGACAGCACTCTGTACAACAGTTTCATAAAATGTGTTGAAAACCTTTGTTTTTAAATTATTTTGAAAGAGCTTATATAATATTGGAATTATTTGTTTCTTTAATGTTTTGAACTTATAAAACTCTCAGATCCCAGTTATTTTATTTTTCCTTCATAGTAAATTTTTACCTCCTTTTAATTTTAATTTTTTGCTTACTTTATTTAATGCTGTAGGACTATTTGGGCTTTTTCTTTAGACATAAGGTAATTCTGGTAAAATATGCTTTTCTATGAATTTGTTTAAGTAACAGCTTTTTTCTTAGTATTCTATTTAATTTCTGTTGTACCTAGTAACGTTGTCCACTTTTCATTCTGAAAGTTGTTTATTTGTGATTCTCTCTCTCCTTTATTTGTGTCTCTCACTTTTATCTTTAGTTTTACCAAATGATTTTATACATCAGAACTTCCTCTACCATTTTTGAGGTCTATTGTGAAAATATGAAAGGAGAGTATGTATCTATGTCTTTGCATGTATGTACATTATATTTGTGAATTATATATCATTTTGTTATTTTAAGTTACTGAGTCTCCTCAGGAGTAATAAGACTTATAAACAGGCTCCCAGAATGCACAGAGAGAGAAGGGAGATGGACTTCAGCAGTAACAGTGTTTCCTGTGTTGTGCATCTTCCCCTTTTGTCCTTGGAAACACAGATTTTCAAGTTGGATGAAAAGAAGGGGTATTTTAGCTTGATGACATTAAAAGACTGTCCTGGAAGGAGTTATCCCTGGAGTAGTAGGGCCATGTAGCACTGAAAGCAAGTATATTAACCAGATAGGTTCTTTGGGGCAAAAGCATGAAAAGAGGAAGACACCCTTAAGGCACTTTTTGGAAACTGACCACCCATCAAAAACACAATCTCTCATACAAACTTGCATAAGAATAGCAAACTCCATTGTCCTTTATTTTATTTTCTCTCCTTTTTGTGTGACCATATTTCGCTTCATTTCAAATTTCCCAAAACAGTCTTCGAGCATGTACCAGGGATCAGGCATGTTGCCATGGGCTTGTATGTAGACACAAACACAGGGGTTTAATCAGGGAGGTCATGGGAAACAAGTTGACACAATACAGTGTGGACAGCACTCTGATAGCTCTGTGTCTGGGCCCCACGGAAGCACTACTGTTGGGAATTCACATCATGGGGCAGGGCTCAGTCCTTGTGCAGCTCTTCGCATGAGCTGGCTACTTGAATTTCTCACCAGTGGCTCCTTTCAGAGCTCAGGTGAAAGGTGTTCTCTGGACTTAGGTAATCACATGGTCTGGACTGCAAGTCATCTTAGAATAGGTACTAAATGAGTACTAAAAAGTGAATAAAGTTGGAAAGAGTAATATGGAAACCTACACTATCATATGTAAAAGATAACCATTGTGAATATGCCGTAAGACTAAAGGAACTTACATGGGGGCTATGCAACAACCTGGAGGGGTGGGACACGCAGGGAGAGAGAGCGGGGGTTCAGGTGGGATGGGTCAGGGATATACCTATGACTGATTCAGGTTTATGTATAGCTGTAAACAACAAAACTCTCTGAAAGATGTATAACAATAACTTTGCTGTACACCTGAAAGTAATGCAACATTGTAAATCAACTATACTCCAATTAAAAAAAAAAAAAAGCAAATAGAAAACCATCAGGTGAGGGTCTAGGTGGAAGGATGGACATTCCAGGTGAAAGCCTCTGTAAGCACAAGTTTCCAGAAATCAAAGAAAGCCAGTCAGAGCAGGAACATTCCCATGTGTGGTATTGAGTGAGTTTAGATTTTGACCTCCCAGTGAAGGGAAGATTTTTATTGTTGTTTAGTTGCCAAGTCGTGTCTGCCTCTTTGGCAACCCCATGGACTGTAGCCTGCCGGGCTCCTCTGTCCATTGGCTTTCTCAGACAAGAATACTGGAGTGGGTAGCCATGATCTCCTCCAAGAAATGTTTCTGACCCAGGGACTAGAACCCACGTCTCCTGCATTGGTGGGTGGATTCTTTACCACTGAGCCAACTTGGAAGCCCGAAGGGAAGATTGTGAGCGATATTTAAGGTGGGAGTGACAAGAATCCAATTTACATTTTAGTATATTCAATGGTGTAATTGGTGAGAAATAAATATTTATGCTACTGCATAGCTATGGTGAAATTATGAGAGTTCGAGTGAACACACGTGTGTTGTAAAGGAGAGGAAGGAGATGGAAAGAACCAGGAAGACTCATCCTTAGGCTTAGCATGAAAATGAATTGTTTTTCTTACTGCTATCATACTTCTAATGTATAACTCACTGCAGTGGCTCCAGGGCTCAGTCCTTGTGCAGCTCTTCGCATGAGCTGGCTACTTGAATTTCTCACCAGTGGCTCCTTTCAGAGCTCAGGTGAAAGGTGTTCTCTGGACTTAGGTAATCACATGGTCTGGACTGCAAGTCATCTTAGAATAGGTACTAAATGAGTACTAAAAAGTGAATAAAGTTGGAAAGAGTAATATGGAAACCTACACTATCATATGTAAAAGATAACCATTGTGAATATGCCGTAAGACTAAAGGAACTTACATGGGGGCTATGCAACAACCTGGAGGGGTGGGACACGCAGGGAGAGAGAGCGGGGGTTCAGGTGGGATGGGTCAGGGATATACCTATGACTGATTCAGGTTTATGTATAGCTGTAAACAACAAAACTCTCTGAAAGATGTATAACAATAACTTTGCTGTACACCTGAAAGTAATGCAACATTGTAAATCAACTATACTCCAATTAAAAAAAAAAAAAAGCAAATAGAAAACCATCAGGTGAGGGTCTAGGTGGAAGGATGGACATTCCAGGTGAAAGCCTCTGTAAGCACAAGTTTCCAGAAATCAAAGAAAGCCAGTCAGAGCAGGAACATTCCCATGTGTGGTATTGAGTGAGTTTAGATTTTGACCTCCCAGTGAAGGGAAGATTTTTATTGTTGTTTAGTTGCCAAGTCGTGTCTGCCTCTTTGGCAACCCCATGGACTGTAGCCTGCCGGGCTCCTCTGTCCATTGGCTTTCTCAGACAAGAATACTGGAGTGGGTAGCCATGATCTCCTCCAAGAAATGTTTCTGACCCAGGGACTAGAACCCACGTCTCCTGCATTGGTGGGTGGATTCTTTACCACTGAGCCAACTTGGAAGCCCGAAGGGAAGATTGTGAGCGATATTTAAGGTGGGAGTGACAAGAATCCAATTTACATTTTAGTATATTCAATGGTGTAATTGGTGAGAAATAAATATTTATGCTACTGCATAGCTATGGTGAAATTATGAGAGTTCGAGTGAACACACGTGTGTTGTAAAGGAGAGGAAGGAGATGGAAAGAACCAGGAAGACTCATCCTTAGGCTTAGCTGAGTGTGACTTCCTCAAAACCTGAAGTTGTTTTTCTTACTGCATATCATACTTCTATGTCAATAAATGTATAATAATCTGTAACGTGAACCCATTTATATGGGAGTTTATTTAACCTCTGTTTTGTCACTGGGGTAGGGAATTTATTTTCTATGCTCGCTATTCTATCTGAGTATGTTGCATAGTGTTAAAATAGGGGAGATGCAAATATAGAAAATTTTTGAGTGAATAAATGAATGAGTGAAAGATGAGACAAGCATTCTCAGATTTCTAGCTTGAGAATCTGCATAAATGCTGTGCCATTCGCTACATCGATAATGTAGGATGCCTTTTAACCTTATGAGACACGGAGGTCTGAACACTGAGTTTTAATAGTAGGTGCAATTTCTAGCAGTCATTGTAAGAGACGGACTGAAACTTATGGGGAAGAGCTAAGCTGAAGGCATTGATCTAATACCCATTGCGATGAGTATGGCTAATAGTACAGGAAGAAGAGGACTGGTCTAGGGAGAGCAGGGATGAAGAGAAGAGAGGAGAGAGGGCTACCTGGACAGGAATCTTGGGGATCATGAACATTTAAAAGGCAGGCAAGGAGGTGCCTTGAAGGAAATCTGGAAAGTGCTTCCTGAGAAGTGGAGGAAAAAGTGATGTTGCCAGATAAAAGAAAGCATGGCAATCGAACATGGCGGACACATTTGTTGAGATAGGAACCAAAAAATGTTCATTAGGTTTGTCAATGCAGGTAATGGCAAGAATGGTTCTAATTGTGTGGGGAAAAGCCAGACTTTCCTGGGTTGAGGTGGCAGGTAGGGCAAGGAAATCATGAGTATAGATGACTTTTTATGGACACTCTTGTGTGAGATTATAGGAACCATGGATATGCAGTATGAGAATATATACGTTGAGGGCAGAGCACTCCTTGAAGGTCTGACAACTAACTTTTGTAGGGGCTTCTCAGATAGCTCAGCAGTAAAGGATCTGCCTACCAATGCAGGAGATACAAGAGACATTGGTTCAATCCCTCGGTTGGGAAAATTTCCTGGGGAAGCAAATGGCAACCCATTCCAGTATTCTTGCCTGAATAATGCCATAGACAGAGGAGCCTGGTGGGCTACAGTCCATGGGGTTGCAAAGAGTTGGGCATGACTAAGCATGCACTCTTAACTCATATGTCTCAAAAACCGGGTAGAAGGAGATTATGAAATGTTCCTGTCGATGTTACATCCACTTTATGACCTCACTGTTTATGAGAAAGAACTTGGGAACAGTTATGAGAAGCACACAGGTGGTTATTTGGTCATAAAATAAAACCTTGAAAATATTAAGTGTGACAACTATCTTAAATATGAGGAGTGCTGTTATTCAGAAAAGGGACTATTTGTACTTTATCATCCCTGAGGAGAGAACATGGAAAAGGACTTTGGCTGCAACCTGAAGAATTTAATTTAGAAATCACTGTGATGTGACATTGTGATTAAATATTCCAACAGGTTAGAGAGTTCTGGTGAGATCTCTTCTTAAAGGTCTCCAGAATTTGATGTTAATAGTTTTGAGATGAGACCTTGAGGAGTAAACACTGGCGATTGCAATTGAATCGTTTCTGAGAAGACTTGGCTGAGGGTTCTGACAGTGGGGGGACTGACCCCGTGTGGACCTTGCTACAGCTGTGGGGTAAGACACTTGCCAACTTCATCAAGTGGATTGGATGCAGAGAGGTTGTTTGTCAGCCCTGGAGAGCCCTCTCAGCATCTTAGGCCCTGAAGCTGCTCGCAGTGCTTCCTGTGGGGTTCAAGTTTAGACCTCAGTAAACTCGAAGAATCCATCTGGTGTTGGCTGAGTCTAGAATTCTGGAATGTTAAGATAATTTGGACAAAAGCAGAAGCTAAGTGGACATCTCAGCGTACTATAAGTCCTCATGGAAACTGGAAGCCTAAAACCCTTTTATTTTTTTTCCCCTCAAATGGAGCTGAATGGATGAACATCTCATGGTGGGTGGTTTGGGTGGTTTATATACTATTAGTCATCCTGTAGTGCTGTGAGACCGAGGCCACTCCCACCACCAATCTTATTTTGTTTTTGTTTGGTGGGAAGAGTCTAAACCAACCACACTATCTTCAGTTAGTCTCCACTTTGTTTCTCTTAAGAATTTGTCCTTGTGTAGGAAACATTTTGTTACTCTTTTAAAGGAAGGATTTCATGAAGTGTCTTTATGATGACGTTTTTATTGTATTTTAAAGCTTTCATTGGTATTATGATTATTGTGTCTATAAAGCGCAGTGTGAAAATGTATCTACATAAAGGTTTTTAAAGTCAAAACAAGAAAAGAAGAGAAACTTTTATTTAATTTGTGCTTCGGTATCATTGATGGTCCTGAAGTTTAAAATTATGGTCAGCTCACAGAGAATGTAGATTTTTCTTTTCCCTAATATAAATTGTTATTTAACCAGTAATAAACAAGATAAGTGACTATTTCCATGGCTAATTATATTTCTGCGTTTACCTTTGTATATGTTTTCAGTTCCACTTCCCTTTTTAGATTGATTGGATGTGCTTAAGTTAGTTACTGTAGGACCTGAAACAGTTGACAGTGACCTGAGTAAAAATATAGAATGCTGCTGAATAGAATAATTAGCTGCTGGTCAAGATTAATTAGTTCATGCTATATTGACTTGGCTTATTCATTTTCTCATTTAGTTATTCATTTAGTGGCTGCTGCTCTGTGCCAATAGTCCTGCTTTGCACTAGGAATAAATAACACATATCCTGTGCATTCCAGAAGCTTGCAATCTGTTCAAGGGAAACAGACATATGAAAAAAATAAGAGCAGTCATCTAATTAGAACTCTTTGGGTGGTATGTGACAGAGATCCAACTTAAATTAGTTTAAGGATTGGCCTACAGTGTCCAGTGAAGTTCTGAACAAAGCATGAAAAGAGAGGGATGCAGCCACACTTTGGGGACACTGGTAGCAGTTACTTCTCCAAACCATGAACTGCTGTCTTCTGCCTGTGGTTTTTTTCACAGTGACACCTTCATTATCCCTCATTGGAGGCCAGACGTATTCTCTGTGGTGGTTTTCTCACTACTGCAACTCTTGACCATCCACTCTATGCTTTCCAAGAAGGGAGATCAATTAATTTTCAAAGCTTTGGTGTTAAAAATATTGAGAAGTTTTCTGATCATCCTGGCTTAGACTAAGTGTCCAATTCCAGATCAGTCAAGTGTGGCCATTGGGAGAGGGTCATGTAATAAAGTGGTTGCTCTAGAAATAGCCAAATGGATTGACATGGAGAGGACAGTTCTGGAAGAAGAGTTTGTTCCAAAATGTCAAACTGTATGTATCTGATTAGTATTAAGTGCATGATAGAAACCTGATCAGATACCAGTGAGGGCATAAAATGGGGCTTATTCTACTAGGGGAAATCAGTCAGATTTTACTGGGAAAATATGATCCTTGAGCTTGGCTTTGAAATATCTATATGTATTCTTCACGTATAAGGTTTATAAGTTTATATAAGGCTTATAGGTTTGGGTAGGGAGAGTGGGGCATAGGTATAGGTTTGTGTGAAAAAGAAAGTCTAGGGAAGCAGCTTGGGACCAGAACACTGAAAATCTTATATTTCACGTTCTGTACTGTTGACAAACACTAAATGATATATTTTTGAAAGAAACACCTAAAAGTTCCTTTAGAATGTTTTCCAGCCAGGATAATGAAACCATACAGCTGTTTTTCTTCTCAATATGAACATAAATGATAATTTTCTTAAGACTGGCATTTTGAAAGAAGGCTTGTGCAGGCATATTTAAAAGAAGTATATGTGGAATTTTATAGATTTTAATAAGGTATATTAGCATATCAACTTGGTAATGTTGGCGAGTACTGTGAAAGATATTAGAAGCGCAATCTTGATAGTAGTGTCTGACCTTCAGGGAAGAGAGGAGGAAGGAGTGAAAGAATGAACTAGAAAGTGGGGAAAATAGGAAAAGCAAGTTAGACTTATGAGCTACTTGAAGAAGGTAAAGATCCAGTGTTGAATTGGGATTGGAGGTCACTTTTAGCAAGAAGTGCTTTTTGGAACAGAATAAATGGTTTCACATGTAGGTAGAAATTTTGAATGGCAACTGTAAGTTGACCATACATTATTTTTATTTGCATAAGCACATACATTAATTTTGGAATTGTATTATTTGAATCAAGTGAACTGGAATTGATAGTCAATTGTATTCAATTTTGGCTGGCTTTTTTTTTTTTTTTTTGGCCATACTGAAAGGCATGTAGGATCTTAGTTCTCTGACCAAGGATCGAACTTGCTCCCCCTGCCTTGGGGAAACACAGAGTCTTAACCACTGCACCTTCAGGGAAGTTCCTAAATTAGTGCATTCTTATTAAGTTTTTAGAGTTGGGGTTTACAAATATTAATAACTGCCCAATTAATTAGGCAGCAGTCATGTAGACAGGAGTCCTGAGTTTTATGTCTTTCAGTGTGACTGCTTCAGTGGTAACCACATAGAAAGAGTGACCTGTTGATTGATTTCTAGTAATTTGGCAAGTGTATCTTACAGGTGTAGTAGGTGTATACTTAGCTAAGATACATTTAAAGTAACTTCTCAACTGGAAAGCTAAATTTAAGTAACCAGGATTTTCTCTAAATAGTGGACTGATTTCTTACCTTTACAATCAGTGCAGTGAACCAAGACCAATAACATAGTGTGTGATTAGATATTTGTTTCTGATTTGGGGAAGACTTGCTTAAAGTGAAACAGATTTCAGAAATGACAAAACAAGTTTCCCTGGCAAGTTTGGTATCAAGCTTTTGTTTTGTTATACTTGATTATGTACTTTGGCTGCATAAACCAAACATATGTTCCAATCCAATTTAGTCTCTGCTCAGAGCAATTCTCCTTATTTGTCCAAAAGTTTCAGGACTAATTTTTTCTTTTTTTGTTGCTCTCACTCTGAGCATTTAGTTCCCCATGTAGTTCAGGAACAAGAGGCTCCCTAGGGATTTGGTGGATTTGACTCGTGACTTTCATAGTTAAGAAGCAGGGCATGCTATTTTAAGGAGGAGGAAGGAGTGAAAGAATGAACTAGAAAGTGGGGAAAATAGGAAAAGCAAGTTAGACTTATGAGCTACTTGAAGAAGGTAAAGATCCAGTGTTGAATTGGGATTGGAGGTCACTTTTAGCAAGAAGTGCTTTTTGGAACAGAATAAATGGTTTCACATGTAGGTAGAAATTTTGAATGGCAACTGTAAGTTGACCATACATTATTTTTATTTGCATAAGCACATACATTAATTTTGGAATTGTATTATTTGAATCAAGTGAACTGGAATTGATAGTCAATTGTATTCAATTTTGGCTGGCTTTTTTTTTTTTTTTTGGCCATACTGAAAGGCATGTAGGATCTTAGTTCTCTGACCAAGGATCGAACTTGCTCCCCCTGCCTTGGGGAAACACAGAGTCTTAACCACTGCACCTTCAGGGAAGTTCCTAAATTAGTGCATTCTTATTAAGTTTTTAGAGTTGGGGTTTACAAATATTAATAACTGCCCAATTAATTAGGCAGCAGTCATGTAGACAGGAGTCCTGAGTTTTATGTCTTTCAGTGTGACTGCTTCAGTGGTAACCACATAGAAAGAGTGACCTGTTGATTGATTTCTAGTAATTTGGCAAGTGTATCTTACAGGTGTAGTAGGTGTATACTTAGCTAAGATACATTTAAAGTAACTTCTCAACTGGAAAGCTAAATTTAAGTAACCAGGATTTTCTCTAAATAGTGGACTGATTTCTTACCTTTACAATCAGTGCAGTGAACCAAGACCAATAACATAGTGTGTGATTAGATATTTGTTTCTGATTTGGGGAAGACTTGCTTAAAGTGAAACAGATTTCAGAAATGACAAAACAAGTTTCCCTGGCAAGTTTGGTATCAAGCTTTTGTTTTGTTATACTTGATTATGTACTTTGGCTGCATAAACCAAACATATGTTCCAATCCAATTTAGTCTCTGCTCAGAGCAATTCTCCTTATTTGTCCAAAAGTTTCAGGACTAATTTTTTCTTTTTTTGTTGCTCTCACTCTGAGCATTTAGTTCCCCATGTAGTTCAGGAACAAGAGGCTCCCTAGGGATTTGGTGGATTTGACTCGTGACTTTCATAGTTAAGAAGCAGGGCATGCTATTTTAGTCATTTTCAGTGGTGGCAAGTTGCTTGCCAGATGTTTAAAAGAATAAAGTATCCAACTCTTGAGCTTCCCAGGTGGCTCAATGATAAAGAACCCACCTTCAAAGCAGGAGAATGGGTTCATTTCCTGGTCTGGGAAGATCTCCCACAGGAGGAAATGGCAACCCACTCCAGTATTCTTGTTTGGGAAATCCCATGAACCGAGGAGTCTAGTAGGCTATAGTCCATGGGGTTGAAAAGAGTCAGACACAACTTAGCCACTCAGTGGCAGAAACAGTCCTACTCTTAGGAAGCCACATTGATGGTTTTCTGACTTAGGTGAAAGAAAAATCTCTCAAACTCCTGTTTGCTATATTGGAAGCAAAATGCTTCCTGTTCACTGTCTATGCTTCGATACCCATCTTGTCTCTAATGTAAAAGTCTTTAGCATATTCTATACTTTGCCTAAGAGAAAAATAGCTGTAGAATCTCAGGTTATATACTTATGGAAATAGAAAAACCACCCATTCTCTCCCTTTAGCTGTAGGGAGAAAAATCCTACACTCCCCTCCTCTGTTTTTATTCCTGGTGCGTCTCCTTTATCATTCACGAGACACTTCACTCCTGACACTTCTGGTCACCAGATGGGTGATGACCCACAACCAGTGATTGTCTGTGACAGCAGCTGGGTGTCCTACAACTTAAGCAGATTCTAGCATGATCTACCTGGAGCCACTGTCAGATTCTGCAGACAACGGGCTGAGTCCCACAAGATCAACTTTCTCCTTCTCTCCTTCAGATCAGGTTATCCTGGTCACCTGCCCATAGATGGGGAGTTCCAATAGCCCCTTCCTAGGGTTGGACTAATTTGCTAGAGTGGCTCTCAAAACTCAAGGAAACACTTCTGTTTACCAGTTTATTAAAGGGTATGATAAAGGATTACAGAGAAACAGCAGATGGAAATACACAAGGTGCAGTCTGGGAGGGTCCTGAGCATAGCAACTGCTGTCGCTGTGGAGTTAGGATGCATTGCCCTTCTAGGGTGATGTGTTTACCAACCTGGAAACTCTCCAAATCTCATGCATTTGGAATGTTATTGATGCTTCACAAAGACTTGTTTGAGCATTAACTATTTTCAGTCCTCCTCACTTCTCAAGAGATTAGGGGAGGGGTTGAGAATTCCAAGCTTCTAGTCATGGCTTGGACATTCCTGAGAGCAGCCCTTATCTGGGAGCCAGCCGGGAGCCCACCCAGAGTTGCCTCAGTAGAATAGAAGACACTGCTGCCTCCAGAAAATTATAAGGGTTTCAGGAACCCTGTGTCAAGAATGAAGGTCAAAGATCAAATGTTAGAACAAAATATGCTCCCAGCCTCTTTGTGACTTAAGAAATTACAAAGATTTTAGGAGCTCTGTGCTGGTACAGAGATCAATATACATATTTTCTATTATCTCACATAATTAATTTAGCTCATGGATTCAAACGTTTGGTATAGTGACGTGACGAGTCAAAAACAGCTTTCACAAAGGAGAATTGCATCCTATGCTAACTTTATAAAGCTATTTCAGAGAATCAAACCATTAAGGTAGTGATTTTTTGGTGTGAATTCCTTCTGCATTTGTTAAATGGTTTTCTCAATACTCCTGTTGGTTATGTGAGTCATGGGATTCCCAGTTATTTGATGTTTGTGAAGTACGAAGTTGAATATATTTAGACTTGACAGAAATCATCCAACAAGTGAGTCACAAGTGAGAAATATCCAATACAAATATACTACTTCCCCTAAATTCTGGTTAAGAAAAAAAGAAATGTGTTTACCAGTTTCTAAATTATTTTAACAAAGGATTGTAATGACACACTAATTGGATGTAGTTAACCAAGTAGGACGGACAGTTTCTAGAAATTGTTTGATCTAAGTCTTTAATTTTCAGATGAAAAAAACAGAACCAGAGATTTGACCATACATGTGCCTGTTCATCGCCCCAGGGATGTCAGCCACTCATATCCCTGTGAGCCCATCACCAGAACTCATGGTCACATCTATAACCACTGTCACCTCAACACTGGGTGTTGTCATCTGCTAGATACCATCTAATGTCTTATTTCATCCTTGTAATAATCCAACAGGATCCTTAACACTATCATCTCAGTTCAATAGGAAAAGAGAAAGGGCAAGAGAGAAAAGAGACTTAGAAGGTGAATTCACTTCTTCAGCTAAGTGATGAAAGAACTTTGGACCCTGGTCTCCCTGACTTCAAGACCCAGTCTCTTTTCAACTGTTCCATCATTAAATCATGGTGCTATGCTCAACCAATTGCCAAATATGGAAGGTTTAAAGCAAGTGCATGACAAAATCAATGCAGAATTTTTGGTGGAAAAATCTAAACTGGGTATGTGATTCTGGAGGGGAGGAGACCATATTCATGTCTGCTGGGAGATATGAATATATGAATATTCATATTCCTTTGAGTGGAGAATGGAAAAGATCTCCTACTTATTACGTGCCTTCCCTGGTGCCTGTCCTCAGAGAGTTTTTCTTATTCTCCTCCCTGCTGTGAACCCAGGTTCAGGAGAAGATGGAAGAGATAAGCAGATGAATAAAAATATGCAGACTAAGTAATGCTGTGCTGATTTGTTCTATAGCTATTGAGTAAATATATGTGCCAGATACTCTTCCTCCTTGTAGCCTCATAAAGCTTACATTTGTGTGGGTATGTGTAGAAGAGCACATGAGCAAGAAACTTTATTTGACTATAATTAACTTTTCACAGGAAGAGCTCATATGAGCAAACATTTTGGGGGATTACTGATGAATATTTAGATGTATTTAAAGCACCTTTTCCCAATAAGTTTCTAATGCTAAGTTCCAAGGCTGAGCATTTGATTCCCAGAAGATATCAAGGCTGATCTCTGAACTCTTAGTTGATTAATGACCTTACCGTACTGAAATGACTGTTCTCAAAAAGTGTTTTCAAAGCTCTCTGAAGCTCCACAAACACTTCAGTTTTGTATATGTTGTAACCGTTTGCTGAAAAACCCATCCTGTGGATAGTTAAAAACTCCAGCATATAAACTGGGTGAGAAAAGTGAAATAGGATGTGGTATGAAAGAAACTGGCAAAACAGGGAGAAGAAAAATTCTCTAGTTTTTTTTTTTTCTGCTTGAAAATTAATATGCAGGAAACTGTTATGTCAATTGCAGCCTTTTCTTTTCTTTTCTTTTTTGACTTTTTTAGAACTATGGAGATACTTAAAAAAACAAAAACAAACTGCATCTGGAAACATTTCAAGCTGAGGCACTGTTAAAATGTGTTGGATGATATACTGGGAGAAGAATTGGTTTAAAGTAACACTAAAACTCAAAATGAGATAGTTCATGTCTCTGTTGTATGTCTGGAGAAGAGAAGTTCAATGCTGTTAGCAAGACTGTGCTCCCTGAAACCCTTAGGGATCTAGGTGCCTCCCAGCTTAATGTTTCATCACCTAGGACCTCTCTTCATAAGATCACCCCATGGTCCAAGAAGGCTGCTTAAGCTCCAGCCATCATGCCTCTCTTCAGGTAGCAGAGGGAAGGAGAAAGAGGGAAAGAGGTCCACCTTCTCCCTTTAAGGATATTTATCATGAGACCCACCCATTACTTTTATTAAGATCCCTCAGACTAGAATTTAAACAAATGGCTATACCTAAATGCAAAATGGCTGAGGAAAAGAGTGTTTATTCCAGGTGGCCCAATGCCCAACTAGCTTAGGAACTCTACAACTATCGAAAACAAAAGGTTAGCGAGGGAGAATTATACAAGTTTCTACCACAGATGTCTCTCGCCTCTTTTTCTGCCCATGTTCCACATATCTATAATTTTAAATCCACGGTGAGCATGCTTTCAATGAAATCTCTTCTTTCCCAGTTGTTTCTGAGGTGTGAAAACACCTTTCAATGCCCTGAGACACAGTGTGAGTTGTGGCTGGTATTAGAAAAAGAGGAATGCCAAATGGGTTTGCAGATTGTTCTGGGTCCCACTTGGGCTTACCAGGTAGTGCCGTGGTAAAGAATCCACCTGCCAATGCAGGAGACTGAGGTTTGATTTCTGGGTTGGGAAGATCCCCTGGAGTAGGAAATAGCAACCCACTCTAGCATTCTTGCCTGGAGAATCCCCATGGACAAAGGAGTCTGGCAGGCTACAGTCCATGGGGTCACAAACAGTTGGACACAACTGAGATCACATGTGCTGGGTCCCACTAAAATTTCGTAGAAACAGTAGCATCATCACTGCATGACCCCTCTTTTCAGAGGATGCCTTTAAAGCTGGAAAACGATTCAGGTTCCTTCAGGCACCTGGAATCCTGGTGTGCAATTGCCCGACTCACGTCAGACTGAGAAACAGTTGGGACCTGGGACCAAAACTTCTGCTGCCTGACCTCCAGAGGATTTTCCTTTATGGAGTTTTAATAGGTGTCATCAGCCCAGTAGAGGAGACTCTTGGCAAACTCAAGGCTTTCCAAAAGCTCACTGATCCTGCCTCTGTGAAAGAGCCAAATTTGTCAGTGGGAAAAGAATTTTAAGAAGTATCATGAAGTAAACTGTTTTGCCATGCTCTGGATATTGACCCTTACTAATAAAAGCTTCTTACATTTTCAAACATGGCACTGAATCATTTCATTAAATAATTAGTGAGTAGGGAGACAGGATACAGGAGTTCACTTAGCTCTTTGAAACAGAAAATTTGAGTTGACTTAGGTACCTTGGGAAAAAGTGAATGAAATGGAATTGCATTCAAGTTTTCAGAGTTAAATACTGGGATTATTTTTTCAAAGATTTTTATATGTGGCTGTCCACACAGAGATTTATTCTTAGGGATTTTTCAAGTTAGATATTTGTTACCATTAGATGGTAACCCTGTTCTTCAAGTATTTTCTTTCTCAGTCTGTCCCCTCATCCACTTTAAAAGGATTCAAGTGTTCCACTCACTGAGTGTAGGATGGCACAGGGCAGAAGGAGGGAAAGAATGACAGAAACTCAGTGATGGCCTTCAGAAACTTCTGCCAAGAAACATTTTGAAGATGTTAATAATGCTTAGACATCAATAACACTTTTACCTTGAAGATATCCAGGTACTCTGTGGAGTTTAAATTATCTATCTAAGAGCAGCAATTCAGAGTTTCATTGTCTACTCATAATATATAGAAGCATTTGGTTGGACCAAGTTCATTTGCAGATGTTGGTCAGTTTTCTGAGTTTTAAAAAGTGTTACTCATTGTATCCTGTGGATCCCACTGTTCCTGGTCCTTGCCAGCCAGAGTTACATATCGGTTTCCAAATTCAGAACTGTGACAACATTCCAGCAAAGTTGTTTTACGGTCTCTGACCGGGGGAAAAAGAAAGTAGCAGTAGCCATTCAACTGCTTTGACCCTCTTTTCAGAGGATGCCTTTAAAGCTGGAAAACGATTCAGGTTCCTTCAGGCACCTGGAATCCTGGTGTGCAATTGCCCGACTCACGTCAGACTGAGAAACAGTTGGGACCTGGGACCAAAACTTCTGCTGCCTGACCTCCAGAGGATTTTCCTTTATGGAGTTTTAATAGGTGTCATCAGCCCAGTAGAGGAGACTCTTGGCAAACTCAAGGCTTTCCAAAAGCTCACTGATCCTGCCTCTGTGAAAGAGCCAAATTTGTCAGTGGGAAAAGAATTTTAAGAAGTATCATGAAGTAAACTGTTTTGCCATGCTCTGGATATTGACCCTTACTAATAAAAGCTTCTTACATTTTCAAACATGGCACTGAATCATTTCATTAAATAATTAGTGAGTAGGGAGACAGGATACAGGAGTTCACTTAGCTCTTTGAAACAGAAAATTTGAGTTGACTTAGGTACCTTGGGAAAAAGTGAATGAAATGGAATTGCATTCAAGTTTTCAGAGTTAAATACTGGGATTATTTTTTCAAAGATTTTTATATGTGGCTGTCCACACAGAGATTTATTCTTAGGGATTTTTCAAGTTAGATATTTGTTACCATTAGATGGTAACCCTGTTCTTCAAGTATTTTCTTTCTCAGTCTGTCCCCTCATCCACTTTAAAAAGGATTCAAGTGTTCCACTCACTGAGTGTAGGATGGCACAGGGCAGAAGGAGGGAAAGAATGACAGAAACTCAGTGATGGCCTTCAGAAACTTCTGCCAAGAAACATTTTGAAGATGTTAATAATGCTTAGACATCAATAACACTTTTACCTTGAAGATATCCAGGTACTCTGTGGAGTTTAAATTATCTATCTAAGAGCAGCAATTCAGAGTTTCATTGTCTACTCATAATATATAGAAGCATTTGGTTGGACCAAGTTCATTTGCAGATGTTGGTCAGTTTTCTGAGTTTTAAAAAGTGTTACTCATTGTATCCTGTGGATCCCACTGTTCCTGGTCCTTGCCAGCCAGAGTTACATATCGGTTTCCAAATTCAGAACTGTGACAACATTCCAGCAAAGTTGTTTTTACGGTCTCTGACCGAGGAGAAAAGAAAACGTATTGGGTAAAGTATGGGAGAATTCTCTTTCTCCTAAAGTTTCTCCCTCCAGAAAGAAACACAATGAAAAACAACAACAAAGGAACCAGAAAACAAATGGGTGTCTGGGAATCTGAAGGATACATTTCCTCATAATATACCTGTCTCAGAAAAAGCTTGCAGGGGAAGTGTTTGCTTGTTCCTCAAATGTCATAGCTTTCCTTTGGTCTTTCTTGATGGATCCAATTTCTCAGCCATACGACGTATTCCTCGTTGTCTCTGGTATTTTCAGTGGACAAGAATCATCTGGTACATAATCCATGGCTGGGCTAGAGGCAGTGTGCAGCTGGCCACAGCTGTGCCAGGGTGGCCTGAGAAATGAGGTGTTCATAGAAGGTGATTTAAGAAGGTATTTGCAAGGGGAACAAGACTGGACTCTGTGCCAGTCTCAGCTGGTGTTGGGGTCAACCTTCTGAGGGAATGACACTGGTCAATGGTGGTCACAGAAAGACAGAGCTGAACATAAGGTGGAGTCTTCATTTCCCTGAGCGGTGCAGTCACAGCTGACCATCCACCTTTATGAGGTCTGGTCATGTGCCTTGTAGAGTGAACGGCCATGCCCTTTTCATCCCTTCTTTTTAAGGCTCTTTCACCATGAATTGTTCTCTAGAGAGATCTTAGCGGGGACTCTGCATTTCCTTCAATATTTGAGTGTGTCTTCATAGGGACTCTAAATAATTTAATTTGTGTGTGATGGATTCTGAAAAGCATGTAATGTCTTGTTTGGGGAGTGCTAGTTGTTGGAGCATGCCAACTTGTACTAGATTGTCACTCCGGGCCAGCAGTAGATGAGGAATTTTGAAGAGGAACAGGACGAAGAGTAATGAATTGGCAGGAGAAGCTTAATGGGGTTTTAGACAGATAAGGGAAGGAGTTGAAATTCATAGCATAAGGTAGCCCTGGATGTCAGAGATTCAAATGAGGAAAGGTCAGACCCAGAGAAAAAGTGTCACTGGCAGTAATTTATCATTTCCAAGGTATCGAAATGGGTGATGTCCAGGCTCTAGAAGGTGTTGGGATGCAGCATGGAGCAGATGCTAAGGCAGACTCTTGGCAAAACAGAGGATGTTTCACTGTTTCCTTTTATGTACTTTTGACTACGTATGGGTGCTTGTGGCCAGAGGGAGACTCATGAGCTGTCCTCTTCTGATTTAGCCATGCCAGAGGTAGTCAGACTTTTGGGAAGCACTTATATATGTGTATCTGAAGTTGGTCATGGCTTTGTGACCATCACTTGTTTGGAAATTTCACTGCCAAGTGGAGGTACTTTGAAACTGAGCATTCTTTCTCAATATAAGTAGAGGCCAATTTAAAATCATTTTCCAAATTCAAAGAAATAGTTAAATTGTTACCCTGTCCATTGCTTCTTGGGGACTTTAATAAGAAAACTTCATAGTAAAAAGGAGAGACCTAAATGTTGGAGGACTTGCCATGAAGTTTAATGTCTTCTGTGGTATTGTACCATAGCATTTTCCTGAGACAGCTGAATAAATCATGCAGAATTGGTATGTAAAATAAAATAGTAACAGGATATTGTAGTTAAGGAAAAAAGCCATGGAGATAAAGGCTGCCTAAGGTTGACATTTCTTGGTGGCATTAATGAAGACGGTGCAGCGTCAGTGAAATCTCAGACCAGATGGGGAAACCTGAGCTGTGCTGTTTGTGTGCATTGGGAGGATGGGGGCCAGTCGTTTTGCTTTCTTTTTTTTTTATGTATGTCTTTGGCCATCTTTTTTGTGTGTGATGGACAAAAGTAAGTCTGGGAGCAGGGGCCAACTTGTACTAGATTGTCACCGGGCCAGCAGTAGATGAGGAATTTTGAAGAGGAACAGGACGAAGAGTAATGAATTGGCAGGAGAAGCTTAATGGGGTTTTAGACAGATAAGGGAAGGAGTTGAAATTCATAGCATAAGGTAGCCCTGGATGTCAGAGATTCAAATGAGGAAAGGTCAGACCCAGAGAAAAAGTGTCACTGGCAGTAATTTATCATTTCCAAGGTATCGAAATGGGTGATGTCCAGGCTCTAGAAGGTGTTGGGATGCAGCATGGAGCAGATGCTAAGGCAGACTCTTGGCAAAACAGAGGATGTTTCACTGTTTCCTTTTATGTACTTTTGACTACGTATGGGTGCTTGTGGCCAGAGGGAGACTCATGAGCTGTCCTCTTCTGATTTAGCCATGCCAGAGGTAGTCAGACTTTTGGGAAGCACTTATATATGTGTATCTGAAGTTGGTCATGGCTTTGTGACCATCACTTGTTTGGAAATTTCACTGCCAAGTGGAGGTACTTTGAAACTGAGCATTCTTTCTCAATATAAGTAGAGGCCAATTTAAAATCATTTTCCAAATTCAAAGAAATAGTTAAATTGTTACCCTGTCCATTGCTTCTTGGGGACTTTAATAAGAAAACTTCATAGTAAAAAGGAGAGACCTAAATGTTGGAGGACTTGCCATGAAGTTTAATGTCTTCTGTGGTATTGTACCATAGCATTTTCCTGAGACAGCTGAATAAATCATGCAGAATTGGTATGTAAAATAAAATAGTAACAGGATATTGTAGTTAAGGAAAAAAGCCATGGAGATAAAGGCTGCCTAAGGTTGACATTTCTTGGTGGCATTAATGAAGACGGTGCAGCGTCAGTGAAATCTCAGACCAGATGGGGAAACCTGAGCTGTGCTGTTTGTGTGCATTGGGAGGATGGGGGCCAGTCGTTTTGCTTTCTTTTTTTTTTATGTATGTCTTTGGCCATATTTTCTGGGGTGTTGGCAAATGAGTACAGTGAGCAGAAACTTGCTCTGTGGTTCTGGGAGTTCAAGGGAAGGGATGGTAACCAAAGCATAATTTCTGGCACTTTTCCCATCTAGGTTAAGCCAACAGAGGTAAGAACCCAGGCTACCTCTTCCCTTGCAAGGGCTGACAGGAAGGTTGAGGACCTCAGGTAGCTAAGAATTTCCTCTCAGTGTCCCTTGGGCACAAGTATGTAGTTGACTGATGTGGACTGGCAGTGCTGTTCACAGGCAACAGTATTTTCATACTTCACCATACCTTACCCTGCATCTCCACCCAAAGAACAATTTGACCTTCCTTTTGAGTTACTGCTACAAATAGAGAGTTTCGTGAATTTTAAGAAATGAGTGCTAATTGAGTGCCTTTTTGTTTATGTTGTACCAAACTTGGAACCGTGGCAGTAGGTAGGAAGAGTTTATTATATTTTTTTATTGAAGTATAGTTAGCTTACAGTGTTGTGTTAGTTTTAGACGTAAAGTAATATCTATATATTCATATGTAGATATATATGAAAGTGAAAGTGTTAGTCACTCAGTTGTGTTCTACTCTTTCTGACCCTGTGGATTGTAGCCTGCCAGGCTCCTCTGTCCATGGAATTCTCCAGGCAAGAATACTGGAGTAGGTAGCCTTTCCCTTCTCCAGGGGATCTTCCTGACCTAGAGATTCAACTTAGGTCTCTTGCCTTGCAGGAAGGTTCTTTACTGTATGAGCCACCAGGGAAGTCCCATATAAATATTAGGAAGAGTTTAAAAGACATGCTCCTTGCCCAGGGAATGCCCAGTGAATGTCTTTACATGTATAGTCACATTGAGGTATGCACAGCACTGTGAGAGGATGTGGAGGAGTACTTGCGGTAGAGCTAGAGTTAGGGAAATTACAAAGACAAGCTTTATGAGAACCAAATCATACAGACCAAATTTCCATGGATCCCAGTGCCTCTGTTTTTCTATGAACCTTTCTGGATATTTTTGTAAACTTTAGGAATGCAGGCATGGATTGACATACACACTTATTCCTTTCCCACTGTTGTTTTCTCTTAATTTTATGAGGACACCAAAGCTAGTGGGAAAAGGCCAGTGGGGAAATTTTGACCATGGTGGGGAGAACCCACACATAATATTTGCACTTCAAGTGAGAAAATCCAAAGTGAACAATGCACAGTATGCTGGCAAAATATTTTACCAGGATGTGGTTTTAACCAGGTGGCTATTTCTGCTGGGATAGGCCATGCTTTATTTTTTAAAAATTATCTCTTGATCTCCCACGTACAGTCTCCATTATGGCCCCTTTTCTGTTCATTGAAAACTTATGTAGAACCTGCCATTCTGCATTCACTGTAGACCAGCTTGGAGAATTTCTGGGAGAACACATACAATTCCTTGACCAGCTTTAGCTGTTGAGAGCACAGGAATCATTTCTCTTGGTCCCACTTTGATTCTGAAGGCTAGAACCCTGACTGTTGGCTACATGACTAGCTTTCATGGCCCAAATAGTCCCTAGAAATGAAAGAAAGGCATTTCCATAGTCCCATGAAGCAAACAGGACTGGGCTCTATCCCTTGCTTTGGAACAGCTTGACAATTTTCTTTTCATTTTAGGTGATGTGGCAGCTTATGTGTAATGCCAATGCATTCATTTTCACCCCTCATCCTCACTTTTCTACCTGTCAAAGGATAAAAAGAGCATGACAAAATGATCTGTTTGTTGCTATAGGTAACAAGATTCTCTCTGTGTATCTTTGCCATGGGAAGGCTTGCTAAAGCATTAGACCTGGATTTTTTTTTTTTTTTTTTTTTGTCATTTGGAGGAATTATGTTGAATGGCCCTTAGCTTAAGTTTTGGCTTTGTAACGAAATGTATAGCCCCTTGGCGAGGAGTCCAGGTGTCATTCTGCCATAATAACTATAACATGGGGTGAATGTGGAAACCAGAAAGTTCATTTGTGGAGTCTCAAAGCAAGCAGAAAACAGATGAGGAAAGCTTACTTCCAGCCTTGGCTGTTTCTGCCAGTATGCTCTTGTCTCATCACTTCATACGGGCCAGACAGGAAACTAGGTGTTCTGCAGATAAGAGCGTGAGATCTGCTTACACACCACTTGCATCACCTGTTAAAGGTTTGCTGGCCATGTTCAGCCTTGTAGATTACAGCCTTGTAGATTACAGCAGTTCCTCCAACTTTACTGTGTCTGCACACCCTCAGAGACTCAGTGGATCTCAGATGGAGCCCAGACAGCCTGAAGATTTAATAAAGTCCCAGGAGATGCTGATGCTATTGATTCGTGGACCACACTGGGGTACCAAGGCCCAAGGGCATGGTGCTAAAGTGGCCTGGATGTCAGGTCTGATAGCAATACCAACAGATTAATTTATCTCTGATCCATGAATCAACTGTATTCTGAGTCTTAATTATCCTTTTAAATATTTGCTGTTGGTCAGAAAGAGGATCAAGTGTTGACAGAAGAATGACAGACCTAGGGTTAGAAGGTGTATGGAATGATCTTGGGGGACTGGGGAGCCCTCACACCCTCATTTTCCCCTAATTGCTTAAGCTCTGCCTGTTAGAGAGTCACTTGTATTAACAAATGCCTTTAAAAAGTTAGGTCTTAGTTTGAATTAGCTTCACTAGCTGGCTTACTTCTAACTGGAAACTGCTGATGGGAGAGATGGGTTTTGAGAAAAACATGGGATAAGAATAAAGTTTGAAGACTTGTGCAGCCTTTGACATTCCTGTGTGTTTCCTTTACCTTTCACCTTGCTAACAGGCTTCATTTTATTTCTGACACTTCTAGTCACCAAATCTGTGGGGAATTCCCCCGCCCCTGACACCAAGCTTTTCTCGGACACCAGCCTAGTCTCTTATAATTTAACTCTGTTCTGACCCTATCTGCCTGGAGACACTGTCCGATCCCACAGAATATGGGCTCAGCTCCACAGGACTGACCTCCCCTGACTTCAGCTGCCAACCACAAGTCTCCAGTAGGCACTTGTACTTCTGGCTGACAGATATTTGTGAGGGTTCCAGTGACCTCCTTCTTGGGTTTGAGACTTCGGTAGAATGGCTCTCAGAACTCTAGGAAAGGTATACATTTACTGATTTATTATGGAGAATACAATACAGGATACACATGGACAGTCAGATGAAAGAGATGCATGGTGCAAGGTATGGGGGCTGGGGAGCTCAGGGCTTCCATGACATTACCCACACATCATCCTCCTGGTCCTACATGTGTTCAGCAACCTGGAAGCCCTCTGAACCCCATTCTTTGGGGATTTTTAGAGGCTTACTCACATAGATATTTCTGATCATTAATTCAGCCTCCAGTCCCTTAGCCTCTCCTGAAGGATGGGAGGTGGGTCTACAGTGTCCACGCTTCTATTAAGCATGTCTTGGTGTTTCTGGTGACCATCTATTACCTGGAAGCTATCTAGGATCACCTCATTAGTGCAGATGATGCTCCTTTTGCCCAAGAAATTCCAAGGGATTTAGGAACTCTGTGCCAGGAACTAAGGGGAAAGACAGATATATGCAGACCAGTATTTATAGAAATGTTTGTGTGTATCTGTATATTATTTCTGTTATTTCATAGAACTGGAAGGAATTAGGAAAGATAGTTCTGAAGCATGTGCCTTTCAGAGAATGGTTGATCTATAAAGGACAGTGGACAATCCTGGAGAGACTCGAGTAAGTGCTAGTTGGCCCCATGAGGACTGAGGGCCCCTGGTTTAGTCCTGGCACAAGTGGGTGACGTGACTCATGACTAGCGCATAGTGCACTTCCATTGGCCATGAACCAATTGTATCATCTTCCTCTATGGGAAACAGCCTAGGTTAAAAAACAAAACAGAAACTTTGAAGGAAACGTTCTCCACCTGTTTTTTTTTATTTCAGAGGTATTTCTCCAGGCTTGGCTACAAAGAAACAATTTCTTTGTGTTTATATCTCTTAGGAAATTGGGAATTTCAGAAAGTTCATGCTGTCCAGGTCAGTTTTCTTTCAAATCTTGGATGCCACACTCTCTTTAGAAGATAGAGAGGTCAGTTCAGATTTATGCATTTATATTGGCTTCATGTGAGTGGTTCCAGTGTGACCTGAATGTTTAAAATGAGTATTGTTCCCTAGAAACTTTTGGAAGAAAAGCACTTTTATTTTGACCATTGTATGGCTGGGATTTTTAGCCTAATGACTCTGGTGTACTTAATGGACATGGAATTTTTTCCAATTGTACCATAATCTTCTACTTCAAGTTTATTTATTTTTTTACAGCAAATTGTGAGAATGAGAAACTTGGAAGGAGCAGTAAGGAGATAATAGGTACTGTGAGGCTCTTTATTTAATTTATGATGTTTAATGATTATCATTACATTAGCACATAACTCTCTTAGGGTCAAAGACTAGGTACTCTAATGGAATAATATTTAGGAAATTAGGACCCTGATTCCTACAGCAAGTCCCCTACATATGAATGAGTTCCCTTCTGAGAACATGTTCGTCAGCCCAATGAAGTTAGCCTAGGTACCCATCTAACACAATCAGCTGGATAATACTGTACTGTAATAGGTTTATAATACTTTTCACACAAATAATGCACAAAAAGCAAACAAACCCAAAACTAAAGAACACATTTTAAATAGTACAGTTCAGTACCTTGAAAAGCATAGTAGTACAGTACAGCAGCTGGCATGCAGGGCTGGTAGCGGTACCAGCTACATCATTGCTGCTTTGACTCTTGCTTCCAAACATCCTCGGCTTGGAATAAGGTAGTCTCTATACAGTAAAGTGCACAAAGGCACAACCACTTACAGAGGATGCATGCACATGACCGTGTATGCCAGATCGTGCACTTCCATTGGCCATGAACCAATTGTATCATCTTCCTCTAGGGGAAACAGCCTAGGTTAAAAAACAAAACAGAAACTTTGAAGGAAACGTTCTCCACCTGTTTTTTTTTATTTCAGAGGTATTTCTCCAGGCTTGGCTACAAAGAAACAATTTCTTTGTGTTTATATCTCTTAGGAAATTGGGAATTTCAGAAAGTTCATGCTGTCCAGGTCAGTTTTCTTTCAAATCTTGGATGCCACACTCTCTTTAGAAGATAGAGAGGTCAGTTCAGATTTATGCATTTATATTGGCTTCATGTGAGTGGTTCCAGTGTGACCTGAATGTTTAAAATGAGTATTGTTCCCTAGAAACTTTTGGAAGAAAAGCACTTTTATTTTGACCATTGTATGGCTGGGATTTTTAGCCTAATGACTCTGGTGTACTTAATGGACATGGAATTTTTTCCAATTGTACCATAATCTTCTACTTCAAGTTTATTTATTTTTTTACAGCAAATTGTGAGAATGAGAAACTTGGAAGGAGCAGTAAGGAGATAATAGGTACTGTGAGGCTCTTTATTTAATTTATGATGTTTAATGATTATCATTACATTAGCACATAACTCTCTTAGGGTCAAAGACTAGGTACTCTAATGGAATAATATTTAGGAAATTAGGACCCTGATTCCTACAGCAAGTCCCCTACATATGAATGAGTTCCCTTCTGAGAACATGTTCGTCAGCCCAATGAAGTTAGCCTAGGTACCCATCTAACACAATCAGCTGGATAATACTGTACTGTAATAGGTTTATAATACTTTTCACACAAATAATGCACAAAAAGCAAACAAACCCAAAACTAAAGAACACATTTTAAATAGTACAGTTCAGTACCTTGAAAAGCATAGTAGTACAGTACAGCAGCTGGCATGCAGGGCTGGTAGCGGTACCAGCTACATCATTGCTGCTTTGACTCTTGCTTCCAAACATCCTCGGCTTGGAATAAGGTAGTCTCTATACAGTAAAGTGCACAAAGGCACAACCACTTACAGAGGATGCATGCACATGACCGTGTATGCCAGATACGTGAACTAACTTATGCAATTGGACATGTGAATGGACCTTTGCATCTTTGAAAGTTGGAAACTTGAAGGTTTGTATTTAGGACTTACTGTACAGTATTTGAATTTCTACTATTTAATTCCATCAACTATATCACAAAACTCTAATGCTTAGTGAACATGGTCTATAATCCTCAGTCACTGTGTTTTAATAGTAATTTCAAAATAACAGTTACTATTTATTGAAGATAAACTATAGGACTAACACTTTTTTTTAATTTTTTTTTTATTTTTAAAGCTTTTTTCTTTTTTAATTTATGTTTATTTTTTATTTTTTGGGGGGGCGGGTTGGGGAGGGAGGGGTGGACGGGCCACTTCTATTAGTCTTTCATTTGTCTATTTTCATCCGTCTTTGTTCTTTGGCTCTTGTGGGCCTCCCATCGCGGTGGCGTCTGTCGCTGCAGAGCACCGGCTCTGGGCGCATGCGCTCCAGAGCTCCGGCTCGGTAATTGGACACATGGGTCCAGCTGCTCCGCGGCATGTGGGATCTTCCCAGGCCAGGGATCGAACTGGCGCCCCTTGCACTGCAAGGCGGTGTCCTAACCCACTGGACCACCAGGGAAGCCCAGGACTAACACTCTTTTAGGTACATTACAATCTTAGCTCATTTAGATTTTGCCAATGACCTTGTCCTGATAAAATGATGATAATGATGGCCATTGGTTATAGCTTATATGTATGTAGTCTTTATGCTTATAAGAAACTTTCTGTACATATTTTCATTAAACTGATCAGTATTTCATGAAATAATTGTATTTCCCTGATACAAACTTTTGCTGAGATTTCATAGAGAATCTTTGTATGTGTGTGTGTGTGTGTGTGTGTGTGCATACTCAGTTGTGTCCAACTCTTTGTGACCTCAGAGACTGACTGTAGTCTGCCAGGCTCCTCTGTCTATGGGTTTCTCCAGGTAAGAATGCTGGAGTGGGTTGCCATCGTTTACTCAGGGAATCTTCCTGACCCAGGGATTTAACCTGGGTCTCCTGTGTTTGCAGGAGGATTCTTTACCTCTGTGCCACCTGGGAAACCCATAGAGAATATTGACTGCAAATCAAAACTTTGCATCTCTAGTAGAGAGAAAAGTGGAGAAGGCATTTTTCCTTTCTCTCCAATTCCAACTGTGAAGAGTGGGACAGGGGTGTGTGTCTGTGTGAAACTCCTGGACTAAAGATTTTTATCTATAGGAATCAGGTGTTTGGATTTCTGTCCACATTTTCTCTGTCTGCTCTACCTATGGACTTAGGTTTCCCCCTCTCTGTTGTAATATCTTTTTCTCTTATCTTGTCTTTTTAAAATTTGTTTACGTCATGTTGGTTTAGATCTTCTGGTAGTAGGCTTATCTTGACGCTGACTTTGGTCAACTTTGAAAAGCTCCCCTAATACTGAAGGCAGATGCAATTACCATTGAGATGATAAATGGCAGAGTGTTTCACACAAGAAGACCTGGTAGGTATCTGTTATTGAAAATTTAATAAAATTACCTATAATCACATTGGTAAAGCAATTCCTTAGGGCCATCTGCTCATTTATCTAAATGATTTTAAAAAGTATTTTGAACCAGATGACAGTAGCATTTCACCCATATTGGCCTAATTTTTTTAACTCTAAGATATACTTTATATTACCTGTGTATCCCATCCTATTATCAGCCTAGGATAGGATCCCCCCAAAGTAAAGGTGTCTTTTTTTTTAACTAAATAGCTCTGCTCATCTTTCTATGTCATTTATGAGTTATGATTCTACATGTGAATGGCAGGGTAGCATTGCTTATAGGCTACCCCTGTACTTTTGAGATGCCTGAACCTCCTCTTTCAGTTTTTTTCCTATAGTTTTCTTTCATAAGGATAGTACCAAGAATTGTGAGCACCCTGGTAAGCTTATAGTCCGGGTGCCTTTTGAACCAATATTTGTCCATCATTTAGTTTACAGGTTGGAAAGAAACAGATTATGCTTGTGTTAGGAACTCATCCAGTGACAGCGACACATGTCTAACCTCTATCATCACATATTCTATTTCATGACCAAGAATATAAACTAGAATGACTGACGAGAGCAATTATAATATCTGTAATTAACACTGGCCATTCTTCTATCATGAGCGAAGACTTCTGTGTTAGAAAGGACTGGGTTTTTATCCTGACTCCACCATTTGCTTGTTCTAGGACATTGGCAAGTTGCTTACCCCCTGAATTTTGGGTTCCTTGCTTATAAATTGGAGAGACGGATAATGTCTATTTTATAGGATTTTTTGTGGGCTTCTGTGAGTAAGGTGCACACATGAACCCGTGAGAACCGATCCCATGTTTATCCTCTCTGCTCTAGGCTGTCTATAGTATAACTGAGGAACATGAAGGGCTTCCTCTGCACAGAAACACCCATGAATGCACACACAGACAGCATCCCCAGGCTTTGGTCACACATGGAGTTTCCTCTCAGATAATACTCATTCTCCTCATCCTCCAGCTTCCTTCCTCCTCTGTTGCCAATATCTTCCTTCTCTTCTTTTTCCTCCTTTCTCTTTCTCCTCCCTTCTCCTTCCCAACACTTTTCTTGTATCCTCTGTTTCTCCCACTTCTCTTCCCAAAGTTTTCAGACTTTTTAACAACAGATGCAATGGAGAATGTTCACATGTACAAAGAAACTAGGATTAAACCTCAATGCTGAATTTCATGGTTGAAAATCTCAGACCTTTCTTTTTCTGTAAAAGCTGCCTAACGCTGCATTAGAAGCAAACTTAGTCCTAAAGCAGCCCACTGACTATAAGTTACACAAAAGCAAACAGAACTCACTTCCCTCCAACCAAAATGGCCATTCAAAAGAGAAGCATGTCTGAAAAAGAATACACACACACACAAAACTTAATCACTTTGCTGTATACCTGAAGCTAATATAACATTGTAAATTAACTGTATTTCATTTTAAAAGACGGATAAAATACAAAGGAGGAGGATGTATGTCATTATGACCTACCGAAAGACCACAGCATCCCTTCTATGGCCACTTGCTGTTTTCAGAAACAATACAGTAGTTGATGACTTTGATCAAGTTTTTATTTTTATTTTCCCACATAGCTAAGGGCGTCCTAATCTCAATATTAAGGGAATGAGGCAAATTTTCTAAAATATTCTTATCCTCTGAGTATTCTGAAAGCTTCCATGACCCTCATTTCAAATTAATTTTTAATTATGAAACAAATGCCCCTCCCTCCCAACCTCCAAAAGTGAAACATAAACGAGATTACAGGTTTAGGACAAGGTCATATAGAGAAGAATCTCAATGTATTGAAGGGGACAGGGTTCAGTGAAAGGGGTCATATTTATGGGGTGACCAGCTGACCCATGTCTGAAGACCCTTTTAGGACTTACAGCCTTAACTTCTACAGGGCTTTTTAAAAATCTCTGATGGGGGCTTCCCCTGGTTGTCCAGTGGGTAAGGACACTGCCTTGCAATGCAAGGGGTGCCGGTTCGATCCCTGGCTTGGGAAGATCCCACGTGCCACAGAGCGGCTGGACCCATGTGTCCAATTACCGAGCCGGAGCTCTGGCGCGCATGCGCCCAGAGCCAGCGCTCTGTGACGGCAGGGGCCGCTGCGATGGGAGGCTCACACGGGCCAAAGACCAAAGACGGATGAAAATGGAGAAAAATGAAAAACCAATGGAAGTGGCCTGCCCATCCCACTCCCTCTCCACCCCACCCCTCAAAAGATAAATAAATAAATAATTGAAAAAAAAATCTCTGATGTATTCTGAACTCACAAAACTCTGACACTTACTTACTAGAAACATTTTTAGTTGAGAAGAGCTCAACTTATGCTCCAATTTCTGTAACAGATCACAGCGTGAACTCTGGTTACAAGTTATTGCTCCAGTAGTGGACGACTTGTAGATCTTCAGAGAGCAGGTACTGGATGTTTGATAATGCCTGCTCTTTGGCACATCGGCCAGAATTTTAAAATATTTTCAAGTGTTAGGTGCAATATTGCACTTTAAGATCCTTATAGATTATACATATAGAGATTCAGATCATTCTGACAACTGAAAATATACTTACACTGTGAAGTATAAACTACATACAAGGTAAAATAGTTGATCTTATGTCCAAGAAAAGATATAAGTGCTTCCAATACATTAGTGAGTGCAGAGGGAAAAATGCCTGTTTAGCAGAGGTAGGGAAAGCAGTGAATTATCAGGAAGGGCGGGCTTCTGATGCTAAGAAATGGAGAAGCAAGTCCACCTCTCTGAGAGTGGAGGGCATGGTGGTGTGGAGGAAAGGAGGACCCTGAACTGAAAAGGGACTGCTGATAGGAAGGAAAGGAACTACTTTTTTTGATACGAGATTACAGGTTTAGGACAAGGTCATATAGAGAAGAATCTCAATGTATTGAAGGGACAGGGTTCAGTGAAAGGGTCATATTTATGGGGTGACCAGCTGACCCATGTCTGAAGACCCTTTTAGGACTTACAGCCTTAACTTCTACAGGGCTTTTTAAAAATCTCTGATGGGGGCTTCCCCTGGTTGTCCAGTGGGTAAGGACACTGCCTTGCAATGCAAGGGGTGCCGGTTCGATCCCTGGCTTGGGAAGATCCCACGTGCCACAGAGCGGCTGGACCCATGTGTCCAATTACCGAGCCGGAGCTCTGGCGCGCATGCGCCCAGAGCCAGCGCTCTGTGACGGCAGGGGCCGCTGCGATGGGAGGCTCACACGGGCCAAAGACCAAAGACGGATGAAAATGGAGAAAAATGAAAAACCAATGGAAGTGGCCTGCCCATCCCACTCCCTCTCCACCCCACCCCTCAAAAGATAAATAAATAAATAATTGAAAAAAAAATCTCTGATGTATTCTGAACTCACAAAACTCTGACACTTACTTACTAGAAACATTTTTAGTTGAGAAGAGCTCAACTTATGCTCCAATTTCTGTAACAGATCACAGCGTGAACTCTGGTTACAAGTTATTGCTCCAGTAGTGGACGACTTGTAGATCTTCAGAGAGCAGGTACTGGATGTTTGATAATGCCTGCTCTTTGGCACATCGGCCAGAATTTTAAAATATTTTCAAGTGTTAGGTGCAATATTGCACTTTAAGATCCTTATAGATTATACATATAGAGATTCAGATCATTCTGACAACTGAAAATATACTTACACTGTGAAGTATAAACTACATACAAGGTAAAATAGTTGATCTTATGTCCAAGAAAAGATATAAGTGCTTCCAATACATTAGTGAGTGCAGAGGGAAAAATGCCTGTTTAGCAGAGGTAGGGAAAGCAGTGAATTATCAGGAAGGGCGGGCTTCTGATGCTAAGAAATGGAGAAGCAAGTCCACCTCTCTGAGAGTGGAGGGCATGGTGGTGTGGAGGAAAGGAGGACCCTGAACTGAAAAGGGACTGCTGATAGGAAGGAAAGGAACTACTTTTGTTTGCTGATATCATTTGTCAGGCCCTTTGTGATGAATATGGAGATTGGGTGCTTAGATCCCCTTCAAAGGAGAGTCTGTTGTTGCCCAGCCCCGGGGAGATCACAGGCAGCCCTCAGGGGTTTCCTCAGTGCAGAACCCCCTTACTTAAGGTTACCCTGGAGATCAAGCATCAGGAATAAAATCCAGCCTTTTCACCTTACCTGGGGAAATTCCGATGACTCTCTTTAGCTCTGAAGATTCCTGTAGGGTCAGCTGGAGCTGTTGTCAGGTCTGCATCAAAGCTTGAATTTCCCGCTGCCCAATCCTGCTTCCTTTTTTTTTAACCCTCTTTCCCCAGGTGCTGATCCTAAGAGTACTCTCCAGTAAAGGTTCTACATTTGAACGCCATCTCAGAGTCCCCTTGGGATAACCCACCTGTGGGTCCCTTTCAGGAGTCTCTGTTGTTCAGTCTTCATAACAACTCCCCAAGGTTGGTTTTTTAGCTCTCTTATAGAGATGAGAGACTTAGGCGAAATACCTCACCAGAAGTCACACATGCTGGCATCCGCACTTTGGTCTGTTTAACCACAGTATTCATGTTCTTTTTAGTGTATCATGTTGCCTCCTAAAAGGATTAGCAGCAGGCACACAGCTTCAGGCATGTACAGTAAAGACTGGATAATTACTTCTGTGCCCTCATTCAGTCAACAGTTATTTACTAAATACTCACCAGTATACCAGAAATTTTATAGTTAGAAGGAAAAAAACATGAACTGTGAAATGAATGTCCTTTAAAGGGTTTGTAGACACTGGGCAGGATCTGGTGTCTGTTCTATAATGCCAGTCTACAAAGTCAACTTGGACAGTATCTTTGAAAAGCAGCCTTTCTTAGTTTGATTTTCTTTGGTAATTATAACATTTAACTATAAATTAAAGAAACTAATGGCATAGGAAGTGAAATAAACAAGTGTTCTTTTGAAAGAATCTATAAAGACTGATGCTAAAACATTGTTGCCAAACTAACTGTAACCAAGACAGCAAGATTCATATACCTAGTAAATATATGTACTTTTATCATTTCTCAAATATATTTATGTTTTCATTTTAAAGACCACAGATGGAAATCTTAGATGATAGATTTTGATTAAGATTCATTCTGCAAAGAAGAAGAATGGACTTGTACTAAAAAAAATGCTTGGCCCAACATCAATAGATTGGCAAATGAGTGTTCATTTATATGTTTTGAGTTAGAACAAAATATTTAAGGCATGTATGCATCTTTTTTTTATGTTTCCCTGCTTTAACCAGCTTTTTCTGTTGGTCAAAGTTACTGTTAAATTGAGGTTCTCCACCATGTTTATTAAGAACATGTATCCCCCAAATAGCATTTCTCATAAAGAATATATCCAATAAGAGCTTGTTATATGAGTGAGTTACCCCAAAATGTATGGGATGAAAATAACTGTGTGAAATATATCATACAGAGTAAATGCAAGTACCATGAATAGATTTATGTACAATTTCTAGTTTGCTTCATTGGTGTGAATATTCAGCCTTTCTTCTTCTGGAAGAAAGATCATCTCCAGTCTGTCTTTGTTTAGTTGCCAACTGAATGAATTCTGCTTTTTTACTTCTATTGTATTTTTTTTTTAGTGAGACATTTAAAATAGTTATACCAAGAGGCAACACGTTTGGAGCAAAAACTTCCTAGTTACAAGTTAATGTTGATCAGAATCAGAACAAATCTAATTCTTAATCTCATAAAAAACTGTGACTAGCTTTTCCTGTAAACATACTTACCCTAATTTGTAGTTAACGGCCACTTCACTCTGTCTATCGCATCTTTTATTTTCCTCCCAAATCTCTGGATAGTAAGATCCTTCATTTCTATTGTGGACTTATTAGAATTTCCTACATGTGTAATATCTACTTTTAGAACTGCTCCACTTTTAATGTACAATCACATAAAGACAATATCCTATAGTGGCTTTCCCTAGGCTTGTATTGATTTTCCACACATAGTGGAGTGGGAAAGTAAACACGAAGCCACAGAGCTGTGTTTGTCTTGGTGACCAAATGGCTTGGTTAAGTTAAGATCTTTAGTTGGAATTCCTTGCTAGATCTAAAATTCTGGAATTTAGCTGTGAGAAAAGCAAAAACGACATTGGTGGTAGATGATACTTCTATTCTACAAAGACAGATTTTTAAAACAAAATTCACAGCATAAATAAAAAAAAGCACAAACTCTGACTACTCTATTGTATAATTTAAATCAAAATAAAATGAATCAAAGAAGTAAAATTATTTGGGAATATATTGTTACTATCCCACTACTATCAATATTTGGTATCCTTATTTGTCATTTTAAAGTTAGGTAGAAAACTACCTTCATTCATCCTGAATCTTTTCTTAGGTCAAAACTTTTCATGATTTACAGTTTAGTGTTGGTTGGTTATAGATGTGTTTGAAGTTTCAGGGTAATTCAATTCAAAAAACAAGGTTCTAGAGGTAATTTCATTTGGGAAACATTGAGTAAATAAATTTTTTCTTTAGGAATTATTAGTCTTTAATATATAATATGTACTGTAACTTTCCAAAAGAGTGAAGGACATTATATATATAGTGTTTTATAAACTTATAGAAGGTTCACATAATAAATATCTTGAAAGATAAATTGATGTGACTTGGCTGATTAAATATAAGAAGTAAGAAGGAGTATAAACGAAAGTAAAAGAAGTTGGGAAATTATAAAAAAAAATCTGTGCTATTTCATTGCTATCATTTGTCAAGTTTCTGCTGCATGACAGGTCGTGCAGATGCAGGACTGGGACTTAGAAATTTAAGTAATTTGTCAAGGGTCATATAGATAATATGCGGTTGTCACAATAGTGCAATCAGGGTATACTGAAATGATTGATGGAGAGACACCAAAGACATAGTGGAAGGATGTGACATTCCTTTCATCACAAAGGATGTGCAAGCTTATGGTTCCAATTACACAAAGCAGGAGGCAGCACACTGCCCTCCCAAATGGAGGTACAGGTGCAGCCAGTACTTGCTACACAGTGTGATGGTTCTTCCAGATGAGCTTTTCTTTTTTCATTTTTTTATCCATCTGACCATCTGCAAGGCACTGGTACAAAATAATACCTCCACATTCTGGAGTGCTTATTGTGGAACCAGGTGAGTAAAAGGTCAGTTTCCTAGAAATGGCATCTCTTAGAAGGCCTAGGCTATAGGCTACCTGGAGTTCTTTCGTTGTTTTGTTTTGTTTTGTTTTTTAATATTTATTTATTTGGTTGCAGCGAAAAGCTTCGATCTTCTTTGCAGCATACAGGATCTTTAGTCGCAGCATGGCATCTCTTAGTTACAGCATGTGAGATCTAGTTCCATAGCTTGTGGGATCTAGTTCCCTGACCAGGGATTGAACTCAGGCCTCCTGCACAGAGAGTGCTGAGTCTTAGCCACTGAACCAACAGGGAAGTCCTTCGTTCTTACACACAGTAATTGAGAGAGCCAGGATTTTACTCCAGATCTACTTTGCCTCAAAGCTGCATTTTTCCCTCCATACTTGACTGTTGATTTTGTTTACTGATGGACAGATGGTGAAGCCACCTGAGCACCATTGCTGGTGCTCCCTGTCCATGTGGAGCCATGAAAGACACAATGTGATTCTCAGGTTTGTTTTGATTCTGTCCCTTTATCACTTTCTCTTGCTGCTGCTATTATCTTTTCTGCCTCTTGGAAATCAGATGAGGCTATTTCTGCTGTCACTCCCTCTTCATCTTGAGACTTCTTTATTCTTTTTTTATGCTATTTAACGTCAGTGCCCTTCATTCAGTGTCAAAGCCTGTCTTCAGAGCTCCTTTCTTCAGTCAGCACTGTGTGTGAGGCAGTATTTTCCTTTGTAGTGTTATGATATTTTACCTTTCCTTTTCCTTTTTTAAACTATCCACAGGTTAGTACAGATTTTTAAAACAAATATTCCTTTTCCTTCTATTGAGAAACTTAGACATGTCATATTGGGAGGTGAAAGGATCTGGTAGACATTCAAAATTATCCAGAATCATTCCTCTGTTAATGATTTTTATTCTGAGTATTTTCCTAATTCTTTAAATTGTGTCATCTTTTTTCTTATAAAACAAGCATCTATTGATCTTCTACTGGATGCTGGGTGTTATGCTAGCAACATAAAGATAAATAAGAAAATGTCCTGATCTTTAAGTGCTCAGTGTCTCAGAAGACAGAAGTATACAAATTAATAACCAATGAAATATAAAAATGCAATGCTAAAAGATGTTAAATGTACCTGGGGAATAAGGAAGAACTAGATAATTGGCTTAGCATTCGATCTGGGGCTTTGAGAAGTGAGCAGGAATTCACTAGTTGGAGAAGAGAACAAAGGACCGACTAGGTAGAGTGAGCTGTACATGCAAATACATTGAGTTGTGAAACATAGATGGTGCGTTGGTGGAATACATTGACTTTAAAAAAAATTAGAATATAGTTGCTTTCAATGTTGTATTAGTTTCTGCTGTACAATGAAGTAAATCAGCTCTATTGTATACATATATCCTCTCTCTCTTGGGCCTCAAACTCCCTCCCTCCATTCCACTCACTGAGATTATCACAGAGTACCAGGCAGAGCTTCCTGTTTTATAGCAGGTGCCTACTAGCTGTTTTACACATGATAGTGCATATATGTCAATGCTACTTCCCCAGTTTGTCCCACCCTCGCTTTCCTCTTCTGTGTCCACATATCCATTCCTACACCTGTGTGTCTATTCTTGTTCTGGAAATAGGTTTTTTTTCTTGGAGCTCAGTATCAAAAAAACAAATAACACAACCAAAAAAATGGGCAAAAGACCTAAGTAGACATCTCTCTGAAAAAAGAGATACATATGGCCAAGTGAAAGTGTTGGTCACTCAGTTCTGTCTGACTCTGCAACCCAATAGACTGTAGCCCGCCAGGTTCCCCTGTCCATGGATTTCTCCAGGCAAGAATATTGGAGTGGGTAGCCCGCTTGTATTGCAGGCAGATTTGTCCCAACCTAGAGATTGAACCCAGGTCTTCATTGTGGGCAAATTCTTTAGCGTCTAAGCCATCAGGGAAGCCTTAGAGGGATAGCCAAGAGGTGCATGAAAAGATGCTTAACATCACTAATTATTAGAGAAATGCAAGTCAGAGCTACAATGAGCTATCACCTCACACTGATCAGAATAACTTTCATCAAAACACCTACAAATGATAAGTACTAGAGGGTGTGGAGAAGAGGAGACCCTCTTGCTCTGTTGGTGAGAATGTAAATTGGTAAGTTGGCTTCTGAAATGTATGAAACACAGAATGTATGGAGAAAGATGAAAAGAAGTGATTATAGGCTAGCCTTATATGCCTTGCTAAAGAATTGGGGCTTAAGTCTGTAGGCCATGGGAATCCCCATTCCAGGTTCAATATTTGTATTAATAACCTTCATTGCTTCAAGATCTTCCCTACTTACTCAGTAGTAGAGTTGGGCAAACTCAGTAGCCAACGCAATTTCCTATTTCAAGTAAAAAAAAAAAAAAAAAAAAAGGAATTGCTTATCTTTCAATATTAGAAAAATTCCCAGCCACTACCAAACAAACCAGGAGTGAAGGTGATCAGACAATCAGGCCAGACTGGTTTCTCTACCAGTTACACTGCAGTTTTCAGAACCAATGTGACTTCTATACATGGAATACTGGTTTGTTGAAGATGACAGGTCTTTTTTTTTTTTTAAATGAAAACCTTTTTCTAAGTGAGCCTCTTGAGGTGACTCTCAAGAAATTCATTTCATGTGCATTTGAAACATTAGTATAATCCTTGTGCTTCCACAAATCATTAAGTGTCTGGGTGTAATACCACTCCTGCTCAGAACCCATGTACATTTTATAGAAAGGTTGATCATTGTATTTTCAAAGGAATGTGTAAACATTTCATGTGATTTTTTTGAGACTTTATCTTGATAGTGTCTTTATAAATCCATTTCATTTGCCTGTCTAGCTCACATCCTTTTTTAGGAAATCTTGTCATACCAAATTCTTGGGAAAGCAACATGACCCCTTGACCTTTGCTAAGTTCCCAGTCATTGCATAAACATTTGACCCAAGGACAACCAATTCCTTTGCTCATCAGTGATAAAGCAAACATCTCTTTTATCTTGATTTTTTTTTTTTAATTAAGAGAACTTGAGTCTGTAGACAGTAATGCAAGAACATTGATTCTTTCTATCCACTCTTATGTTGAAATAATCTTTCTTAAATTTCCTCTATCCTTGCCTTTGGGTTGGGAAGTCCTCCGGAGAATGAAATGGCAACTCACTCCAGTATTCTCAGACAGAGCAGCCTAGTGGGTACCATGAGATTGCAAAGAGTTGGACACAACTGAGTAACTCACACTTTCACTTTCAGCTCTTTTAGAGCCCAAAACAGAAAATGTATGGAGAAAGATGAAAAGAAGTGATTATAGGCTAGCCTTATATGCCTTGCTAAAGAATTGGGGCTTAAGTCTGTAGGCCATGGGAATCCCCATTCCAGGTTCAATATTTGTATTAATAACCTTCATTGCTTCAAGATCTTCCCTACTTACTCAGTAGTAGAGTTGGGCAAACTCAGTAGCCAACGCAATTTCCTATTTCAAGTAAAAAAAAAAAAAAAAAAAAAAGGAATTGCTTATCTTTCAATATTAGAAAAATTCCCAGCCACTACCAAACAAACCAGGAGTGAAGGTGATCAGACAATCAGGCCAGACTGGTTTCTCTACCAGTTACACTGCAGTTTTCAGAACCAATGTGACTTCTATACATGGAATACTGGTTTGTTGAAGATGACAGGTCTTTTTTTTTTTTTAAATGAAAACCTTTTTCTAAGTGAGCCTCTTGAGGTGACTCTCAAGAAATTCATTTCATGTGCATTTGAAACATTAGTATAATCCTTGTGCTTCCACAAATCATTAAGTGTCTGGGTGTAATACCACTCCTGCTCAGAACCCATGTACATTTTATAGAAAGGTTGATCATTGTATTTTCAAAGGAATGTGTAAACATTTCATGTGATTTTTTTGAGACTTTATCTTGATAGTGTCTTTATAAATCCATTTCATTTGCCTGTCTAGCTCACATCCTTTTTTAGGAAATCTTGTCATACCAAATTCTTGGGAAAGCAACATGACCCCTTGACCTTTGCTAAGTTCCCAGTCATTGCATAAACATTTGACCCAAGGACAACCAATTCCTTTGCTCATCAGTGATAAAGCAAACATCTCTTTTATCTTGATTTTTTTTTTTAATTAAGAGAACTTGAGTCTGTAGACAGTAATGCAAGAACATTGATTCTTTCTATCCACTCTTATGTTGAAATAATCTTTCTTAAATTTCCTCTATCCTTGCCTTTGGGTTGGGAAGTCCTCCGGAGAATGAAATGGCAACTCACTCCAGTATTCTCAGACAGAGCAGCCTAGTGGGTACCATGAGATTGCAAAGAGTTGGACACAACTGAGTAACTCACACTTTCACTTTCAGCTCTTTTAGACAACTGAGAACACACACATACATCTGCTGTGTTTTTCTAATATCTATTCATTAATTCAGCAGGTGGTTATTTTTGTGCTTCCAATATATATAGTAGTTCATTGTCACAAACCCAATTATCTAAGGCATGGTGAGGAAAATTTCTAAATAACCTTGATACAATGACTCTTCCCATTTTTTCAGGGTGGTAGCATAAGAACAGATTAAACACTTCCAATATCAACTTATATTTGCCATATTATTAGTATGATGACTCTCTATTGTCTGTCTTAAATCAGGCATTATTATTAGCTTTGTATTATACCAAACAAATAGTGTAGTGGGCTTTCTGCCAGATGGAAGGGGTGTATGCAACACACACACACACACACACACACACACACACACCCTTGTACACTCACTGTACAGTCTGATCTTTTAAAAGGACAAAATAATAATGAGTAAAGGCAGTTCAGGCTTGGAGGTATTGCTTAATTTATTTTTCTTATAACGTATATATATTCATGTAATTCCAAGAAATTAAGTGAACCACAAAGTTGTTAATACCATGAGGGCTTTTATGTAAACAAGGAATCACATAGGAGAGAGTCAGTTCATGCCTTTTCTTGGTGTTCAAATATACCGATCACTGCAGCTGAAATGATTAGCTAGCAGTTTACAGCAGTTGTGCTGATGGAGGTGTCTACTCATTCCTCAGTTATGGACAGCTACTCTTTATTCTTTGTAGAGTTTGAAGATGAAGCCTAAGGGTGCCGTATTACACAGAAGAGTAATTTATCTTTGCTAAATGGAAGCAAATGATGGAGTGTTCCGCTGAGCATCAACTCAGTTGTTTCTGCTTTTCTTTCTTTTTTTTTTTTTACCTCTAAGAGTGCATTTGAGACATTTTAACCTCAACTTTCCAAACCATTTTCTTTCTTTGGTTTTATGAGTTCTTTCCCTAGCCTTCGGAGATTCCACTCACAGGGACATGCTGGTCTTGCATGGTTCCATTGAGACAAGGCATGAAACCAGCAGACCTCATGCCGCCATGGCAAGCAGGCAGGGTAGACTGCACCAATTGCGTGAGACGGCCTACAAGACCAAATAATAGAGGGGATTAGACAAGAACAAAAATGTCTTTGCTTTATTTATAGTATCATTGTGGAAGTATGAAAAGCTGTAAGTCAGCTTTGCCTGGGTGTGGACTTGCATAATCCACTCAAAACTTTGATTGTTCCCTTGACTTTGCCTTGTAAAAGCTTCTGTGGCTCCTGTGGATTATTACTTCATAATGCTTGGACAAACATCAATTAACATACATCAAAATGTTCCCGTTTGTGTCCCTTTCTGAATGGAGGAGACCCGAAAGACACAATGCACTGGAAACACTCGCAAGGGGATTACAGGAGGCCGGGCCGCATGGAGGGCACAGGTGTGCTGTTCCAAATGTGTTGAAAATACTGCATTTCCTGTGGCGCTTGGAGTAATTATCAAGCCAGATCTCTAAAGAACAGCTTATTGGAAACCTTAGCTATTATAAGAGCTGTTTTTTTAAACCTGGGAAATTGGTTATTGAAAATCAGATGAAGCCAGTGAATCTGGCTGTTGAAATTGGAGACAGCAGAAGTTATATTAATTTTCACAGTCACTTGAGAACGTTTAAATTTTTTTCAGAGAGTTTTAAGATGGGATTTCTTTCAAACAATATGCATAATAGAAATATACTTAATGTAAATGTTTGAAAATGTTTATATAATAGTCAGTGTCCAAGAAAAATGTTCCTATGTTACAGAGTTTTAAATATGTGCCATTTCTTGCTGGCAGGTTTACTCTTGAAGGGATTTTTTTCTACTCATGATGTCAATACTACATGCAGCTAGAACAAACTTACAGATAAACTGTTGCTTTTATTGTCACTTATACAAAATTGACAACAGATTTTTGTCCAGCATGACAGCATTACATGAATGTCAGCTCCAAATCTCTCAATGTTTGTTCATCTGATAATAATGAGTATTTTTCTGTTGGAATGTCCGCAGAATACATTCATGTTGCTAATAAACACTGTAAATGATTGGAAAATGTACAGTGGAATAAACCAAGAATAACCTCATTTTCAGATTATTTTATATATTATTACATAATATCAAGGGGCTTCCCAGGTGGCTCAGTGGTAAAGAATCCGCCTGCCAATGCAGAAGAAATGGGATTGATCCCTGGGTTTGAAAAGATCACCTGGACAAGGGAATGGCAACCTACTCCAGTATTCTTGCCTGGGAAATCCCATGGACAGAGGTATGTGGTGGGCTACAGCCCGTGGGACTGCACAGAATCAGACATGACTTAGGGACTTAGAAACAACAACAACAACAACAATGACAACACTTCCTTTTGGGGGTATTTCATTAACAGGCTTCAGTAATCCTACCAGGTCAATTTGCTGTAATTCATACATCCATGTGGTTCGAGCGGTATTAAGTCAACACATTTTCTTAGGTTGTCTTATTAATCAAACTGAAGAGTTCTCTTTTGCAAATATTTATTTTAGCAAAAAATATACTAATAGTCTTGTGTTAGGGGAATAAAAAAATGCAGCTGGGTTCTACTCAGTAAGAAGTAAGAAAGCTCTTCTTTTGTACATGAGCAGAACTTTCTGTAACACACGAGTCCTTTAGTTGGTCTGCTAAACTAGTTAAATTGTCAGATTGTCCATCTGGAGCACAGGGAGAAATCTTGGTTCTCTGAAGGAACAGAGCCCTAAAAAGAGTTAGGTTAAAATAAACATGACTCTGAAGCAATGGAGAAACAGACTTAGGGAATAGACTTACAGACGTTGTGGGGAGGGAAGAGTGGGTGAGAGGTATGGAAAGAGTAACGTGGAACCCTACACTACCCTATGTAAAAGAGACAACCATTGTGAATATGCTATAAGACTAAGGGAACTTACATGGAGGCTATCAACAACCTGAGAGTTGGGATGGAGAGGGGGAGGGAGGCAGGCTCAGGTGAAAGGGGTCAAGGGTATACTTATGACTGATTTGAGCTTATGTATAGGTGTAAACAACAAAACTGTGAAAGTAAAATAAAAATAATTTTTAAAAATTTAAAAAAAGGTGGCTCTGACCTTGAAGACATACTTGATTGTGAGGTGGACTAGCATAACATCAAAGTCTTTCACATTCTTTCTAGAATGGGTAACCCATGTGCTTCCTCGACCATAGACTTTGATTCAGGTAGAGACTTCACCTGGAGCTGGATGTACCTCTTTCCACATTGACATATCCAAAGACCAGACGTCTGCTTTTCTCTTGGGTACAAAACTGTAACCACAGACAATCTCTTTCCATATGATCCTTTAAAACAGTTAGCTTCTATCACCTGTGTGGACAAGATCCTATTTTGTACAATCACTGGCTCATCTTTGTGTTGAGTACAATTGACCTTTAAGAGACAAGCTTCCAAATAGGCAAGAACTTGTCTTTGTTTTGGTTCTGTTGACTGTGCAACCTTGTTTTGCTCGTTCATTTAATTCTGCTGAAACTGAAACACTGTACTTTTTTGGAGCTCCGGTAGGGCACTCCAAAGGAAAGAAAGTTGTCATGGATAGATGGAAAAACATGGACTCTGAAGTTACTGCTGTGTCTATCACAACCTTGTTAGTGACAAGAAGGATTAGTGGCAATGCATAATGTGTCCAGTGCCATTTGGAAGCTGATTAAGTGGTAGGGTTGTACAAAAATAGTCTCATTTCTCCCATTTCAACTTCTTAATCTTGCAGTTTTAGTTCCTTTTGATCTCCCATTTACCTTATTTGACTATGGATGCAGTAGGGGCAGAAAGGGGAAAAGAATAATAAGGATGAGGGAAAGCAAGCTCAGCAAGATAGTGGCTAATTCATAGTCATTTATTTGTAAGCAAGATTCTCTTAAGACTTCTCACTCTAAGGAAGTATGTTTAGTTTAGCCTCAACTGGCAGTTGTTTTTCTTGTTCATTTATTACTCTATTGTGTGGATAAGGGGTTGCTTAATCATAAGCTTGGGTGAAACTTTCTTATGCTGCTTGGAGAAGGGAGTCCTGCCCTGGACTAAATTTAAAGTTTAATCTATTTTGATAAAAAAAGCATTTATTAAAAAAGATGTTATTCTTCCAAGGTCTTTTCCATCAACTTGTTTTTTTTTTTGTTTTCTATCACATGGTCATATCATTTTAGATACTAAATGAAAAGCATGTGTAACAGAACACATAAAGATTTTAAAGGTGGCTCTGACCTTGAAGACATACTTGATTGTGAGGTGGACTAGCATAACATCAAAGTCTTTCACATTCTTTCTAGAATGGGTAACCCATGTGCTTCCTCGACCATAGACTTTGATTCAGGTAGAGACTTCACCTGGAGCTGGATGTACCTCTTTCCACATTGACATATCCAAAGACCAGACGTCTGCTTTTCTCTTGGGTACAAAACTGTAACCACAGACAATCTCTTTCCATATGATCCTTTAAAACAGTTAGCTTCTATCACCTGTGTGGACAAGATCCTATTTTGTACAATCACTGGCTCATCTTTGTGTTGAGTACAATTGACCTTTAAGAGACAAGCTTCCAAATAGGCAAGAACTTGTCTTTGTTTTGGTTCTGTTGACTGTGCAACCTTGTTTTGCTCGTTCATTTAATTCTGCTGAAACTGAAACACTGTACTTTTTTGGAGCTCCGGTAGGGCACTCCAAAGGAAAGAAAGTTGTCATGGATAGATGGAAAAACATGGACTCTGAAGTTACTGCTGTGTCTATCACAACCTTGTTAGTGACAAGAAGGATTAGTGGCAATGCATAATGTGTCCAGTGCCATTTGGAAGCTGATTAAGTGGTAGGGTTGTACAAAAATAGTCTCATTTCTCCCATTTCAACTTCTTAATCTTGCAGTTTTAGTTCCTTTTGATCTCCCATTTACCTTATTTGACTATGGATGCAGTAGGGGCAGAAAGGGAAGAGAATAATAAGGATGAGGGAAAGCAAGCTCAGCAAGATAGTGGCTAATTCATAGTCATTTATTTGTAAGCAAGATTCTCTTAAGACTTCTCACTCTAAGGAAGTATGTTTAGTTTAGCCTCAACTGGCAGTTGTTTTTCTTGTTCATTTATTACTCTATTGTGTGGATAAGGGGTTGCTTAATCATAAGCTTGGGTGAAACTTTCTTATGCTGCTTGGAGAAGGGAGTCCTGCCCTGGACTAAATTTAAAGTTTAATCTATTTTGATAAAAAAAGCATTTATTAAAAAAGATGTTATTCTTCCAAGGTCTTTTTCCATCAACTTGTTTTTTTTGTTGTTTTCTATCACATGGTCATATCATTTTTAGATACTAAATGAAAAGCATGTGTAACAGAACACATAAACGCACTTCTGTCCATGTTACCATGGGTAACGTCCAATGTGAAATATGGGTTTTCTTAAAGTAGAACACACTACTTTAATTATTACATGCAGTTTGGAAACATGAATATTTATACAATTAGGAACTTGGAAGCATTGCACAAATTCTTTAGAGTTGGACTCTGGGTGGGTGTAAGCATTTTTTACCCCAAATCTGTTCTGTAAATGCAGACCAAAAGATGAAATACTGTGGCAGGCATAAATTCATTGGTTCTAGAAAAAAATGCTACAAAAAGTGTTATATGAAATGAAATTGTTTATTAGCACTGATCCCCAAAGTGGCATGAATTTTTTTCTAACTGTTTATGTCTATTTTTAATTGACCTATGATAAGTGTTTTTGTTATTCATAACTTTTTTTCACTTCTGGATATGAAAATGAATGTGCACAGAGTGTCTATGTGGCTTATTAGATATATTTGAACAGTGTATTTAAGGTTGTAAATCAGGTCTTATTATCATCCCTTTTTAATTGATCTTTCCATATTTTTCCCCTTGGATTCTAACTTTTTCAGTGCAAAGGTAGATCTTCTTATATGTTTTCAAAAATTAATTTGACTCATATGGAAATGAATCAAACCTATCCTCTTCACTTAAAATACACATGCATGTACATACCCAAGCACACACAATTAAAATTCAAAACATAAATCATTCTTATAATTTTTGAAGATGTCATGACACTTGTCTTCATAAAGTATTGTGACTATGCTAAGGGTTTAATTTTCAAGTTTCCTAGATAAGAATATAGTTGATAGGTGCTTATCTGTTTTTCTTTTTTGGGTGTGTGGTTTGAGTCCAGTCCCTTGGCAGTGGTAGCACAGTGTCCTAACCACTGGACTTCCAGAATATTCTCTAATTGGGAGTTTGGAGTCTTTGCTTATTTGATATGTTATTTCTTGATTGATGTTAAAATAAATTTGCTTGAGTTCTTGTAATATAAGTTGCTGAATTTTGTATGGACTGTTGCACCATGCTTTTAGATTCTAATGGATTAGGAATTCAGTATCTGACTGAGTGCCAGAGTGGTAGCATTTTGGTTTATAGGTAAACGCACTCTGTCCATGTTAACCATGGGTAACGTCCAATGTGAAATATGGGTTTTCTTAAAGTAGAACACACTACTTTAATTATTACATGCAGTTTGGAAACATGAATATTTATACAATTAGGAACTTGGAAGCATTGCACAAATTCTTTAGAGTTGGACTCTGGGTGGGTGTAAGCATTTTTTACCCCAAATCTGTTCTGTAAATGCAGACCAAAAGATGAAATACTGTGGCAGGCATAAATTCATTGGTTCTAGAAAAAAATGCTACAAAAAGTGTTATATGAAATGAAATTGTTTATTAGCACTGATCCCCAAAGTGGCATGAATTTTTTTCTAACTGTTTATGTCTATTTTTAATTGACCTATGATAAGTGTTTTTGTTATTCATAACTTTTTTTCACTTCTGGATATGAAAATGAATGTGCACAGAGTGTCTATGTGGCTTATTAGATATATTTGAACAGTGTATTTAAGGTTGTAAATCAGGTCTTATTATCATCCCTTTTTAATTGATCTTTCCATATTTTTCCCCTTGGATTCTAACTTTTTCAGTGCAAAGGTAGATCTTCTTATATGTTTTCAAAAATTAATTTGACTCATATGGAAATGAATCAAACCTATCCTCTTCACTTAAAATACACATGCATGTACATACCCAAGCACACACAATTAAAATTCAAAACATAAATCATTCTTATAATTTTTGAAGATGTCATGACACTTGTCTTCATAAAGTATTGTGACTATGCTAAGGGTTTAATTTTCAAGTTTCCTAGATAAGAATATAGTTGATAGGTGCTTATCTGTTTTTCTTTTTTTTTGGGTGTGTGGTTTGAGTCCAGTCCCTTGGCAGTGGTAGCACAGTGTCCTAACCACTGGACTTCCAGAATATTCTCTAATTGGGAGTTTGGAGTCTTTGCTTATTTGATATGTTATTTCTTGATTGATGTTAAAATAAATTTGCTTGAGTTCTTGTAATATAAGTTGCTGAATTTTGTATGGACTGTTGCACCATGCTTTTAGATTCTAATGGATTAGGAATTCAGTATCTGACTGAGTGCCAGAGTGGTAGCATTGTTTAATAGGACAAAGAGCTTGATCCAGATCCTGAGTTTAGTGAAGCCTAGTAAATACTCTTCTGTACGCTCTGTGAATCAAACCCCAAATCACTGATTCTTAAGGAAAGTTTGAGGTGGCCAATCAGTAAAGGGAAATAGACATTCTGCTTGAAAATATTGTTTAGGTCCATCTGTGATTACAAATACTGAAATCAGATAAGATGCTGTAATTATCACTCATGCTCATTCTGTCTGAGGGTTTCTGTAGTCACTTCCTTACTTTCCAGTATCATCAAAGGGAAAAGAGACCAGAGTTCAGGGAGAAAGTTCATGCAATAAGTTGATGATCACATGCGGTTCAGTGAACCCCAATGAGTCTGTGTTGTTTCAAGGATATACTAATCTAAGTCTGTGAGAGATGCTGCAACCTCCCTCTCTCCCTCTTCACTCACCTGCCTTCAAGCAGGACTGTAACTGCTGGTGACCTTAAAAAGACAGGAAAAGGAATTTAGGTTTAAGCCAACAGGCAACAACACAACCTGGCATCTGTGCCCTTAAAAACGTTGTCTTGGTGTGGGTATATCCTCAATATTATGGAAAGTATGTGTTATCTACATCATTTTTACTTTTTACTTAAGACATTAAGGAAATCTGAGATCTTTTAAGGCTTCTGGTTTTAATCACATGCTTGGAAAAGATTTCAGAAACAATAGATCCAAATAATTGCTCCAGGGGGTGAGGGTTGCTGCATGGGGGGAGTCTTCATGAAACTTCTGTAGTCAGATTTTGTTTTACAAGAAGGACTTTTAAAGAGAGCTGTGAGCAAAGAGATAAAAGAGGGTTAGCGCTGAGAGGTGGGGGGCCCCCTGAGACCCATGGCCTTGTATAGAAGGTATAGGGATAGGTGGGAGGGTGAGAATAGGCTGAACGTGAAGCCTCCCTCCTTACCTATGCTTCTGGGACAGAACTATGTTGCTTGGAATTTTGTTTTGATGTTATTTCTTGATTGATGTTAAAATAAATTTGCTTGAGTTCTTGTAATATAAGTTGCTGAATTTTGTATGGACTGTTGCACCATGCTTTTAGATTCTAATGGATTAGGAATTCAGTATCTGACTGAGTGCCAGAGTGGTAGCATTGTTTAATAGGACAAAGAGCTTGATCCAGATCCTGAGTTTAGTGAAGCCTAGTAAATACTCTTCTGTACGCTCTGTGAATCAAACCCCAAATCACTGATTCTTAAGGAAAGTTTGAGGTGGCCAATCAGTAAAGGGAAATAGACATTCTGCTTGAAAATATTGTTTAGGTCCATCTGTGATTACAAATACTGAAATCAGATAAGATGCTGTAATTATCACTCATGCTCATTCTGTCTGAGGGTTTCTGTAGTCACTTCCTTACTTTCCAGTATCATCAAAGGGAAAAGAGACCAGAGTTCAGGGAGAAAGTTCATGCAATAAGTTGATGATCACATGCGGTTCAGTGAACCCCAATGAGTCTGTGTTGTTTCAAGGATATACTAATCTAAGTCTGTGAGAGATGCTGCAACCTCCCTCTCTCCCTCTGCACTCACCTGCCTTCAAGCAGGACTGTAACTGCTGGTGACCTTAAAAAGACAGGAAAAGGAATTTAGGTTTAAGCCAACAGGCAACAACACAACCTGGCATCTGTGCCCTTAAAAACGTTGTCTTGGTGTGGGTATATCCTCAATATTATGGAAAGTATGTGTTATCTACATCATTTTTACTTTTTACTTAAGACATTAAGGAAATCTGAGATCTTTTAAGGCTTCTGGTTTTAATCACATGCTTGGAAAAGATTTCAGAAACAATAGATCCAAATAATTGCTCCAGGGGGTGAGGGTTGCTGCATGGGGGGAGTCTTCATGAAACTTCTGTAGTCAGATTTTGTTTTACAAGAAGGACTTTTAAAGAGAGCTGTGAGCAAAGAGATAAAAGAGGGTTAGCGCTGAGAGGTGGGGGGCCCCCTGAGACCCATGGCCTTGTATAGAAGGTATAGGGATAGGTGGGAGGGAGAATGAGAACGTCCTCAGGCTGAACGTGAAGCCTCCCTCCCTTACCTATGCTTCTGGGAATGTGCAACAGCTGCTCACCATCCAGAACATTCCATTATTTAATCTGCCAACTTTTTCTGGGGGTGAAATAATCCTGATTCCTTTAGGCTTTCATCATGGTATCTGTTTTTTGGCTCTTTTATCATTTTCAGGGTTTTTCCTCCAACTCTCCTCATCACAATTATGACTGGAAGCTCCAGAGGGGACACCTCTGGTGAGTGTAATGGGAACATGACCAAACCACCTTTAAGCATCCTATCGGCAGAGTTAAAGCACTCTACTGTCTTCCTTTGTTTCTTATATAGTCTGATTTCAGTAACTGGATTTAGAGGAGGCATTGCCTATGGAAAAGAGAACCATGATTTTGATTTTTTTTCTGAAAGAAATTTTAGGAGTAGTTTGTGTTTGCCTCTCTTTAATTGCATTCTGATGTTTTCTAGGCCATAGTTTTCCATTTGTCCAATCTTAAATGTATGGTACTAAGTTGCTTAAGTTGTGTCTGACTCTTTGCGACATCATGGACTGCAGCCTGCAAGGCTTCTCTATCCACGGGACTTTTCAGGCAAGAATACTGGAGTGGGTTGCCATTTCCTCCTCCAGGGGATCTTCCCAACCCAGGGATCAAACCCAAGTCTCTTGCATCTCCTATATAGGCAGTTGGATTCTTTACCACTATTGCCACCTGGGAAACCAATCTATCTGACTCAGGTGATTCTAAGTGTGGCTGGAACTTTAGCTCTGGACTTTTTGTCTGGTGTCTTTTAATGGATATTTCTAACAATTGCTACCAGGGAAATCTGAGATCTTTTAAGGCTTCTGGTTTTAATCACATGCTTGGAAAAGATTTCAGAAACAATAGATCCAAATAATTGCTCCAGGGGGTGAGGGTTGCTGCATGGGGGGAGTCTTCATGAAACTTCTGTAGTCAGATTTTGTTTTACAAGAAGGACTTTTAAAGAGAGCTGTGAGCAAAGAGATAAAAGAGGGTTAGCGCTGAGAGGTGGGGGGCCCCCTGAGACCCATGGCCTTGTATAGAAGGTATAGGGATAGGTGGGAGGGAGAATGAGAACGTCCTCAGGCTGAACGTGAAGCCTCCCTCCCTTACCTATGCTTCTGGGAATGTGCAACAGCTGCTCACCATCCAGAACATTCCATTATTTAATCTGCCAACTTTTTCTGGGGGTGAAATAATCCTGATTCCTTTAGGCTTTCATCATGGTATCTGTTTTTTGGCTCTTTTATCATTTTCAGGGTTTTTCCTCCAACTCTCCTCATCACAATTATGACTGGAAGCTCCAGAGGGGACACCTCTGGTGAGTGTAATGGGAACATGACCAAACCACCTTTAAGCATCCTATCGGCAGAGTTAAAGCACTCTACTGTCTTCCTTTGTTTCTTATATAGTCTGATTTCAGTAACTGGATTTAGAGGAGGCATTGCCTATGGAAAAGAGAACCATGATTTTGATTTTTTTTCTGAAAGAAATTTTAGGAGTAGTTTGTGTTTGCCTCTCTTTAATTGCATTCTGATGTTTTCTAGGCCATAGTTTTCCATTTGTCCAATCTTAAATGTATGGTACTAAGTTGCTTAAGTTGTGTCTGACTCTTTGCGACATCATGGACTGCAGCCTGCAAGGCTTCTCTATCCACTGTACTTTTCAGGCAAGAATACTGGAGTGGGTTGCCATTTCCTCCTCCAGGGGATCTTCCCAACCCAGGGATCAAACCCAAGTCTCTTGCATCTCCTATATAGGCAGTTGGATTCTTTACCACTATTGCCACCTGGGAAACCAATCTATCTGACTCAGGTGATTCTAAGTGTGGCTGGAACTTTAGCTCTGGACTTTTTGTCTGGTGTCTTTTAATGGATATTTCTAGGGCTTAGACATATGTAGCTCATCAAAAGAATTATTTTAAAAATTCATGCTTAGTTTTTAGAGCTTTGCTTTGACATTCTTGAATCAGAAATAGCATTCAGCTTTCATCTTCAATTGTAAATTTCATTTCGTGTTTCACTTACTAACCCTGTATATCTGTGTAGACATGCATTGTCACAAACACATTTTTTTTTTCTGCTTGTGGAGAATAGATTGTGAGATTCCCAAGTGAAGTGAAGTGAAAGTCGGTCAGTCATGTCTGACTCTTACGTGACCCATGGACAAGCCACGGAATTCTACAGGCAAAAATACTGGAATGGGTAGCCTTTCCCTTCTCCAGGCGATCTTCCCAACTCAGGGATCAACCCAGGTCTCCTGCATTGCCGGTGGGTCCTTCACATTATGAGCCACCAGGGAAACCCAAGAATACAGAGTGCATAGCGTATTCCTTCTCCAGGAGATCTTCCCAATCCAGGAATCGAACCAGGGTCTCCTGCATTGCAGGTGAATTCTTTACTAGCTGAGCTATCAGGGAAGCCCTAAGCTCCCCAGAATTCCTCAAATTCTAAGAAAACTTCATTGAGAAGATCAGCCAACCTCCCTGTAAAACGGCAAGATGGCTAAATTTCCTGTTTCTGGCCTTCCTGCATAGCCAGTGGATCTGTAATTCTGGTTTGCTCTTTAATGGGCTTCCCTGGTAGATCAGTGGTAAAGAATCCACCTGCAGTGCAGAAGCTGCAAGAGATGCCGGTTTGATCCCTGGTTCAGGAAGATCCCCTGGAGAAGGAAATGGCAACCCACTCCAGTATTCTTGCCTGGAGAATCCCATGGACAGAGGAGCCTGGCAGGCTGCATACAGTTTGTGGGGTCCGAAAGAGCTGAACATGACTGAGCAAGTAACACTTTTCTTTTATAATCTAGCATTTATTAATTGAGAATCTAGGGTGTATTGGGCACTGTGCTATGACTATTGTGATGAAAACATCATGGTTCCTGTCTTGGAGGAGCTAACATTTAATTTCTGGGTGTAATAAGAAAAATTATAATACCACATTACGTATGCTGCAATAGTGGTGAACCAGGCTGTGTGAGAACTAAATTTAAACACTTTCATTGAAGTCATGGATCAGAAGTAGCATCCTGGGAAAAAAGTGGATGTCACATCATGTGTAATACCAGACAAATTCCTGTGTTAAAATCCAAATTTAATCATATAGTTGACATAAAGTTCTCCTCTGTGTAGCCGCTAAAACAGAAGTTGCTAGTACTCTTGCAGCTCTTTTTAAAATCATCAAACTGTTTTATTTAATAAAAAATATGATTATATTTTTTCATCAGCTGCCAGCAAAGACTTCTGTTTGTATCATGTTTCCAAGGAAGCTCGTCTTGTTACTAGATCTGTTTTGAGAACACATTGTGTGAATGGAATTCATTAAGTCCTAATTTTGTCCCTTTTATGTTCTATTCTAGCAAAATCAGGAGTCCCTTCCTGGTCATCTATGAAATTCAGTATCTCGTTTTAATCATGTCTCATTGAATACCCCCATGACATACAAATTCTCCACAAAACTCTACATTTGAGACCTAGATAAGAAGGGACTCAGTGAATTCTTTACTAGCTGAGCTATCAGGGAAGCCCTAAGCTCCCCAGAATTCCTCAAATTCTAAGAAAACTTCATTGAGAAGATCAGCCAACCTCCTGTAAAACGGCAAGATGGCTAAATTTCCTGTTTCTGGCCTTCCTGCATAGCCAGTGGATCTGTAATTCTGGTTTGCTCTTTAATGGGCTTCCCTGGTAGATCAGTGGTAAAGAATCCACCTGCAGTGCAGAAGCTGCAAGAGATGCCGGTTTGATCCCTGGTTCAGGAAGATCCCCTGGAGAAGGAAATGGCAACCCACTCCAGTATTCTTGCCTGGAGAATCCCATGGACAGAGGAGCCTGGCAGGCTGCATACAGTTTGTGGGGTCCGAAAGAGCTGAACATGACTGAGCAAGTAACACTTTTCTTTTATAATCTAGCATTTATTAATTGAGAATCTAGGGTGTATTGGGCACTGTGCTATGACTATTGTGATGAAAACATCATGGTTCCTGTCTTGGAGGAGCTAACATTTAATTTCTGGGTGTAATAAGAAAAATTATAATACCACATTACGTATGCTGCAATAGTGGTGAACCAGGCTGTGTGAGAACTAAATTTAAACACTTTCATTGAAGTCATGGATCAGAAGTAGCATCCTGGAAACAAGTGGATGTCACATCATGTGTAATACCAGACAAATTCCTGTGTTAAAATCCAAATTTAATCATATAAGTTGACATAAAGTTCTCTGTGTAGCCGCTAAAACAGAAGTTGCTGTTACTTTTGTGTTTTTTTTTTTTAAATCATCAAACTGTTTTATTTAATAAAAAATATGATTATATTTTTTCATCAGCTGCCAGCAAAGACTTCTGTTTGTATCATGTTTCCAAGGAAGCTCGTCTTGTTACTAGATCTGTTTTGAGAACACATTGTGTGAATGGAATTCATTAAGTCCTAATTTTGTCCCTTTTATGTTCTATTCTAGCAAAATCAGGAGTCCCTTCCTGGTCATCTATGAAATTCAGTATCTCGTTTTAATCATGTCTCATTGAATACCCCCATGACATACAAATTCTCCACAAAACTCTACATTTGAGACCTAGATAAGAAGGGACTCATATATTTTAATATTTGATTAAATCTAGTTAGCATTTATCATATGATATTTCTATTACTTTTATTATTTTACATGTTAAATCTTGAACATTTTCAAGCCTTAGGGATATGATAACATCCTTGAAGGAAAATATGGAACTTTATACACACAGTAGCTGCTCAGATATTATTAAATACAGGAATACAAGTGCATTTTCTTAAAAATATATCCTCTTAGAAGAATTTCAAAACAAATTACATCAGGATACTCTGAAATTATGACAGGATATTGTAGAGAGCACTCCACCCAGGATGCTGAGGTTATTAATTTACTTCATTCTCTTAGCAGTGAGGTAAGTCTTCATCTTGTAAGATTTTCTTTGCAAGATCTCTAAAACCCACATTTTCCACTCTACTTTGGACTCAATTTGAGTCTCAGATATTGATATAAATTGGAAATAAGCCAAAAAGATAATGGCATGATTTTCATTATTACGCTATGCCACTGCCTCACAAACTCAGCCAAAAGTCATCTTAAGAATGTAACCTTCCTTGACTTGATGTTTACTGGTATCCATGAAAACACTTTACAGACATAAGCATAAATATTAGCTTGTAGAAAACAAAGGTGAACTTTTTTTTTTCCAGTAGTAATACAGCAATTTTAGCCCAGGGAAGAAGGTAATCCAGTGTTCATGATTCTGGCTTGTAAGCAAAATAAATTGTTTTTGTTGTTGTTACTGTAATTTAGCAATCTCATTCTAGAGTTTTTTTCTTTTACTAATCCTACATGCATTTGTTAATATGTGTTAGGATAATGTGCCAGCAAGAAAGACTAGCTTTGGGCTTCCCTGGTGGTCCAGTGGGTAAGGACACTGCCTTGCAGTGCAAGGGGCGCCAGTTCGATCCCTTGCCTGGGAAGATCCCGTGTGCCGTGGAGCGGCTGGACTGATGTGTCCAATTACCGAGCCAGAGCTCTGGAGCGCATGCGCCCAGAGCCGGCGCTCTGCGACAACAGAGGCCACGGCGATGGGAGGCCCACACAGGCCAAAGAACAAAGATGGATGAAAATAGATAAATGAAAGACCAATAGACCCACTCCCTCCTTCCCAAAAGAAAGAAAAAATAAATTAAAAAAACAAAAACCAAAAAACACCAGATATCACTTTAAAAAAAAAAAAAAAAAGAAAGACTAGCTTTGTATCCTGCTGATTTCCTTATTAATAAATGCAGTAAGACTTTGTGAATCTGTATGAGAATTATGTTGTCTTATGTTTGGCAACAATCTTCTGACCTCTTTTTTGAATTTTTGTAGTTGTTTACCAAAAGGTTTCCTTCCCCGTAATCCATGCTGTAACTCCCCATCAATTTCATGTTTCACTTTTAAACCACCTCTACAGCAACGTAAAGTCACTTGCCATCAGAGTGTGCTCCGACTCAGTGTGGAGCTCAAGATATTTTCTGTCATTTTCATAGGGGTGACACAGCATATTACCCCTAACTGGGTAGATTAAGACAACAGAAGTTTATTCGTTCATGGTTCTGGGGGACAGAAGACTAGAATCAAGGTGTCATTATGGCCAAGGTCCCTGTTTGGGTTGTAGTGGAGAATGTGGTCTTTGTCTCTTCCAACTTCTGGTAGCCGGTGGCATTTCTTGATTTCTTATGGCTGCAGAATTCCTATTTCCACATCAGTCTTGCTAGTGTCTCTTCTCTGAGCCAGTTCCTCTGGCTCAAGCATTGTCTCTTAATCATTGTAGTCAGCATTTTACCCAAATAATGTTCATGATTCTGGCTTGTAAGCAAAATAAATTGTTTTTGTTGTTGTTACTGTAATTTAGCAATCTCATTCTAGAGTTTTTTTCTTTTACTAATCCTACATGCATTTGTTAATATGTGTTAGGATAATGTGCCAGCAAGAAAGACTAGCTTTGGGCTTCCCTGGTGGTCCAGTGGGTAAGGACACTGCCTTGCAGTGCAAGGGGCGCCAGTTCGATCCCTTGCCTGGGAAGATCCCGTGTGCCGTGGAGCGGCTGGACTGATGTGTCCAATTACCGAGCCAGAGCTCTGGAGCGCATGCGCCCAGAGCCGGCGCTCTGCGACAACAGAGGCCACGGCGATGGGAGGCCCACACAGGCCAAAGAACAAAGATGGATGAAAATAGATAAATGAAAGACCAATAGAAGCGGCCCACCCGCCCACTCCCTCCTTCCCCAACCCCCCCCCACCCCCGCCAAAAAAAGAAAGAAAAAATAAATTAAAAAAACAAAAACCAAAAAACACCAGATATCACTTTAAAAAAAAAAAAAAAAAGAAAGACTAGCTTTGTATCCTGCTGATTTCCTTATTAATAAATGCAGTAAGACTTTGTGAATCTGTATGAGAATTATGTTGTCTTATGTTTGGCAACAATCTTCTGACCTCTTTTTTGAATTTTTGTAGTTGTTTACCAAAAGGTTTCCTTCCCCGTAATCCATGCTGTAACTCCCCATCAATTTCATGTTTCACTTTTAAACCACCTCTACAGCAACGTAAAGTCACTTGCCATCAGAGTGTGCTCCGACTCAGTGTGGAGCTCAAGATATTTTCTGTCATTTTCATAGGGGTGACACAGCATATTACCCCTAACTGGGTAGATTAAGACAACAGAAGTTTATTCGTTCATGGTTCTGGGGGACAGAAGACTAGAATCAAGGTGTCATTATGGCCAAGGTCCCTGTTTGGGTTGTAGTGGAGAATGTGGTCTTTGTCTCTTCCAACTTCTGGTAGCCGGTGGCATTTCTTGATTTCTTATGGCTGCAGAATTCCTATTTCCACATCAGTCTTGCTAGTGTCTCTTCTCTGAGCCAGTTCCTCTGGCTCAAGCACCTTTCTGCCTCCGTCTTAGGAAGATCATTTGCCAGCAGGTATAAGGTTCACCTAGATTATCCAGGATGATCTCCTTATCTCAAGGTCCCTAATTTAGTTGCATTTGCAAAGATTCCCCCCCCCCCCCAAAACAGGTCACATTCACAAGTTCTGAGGACTACTATATAGACGTATCTTTTGGAGGGTGCTATTCACCTCATTTGCACCATCTGCATCCAGCCCCAGCTCAGCCATCCATCTTTCCCTCCCAGTGTTTCTCAATGGTATTTATTTCTGTTTATTTCTTGATCCCTTCCCTTGCCCCTAGCCCATGAACTTTGTTCATTACATTGCATTAGTTTTTGTTGTTTATTTGGCTTCTCTGTCTAGCATGGTCTCCCTTTTCTTTTTTAAAAAATGTTTACTTACCTATTTATTTTTCACTGTGCTAGGTCTTGACAGCTGTTCAGGCTTTTCTCTAGTTACAGCAAGTGAGGGCTACTCTCTAGTTGTGGTTCACAGGGTTCTCATTGAAGTGGCTTGTCTTATTGTGGAGCACAGGCTCTAGGGTGTGTGGGCTTCAGTAATTGGGGCTCCTGGGCTCCAGAGCACAGGCTCAGTAGTTGTGGCATATGGGCTGAGTTGCTCCGTAGCATATAGAATCTACCCGGATCAGGGAGGGCTCGTGTCTCCTGAATTGGCAGGCGGATTATTTAACACTGCACTACCAGGGAAGCCCTCCCTTTCCTTTTTACACAAGTGGTATGCAAGCTTCCTTCCAGTCAACTCTCCACCCGCCCGCATTCCTGACTGAGTCTACTGTCTTCCTTCTGGGCTCACTTTGCACCACAAACGTATATCTATTGCTTACAGGATTTTAGTATCTTTTGTTCCTCTATATATGTTTGAGCCCCTACAGATCTTTTTTTGTAAAGAGTATGGACTGTCATCTTTGACAGAAGACTAGAATCAAGGTGTCATTATGGCCAAGGTCCCTGTTTGGGTTGTAGTGGAGAATGTGGTCTTTGTCTCTTCCAACTTCTGGTAGCCGGTGGCATTTCTTGATTTCTTATGGCTGCAGAATTCCTATTTCCACATCAGTCTTGCTAGTGTCTCTTCTCTGAGCCAGTTCCTCTGGCTCAAGCACCTTTCTGCCTCCGTCTTAGGAAGATCATTTGCCAGCAGGTATAAGGTTCACCTAGATTATCCAGGATGATCTCCTTATCTCAAGGTCCCTAATTTAGTTGCATTTGCAAAGATTCCCCCCCCCCCCCAAAACAGGTCACATTCACAAGTTCTGAGGACTACTATATAGACGTATCTTTTGGAGGGTGCTATTCACCTCATTTGCACCATCTGCATCCAGCCCCAGCTCAGCCATCCATCTTTCCCTCCCAGTGTTTCTCAATGGTATTTATTTCTGTTTATTTCTTGATCCCTTCCCTTGCCCCTAGCCCATGAACTTTGTTCATTACATTGCATTAGTTTTTGTTGTTTATTTGGCTTCTCTGTCTAGCATGGTCTCCCTTTTCTTTTTTAAAAAATGTTTACTTACCTATTTATTTTTCACTGTGCTAGGTCTTGACAGCTGTTCAGGCTTTTCTCTAGTTACAGCAAGTGAGGGCTACTCTCTAGTTGTGGTTCACAGGGTTCTCATTGAAGTGGCTTGTCTTATTGTGGAGCACAGGCTCTAGGGTGTGTGGGCTTCAGTAATTGGGGCTCCTGGGCTCCAGAGCACAGGCTCAGTAGTTGTGGCATATGGGCTGAGTTGCTCCGTAGCATATAGAATCTACCCGGATCAGGGAGGGCTCGTGTCTCCTGAATTGGCAGGCGGATTATTTAACACTGCACTACCAGGGAAGCCCTCCCTTTCCTTTTTACACAAGTGGTATGCAAGCTTCCTTCCAGTCAACTCTCCACCCGCCCGCATTCCTGACTGAGTCTACTGTCTTCCTTCTGGGCTCACTTTGCACCACAAACGTATATCTATTGCTTACAGGATTTTAGTATCTTTTGTTCCTCTATATATGTTTGAGCCCCTACAGATCTTTTTTTGTAAAGAGTATGGACTGTCATCTTTGCCTTTCCACAAGTTCACACACTAAGTCATAGTCACACACTAAGATTGGAGTAGGAATCAGTGGATCTCAAAGTCAAGACCTGGTTGTTCTTAAAATTTAGCTAACAACTTTAAAAATATTCTCAAACTCTATTCTATAGAGTCTAGCAGTTGGATTATAGATAATTTAGCATTCTGGTGGTTGTTCATTGATTCTGCCAATTATTGCTAGGTCCATCTAACTTACATAATGTGAAGGACAGAATTCCTGTCTTATGTGGTATATGTATGCGTAATATGGAAATAGCTTGCTAAAGACTTGTTCACTTAATTCTCAGTAAAAAGTAGAATATATATGTATCTAGAATATAAACGTATCTTGGGAGGAAGATGTCTTTGTTTAGTCGCTAAATTGTGCCTGCCTCTTTGCGACCTCATGGATTGTTGCCTGCCAGGCTCCTCAGTCCACAGAATTTTCCAGGCAAGAATACTGGAGTGAATAGCCATTTCCTTCTCCAGGGGATCTTCCTGACCTAGAGATCAAACCTGTGCCTCCTGCATTGACTGAGCCACCAGTAACTCCCTGGAGAGAAGATAGCCTGGCTTAAACTTATCTTTAACAGTTTTTCCCTGCTAGGGACACAACCCTACTTCTCAGCGATTTACTAATGTTTTAGAATTAGGACAAAATATGTTCCTATGGGAATTTAGAGTTTCTGGATTAGCCTTCATGAAGTCAGTTTACAGAATTTCTTTTTACTTCCCCACCTTATGTCTTAATCTCAACCACAGTATAAATTATCCATTTCTTCAACACCTCCATTCACTCACACACCTTATTCTTAATGACCTTGGTTTATGAAATTTGGATGGGAGAAACCACTAAATAAGAAAGAAATAGTTGAACTTCGATTCCATGTTTTAAAGTCTTAGCTGAGACCTCAGTCACATGGGACCATGAAATTATTCTATGCCTACTTGGGGAAACCACGGGCTTAAAATACAAAAGAATTGTACTGTATGACAACTTACTCAAAGAAACTTTATTTTCTTTCTTTAAAAATCATCAAGTAAATATTTTGGCAATGGAAAAATTTTTGTATTCTGTAGCTTTGTGAAATACTAGCATTAAAAACATTACAAAAATTCACCTGGTCTCAGGTATCATTAAAAGCTCTATCTTTGTGCCAGATTAACTGAAATATTTGGCCACATATAGAGTGGGGAATTGTGGCCAAGTTTTAGGCAGACTTAAGTATTTCTTTATTTTAGGTGGAAAGAACATAAAATTCAACAATTTGGTTATGATTTTTTTGATATTTCATATTTCTTCAGCTATCAAATGTGAATCCAGATCAAGAGGCCTTAGAGTGAAGCCTCAGTTCTGGCAATAAAAATAGTTATGAACTAAAAGAATAGTATGAGACTTCTACAGAAACTTGATGGTTGAACAGAAAACTTTAAAACGTAGCCAACCTAGAATATGTGAGAGAAGTGTACATTTCATAAAATTTTCTCTCATCTTTTTCTCTCTTTTTTCCATAGTTGTAGCTGTAGAATTCTTAGAATTCTGGATAAATTCTTTGCAGTGGTACTTTTTTTGTTTTTTAGATTAGTTCTATAGAGGTACTTAATTTTTTTCTTTACCTTCAATGTTAGGACTCTTCAATTTGAAGCACTTTTATTTGTTTTTTTCCAAGGCTCTTCTTTCATAGGGAATTCAGCAGAATTTCTTTGAGGACTGATTCATAGGACACAGTGAATGAATCCAGTGATAGTGTGCGCTAGCGTCTCTTCCTCTTGAACACTGTTGTCATCATTGAACAGGATGCAGCTTGCTGACATGCCCCCCTGAAGCGTGGGTTTTTTATATTCAAAGGAAACAGGTCCCAAAAGGAGAGAAGATGGCCTCTGTTCCTCCCTTGTGTCTAGATGTCTCAGTCTTGAAGCCGATAGTCATTTCCAAAGCACTTCGTTGCTGTTCTTCCCAGGAGCATGTACAACTCTTACAGAAATAAAATCTCTGGAGATCTGGCTACACTTATCCCCAAAACCTCCTGAAGATTCTTCCTTTAGAGCTTTTCTTTCTTCCTCTTCCTTTCTTTTCTTTTTTAAAGCTTTTTATTTTGTATTGGGGTATAGATGATTAACAGTGTTGTGATAGTTGTAAGTAAACAGTGAAGGGACTCAGCCATATGTATATGTGTGCTCCCATCTAGGCTGCCCTATAACATTTAACAGAGTTCCCTGTGCTATATGGATAACCAACATGGACCTCCTCTTTTCTTTTTCAATAATAATCTCTTTGATCCTATCAATGAAAATTTCCATGTCCTAGAACAATGTTATCCTCATCTTGAAGAAAGGCTAGAGGGGCTATGTCTATTGCTCTCTATTATAAAACAGTGTTCTGTTTCCTTCTTTTTTTTTTTGACCATGTGGCACAGCATGTGGAATCTTCCCCAACCAGGGATCAAACCCACACCACCTATAATTGAAGCATGGAATCTTAACCACTGGATTGGCAGCAAAGTCCAACAGTGCCCTGTTTTCTGATTAATTAGATAAAACATCATTTGAGCTATTTTCTATCTCCCATCATCTGTTCCTTTAAGTCTTTTCCCTCACTGTTTATTTGCTCTACAGTCTAGTTAAAGTACATTCTTAGCTATCATTCCTTAATTCATCAGATATTTATGTTCTAGGCTCCAAAGATATATCAATAAACAAAAGAGACTCTGTACTCTAATGGACTTTGTATTCTAACACCTCCAGGGTATCCCCATTTGTTCATTTCTCGTGTGTATCCTTACAAGTTTGCCCAAACTCAGCTTTGTTTAGGATGCTTTCAACTGGTAAATGGATTTAAAAGCCAAATTCAGATCGTCCTTAACCTATAAGGCACTTTAAAACTAGACTTGCTGTTAATATTTGCAAGGCCTAGGACTGAAGTATGCATGAGAGCCACATACAATTTGTCTGAATATAAAAAAGATAAATCTACCTGAAAACTTTGCTAGTTAGATAATGTCAAAATTGAAAAATGTGTAAGTCTACAGTGTTGCTAATATCCAAGATTACGAAATTTACTATTACTGTGTGTATCTTGGAATTCTGTGTGGATCAACTGACAATTTTTGGATAAGTAGTAAAAAATAAACAATAAATTACTATGTATTTAGTTCATACATTTTTTTCTTGCTTTCATTTCAACAAAATCAGTAGTGCTATTATAATAACGATTTCTTTTACATAATTATGTTATATTGGTAGTGATGCCAATTTAGAAAGCATTTATTGAATCACCATCGTTCTTAGACTTTTGTATTTTTAATTTCTAACTTGGAGAATTCTAATAAGGCTATTGTAATTGAAACTGTCAGTGGAATTTTTCAGTTTCAGATTCTAAATCGCCACAAATATTATACATCAAGTTTAGCCATTTTAATAAGGAGACATGACAGAATAGCATCATCACAGAAAATATTTGATAAGTATTTTAACTTTCTTGAATAAAGTGCTAGCAATAGAATATCTCTTTGATCACCTTTTAAAACAGTATCTAAATTCATATGATAATATAAACAGTGTAATAGGCAATATATATGTTACTTCTAGATCCGCATATACTAAAATTTAAGAAAAATTTGAAATGTTTAATATTGCAAATTGTCAGCCTCCATGCACACCTATTCCCAATATGCTCATTTGCTAGAGTAGGAATCCGTGCCAATGCCACACCTGGAATATTTGTATAAAAAAATGGGTGCTGGAGAAATATCCCTCATTTTGCAAGAATATTGCATCCATGAGGGGAAGAAAGGTAGAACCAGTTAATGCAGTTTTACATTTTCTTTTATTTAACTGATTCTGCTCCTAACATCTTTCCCACGTAATGAAGCAGTATCACTCTGAAGCCAGCGTGGTAGGCGGATGCACTCATCTTTTGTTTTGAGGATGGACAGCAAGAGATTTGAAGAAATGATTATTTGGGAACTGAGAGAAGTTTGACAGAAGAACCAGCACTTAAAATCACAGGTTGGGGGCTTCCCTGCAAGCTGGGGACTTCCCTGGTGGTCCAGAGGGTAATGAGTCCGCCTTGCAGTGCAAGGGGCACTGGTTCAATCCCTGGCCGTGCCGTGGTTCAATCCCACGTGCCGTGGAGCGGCTAGACCAATGTATCCAGTTAGGAGCCAGCACTCTGGAGCACATGCACCCAGAGCTGGTGCTCTGCAAGGAGAGAAGCCACTGCAATGGAAGGCCCACACAGGCTAAAGAATAAAGATGGATGAAAAATATATAAATAAATAATTTTAAAAAGAGGCCAAAAAAAAAAAAAGTCACAGGTTGAGGTGGATCAACTCTGTCTGCTGGATTCCAGGTGACAGGGCATCCAGGTATTCTCTTAGAAGTTTAGTTTCTATGTTTGTAATGAACAGAACTCCCTAAAGTGTGGAGCCCAAAGAAAGGTATTCTTCTTACCCAAGTGTAAGAGTTTCCAAAAGAAAGTGTACTCAGGCTAAGGGTGATCTATTATTCTGAAACTGCTAAACACTTTGCATATTTGCCTTCTAATGCTTGGAAGGATGTGATAAAAACAGTAACAATTTGCACACAGGTTGTATCTGGTCATAGTGAAAACAGGTTCTTTATGACCAATGAGAGATCTCTTGTTTTTAAACTCACCACCTGTGCCTAGCAAGATTCAAGATTGTTCTTGTTGTTCAGTCATTAAGTCGTGTCTGACTCTTTGCAAACCCATGGACTGCAGGATGCCAGGCTTTATTTTCTTTCATTACCTCCTGGACTTTGCCCAAACTCATGTATATTGATTTGGTGATGCCATACAACCATCTCATTCTGTCACCTTCTTTTCCTCCTGCCTTTAATTTTTCCCAGCATCAAGGTCTTTTCCAGTGAGTCAGCTCTTCACATCAAAGTATTGGTGCTTCAGCTTCAGCATCAGTCCTTCCAATGAATATTCAGGGTTGATTTCCTTTAGGAAAAGGTTTGATCTCCTTGCTGTCCAAGGGCCTCTCAAGAGTCTTCTTTGGCACCACAGTTCGAAGGCATCAGTCCTTTGGCACTCAGCCTACTTTATGGTCCAAATCTCACACTTGTACATGACTACTGGAAAAACTGTTGTTTTGCCTGTGTGGACCTTTGTCAGAAAAGTGATGTCCCTGCTTTCTGTATGACTTAAAAACCTAAAAAACCCTTTATTGTATATTTTTCTCATGTAACAGGAAATCTGGAGGGAGATGGCTCTAGGGCTGGTTCAGCACTAAGTGATGTCAAGGGTTAGAATATCTAGGATTCTTTCAGCATTCCACTCATGATAGAAAGATGGTTGCTGTTAGGTTGCTGTTATTATAATAATCATATCCTCATGGCAGCCTCTGAAGCAGGAAGGAGGCAGAAAAGAAGACTGTCTATAAAACATTCTCTTTCTGTTACAAGAGAAACTATTGCATTTAGGTGTAGTGGGGCCTGTGTGTGTGCATACTAAGTTGCTTCAGTTGTGTCTGACTCTTTGTGACCCATAGACTGTAGCCTGCCAGACTCCTCTTTCCATGGGATTCTCCAGGCAAGAATATGTGAGTGGGTTGTCATGCCTTTCTCCAGGGGATCTCCCTCCCAACCCAGGGATTGAACCTACATCTCTTTAAGTTTCCTGCATTGGCAGGCAGGTTCTTTATCACTAGCACCACCTGGGAAGCCCTATGGGGCCTGAACATATATAACTGTGGGGATCTTCTTTCAAACAGATCAATAATAAATCTGTTTATTATTAGGCATAGGGTCTTGGCTGGGGTCGTTGTGAGTATGAGACTCTAAGCTGAAGTTTCACCAGTTTCCAGATCAGTCATATCTATTACATTCTTCTGTTGTCTCTGTGGCTGAACTGAGTCATGGGATCGTCCCTGGCTGCAAGGAGTTGAGGGGAATGAGTGTCTGGGACTTGCAGCAGCTGACTTTGGCGATGGATATCTAAGACTAGGTAAGAAGGGGAGAAGACTGGCTGTTGAATAGGGACTGAATTTTTTCCACAGATGTCTATCTTTGGAATGTTTCTGCATGTCCAGAGGTATAGAGTCATACTGTAAAACATGGCTGCTTTTTAAAGTAATTATGTGATTGGGGTAGTGGGAGGAATAGTATCACCCCCTCCCCAAATTTGCCCATCTAGGATCTCAGAATGTGACTCACTTGTTTGGATGTAGGGTCGTGGTGGATGTCATTAAGACTTTGGGGTGCATTGTAATGGATATAGGGTGGGTGGAAAAGAGACACACAGGCATGCAGAGAAGAAGGCCATGTGAGAATGGAGGCAGGGATTGGAGTTCCACTCTCACAAGCCACGAGTCGCCTGGGCTCGCCAGAGGTTGAAAGAGGCAAGAAAGGCTTCTCTGCAAGTCTTCAGAGAGTGTGTGGCCCTGCTCACACCTTCATTTGTGACCTGTAGCTTCTAGAATTACGAGAGAACAAATTTCTGCTGTATTAAGCTGTCCAGTTTGTGGTTGTTATGGCAGTCCTAGGAAACAAATACAATGGTACAAAGGGGAGTTATCAGATGAGGAGGTTTGGTACTGGCATCCATTGCAGGATTTATAAAAGGAGTTACAAGGGGGTTGAGTCTCAGATATAGGATGAGAGACAGGTTGGTATATTGCTTGGTGGGCGTGACCTGGAATGTCAGTGCTGGGAAGAAATTGTGTGAAATCCAGACAAGAGAGCCGAGATGACAAGACAGGAGGACACACACTCTTCCATCTAGAGCACTAATCCCTAAGCAGGTCTACCTTTGCTGTCTCTCTGTCTATAAACGCTCTGTGTCAGAAATGGCCCCGTGCTCTCCCTCTCACCTGGGCCACTCACTTGCCTAATCCACGGTAGCAGTTTCTCTCTGTGAAACCAACACGGAAGGCACCCTCCTCCTTTGCATCCTCCCTGTCATTGGTGTGGAGGGCTGTGTGTCTCTGAGTGTATGTGTATAGAGAGATATGTTCACAGCTTTCCATTTTTCGATATTAAGTGATAGAAGCAGAATCTCTGCCTCTTTGGTTCTCTTTTCTGGTAGCATTCTCTTGAAGTTAGGAAAGAAGTGCTGAAGTGGAGCTGATGGCATGTAATGTGTATCTTGTGGGGGTATAAGCATAAGAAAAATAAGCAACATTGATATTAGAGCCTTAGAAGTAAGTCTTCTGTATTTCAATGCTATAATTAAAAAATCTGTTATTGGGGAAGTATGTATTTATTTTGGACATAAAAGAAATCAACTTTGGAAGGACCACAATTTATTCTTCTGTATTTGTCTGTGTATGTGTGTTTTAAATTGGAGTATAGTTGCTTTCTTATGTTGTGTTAGTTCCTGCTGTACAATGAGGTGTATCAGTTATATGTATACATATATCCACTCCCTCTTGGATTTCCCCCCACCCCCTCCCCTACTCCTCTGGGTCATCATAAAGTACCAAGATGGATGTGAATATGCCATAAATGTATTAATATTTGCACTTCTATGAATTCTTACATAGCCTGTGTCCTTTCCTTGGTGACTCAGGGTCACTGTATGCATGTCCATTATTATTATGTGCTGTGGTGTGATGTTCTTGGGTCTCTTTCCTGAAAGCACTGGACAATCACACTGCTGACTCTTCTCTTGCTCTGAGCTGGCCAGCTGTGCTTCTGGTAGTTGCCAACACACTTTCCTCTACCAGAATGCTCTTTCTTTAATGTACTGTTTCTAATCCATTGTGGCCTGGGAATCCAAATAACGCAGCTTGTTAGAATTGATGTTATTGTAAAAGTAAATGCCCCAAGCAACGCCCCGAGTGTGTTTCTTTGGGAATCTATTCTTCAAGTTGGATCACTAATCCCTAAGCAGGTCTACCTTTGCTCTCTGTCTATAAACGCTCTGTGTCAGAAATGGCCCCGTGCTCTCCCTCTCACCTGGGCCACTCACTTGCCTAATCCACGGTAGCAGTTTCTCTCTGTGAAACCAACACGGAAGGCACCCTCCTCCTTTGCATCCTCCCTGTCATTGGTGTGGAGGGCTGTGTGTCTCTGAGTGTATGTGTATAGAGAGATATGTTCACAGCTTTCCATTTTTCGATATTAAGTGATAGAAGCAGAATCTCTGCCTCTTTGGTTCTCTTTTCTGGTAGCATTCTCTTGAAGTTAGGAAAGAAGTGCTGAAGTGGAGCTGATGGCATGTAATGTGTATCTTGTGGGGGTATAAGCATAAGAAAAATAAGCAACATTGATATTAGAGCCTTAGAAGTAAGTCTTCTGTATTTCAATGCTATAATTAAAAAATCTGTTATTGGGGAAGTATGTATTTATTTTGGACATAAAAGAAATCAACTTTGGAAGGACCACAATTTATTCTTCTGTATTTGTCTGTGTATGTGTGTTTTAAATTGGAGTATAGTTGCTTTCTTATGTTGTGTTAGTTCCTGCTGTACAATGAGGTGTATCAGTTATATGTATACATATATCCACTCCCTCTTGGATTTCCCCCCACCCCCTCCCCTACTCCTCTGGGTCATCATAAAGTACCAAGATGGATGTGAATATGCCATAAATGTATTAATATTTGCACTTCTATGAATTCTTACATAGCCTGTGTCCTTTCCTTGGTGACTCAGGGTCACTGTATGCATGTCCATTATTATTATGTGCTGTGGTGTGATGTTCTTGGGTCTCTTTCCTGAAAGCACTGGACAATCACACTGCTGACTCTTCTCTTGCTCTGAGCTGGCCAGCTGTGCTTCTGGTAGTTGCCAACACACTTTCCTCTACCAGAATGCTCTTTCTTTAATGTACTGTTTCTAATCCATTGTGGCCTGGGAATCCAAATAACGCAGCTTGTTAGAATTGATGTTATTGTAAAAGTAAATGCCCCCAAGCAAGCATTGTGTCCCTGAGTGTGTTTCTTTGGGAATCTATTCTTCAAGTTAGGTGTAATCAGTTTTAGGGCATGGTTGGCCAGAGTAATTTTTTTTCTCTGCTTCTGAACACTCACACACGTCCAGCTGGCCAAGGAGGTGCTTGGCACCATCCAGCAAGTTCTCAGGAGGAATGTTTTTTTCTCTCCTTTACACTGTTTTCCAGACCCTAAGTTATTTTTAAGTAGGATGTGTGGTTTTGTTTCATTTTGGGATATCGATGGGATATTAACTAGAGAAATAATTCCTTACTTTTCAAAGGAATTATTTGGCCAAACTTTGGGTAATGATAATATGTGGTTTGTTTTGGGCTAAGACTTAAGAGTCTGTGCTGTTAATGACTGACACAGAGCCACCATGTGTATCAAAGCCGGGGGTTCACTAGAGAGGAAAAACTGTGTGAGAATAACCTGCTTGTGCCAAGAGGTCATATTTTAAACATACAGTCAGCCCTCTGGAACCACAATTTCCGCATCTTCGAAGTCAACTGACCAGAGCCTGTGGATTCAGAGATCCTCTGTATTGGACCATTTTTATGTGAAGGATTTGATCATCCTTTTTTCTTTTTCTTTTATTCACGGAATTCCTGGCGCTCACCTCCTACACCCTCCAAGGAAACTGAGGGGCAACTGGACTACAGGATTCAGTAGAGAAAGTAGCTGAAGATAAAGGAGAATTAACCATGGTTTCCTAGGATGTCATGCTGTTTATGAGTCAGGTTGCAGAAGGTCTTTGCATCTTGAGATGACATTTAAGTGTAGATGACAAGAGTAGGAATTCTGAGGTCAAAATCAGTAAGGCATTTGGATAACAGTCATTTGATTTCAGAAAAGAGAGTCTTTGAGCAGTTCTCTTAGGCCCTTTTCCAACTACATTATGTGCAAACTCTTGCTGTGGGAGGGTGAATGGTGATGGGCACAGAGTACATGGAAGACTTGGAAGGGCCAAGTGTAGAGAGCCACAGCCCTGAAAAATAATGCAGGTTTAGGAAAATGAGTGCCTCTATAAATCACTGGAAAATGCAATGATGATCCTCACTGCAGATGGGTTTTTAAACAAGTGTTCAAGTTTGTTGCTGCTTCTCAACTCCCAATTGGATACTTTAAAAAAAGGCTCTTTCTCAATATCCTGTTCTTGTGCCTTATTAAAATCATTCTGTTGCTCTGACCCCCACCCTCGGTTCTTTCTTCTTTTCACATCTGTGTTTCAGTGGGAAGATGTTACCCACTGTTCCCAGCCGTGGAGAATACATGAAAGTCATAATGTTATTTGTTTGGCTAAGACCTAGTAGATTTTTTCATTTTGGGATATCGATGGGATATTAACTAGAGAAATAATTCCTTACTTTTCAAAGGAATTATTTGGCCAAACTTTGGGTAATGATAATATGTGGTTTGTTTTGGGCTAAGACTTAAGAGTCTGTGCTGTTAATGACTGACACAGAGCCACCATGTGTATCAAAGCCGGGGGTTCACTAGAGAGGAAAAACTGTGTGAGAATAACCTGCTTGTGCCAAGAGGTCATATTTTAAACATACAGTCAGCCCTCTGGAACCACAATTTCCGCATCTTCGAAGTCAACTGACCAGAGCCTGTGGATTCAGAGATCCTCTGTATTGGACCATTTTTATGTGAAGGATTTGATCATCCTTTTTTCTTTTTCTTTTATTCACGGAATTCCTGGCGCTCACCTCCTACACCCTCCAAGGAAACTGAGGGGCAACTGGACTACAGGATTCAGTAGAGAAAGTAGCTGAAGATAAAGGAGAATTAACCATGGTTTCCTAGGATGTCATGCTGTTTATGAGTCAGGTTGCAGAAGGTCTTTGCATCTTGAGATGACATTTAAGTGTAGATGACAAGAGTAGGAATTCTGAGGTCAAAATCAGTAAGGCATTTGGATAACAGTCATTTGATTTCAGAAAAGAGAGTCTTTGAGCAGTTCTCTTAGGCCCTTTTCCAACTACATTATGTGCAAACTCTTGCTGTGGGAGGGTGAATGGTGATGGGCACAGAGTACATGGAAGACTTGGAAGGGCCAAGTGTAGAGAGCCACAGCCCTGAAAAATAATGCAGGTTTAGGAAAATGAGTGCCTCTATAAATCACTGGAAAATGCAATGATGATCCTCACTGCAGATGGGTTTTTAAACAAGTGTTCAAGTTTGTTGCTGCTTCTCAACTCCCAATTGGATACTTAAAAAAAAAAAAAGGCTCTTTCTCAATTTCCTGTTCTTGTGCCTTATTAAAATCATTCTGTTGCTCTGACCCCCACCCTCGGTTCTTTCTTCTTTTCACATCTGTGTTTCAGTGGGGAAGATGTTACCCACTGTTCCCAGCCGTGGAGAATACATGAAAGTCATGAGGGCGAGAGGGTGACCCAGCTCTAGCGCGTGTGAAATGAGGGATGGGAAGAGAGAGGGAGAGAGCAAGACACGGCGCAGGGTTATGAGTTGTACAGTTATTTCTATCTTTGAATTGTTTCCAAATCTCATACATTCACAGACAGCCTCGCCAAAGCCCACAGCTGTCATGCATTTTCAACAGATTCCACAGGGCCTAGATGAGGTTTGAAGGCATTCCTTTGCTCTTACACATTAGCTAAAAGGAATTACCGTAACATCTGATATTGTGGAAGTGGGATCTTTGCCATCCTGACCTTGCCCAGAGCAGTCCGGAACTAGGGGTCCAAGAATGTATTATCTCACATAGCCTCTAAGGGTCCCCGGGGGCCCCTAGGTGCTGTTCCAACCAAACCCAAGCACCCAACGTGCTCTACTTTGGGGGAAACTGTGCTGCTTTGTATGGACACAGTGGGCAGACACGTGTTCCCGTTGCTGTTTGGATGTTTGTCATAGGAAAGGCATGTTCCACTGGAGAAATTCCCAGCTGTCAGTAATGCGCTGATACACCACAGCCAATCATTGGAGGGCATGCCAAATAAACAGGATGTTCACAGTGTGTGTGATTGCATGAGTGTGGAGCAAAGCTTCTGCCCATTTCACAGCCTCATAATGGGATTGACATGCATTGCTTCATCCGCATCTGTCTGTTTAGGGTAGAAACACATAAAAACCATGGAAACAATGTGTTAGAAAGCCCTTTCTTTGACTATGCGGGCTGTTGGTATGGTGGGATGAAATCTGTGTAAACTGGGAATGAACGTTGCTTCAGTGGAATGAGTTTACTTGCTGGAAAGTGCCTTCAGGTCATCCCAGACACAGATGAGAGGAAATGATCGGATCATCAGTGGCTCTTACGAGTTGACAGAGGGGCTGAGTGTCTATGACTATTTTTATACACCCTGGAGTCATCTTCATTCTTTCTTCTTGTAAGCCACTCACTAGTTATTTATATAAATGTACAGAAACACATCAGAGTTATGCCATTGCCCTTTTCTGTTTGGAAATGCTGCTACTGTTAACTATGAGTGTCTAAATATATTCCTGAGGCAGCAATTTGGGAAGAGAGAGTGGGGAGTTCCTTCAATATTCACATGCCGAGTTCTGTGAAAAGTAACATTAAGTATCCTGTTAGGTGTCAGACCTTTTACTTCTCCAGGAATGCAATCCCTTTTGCCCAAGTTGGTACATTTATTCATGTTAATAGCAGTAGGTAACATGAACTGCAAATTTCTTCTGTGCTAGTACTGAGTTCAGTCTTAGTTAACATAGGTTAACTCTTTTAATTCTCGCAAAACATACCATGTTGATATCATTATTATTCCTCTTCTAAACATAAGGATACTAAGGCTCATGGAAGTTAGTGGGCTTGCCTAAGAAGATAGAACTGGGGAGCGTGAGCTTGAAGCCAGGTCTGTTTGAGTACAGAACCCACGCCCTTAACTGCTCTTCTGTATGACCCTCATGTGTGTCTGCTTTATGGGAAATCTGATTCGGTTGCAGCCTCTGGTGTTATGTTCCATTGAAACGTGATTCCATGTTTCTTCTTGAACAAGCTTAATGGACAAAGAAAATTTTGGCATTCTAGGGTCTATTCATTTAGGATGCTTTACTGGCATAGCAGGTTGAAGATTGAGGAGCATAGCATGAGACTTGGTCATGATTGTCTCAACTTTGATCTTTTAATTATGATTGTTACATGCTGCTTTGAAAACTCATTGCCCAAGATGCACTGACTTAAGCCCCATCATGTGTCAGGATGGCATCTTTTAAACGTTTTGACATTCTTTCATAGTTTTTAGGTGATAAACATAGCTAAAAAAAAGGTTTCTAAGTGCACAGAATGTGTGCTTGCTTTGATTTGCTGTTGTTTAGTCATTCAGTCCTGTCCAACTCTTTTGAATCTACCCTATAGACTGTAGCCTGTCAGGTTGCTCTGCCCATGGGATTTCCCAGGCAAACATACTGGAGTGAATTGCCACCTTTTCTGTTTGGAAATGCTGGCTACTGTTAACTATGATTTTTTTTTGTAAGCCACTCACTAGTTATTTATATAAATGTACAGAAACACATCAGAGTTATGCCATTGCCCTTTTCTGTTTGGAAATGCTGCTACTGTTAACTATGAGTGTCTAAATATATTCCTGAGGCAGCAATTTGGGAAGAGAGAGTGGGGAGTTCCTTCAATATTCACATGCCGAGTTCTGTGAAAAGTAACATTAAGTATCCTGTTAGGTGTCAGACCTTTTACTTCTCCAGGAATGCAATCCCTTTTGCCCAAGTTGGTACATTTATTCATGTTAATAGCAGTAGGTAACATGAACTGCAAATTTCTTCTGTGCTAGTACTGAGTTCAGTCTTAGTTAACATAGGTTAACTTTTTTAAATTTCCCATAAAACATACCATGTTGATATCATTATTATTCCTCTTCTAAACATAAGGATACTAAGGCTCATGGAAGTTAGTGGGCTTGCCTAAGAAGATAGAACTGGGGAGCGTGAGCTTGAAGCCAGGTCTGTTTGAGTACAGAACCCACGCCCTTAACTGCTCTTCTGTATGACCCTCATGTGTGTCTGCTTTATGGGAAATCTGATTCGGTTGCAGCCTCTGGTGTTATGTTCCATTGAAACGTGATTCCATGTTTCTTCTTGAACAAGCTTAATGGACAAAGAAAATTTTGGCATTCTAGGGTCTATTCATTTAGGATGCTTTACTGGCATAGCAGGTTGAAGATTGAGGAGCATAGCATGAGACTTGGTCATGATTGTCTCAACTTTGATCTTTTAATTATGATTGTTACATGCTGCTTTGAAAACTCATTGCCCAAGATGCACTGACTTAAGCCCCATCATGTGTCAGGATGGCATCTTTTAAACGTTTTGACATTCTTTCATAGTTTTTAGGTGATAAACATAGCTAAAAAAAAGGTTTCTAAGTGCACAGAATGTGTGCTTGCTTTGATTTGCTGTTGTTTAGTCATTCAGTCCTGTCCAACTCTTTTGAATCTACCCTATAGACTGTAGCCTGTCAGGTTGCTCTGCCCATGGGATTTCCCAGGCAAACATACTGGAGTGAATTGCCATTTCCTTTTATGGGGAATCTTCCTAACTCATGGATAGAACCTGTGTCTTGTGCAGTGGCAGGTGGATTCTTTACCACTGAACCACCAGGGAAACTTAGTTTGGTTTATGGACTTTTAAAAGACTTGTACTGTGATAGCATGTGACAGAACACAGGACTGACTATCTAGTAGTTAGGACGCAAGCTCTGGACTTCCATTCCTTACTATCTGTGCGACCTTGGGAAATTTGATTGATGTCTCTGTGCCCTTTCTTCCCCCCATCTGTACAATAAGGCACAGGGAAATAATTATCTTGTAGGATTATTGATAAGATGTAATGAGAGATTGCTTGTGAAATGTGTAGTAAGTGTTCAGTAGTATGCACTGAAATGCCTTTTGGCTCTTTCCCTCACTCATCTTTGTACTATTTTTCTCCAAGGTCCTCACTGCAATCAAATGCACTGGATTATATTTGGGAATTATTGGCTCTCTGAACTAGAACATAAGCTCCAGGAAACCAGGTATGATTTGTTCTCCTCTGTTTCCTCACAGTGTAGCATAGCAGGCCATACCAGGTAGACTCTCACAAATATGTGCTAAATAAATTAATATTAATTACTATTATCATCACCATTATTATCATCTGTTTCAGATACTATGCTTTTAAAATTTTTCAAAGTATGGTTTAGGTTTGCATAGTTACTGAGAGCCTTAATATTAATATATATTTGATTTGTAATCATAGAATTTAATAGTTTGTAGAAACATAAGAGCAACTGAGTTGAACCTCTTTAGTTAATAAGAGAACATAAAATATCCTATGGGCAGTGATATTAAGTGGTGTTCTCCCAGTTCAGAATTACCCAGTAGCAGATAAGATCTGGCATCAAGGCCCATGGCAGCCAAGGTGGAACTCTTTCTTCTGTTTCCAACTGACTTCTAATTCTGGAACCAACATGGCTCTTGCCTTTCAGTGGTCCAAGCCTCCATCCAGGCGAAAAGCCAGGACCTGTTTCATCCTTGTGTTTTACTCTAAACATCTCAGCACCTCTGGTTGATTGGTCATTGCTGTTGCCTACCTTTTCCACAGTTATAGAATTTATTGGGATGATAAAAATGCACGTTAGTCCCGTGATACGTATGTATAGAGATGGCTGAGAAGTACAAAGGGTCAGGAGAGTGGCTCCTGTCCAGATCACTGAGTGAGAAGTTGGGCACCTTTTCTCAGCTCTTTTTGGAGGTTTTCTTGAGTTTATAAGTGATAGTATATTTGTAAAAGACAAAAATTGTGTTTTGCGCATACACATGTAAAATACTTGTAGGATTATTGGATAATGATGTGCCCTTTCTTCCCCCCATCTGTACAATAAGGCACAGGGAAATAATTATCTTGTAGGATTATTGATAAGATGTAATGAGAGATTGCTTGTGAAATGTGTAGTAAGTGTTCAGTAGTATGCACTGAAATGCCTTTTGGCTCTTTCCCTCACTCATCTTTGTACTATTTTTCTCCAAGGTCCTCACTGCAATCAAATGCACTGGATTATATTTGGGAATTATTGGCTCTCTGAACTAGAACATAAGCTCCAGGAAACCAGGTATGATTTGTTCTCCTCTGTTTCCTCACAGTGTAGCATAGCAGGCCATACCAGGTAGACTCTCACAAATATGTGCTAAATAAATTAATATTAATTACTATTATCATCACCATTATTATCATCTGTTTCAGATACTATGCTTTTAAAATTTTTCAAAGTATGGTTTAGGTTTGCATAGTTACTGAGAGCCTTAATATTAATATATATTTGATTTGTAATCATAGAATTTAATAGTTTGTAGAAACATAAGAGCAACTGAGTTGAACCTCTTTAGTTAATAAGAGAACATAAAATATCCTATGGGCAGTGATATTAAGTGGTGTTCTCCCAGTTCAGAATTACCCAGTAGCAGATAAGATCTGGCATCAAGGCCCATGGCAGCCAAGGTGGAACTCTTTCTTCTGTTTCCAACTGACTTCTAATTCTGGAACCAACATGGCTCTTGCCTTTCAGTGGTCCAAGCCTCCATCCAGGCGAAAAGCCAGGACCTGTTTCATCCTTGTGTTTTACTCTAAACATCTCAGCACCTCTGGTTGATTGGTCATTGCTGTTGCCTACCTTTTCCACAGTTATAGAATTTATTGGGATGATAAAAATGCACGTTAGTCCCGTGATACGTATGTATAGAGATGGCTGAGAAGTACAAAGGGTCAGGAGAGTGGCTCCTGTCCAGATCACTGAGTGAGAAGTTGGGCACCTTTTCTCAGCTCTTTTTGGAGGTTTTCTTGAGTTTATAAGTGATAGTATATTTGTAAAAGACAAAAATTGTGTTTTGCGCATACACATGTAAAATACTTGGAGTTAAGAGCTAAATAGACCCTTTTTGAACACTGCTGATTTGACTCACATAACCTATTATGGAATTGTTTTTTTTTTTTAAAGATTTATTTATTTTATTTATTTTGGTGGGGGTGGGGAGGGAGGGGAGCAGGCGGGCCGCTTCTATTGGTCTTTCATTTATTTATTCTCATCCGTCTTTGTTCTTTGGCCCGTGTGGGCCTCCCATCGCGGTGGCCTCTGTTGTCGCAGAGCACCGGCTCTGGGCGCATGCGCTCCAGAGCTCCGACTCGGTAATTGGACACATCGGTCCAGCCGCTCCGCAGCACGTGGGATCTTCCCAGGCCAGGGATCGAACTGGCGCCCCTTGCACTGCAAGGCGGTGTCCTTAACCACTGGACCACCAGGGAATCCCCCCTATGGAATTGTTGAAACGCAAAATGTTTGTGAACCAAAGTCCATTATGATAGAGTAGGGAGTCGTGAAGGCGCCCCGGAGTTGACTTTGACCTTAAAAGTCCCAGAAAACAGTTGCCTCCACAGTTTGTTTTTTCCCTTATGACTGTGTTTTTCTACTTAAAATAATTTACTGTATTTATTTTAATAGTTGATCTCTTTCCTGATCCTTATTTTTAAAAGTAAATATAATACTGGTGCTGTAAATATCTTTAGTTTTGCTAAGTATTTTACAGTGCATTGAGTGCTCCATGGTAATTAGAAACTTGAAAAGTTCTTTTTTTATTGAAGTCTGATTTACATGTCAGCATCAATTGTATACTGTAATAATTCAATATCTGTATATATTACACTTATTGCTGTTCACCTTGGGGGTTTTTTTACTAAACATCTCAGCACCTCTGGTTGATTGGTCATTGCTGTTGCCTACCTTTTCCACAGTTATAGAATTTATTGGGATGATAAAAATGCACGTTAGTCCCGTGATACGTATGTATAGAGATGGCTGAGAAGTACAAAGGGTCAGGAGAGTGGCTCCTGTCCAGATCACTGAGTGAGAAGTTGGGCACCTTTTCTCAGCTCTTTTTGGAGGTTTTCTTGAGTTTATAAGTGATAGTATATTTGTAAAAGACAAAAATTGTGTTTTGCGCATACACATGTAAAATACTTGGAGTTAAGAGCTAAATAGACCCTTTTTGAACACTGCTGATTTGACTCACATAACCTATTATGGAATTGTTTTTTTTTTTTAAAGATTTATTTATTTTATTTATTTTGGTGGGGGTGGGGAGGGAGGGGAGCAGGCGGGCCGCTTCTATTGGTCTTTCATTTATTTATTCTCATCCGTCTTTGTTCTTTGGCCCGTGTGGGCCTCCCATCGCGGTGGCCTCTGTTGTCGCAGAGCACCGGCTCTGGGCGCATGCGCTCCAGAGCTCCGACTCGCAATTGGACACATCGGTCCAGCCGCTCCGCAGCACGTGGGATCTTCCCAGGCCAGGGATCGAACTGGCGCCCCTTGCACTGCAAGGCGGTGTCCTTAACCACTGGACCACCAGGGAATCCCCCCTATGGAATTGTTGAAACGCAAAATGTTTGTGAACCAAAGTCCATTATGATAGAGTAGGGAGTCGTGAAGGCGCCCCGGAGTTGACTTTGACCTTAAAAGTCCCAGAAAACAGTTGCCTCCACAGTTTGTTTTTTCCCTTATGACTGTGTTTTTCTACTTAAAATAATTTACTGTATTTATTTTAATAGTTGATCTCTTTCCTGATCCTTATTTTTAAAAGTAAATATAATACTGGTGCTGTAAATATCTTTAGTTTTGCTAAGTATTTTACAGTGCATTGAGTGCTCCATGGTAATTAGAAACTTGAAAAGTTCTTTTTTTATTGAAGTCTGATTTACATGTCAGCATCAATTGTATACTGTAATAATTCAATATCTGTATATATTACACTATGTCTTGAAAGTTTTGATTAAATTTATTAGTTGAATTATATGTTGTCTTTACCATTTACCCATCCAAACCCGCCCCCCCCCAACCACATATGATTTATAGAAGAAAGAATGACAGGGATATGGTTTGCCTCAGTTTACTATGGTGACAATGTTTCATTTTGCCTTCTTCCTCTCTGTTTTGACTTTGCCTTGTCCCTACCCGGCTGAGGTGTTGTTGGCTGAGGGGCTCTGTGTCCTTAGCATCTATGACGTTGGCCGGTTGTTTTCCTAACTGTGGGTGATTCTAGCTACTCATTCTGTTTGCTGGTTCCTGAAGCTACAGCTGCACCCCTAGTCTTTTGTTTCTCACGTAGAACATGCTGCAGATGTGCTCACAGAACATTTTAAACAGCATACTTAGGCTGGCTTCTTCAGAAACTGATAAAATTACCCAAACAATTTTATGCTCCTCTGAAGAACAAAGGGAAGGCAAAACCAGAAAAATGGATCAAACGCATTCACTGTGGAAGATGTCTCAGAACTTTAACAGAGCATATGAACAGTGGTGTTCAGTGACTTTGAGGGGCCATGTTCTCCAATGATGAGAACTGAATGAAAACAGCTTGCTCAAGGCCTGTGTACTGTGTCTTATTGTAATTAGTTTTTACAGTACTACTGGATCTTAGACCAGATTTGCCACTGCTATTTGTGCAGAGAAGTTGATCAAATTGTTTGGAAATATCTAGGGACAGGTTTATTGAGGTCATGAACATGTGTTATTAGGTGAAAGAGGCTTATTTAAAGTGTAAATATTTATGTAAGATACAGTCTTTGCTCAGGGGACCTTGGGCACTGTGGCCAAGACTGGTGTGGGACCTTTTAAGGCTGAAGGACATTAAAAGCATATTCGAAGATAAGAGGACTTTCCAGTGGTTGATAGAATATTAGAACTGAAGGACTTTTAGAAATCATGTACTTCTCCCATCTTCTTATATGAACATGGTAACTGTAAGTGTGACTTCCCCAAGGTCACTCAGAAATTTGGCAGAAAGTCAGGTATAAATATCTTTCCTCAAAGTCTGGTAATATTTTTTCATGATAGGACATACACACTTACACTGTTTTAAGCAGATCAAATATAGTTTTACTTGTATTAGTTTAGTGCTTATTGTTTATTGATGTAATTCTAAGGTGTTTAATCTGATTTTCTCTGTGTTGTATATTTTAATCTACTAGAGACAGGAAAAGAAAAAACTTCTTTTTTGCACTTCAATTTTTCATTTTTTATTAGTACTGATTTGAAACTTTTCATAATATAAGTAATACACACTTATTGAAAAAAACTAGAAAATATAGATAAGGAAAAGGAGAAATCTAAATTCAGTTAGAAGCTAGGTCCAATCTCCAAGAGAAAACCACTAATTTATATATATTTATATTCTCTTTCCAATAAAAGTGGGCTCATATTTAACATACTATTTTTATGCTTTATGTTTTCATGTAACTATTATATGATCACTTTTCATGTGATTAAGCATGCTTAGAATAACACTTTCATCAGGACTACAAAATAACCTGCCTTATTCATCTTATATTTTGGCTGTTTTACTTACTGTCAGTTTTTCAACACTTTCAGAACAAATTTTTTTTGTAAATATTCAGAAGTGAAAATCCATAAATTGTACCTTTATACCTAGTTATTTCCCTTGTATTTTCAGAAGTAGACTTCTTGAATCAGAGGATACACATATATGTTAGATTTTGATACACGGTGGGCCCACCGCCAACACTTTTTATTACCAATTTCAAAATTTGTGGTTTATATTCAATGCTGCAGGACTTGAAAATCTGGCCAAGATGAAAAGATCTATTTTACAAAAGCAATCCTCTCCAGCAAGATATGTAGGGTGACGTATCTTAAGATATGTAGGGTGACATAGACTTAAATGTGATTCCCACAGCAGGATTGTAATTTCCTGAAATACATTAAATGGGTGACATCAATCAGACACAGATGATAGATAGGTTCAAGATAGGTGTCTCCTCATCTCTGTCCTTCAAAGGCAAGAGATGATGATTCTAAAGTTAGCAGTGGCATCAGCAGGTATCTTTTATTACATCTTCACACCTCCTTACCAGAGCTCTTTGACTCATGCTTGCCATATCTGGGATGTAAACTGGATATTTGATTCTATAAGACCTTGGAAGTCTTCAGATGTTAGCTATAAAGCACATACCATCACTACCTAGAAGAGACTGTGATTCTCTTGTTTGCTTTCTTTGTGTATTTTTTTTAAGTTCTTTTTATTTGGACCATTGTTTAAAGTCTGTACTGGATTTGTTACAATATGACTTTCGTTTTATGTTTTGGATTTTTCTGCTGCAAGGCATGTGGGATCTTAGCTTCCCAACCAGAGATAGAATCTGCACCCTTTGCCTTGGAAGGTGAGGTCCTAACCACTGGACCACCGAGGAAGCCCCTGTGGCTGCCTGTTGATATGAGAATAAGTAGCAGTCATTGTTAAAATTCGGTTTACTTAAGTGGCTAGATGTGTATAATGAAAATACTAAATTTAGTGAGATTTGCCTATACCTTTAAAAAGTAAGATTATACCTGCTTATTTTCTTTTCTGTATATTATATGGGCATGCTTAGAATAACACTTTCATCAGGACTACAAAATAACCTGCCTTATTCATCTTATATTTTGGCTGTTTTACTTACTGTCAGTTTTTCAACACTTTCAGAACAAATTTTTTTTGTAAATATTCAGAAGTGAAAATCCATAAATTGTACCTTTATACCTAGTTATTTCCCTTGTATTTTCAGAAGTAGACTTCTTGAATCAGAGGATACACATATATGTTAGATTTTGATACACGGTGGGCCCACCGCCAACACTTTTTATTACCAATTTCAAAATTTGTGGTTTATATTCAATGCTGCAGGACTTGAAAATCTGGCCAAGATGAAAAGATCTATTTTACAAAAGCAATCCTCTCCAGCAAGATATGTAGGGTGACGTATCTTAAGATATGTAGGGTGACATAGACTTAAATGTGATTCCCACAGCAGGATTGTAATTTCCTGAAATACATTAAATGGGTGACATCAATCAGACACAGATGATAGATAGGTTCAAGATAGGTGTCTCCTCATCTCTGTCCTTCAAAGGCAAGAGATGATGATTCTAAAGTTAGCAGTGGCATCAGCAGGTATCTTTTATTACATCTTCACACCTCCTTACCAGAGCTCTTTGACTCATGCTTGCCATATCTGGGATGTAAACTGGATATTTGATTCTATAAGACCTTGGAAGTCTTCAGATGTTAGCTATAAAGCACATACCATCACTACCTAGAAGAGACTGTGATTCTCTTGTTTGCTTTCTTTGTGTATTTTTTTTAAGTTCTTTTTATTTGGACCATTGTTTAAAGTCTGTACTGGATTTGTTACAATATGACTTTCGTTTTATGTTTTGGATTTTTCTGCTGCAAGGCATGTGGGATCTTAGCTTCCCAACCAGAGATAGAATCTGCACCCTTTGCCTTGGAAGGTGAGGTCCTAACCACTGGACCACCGAGGAAGCCCCTGTGGCTGCCTGTTGATATGAGAATAAGTAGCAGTCATTGTTAAAATTCGGTTTACTTAAGTGGCTAGATGTGTATAATGAAAATACTAAATTTAGTGAGATTTGCCTATACCTTTAAAAAGTAAGATTATACTTCCTAATATAAAAACATTTTTAAGGAAAAAAAATGCACACATGTATTTATTTTATGCAATGATAATCTTTCACGTTTTGGTGCCTCATAGACTACAGACTCTTTGGTTTTCTTGGATAAGAAATAATTGAGCTAGTTTCAAGCATGTTGTTTTGAGATAATGATGTTTTGTGATAATAGTTGTAGAGAGTTTCCAGCATGATGTTTCTGCATAGAAATTAACTCCTATCTCTGTTTCTGAAACAATCTAAGCATTCAAGGGAAAATATTTGTTTTATATCATATGTGATTAAAATCATTCATTTTGTAAATTATAAAATATCTCCAAAGGTAAGATTTTTTACAGCTAAATATTTTGTTATCAAAGTAAGTATTTATATAACTTTAAATTATGCTGTGACTCAATGTACATTTAAAACTATTTTACCATCTTTACCATATATCTCAAGTGTCGGTTAGCTCATTCTTTGAAATAGGCAGCTATTGCTTTCAATTTTTATATTTTGTTTACAGGTTGCATTTATTTTGATTAGCAGATTCTGGTATAGGTCTAGAAAAATGTTCAAATTTGATTAATACTTTTGTGGGATAATGTGGATGTTGTACTTCATAACTATACCCATATGAGTAAATATTACTATGTCCAATGAGCTTAGTCTACTGGAAAAACAGAAAGGAGGGTAATGCAATATCGAGGACAGCACAGGACAGGTCTGCCTTGATGGAATGTAGAGAAATGGGAAATAATTTTTTAAAGTCTAGAGTATAGATGACTTCTAGCTCAGGGCTGACTTGGGTATTGGCTGTTCAAGAAGAAGAAAGTGAAAGTATGAGTCTCTCAGTCATATCCAACTCTCTGTGACCCCGTGGACTGGTTCCACCACCAGGCTTCCCTGTCTATGGAATTTTACAGGCAAGAGGTAGCACCCTTTGCCTTGGAAGGTGAGGTCCTAACCACTGGACCACCGAGGAAGCCCCTGTGGCTGCCTGTTGATATGAGAATAAGTAGCAGTCATTGTTAAAATTCGGTTTACTTAAGTGGCTAGATGTGTATAATGAAAATACTAAATTTAGTGAGATTTGCCTATACCTTTAAAAAGTAAGATTATACTTCCTAATATAAAAACATTTTTAAGGAAAAAAAATGCACACATGTATTTATTTTATGCAATGATAATCTTTCACGTTTTGGTGCCTCATAGACTACAGACTCTTTGGTTTTCTTGGATAAGAAATAATTGAGCTAGTTTCAAGCATGTTGTTTTGAGATAATGATGTTTTGTGATAATAGTTGTAGAGAGTTTCCAGCATGATGTTTCTGCATAGAAATTAACTCCTATCTCTGTTTCTGAAACAATCTAAGCATTCAAGGGAAAATATTTGTTTTATATCATATGTGATTAAAATCATTCATTTTGTAAATTATAAAATATCTCCAAAGGTAAGATTTTTTACAGCTAAATATTTTGTTATCAAAGTAAGTATTTATATAACTTTAAATTATGCTGTGACTCAATGTACATTTAAAACTATTTTACCATCTTTACCATATATCTCAAGTGTCGGTTAGCTCATTCTTTGAAATAGGCAGCTATTGCTTTAAATTTTTTATATTTTGTTTACAGGTTGCATTTATTTTGATTAGCAGATTCTGGTATAGGTCTAGAAAAATGTTCAAATTTGATTAATACTTTTGTGGGATAATGTGGATGTTGTACTTCATAACTATACCCATATGAGTAAATATTACTATGTCCAATGAGCTTAGTCTACTGGAAAAACAGAAAGGAGGGTAATGCAATATCGAGGACAGCACAGGACAGGTCTGCCTTGATGGAATGTAGAGAAATGGGAAATAATTTTTTAAAGTCTAGAGTATAGATGACTTCTAGCTCAGGGCTGACTTGGGTATTGGCTGTTCAAGAAGAAGAAAGTGAAAGTATGAGTCTCTCAGTCATATCCAACTCTCTGTGACCCCGTGGACTGGTTCCACCACCAGGCTTCCCTGTCTATGGAATTTTACAGGCAAGAACACTGGAGTGGGTAGCCACTCCTTTCTCCAGGGAATCTTCCTGACCAGGGATTGAACCCAGATCTCCTGAATTGCAGGCAGATTCTTTACCATCTGAGTCATGAGGGAAGCCTGACTATTAGAGAGTTCTGGGTAGTTATTAGGAAGAATGAAAGTCCTGAGTACCTGCCTGGGTAAGTGTTTGCCCATGTTAAAACCCATATCTCACTTGACCTTGGTACTCCTTGTCAACCTAGATGTTTGCTCTGGATAACTCTTCCTCTTCCTTTCTGTCTTTTCAATGATAGTTTAGGACCTACTTCTTCCCAGGACAATTTCTATAAAATCCAGTGACCTTTAAGCCACCAGCGTCATTCTGGATTCTCTCGACTACTCATCACTTTCATAATCATTGCAGCCTCAATTTTTATAGGTAGAATATGTGTCTATGCTGTTTCCCTTCTTAAATCGTAATCATGCAGCTGTGACCAAGCCTAATGATGACAATTCCCTGAAACACTAAGTAAAAGAATCATGCAGCCGAGCATTTCTAAATAAACATAGTACCAAGCAGAATTTTATACCGACTTTTTTTTTTTTTTTAATTTTGGCCTCTTTTATTAGTTTTTTATTTATTTTCATCTATCTTTATTCTTTTTTTTTTAAATTTATTTTATTTATTTATCTTTTTTGGGGGTTGGGGTGGGGAGGGAGGGGGACGGGCGGGCCACTTCTATTGGTCTTTTCTCTATTTTCATCCGTCTTTGTTCTTTGGCCCGTGTGGGCCTCCCATCGTGGTGGCCTCTGTTGTCACAGAGCACCGGCTCTGGGCGCATGCGCTCCAAAGCTCCGGCTCGGTAGTTGGGACACATCGGTCCAGCCGCTCCGCGGTACGTGGGATCTTCCCAGGCCAGGGATCAAACCGGCGCCCCTTGCACTGCAAGGCGGTGTCCTTACCCACTGGACCACCAGGGAAGCCCTATCTTTATTCTTTGACCTGTGTGGACCTCCCATTGCAGTGGCCTCTCCTGTAGCAGAGCACTGGCTCTGGGCACATGTGCTCCAGAGTGCTGGCTCTGTAATTGGACACACCAGTCCAGCCACTCTGAGGCATGTGGGATCTTTCTGGGCTAGGAATTGAACCGGTGCCCCATTGCACTGCAAGGCGAACTCTCTACCCACTGGACTGCCAGGGAAGCCCTTTATACTGACTTAACTAGTAAGTTGAAAATATTTCTATTAGTTGGACTAAAAGGAAGTAGAGGAAGAAGAAGATTAGTCAGAGCATTTAGATAGGTCTTGAAGATTTGCTGAGCATTATACTGAACATTTTTGTTTTACACATTACCTCCTACAATCCATGACTGCTAATGTGGGAGAGAAACACTTTTACATTCATTTTGGAATTTAAAGAACATAAATAGTTATTTTCTGATGAGACTCAGAGAATTCAGACCCTTGGTCTAGGACACATAATTAGTGAGAGGAAGGATTGGAACAAGAACACAAAAATGTGTGATAGGAAACATTCATTTTCTTAGCTAATACTAGTATCTTCATATCCATTTTCTCCTGGCCTGATTCTAATGATATACAGTAATGCTTTCCAACCTCTTTCCTTGTTTTTTATGATAACTGAGATTGGAGTTTTTTTTTTTTAGATAACTTATCTAAAGGTTATCTTAATAACTTTATTTTCTTTGATTTTATTTATTTTTAATTTTGGTTGTGCTGTGTCTTCATTGCTGTGTGGGCTTTTCTCTAGTTGTGGAGAGTGGGGCTATTCGTGTTTGCAGTGTGTGGATTTCTCATTATGGTGGCTTCTCTTGTGATGGAGCACAAACTCTAGGCTAAGGGGACTTCATTAGTTGTGGCAGGTGGGTGGTAGTGGTTCCCAGGCTCTGGAGCACAGGCTCAGTAGTTGTGGTGCACATGCTTCGTTGCTCTGTGGCATGTGGGATCTTCTTGGACCAGGGATCAAACTATGTCTTCTTCACTGGCAGATGACAATGGCTCATTTAGCTCTGAGCCACGAGGGAAGTCCCAAACATCTTTTCTTATTTTAAATTTTCCAGGCTCTGGCTGATGCTGGAAGTTGCTATTTCAGTAATTGATTCTACTGTATTGGATTGAGAATTTTAGGAGGTGTGATCACACAGTGGGTTCTTTACTCACCTGATCTAAAAATATAGGACTATTGCCTTTTTAACCTGGAAAGGACTCTAAGGATCAGTGTATTCTTTAAGGCCATAGGGCCCTTCTTTGTGTCTCTACCCACTGGACTGCCAGGGAAGCCCTTTATACTGACTTAACTAGTAAGTTGAAAATATTTCTATTAGTTGGACTAAAAGGAAGTAGAGGAAGAAGAAGATTAGTCAGAGCATTTAGATAGGTCTTGAAGATTTGCTGAGCATTATACTGATACATTTTGTTTTACACATTACCTCCTACAATCCATGACTGCTAATGTGGGAGAGAAACACTTTTACATTCATTTTGGAATTTAAAGAACATAAATAGTTATTTTCTGATGAGACTCAGAGAATTCAGACCCTTGGTCTAGGACACATAATTAGTGAGAGGAAGGATTGGAACAAGAACACAAAAATGTGTGATAGGAAACATTCATTTTCTTAGCTAATACTAGTATCTTCATATCCATTTTCTCCTGGCCTGATTCTAATGATATACAGTAATGCTTTCCAACCTCTTTCCTTGTTTTTTATGATAACTGAGATTGGAGTTTTTTTTTTAGATAACTTATCTAAAGGTTATCTTAATAACTTTATTTTCTTTGATTTTATTTATTTTTAATTTTGGTTGTGCTGTGTCTTCATTGCTGTGTGGGCTTTTCTCTAGTTGTGGAGAGTGGGGCTATTCGTGTTTGCAGTGTGTGGATTTCTCATTATGGTGGCTTCTCTTGTGATGGAGCACAAACTCTAGGCTAAGGGGACTTCATTAGTTGTGGCAGGTGGGTGGTAGTGGTTCCCAGGCTCTGGAGCACAGGCTCAGTAGTTGTGGTGCACATGCTTCGTTGCTCTGTGGCATGTGGGATCTTCTTGGACCAGGGATCAAACTATGTCTTCTTCACTGGCAGATGACAATGGCTCATTTAGCTCTGAGCCACGAGGGAAGTCCCAAACATCTTTTCTTATTTTAAATTTTCCAGGCTCTGGCTGATGCTGGAAGTTGCTATTTCAGTAATTGATTCTACTGTATTGGATTGAGAATTTTAGGAGGTGTGATCACACAGTGGGTTCTTTACTCACCTGATCTAAAAATATAGGACTATTGCCTTTTTAACCTGGAAAGGACTCTAAGGATCAGTGTATTCTTTAAGGCCATAGGGCTTCTTTGTGTCTCAAAAAATACCCAATTAAAAACTGGTGTGAAAATAAGGAGTCAAAAGTCTTTCTTCTCAATATAGATCTAAAAACATCACCTTATTGTTATTATCAATAGTATAGAAATACAGTATTATATTGCGTTTGTAGGCATGCTGGCCAATGCAGTTACTTGTTTGTTGTATCTTATATGAGGTAACAGTGAGTATTATATTTTTTTTCTTTACCACATCTTATTTTCTTCCAAATGAAATATGACTCAGCCAATTCTAGTCAAGTAATGCCTCCATTGTAATAATTTACAATATTAAAGACAATTCCCCACCATCATGGTATAGAATGTAATACTAAGTATTTCTGAAATGCTACCCGTGGAGAAAAATACTGATGGTTGCAGAAAGATATCATCAGAGACTGGGCCAAATTAACCAACACAGTAATTTCCTTCTGAATGCAAACATCCTTCACTTAAAAGAAAGATCTATTTCCTACTGTTATAAACATATCCTTCCCTAGAGCAGGCTTGATAATTAATGCCACATATTCATGGTGAGAAATGTGTATGAGTTCAGTCTTAAATGCTCTCATGCATTTTAGATGTCAATAAAATGAATAGTCTTTATTATTTCTGAATGATAACTTGTTCCTGGACACTGCTATTTTGCAGGAGACGATGACTACATTGGCCCATAATGAAATATTACAGGAACAGGCCTTAAGCATTTGTAAGACACCCTTAGCTCTGAATCAATGCAGTCAGAGCAACATATCTGTGGCATGTGGGATCTTCTTGGGACCCCAGGGATCAAACTATGTCTTCTTCACTGGCAGATGACAATGGCTCATTTAGCTCTGAGCCACGAGGGAAGTCCCAAACATCTTTTCTTATTTTAAATTTTCCAGGCTCTGGCTGATGCTGGAAGTTGCTATTTCAGTAATTGATTCTACTGTATTGGATTGAGAATTTTAGGAGGTGTGATCACACAGTGGGTTCTTTACTCACCTGATCTAAAAATATAGGACTATTGCCTTTTTAACCTGGAAAGGACTCTAAGGATCAGTGTATTCTTTAAGGCCATAGGGCTTCTTTGTGTCTCAAAAAATACCCAATTAAAAACTGGTGTGAAAATAAGGAGTCAAAAGTCTTTCTTCTCAATATAGATCTAAAAACATCACCTTATTGTTATTATCAATAGTATAGAAATACAGTATTATATTGCGTTTGTAGGCATGCTGGCCAATGCAGTTACTTGTTTGTTGTATCTTATATGAGGTAACAGTGAGTATTATATTTTTTTTCTTTACCACATCTTATTTTCTTCCAAATGAAATATGACTCAGCCAATTCTAGTCAAGTAATGCCTCCATTGTAATAATTTACAATATTAAAGACAATTCCCTACCATCATGGTATAGAATGTAATACTAAGTATTTCTGAAATGCTACCCGTGGAGAAAAATACTGATGGTTGCAGAAAGATATCATCAGAGACTGGGCCAAATTAACCAACACAGTAATTTCCTTCTGAATGCAAACATCCTTCACTTAAAAGAAAGATCTATTTCCTACTGTTATAAACATATCCTTCCCTAGAGCAGGCTTGATAATTAATGCCACATATTCATGGTGAGAAATGTGTATGAGTTCAGTCTTAAATGCTCTCATGCATTTTAGATGTCAATAAAATGAATAGTCTTTATTATTTCTGAATGATAACTTGTTCCTGGACACTGCTATTTTGCAGGAGACGATGACTACATTGGCCCATAATGAAATATTACAGGAACAGGCCTTAAGCATTTGTAAGACACACCCTTAGCTCTGAATCAATGCAGTCAGAGCAACATATAAGGGCACAAGGTACATGCTTGAGGAAATCCAACCCCTGCCCTTGCTTCCACTTACATTCTCATAAATCAGTCAAGGTGAATATCCTAAACTCAGTTAGAAGGAAAAAAAAAATTTAAAGACAATGTTCCTCTTTCTTTGGCTTGCAAGACCAGGTCCTCTATCCATGGTCACCCCTGCTTTCTAGACACAGCTTTTGTTTGTTTTTCAGAAAGTCTCCAAGGGCTTGACTTCTGCGGGCGAATTTGTTACATATTACGAGAGATGGACATGTATTCTTACTCCATGGCACATTAAAAACATGAGGCTGGCACAATAGGTATGGGTACGAGCAGTTAGTTTGTGTGATGGAAAGAATTATCTATAGAATAGAAAAGTAAAATAGGACTACTGATTTCATTTCCAACATATGAAGAGCTTGGAAGTGGTTCCTCCTGTCTTTATAATGATGAAGTGAAATGCATTTAAAAGTGGTGACTTTCCATGGGCCCATCAGAGATGCAGGGCAAGCTCCCACTTTGAATTTTGGTGAGATGGGAAAATCCAGAGTCAAAGCTGAGATCTACTCTCCTGAAGTGAAAGCTGTTGGAGCCATAATATGGGAGGGACACTTAAAGTGTGATTTTGAGGAAATGCTGGAGGCTGAATATGAACTAGGATGAGAGCGAGGAACATGTGGAGTTGCAGCTTTATGGGTCTTTGGTAAGCTTTAAACCCCTGGAACCCAACTCGTCTCATGGGAAAGATCCAAGAAAGATCCTCTGGCATGGAAAGAGGAAGAGTAATCATGGTGAAATAGTCCTAGAGACTTGTCCATAAAAAAGGCATATGCTTGAGGAGAAAAGAGTCGGTCAGTTGTGTCCCACTTTTTCCAACCCCGTGCATTGTAGCCCGTCAGGCTCCTCTGTCCATGGGATTCTCCAGGCAAGAATCTGGAGTAGGCAACCATTCCCTTCTCCAGGGGATCTTCCCAATCCGATAGGGGAACCAAAAGTTCCTGGACTTGGCCCATAATGAAATATTACAGGAACAGGCCTTAAGCATTTGTAAGACACACCCTTAGCTCTGAATCAATGCAGTCAGAGCAACATATAAGGGCACAAGGTACATGCTTGAGGAAATCCAACCCCTGCCCTTGCTTCCACTTACATTCTCATAAATCAGTCAAGGTGAATATCCTAAACTCAGTTAGAAGGAAAAAAAAAATTTAAAGACAATGTTCCTCTTTCTTTGGCTTGCAAGACCAGGTCCTCTATCCATGGTCACCCCTGCTTTCTAGACACAGCTTTTGTTTGTTTTTCAGAAAGTCTCCAAGGGCTTGACTTCTGCGGGCGAATTTGTTACATATTACGAGAGATGGACATGTATTCTTACTCCATGGCACATTAAAAACATGAGGCTGGCACAATAGGTATGGGTACGAGCAGTTAGTTTGTGTGATGGAAAGAATTATCTATAGAATAGAAAAGTAAAATAGGACTACTGATTTCATTTCCAACATATGAAGAGCTTGGAAGTGGTTCCTCCTGTCTTTATAATGATGAAGTGAAATGCATTTAAAAGTGGTGACTTTCCATGGGCCCATCAGAGATGCAGGGCAAGCTCCCACTTTGAATTTTGGTGAGATGGGAAAATCCAGAGTCAAAGCTGAGATCTACTCTCCTGAAGTGAAAGCTGTTGGAGCCATAATATGGGAGGGACACTTAAAGTGTGATTTTGAGGAAATGCTGGAGGCTGAATATGAACTAGGATGAGAGCGAGGAACATGTGGAGTTGCAGCTTTATGGGTCTTTGGTAAGCTTTAAACCCCTGGAACCCAACTCGTCTCATGGGAAAGATCCAAGAAAGATCCTCTGGCATGGAAAGAGGAAGAGTAATCATGGTGAAATAGTCCTAGAGACTTGTCCATAAAAAAGGCATATGCTTGAGGAGAAAAGAGTCGGTCAGTTGTGTCCCACTTTTTCCAACCCCGTGCATTGTAGCCCGTCAGGCTCCTCTGTCCATGGGATTCTCCAGGCAAGAATCTGGAGTAGGCAACCATTCCCTTCTCCAGGGGATCTTCCCAATCCAGGAATAGAACCCAAGTCTCCTGCACTGTGGATTTCTTTACTGTCTAAGCTACAGCTTTACCAGAGCCTTTTCCTAAGGGCATCCTTATTCCAGCTAGTTTTTTGGTCTCACCTAAGGGGAGAAAAGTTATTCCATAAGAAGCAATCTATACCATGTGAAGGTCACAGCCAAGGGACCTAAGCATGCTAAAAACAGATTTAATTATCAGATTACATAATGCTTCCCTTCTCCCACACTTTATCAGCACACTAACCAGGCTCCAATGTAGCGAGAATGGAGTATAATGGAAAGAGCTGTAAAATGCAGATTGTCCCTGAAGACAGTACTCAGGGAAATCCGAAGTCAACAGGGAAGGTAAAAAGGATAATAGAGGATATTGAATTCGCTGGACCCTACATGTATAGCAAACATGAGTTCAACAAATCTGGCTTAAAAAATTATAAAACATGCCAAAAAGCAAGAAAAATGCAGTCTAAAGAATTAAAGCAAGAATCAAATTTGAGTGCAGCATAGATATTGAAATTATCAGGGTTTAATATAACTATGATTAATAAGTTAAAGATTAAAGGAAGAAGCAGACAATATATATGAATATATAAGTAATGTTAAGAGAGGGAAAGTCTAGGAAAGAAAAAGGAAGTGTGAGAAATCCAACAAGCAGAGTATCTTTGATGCACTCAACAGTAGATTGGACATACCTGAGTAAAGAGGTAGTGAGAGCAAAGATAGGTGAATAGAATAAAAGGGTCAATAGAATAAAAATAGATCAATAGTATGTTGAAAGGAAAACGGGGAAAAGATCCAAGGCCATCCAAGAACTATGAGACAACTGTGAAAAAACCCCAAAAGCAAAAAACAGCATATGCTTAATTGAAGTACGAGGTAGAGAAAAAAGAAGAAATATATGAAGTCATAATGGCTGAGAACTATCCAAAATTAATCACAGACCTTAAACCAAGATCTAGGAAGCTCAGAGAATACAAAGAAGGAGGATTACTGCATATCCTCCTTCAAAAAAGAAAAAATTAAGAAACTGCATTCAGACATATCGTATTCAAGCTGAAGATATTTTTAAAAGAAGTATAACTGATATGCTAAAAGAGGAAAAAAATGAAATCATGAAATACTTATCCAAAACTGGAAAGATGTAAAAAGAGGGGACTAAGAAGAAAAAAATAAATGCATAATTAGAATGAGTATGATAGATATTAATGTTAATAAACACTTTAAATGTTTATATGCATCAATTGAAAAGATAAATTGTTGGACTGAATAAAAAAAATAATTATCTATCAGTAAGATAATGACAGCAGCTATGGCAAATAATCTTTACAATTTCAGTGACTTAACCTGACAGGAGTTATCTTCTTGCTCAGAAGATATCTTAGTGTCAGGGACCAAGGTCTTCTACACAGTGTTGGAGACCAAGGTTTTTCTATTGCATGGCTTCGTCTTCCCAAGTACTTCATAAATTATGTATCCAGGTGATACAAAGGGGAAAGAAAGAGCGAAGGGTAAGAATTCATAATTCGCGAATTTTTCTCTAAAATAACTTAAGAGAATGACAACTTAATTAAAAGACATTTATGTATTTTTAAAGATAAGGTATTAACCACTAGGGCTTAGAGGGAAATATCCTATGAACAACAATTTATAGCACTCTGTTATATAAATGTATATTTTAATCCCTAAAATGAAAATGTAGCATTTTGGATACATTTGCCAAAGAGAACTTGCGATTTAAATAAACATGGAAGAAACACTCTTGAATCATGTTTAAAAATATTCTTTGGACAATTTTTAGAAACCAGTTTTAATAATTTTTTAAAAAATTTTACAAAATAGTTTTATTTTAAATGTTAAAAAATGGACCAATTTGGTAAATGTCTAAACTTAAATTGTTTTAAATGAAAATGCTGTTCTAAAATACCTACCTCTCTTCTAAGTTTATGACCCCTTGTTTCCATTTAGTTACCACATATTTCCGTGTGATTGGTCTAGAAGATGATTACATTCACATGTCTTAAATTTAAAATGAAAGAACACATCAGGGTCTCCACTAATCGATATTGTAAAGAAACCAAGATCTAGGAAGCTCAGAGAATACAAAGAAGGAGGATTACTGCATATCCTCCTTCAAAAAAGAAAAAATTAAGAAACTGCATTCAGACATATCGTATTCAAGCTGAAGATATTTTTAAAAGAAGTATAACTGATATGCTAAAAGAGGAAAAAAATGAAATCATGAAATACTTATCCAAAACTGGAAAGATGTAAAAAGAGGGGACTAAGAAGAAAAAAATAAATGCATAATTAGAATGAGTATGATAGATATTAATGTTAATAAACACTTTAAATGTTTATATGCATCAATTGAAAAGATAAATTGTTGGACTGAATAAAAAAAATAATTATCTATCAGTAAGATAATGACAGCAGCTATGGCAAATAATCTTTACAATTTCAGTGACTTAACCTGACAGGAGTTATCTTCTTGCTCAGAAGATATCTTAGTGTCAGGGACCAAGGTCTTCTACACAGTGTTGGAGACCAAGGTTTTTCTATTGCATGGCTTCGTCTTCCCAAGTACTTCATAAATTATGTATCCAGGTGATACAAAGGGGAAAGAAAGAGCGAAGGGTAAGAATTCATAATTCGCGAATTTTTCTCTAAAATAACTTAAGAGAATGACAACTTAATTAAAAGACATTTATGTATTTTTAAAGATAAGGTATTAACCACTAGGGCTTAGAGGGAAATATCCTATGAACAACAATTTATAGCACTCTGTTATATAAATGTATATTTTAATCCCTAAAATGAAAATGTAGCATTTTGGATACATTTGCCAAAGAGAACTTGCGATTTAAATAAACATGGAAGAAACACTCTTGAATCATGTTTAAAAATATTCTTTGGACAATTTTTAGAAACCAGTTTTAATAATTTTTTAAAAAATTTTACAAAATAGTTTTATTTTAAATGTTAAAAAATGGACCAATTTGGTAAATGTCTAAACTTAAATTGTTTTAAATGAAAATGCTGTTCTAAAATACCTACCTCTCTTCTAAGTTTATGACCCCTTGTTTCCATTTAGTTACCACATATTTCCGTGTGATTGGTCTAGAAGATGATTACATTCACATGTCTTAAATTTAAAATGAAAGAACACATCAGGGTCTCCACTAATCGATATTGTAAAGAAAGAATGAAGATAATTCAATAAATTCATTAGATATTAGCAAAGGAGAAGAAACAAACAAAAATGACACAACACAAAACGATCAAGTGATCCAAGTGTATTAAACATCTCAGTAGATGTAAACCAATTAATCATATGACCAGTTAAAGCACAGACTTTCTATTTTTAATTTATGTACTTCTTTGTGAGAAATGGCAAAATAGCGAACAGAAAGGCTGAAAGTAAGCAAATGGAAAAGCATTTTAGTCAAATACTACATTAATATCACAACAAATAAACTTGAAACCAAAAAGAGATTGCTAGAGATAAAGAGGATCATTTTTTAAAGGATAAATCTATTTCCTGAGAATATGTAGCAGTTTCAACCTGTGTGAAACTAACAAGACATCCCCAAATCCATGAGGCAAAATTGAAATAATTTCAAGATGAAATGAACAGATTTATATGGAAGATTTTCATACAACTCTGTGAAGTATTGGAATCAAGCATGTATATAAATTTAATATACATACAGACAGACTGAATAATACAATGAACACATTTGGTCTAATGTATATTTAGAAAATCTCTCACCCAGCAATACAGAGTAGAGAGATCATTTTTCAAACACTCATAAAACTAATACAAAAACTGACCCTAGACCAGGCTACAGAGCCAATCACAACAAACACCAGTGAATACCTAGGATGTTGTCTGATCATTGGCAATAGCATTTGACAGCAATATATTTTGAATAGATGGATATCACATATATTTTGAATTTTAAAGCAACACTCTCCAACATATTTATTGAATGTAATAATGAAGTTTAGATGATGATGAAGGTGGCAGGTAATTTCAGTGGAGGGCTTGGGATGGGTTGTGTACTATACCTTGTGCACTGTATACACATCATAAAACCTTAGCAGTAGGTTCTACTGCTGTTCTTATTATTCTGCTGGTAAGGAAATTAAAGCATAGCTCTAATGAAGGATGGAGCCAAGATTGAAAGCCCAGATAATTTGACTTCAGTTACTACGCTTTAGACCATGACAAAGTGAAGAAATTTAAATGAAAGTTAGAATTAAGCAACAGGGAAACACTACATATCAAAACTCATGGAAGGCAGCTAAATGGCATGTAGGGAGTTTTATCTTAAGTTCATATAATTGTACTGGAGACACATTGAAAATTAGTGTTTTTTCTATGAGTTCAGCACTAAAAGAAAGAGAAAGCAAAGTACATTCAAGAAGTAAACTCAGGATATAAACTCAGGAAATAAAAAGGACAGAACAAAAACATTCATTAAATATAAGAAGCATAGACCTAAAGTCTTTTTCTTTAAGGAAATTCTTCTGACAAAACTGAATTTTAAGAAGGCAGTACAAATATTATTAATTAAAAAGGACCATGAGTATATGTAAACATAACTATTAAAAATAAAGATTAGAATATTAAAAATTTTATACAAATACTTGAGTGAACTAGCCAATTTTACAAAAGACTGTATGACACCAAAATTGTCAGAAAAGAAATTTAAAAAGGAATCAGTCTAAAACCATTGTCACTTACTTGGTAAGACAGGAATCTCCTCACAAAATGAGACAATTTTTAAGTATAGGTTTCACTAAATTTTCAAAGGATAGATAATGTCTAGTTTGGACACACTTTCAAGGAATACAGAAGTTTTCCAACTTACCAAAAGATATCAGAGACAGATAGAGAGGAAGAAGTAAATATAGTATGGGCCAATGTCTTTTGTAAGCAGAAATGCAAAACTCAAAGGAAACAGTAACACAACAAATATTATCTATTTCTATAAAATAAATAACATCTAATTTTCAAAATGTACAGATGACTGTTTTATAATTGACACACTTAACTTGTTTTCAGTAACAAAGTTGCATAATGATGAAAACATTGCCAGACATCTGTTTTCAAAATTTTGTCTTGATAGCAGGAATTATTTTCCAAAACAATGATTTTCTCACTTCTTATTCAAAATACCTCTTTTACATTGGGACATATTAAGGGTGTGTATGTGTTTAAATACTGCTAAGCAAGCATTTTTAATCATAGAAACATTCAGAAATTTGGAACAGCTTTATTTTTCTTTTTAAATAGGAGAAAACCATGTAACTCATCTTCAAATGAAGCTCCAAGTTACTACGCTTTAGACCATGACAAAGTGAAGAAATTTAAATGAAAGTTAGAATTAAGCAACAGGGAAACACTACATATCAAAACTCATGGAAGGCAGCTAAATGGCATGTAGGGAGTTTTATCTTAAGTTCATATAATTGTACTGGAGACACATTGAAAATTAGTGTTTTTTCTATGAGTTCAGCACTAAAAGAAAGAGAAAGCAAAGTACATTCAAGAAGTAAACTCAGGATATAAACTCAGGAAATAAAAAGGACAGAACAAAAACATTCATTAAATATAAGAAGCATAGACCTAAAGTCTTTTTCTTTAAGGAAATTCTTCTGACAAAACTGAATTTTAAGAAGGCAGTACAAATATTATTAATTAAAAAGGACCATGAGTATATGTAAACATAACTATTAAAAATAAAGATTAGAATATTAAAAATTTTATACAAATACTTGAGTGAACTAGCCAATTTTACAAAAGACTGTATGACACCAAAATTGTCAGAAAAGAAATTTAAAAAGGAATCAGTCTAAAACCATTGTCACTTACTTGGTAAGACAGGAATCTCCTCACAAAATGAGACAATTTTTAAGTATAGGTTTCACTAAATTTTCAAAGGATAGATAATGTCTAGTTTGGACACACTTTCAAGGAATACAGAAGTTTTCCAACTTACCAAAAGATATCAGAGACAGATAGAGAGGAAGAAGTAAATATAGTATGGGCCAATGTCTTTTGTAAGCAGAAATGCAAAACTCAAAGGAAACAGTAACACAACAAATATTATCTATTTCTATAAAATAAATAACATCTAATTTTCAAAATGTACAGATGACTGTTTTATAATTGACACACTTAACTTGTTTTCAGTAACAAAGTTGCATAATGATGAAAACATTGCCAGACATCTGTTTTCAAAATTTTGTCTTGATAGCAGGAATTATTTTCCAAAACAATGATTTTCTCACTTCTTATTCAAAATACCTCTTTTACATTGGGACATATTAAGGGTGTGTATGTGTTTAAATACTGCTAAGCAAGCATTTTTAATCATAGAAACATTCAGAAATTTGGAACAGCTTTATTTTTCTTTTTAAATAGGAGAAAAACATGTAACTCATCTTCAAATGCTCCAACTTTTTAAAAAAAAACTACCATGAGACAACCAGTCTCCATACAGAATTTAAGATTTTTATGTCAGTTTCTCACTTTAGTATAGATTAACATAAATGTTTTTCTACTCAATGTAACAATCCTGAAATTTACTATCACATAATCCCTAAAGCCCTCTGATTTATAGGCTTAATGATGGAACCGGTTTCAATCTTTATATAAAATGCTAGTAAACTTAGTTGCTTTCCTCTTTTTTAAATGAAAAGTGAGTAAAAAAGGATGACCTGATGATCCTCTGGAATGTGAGTTCCCCATGTTAGGAACTGCTTTGAGGAGAAAAGGTAGTCAGAAACCTTTCCTCTTTAGGTATGGGTCGTGTGGCTAGCTGTCAAGAGAGGTTTTAGGATAACTCCCCAAAGAAGGGAGTAAGATATTCTACCTCTGTTTTCAGGAATCATGATTTCAACCAGAAGAGTCAGCACTCCACCGTCCATGCCATATAAAGAACACTGGTCTGATGAATTTCTTTTTTTAAAACAATTTTATTAGAGGATGATTGTTTTACAATATTATGCTGGTTTCTGCCATACATCAATGTGAATCAGTCACAGGTATACATATGTCCCCTCTCTCTCGAGTCTCCTCCCATCTCCCACCCTATCTCACCGGTCTAGGTTGTCATAGAACAACGGGCTTGGCCTCCCTGTGCCCCACAGCAGATACCCCCACCGGCTATCCCTTTTCTATAGGGCAATTTTTTTATACAACTAAAAAAAATATATCTATTTCTATAAAATAAATAACATCTAATTTTCAAAATGTACAGATGACTGTTTTATAATTGACACACTTAACTTGTTTTCAGTAACAAAGTTGCATAATGATGAAAACATTGCCAGACATCTGTTTTCAAAATTTTGTCTTGATAGCAGGAATTATTTTCCAAAACAATGATTTTCTCACTTCTTATTCAAAATACCTCTTTTACATTGGGACATATTAAGGGTGTGTATGTGTTTAAATACTGCTAAGCAAGCATTTTTAATCATAGAAACATTCAGAAATTTGGAACAGCTTTATTTTTCTTTTTAAATAGGAGAAAAACATGTAACTCATCTTCAAATGCTCCAACTTTTTAAAAAAAAACTACCATGAGACAACCAGTCTCCATACAGAATTTAAGATTTTTATGTCAGTTTCTCACTTTAGTATAGATTAACATAAATGTTTTTCTACTCAATGTAACAATCCTGAAATTTACTATCACATAATCCCTAAAGCCCTCTGATTTATAGGCTTAATGATGGAACCGGTTTCAATCTTTATATAAAATGCTAGTAAACTTAGTTGCTTTCCTCTTTTTTAAATGAAAAGTGAGTAAAAAAGGATGACCTGATGATCCTCTGGAATGTGAGTTCCCCATGTTAGGAACTGCTTTGAGGAGAAAAGGTAGTCAGAAACCTTTCCTCTTTAGGTATGGGTCGTGTGGCTAGCTGTCAAGAGAGGTTTTAGGATAACTCCCCAAAGAAGGGAGTAAGATATTCTACCTCTGTTTTCAGGAATCATGATTTCAACCAGAAGAGTCAGCACTCCACCGTCCATGCCATATAAAGAACACTGGTCTGATGAATTTCTTTTTTTAAAACAATTTTATTAGAGGATGATTGTTTTACAATATTATGCTGGTTTCTGCCATACATCAATGTGAATCAGTCACAGGTATACATATGTCCTCCCTCTCTCTCTCGAGTCTCCCTCCCATCTCCCACCCTATCTCACCGGTCTAGGTTGTCATAGAACAAAGGGATTGGGCTCCCTGTGCCACACAGCAGATACCCCCACCGGCTATCCATTTTCTATAGGGCAATGTATATTTTTCTATGCTACTCGCTCAATTCATCCCACCCTCTCCTTCCCCACTGTCTCAAGTCTCTTCTCCATGGTTGCCTCTCTATTGCTACCCTGCAAATAGGTTTATTAGTATCATCTTCATAGTCATGATAGATACTTAAAATGTATCTATCCTGCAGAGGCACTGTGCGACGGCCTGGAGGAGTGGGAGAGGGGGGATATGCATAGGACTAATCTGGGATCATACATATCTGTAAACAACAAAGCTCTGTAAAAGTAAAAAGGCAAATAAAAAGTAAAAAAAAAAAATGTTTTGAAGTATTAGATTTTGAGGCTTTTCTTGAAAGAGTTCTAGACACAGAAATGCATTATGTTCATTCCAACTAATTTAAACACCAATGATAGATTCATTATGAAAGATATAACATACAGCCTTGATTATAGGGCCGCATTTTAAGTGATAAGGCTGAAACGCTGCTTACAGAAACTGCCTTATTCAAGTTTCTGAGATCTAGCTCAGTGCTAGTTGAAAGAGCATGGCTTTTAGACACACTAATAGAGATTTCAGCTGCTGTGACATCGAGCTCCTTGAAGGACTTTTTGAAAGAAACATCTTTTTCTATTTTAACAGTGGATCTGGACTCCCTAAAAATGAGTTATACATTAGAATGTCATTTACTTTTATTTGCCTTCATTAGTGCTGGTATTGCAAACAATTTGTCCGAGTGGAAGAAAAGAAGAGACTGAAGTCCTTCAATAACCCCTCTCATTAATTCTTTGTGCAAACAAACTCTAGTTTGGGATAAAGCAAGATAACCTAATGGATGTTTTGTAGAGGATGTGCAGTCACTTTGTTTACCAGTTAAGTTTTATCAAATAAAATGGACCAAGAAAAGCCAAGAAAAGTTTGCAGTTCTATAAATCTCAAGCTATATTTTGAACATTCCTGAAACACCCCATCTCCAGGCTTCAGCTTTGAATAGATTTATAAGAGTCAAAGGTCACAGTTCTTGCAAACAAAGGAAACTGCATAGAGTTTTTGTTTATTTTCTGTGTCTTAAAAAAAATCAAATATGGCCATCAAGGACATAAAACACTAATGCTCAACTACAAGTGGCAGAAAAAGAGCCTGTGGGTGTTTTTGTTTCCTTGGTTACATGTGTAACAAAAACAGATGCAGAATAATTTTCACATTTCCTCTGCCTTGTTGTAACCAAGATTTTAGTACATTAGTTTTAAATAATTGAGGAATTCCAACAAGCATCTGCAAGGAGGAAGCCAGTCAATTCAGTTGCTCATGAACTTAGGGATAAGGACAACACAGCCTGTGGCTTGTATAGCAAAAAGATTTCTTTTTGGCTTCAGGTTGATGGGCATCCATTTTGCTTCTGAGATTTCTGGTTATTAGGTCTTGGAACTTTGGAAAACTTATGCGTTTATGGAGACGTTTCTTCCTTATCTGTAGCAAAATTGATAGCTTCTTTGTCTCATAGTGTTATTGACAGGATTATGAAAAATTATCAGGAACCTTCTTTTCCACTTTATTTTTGTTCTTTAAAGTTAAAAAATAATATGAATTGAAGGTCTCATAATAGTGTTCTGCAGCCACGAATTCTTCCTCTCTTAGAATCGCCTCACCTAGATCCCTGCTCCGGGCTGGCTTGCCTGTTTTGGCTGGGTGAGATGGGAAAACCCACCACAGTGGCATCAAGATGAGCTGCTATGTTCTCTTACCAGTATTGGTCAGCGCTTTCTATTGTCTTTAAGTATCATGTTAGAAGACCCAGCTGGTATTGCAAACAATTTGTCCGAGTGGAAGAAAAGAAGAGACTGAAGTCCTTCAATAACCCTCTCATTAAGTCTTTGTGCAAACAAACTCTATTTTGGGATAAAGCAAGATAACCTAATGGATGTTTTGTAGAGGATGTGCAGTCACTTTGTTTACCAGTTAAGTTTTATCAAATAAAATGGACCAAGAAAAGCCAAGAAAAGTTTGCAGTTCTATAAATCTCAAGCTATATTTTGAACATTCCTGAAACACCCCATCTCCAGGCTTCAGCTTTGAATAGATTTATAAGAGTCAAAGGTCACAGTTCTTGCAAACAAAGGAAACTGCATAGAGTTTTTGTTTATTTTCTGTGTCTTAAAAAAAATCAAATATGGCCATCAAGGACATAAAACACTAATGCTCAACTACAAGTGGCAGAAAAAGAGCCTGTGGGTGTTTTTGTTTCCTTGGTTACATGTGTAACAAAAACAGATGCAGAATAATTTTCACATTTCCTCTGCCTTGTTGTAACCAAGATTTTAGTACATTAGTTTTAAATAATTGAGGAATTCCAACAAGCATCTGCAAGGAGGAAGCCAGTCAATTCAGTTGCTCATGAACTTAGGGATAAGGACAACACAGCCTGTGGCTTGTATAGCAAAAAGATTTCTTTTTGGCTTCAGGTTGATGGGCATCCATTTTGCTTCTGAGATTTCTGGTTATTAGGTCTTGGAACTTTGGAAAACTTATGCGTTTATGGAGACGTTTCTTCCTTATCTGTAGCAAAATTGATAGCTTCTTTGTCTCATAGTGTTATTGACAGGATTATGAAAAATTATCAGGAACCTTCTTTTCCACTTTATTTTTGTTCTTTAAAGTTAAAAAATAATATGAATTGAAGGTCTCATAATAGTGTTCTGCAGCCACGAATTCTTCCTCTCTTAGAATCGCCTCACCTAGATCCCTGCTCCGGGCTGGCTTGCCTGTTTTGGCTGGGTGAGATGGGAAAACCCACCACAGTGGCATCAAGATGAGCTGCTATGTTCTCTTACCAGTATTGGTCAGCGCTTTCTATTGTCTTTAAGTATCATGTTAGAAGACCCAGCACTGGTGGTGGCCTGTGGCTTTCCTTGGCCTTATCTGGAGAATGAACTTACAATGGCAGTTGCTCTGCTACTGAGCCTTTAGCTTTTCAAATGAATCAAAAGTAAGAAGTGCAAAGGTCATCACTATTCTGTACTCAAAATGAATATAAGTAGTTTAGCTTCTCTGGATTTTTCAAAGTATCCATTTTGCTTTTAACTTTAAATAACCAAGTTACTCATAATACCTGCTTCTGAGTAACTTTAAATCCTCTCTGTTTCTTCACAGTTAATTATTAATTCACAAATATTGCTTGTGAATCAAAGGTATTTATAACTACTTTTTTCATGTATTTCAGAAAAAGTTATTGATTTTATGTTCATGTAGCTATTAACAACAACAACAACTCAGAACATTAGTATTTGGAAAAGCTTCTGTCTAGAATGAATACAGCTTTTGGTCACAGGTGATTCATCAAAATGTCCTACTTTCTTTTGCAATCGTCTCCATTTGCTTCATCTTTGTTTTAAGCTAGTGTATAACAACCTTCTGTTATTAGTACCCTTAATTAGGGAGCTCGAGGTACCTTTGGTCCATTTCCTTCAGGTTTTACTTAATTGCCAACCAGCCTGGGAGATGGAGATTTGGGAAGTCTGGGCTCTGATTTCAGAGTGGTCCAGGCTGTAAAACATTGTGCTCATCCTATTTAGAGAAAGTAACATCCTTAGGGCAGAGGTCCTAGAACAGATTTTTAAGACTGCAGCCAAATGCTTAAAACAATGAGTCCTAGAATGACTTAAATCTTCCTGAACTAGAAGCTTCCCAGGATTAGACAGACACTAAAGCTGAAACACACAAAGCAGAGTCCATTGGTAATTAATTTCTCTAAGAGTATCTCCTATAGCATTTCAGTTAGACAACTTTCCAGTCGATTACATCCTGATTATGGGCCACCGTAGTTGGCTCTCACCCAAAGACATATCAATGCCTCTTGATTTCTGTAGCTCAAGAAATAAAATAAAAATTAAAATGTTCGTGTAACACTGGATTTAGCACTTGACAGAACTTACATAATATGATGGCATCATGTTTGCGTGCATGCTCTGTTGCTTCAGACATGTCCAACTCTATACAACCCTATGGACTGTAGCCTGCCAGGCTCCTCTATCCATGGGATCCTCCAGGCAAGAATACTGGAATGGGTTGCCATGCTGTGCTCCAGGGGATCTTCCTGACCCAGGGACTGAAGTTCCGGCATCTCCTGCATTGGCAGGTGGATTCCTTTAACTCCTGAGTCACTGTGGAAGGCCCTAATGGCATCAGCTATCACCATATCTTCTTAGGACATTAAGGAAATGGATGTTAATTTTTGGAATAGTTCTAAGTCTCTAAGAATTAACAAGCTGTACAAGAATGAGGGATCAGCAAAAGTGAGGACTGTTTTGTTCATAAAGTGGCACTAGTTGTTGGTGAAATACTTTGATCCCAGGGGAGATGTCTTCCTAAGACAAGGATTTGTTCCCCACAAGACAGAGGTAGTGCTGACTGGTAGAGATTAACTTCTGGACTCAGAGAACATGCCATAAAACTAAGAGGATTCTGGTTTCTGATCAAGAGAGCAGATTTTTTCAAAAACTTAAATGGTCCTAAGGGAGCTCGAGGTACCTTTGGTCCATTTCCTTCAGGTTTTACTTAATTGCCAACCAGCCTGGGAGATGGAGATTTGGGAAGTCTGGGCTCTGATTTCAGAGTGGTCCAGGCTGTAAAACATTGTGCTCATCCTATTTAGAGAAAGTAACATCCTTAGGGCAGAGGTCCTAGAACAGATTTTTAAGACTGCAGCCAAATGCTTAAAACAATGAGTCCTAGAATGACTTAAATCTTCCTGAACTAGAAGCTTCCCAGGATTAGACAGACACTAAAGCTGAAACACACAAAGCAGAGTCCATTGGTAATTAATTTCTCTAAGAGTATCTCCTATAGCATTTCAGTTAGACAACTTTCCAGTCGATTACATCCTGATTATGGGCCACCGTAGTTGGCTCTCACCCAAAGACATATCAATGCCTCTTGATTTCTGTAGCTCAAGAAATAAAATAAAAATTAAAATGTTCGTGTAACACTGGATTTAGCACTTGACAGAACTTACATAATATGATGGCATCATGTTTGCGTGCATGCTCTGTTGCTTCAGACATGTCCAACTCTATACAACCCTATGGACTGTAGCCTGCCAGGCTCCTCTATCCATGGGATCCTCCAGGCAAGAATACTGGAATGGGTTGCCATGCTGTGCTCCAGGGGATCTTCCTGACCCAGGGACTGAAGTTCCGGCATCTCCTGCATTGGCAGGTGGATTCCTTTAACTCCTGAGTCACTGTGGAAGGCCCTAATGGCATCAGCTATCACCATATCTTCTTAGGACATTAAGGAAATGGATGTTAATTTTTGGAATAGTTCTAAGTCTCTAAGAATTAACAAGCTGTACAAGAATGAGGGATCAGCAAAAGTGAGGACTGTTTTGTTCATAAAGTGGCACTAGTTGTTGGTGAAATACTTTGATCCCAGGGGAGATGTCTTCCTAAGACAAGGATTTGTTCCCCACAAGACAGAGGTAGTGCTGACTGGTAGAGATTAACTTCTGGACTCAGAGAACATGCCATAAAACTAAGAGGATTCTGGTTTCTGATCAAGAGAGCAGCTCTTTAAGTGGTCTACAACAATTTTTATTTTACGTGCCAAAGAATACAATGCTGAATATGGAATGGTTCTTGCTCTAAATACTTTTTAAACTGTGTGGAGGCAGCAAAGAATTAATCTTTCCCCTGGACATTCCTTCTGGATACTCAAATAGTCATGGTAATGGTGGAATGTGGGGCAATTATTTTTCCATCATTTGGGTAATTCTCGTTGTGGGAGAAGTCAGCTATATATTTGGTTACGTCCCTAGCATACAGAAGGGATGTTCATTCAAGATATTTAGAATTTATTTTTCTCCTGGCCCAGGTCATCTTTTACTATGACTTCCTCCTCATTCCTAGACTCTGTACTTTGGAAGCTTTGAAACATCTTTGTCATAGCATTCATAAGTCAGTATTACAGTTATTTATGCATGCCCATTTTTGTCAACTAGACTCTGAACTCTTCCAGCATTGAGACCATGTATTGTTTGTGTCATTTTGATAGGCTTTATTCTATTGTCAAATATATAAGTAGAGTTGGCTATTTGTAATAAAGGAAGTCTGACTATTTCATCCAAGAAAAATTTATGAGGAAACTATAATTTGTTATTCTTTCTTCAAATGTATAGTTTAATAAACAACAAAGTTCTACTGTATAGCACAAGGCATTATAGCCCATATCCTGTGATCAACCATAATGGAAAATTATATGAAAAAGAATGTATGTATGTATAACTGAATCACTTTGCTGTATAGCAGAAATTAACACAACATTGTAAATAAACTATAGTGCAGTCAAATAAAATTTAAAAATGTGTAGTTATTGACAATTCATTAGGTGAGATGGCATTTTCTTAGTGGGAGCTGGTATAGCTTTTGTCTTTTAAGACTGTAATATTGAGGTTTTATCATGTAAAATGTAAGTACATGCTCTCTGGAACTTTTCTAAATTAAGTAGCTTATTCTTGGATTCTTGGCTTAAATAATAAGTAACTGTAGCATTTTTTTTTGAGTCTTGGTAGAGATTAACTTCTGGACTCAGAGAACATGCCATAAAACTAAGAGGATTCTGGTTTCTGATCAAGAGAGCAGCTCTTTAAGTGGTCTACAACAATTTTTATTTTACGTGCCAAAGAATACAATGCTGAATATGGAATGGTTCTTGCTCTAAATACTTTTTAAACTGTGTGGAGGCAGCAAAGAATTAATCTTTCCCCTGGACATTCCTTCTGGATACTCAAATAGTCATGGTAATGGTGGAATGTGGGGCAATTATTTTTCCATCATTTGGGTAATTCTCGTTGTGGGAGAAGTCAGCTATATATTTGGTTACGCCCCTAGCATACAGAAGGGATGTTCATTCAAGATATTTAGAATTTATTTTTCTCCTGGCCCAGGTCATCTTTTACTATGACTTCCTCCTCATTCCTAGACTCTGTACTTTGGAAGCTTTGAAACATCTTTGTCATAGCATTCATAAGTCAGTATTACAGTTATTTATGCATGCCCATTTTTGTCAACTAGACTCTGAACTCTTCCAGCATTGAGACCATGTATTGTTTGTGTCATTTTGATAGGCTTTATTCTATTGTCAAATATATAAGTAGAGTTGGCTATTTGTAATAAAGGAAGTCTGACTATTTCATCCAAGAAAAATTTATGAGGAAACTATAATTTGTTATTCTTTCTTCAAATGTATAGTTTAATAAACAACAAAGTTCTACTGTATAGCACAAGGCATTATAGCCCATATCCTGTGATCAACCATAATGGAAAATTATATGAAAAAGAATGTATGTATGTATAACTGAATCACTTTGCTGTATAGCAGAAATTAACACAACATTGTAAATAAACTATAGTGCAGTCAAATAAAATTTAAAAATGTGTAGTTATTGACAATTCATTAGGTGAGATGGCATTTTCTTAGTGGGAGCTGGTATAGCTTTTGTCTTTTAAGACTGTAATATTGAGGTTTTATCATGTAAAATGTAAGTACATGCTCTCTGGAACTTTTCTAAATTAAGTAGCTTATTCTTGGATTCTTGGCTTAAATAATAAAAGATCAACTTGTATTTGCATTTTGTTTTGTTTTGCAGTCTTGGTGTCATGACGGTTTTTAGTGAGCATTCCATGCAGGATTCTAATTATCGCATACCAGTCTTTGCTTTACATAGATTATTGTGTTGACTTTATGAGGTAAATACAGTTTTAATTCTAATTTTTGGGGGTGAAGAAACTTTGAAAGATTGAATAATTAGCGAGTCATAGAGCTGGTAAGTGGTCTGGCTGGATGCTAAAGCCCACTCTTTTTAAACAATGGACTGTGTCACTTTTTCTTTTTGGCTTCTCTCATTGCTGCCTGTACCCCTCAATATCTTGGCCTCTAGTGCTATTCTACCCTGTGGCAGAGCGGAATGAAGGGCTTAGGAGATCTGGGTACATGTAGAGTGCACCAGAGGTTAGCATCACAGACCATGCTTACTGCTGCACTCAGCCAGGAGGTGTTGGCAGTTTTTAGGACTGTGATGGGCTCGTCTCAACAGGGCAGCCAGTTTAAATACACAGCAAAGAGACCACACCCAGGGAGGGTTTTCTGTCTAAGCGACCTTGTTCATGGCTCTGGGCCACTGGTGATCCTTCTCATCAGTCAAATATTAAATTTCCTTTTCTGAATTTTTTGGTAAGCCTGTTTGAAGTTTTCCCCTCTCCACATTTTATACGGTGGTAAAAATTTCAAGCTCTTCAAAGACAAAGCTGATGTGTGCTTTTAAAATGATATTGTCATCATAATTACATTTGTTGTGCTAATTAGAATTTTCTAAAAAGATTTAGTTACCACTGCAGTTCCTACCCTACCTACCAATTGTCAAAGGATAAGATCAACTCAGTGCTGACACTTTGACTTTTGCAATCTATGTAACAAGTGGTGGATCAGAAATTAGATTACATTTTTTAACTGAAATATACTTGATTTATAATATCATGTCGTCTCAGGTCTCAGCAGTGATTCTGTTATATATACATATTCCTTCTCAGATTCTTTTCACTTATAGGTAATTGCACAATGTTTAGTTTCCTATGCTATACAGTAGGTCCTCACTGGTTATCTATTTTTTTAATTAATTAATTAATTTATTTTTTTACATGTATGTTCCCAGATCATTCATATGCATATCCCTGGACCCTCCCCCTACCCAGTTCCCCCCTTCCCATCCCTCCAGACCATCGCTCCGAGTGGTTGTAGGTACTCCTATTCCCCTAGCACAATGACAATAGCTATCTTTTCCACACATGACAGTATAGGCCTCCATGTTACTCCCTCCATGCCTCCCTCCCACTGTTCAGTCTCCACAATGTCTTTATGTCTATTCTCTGTTTTTTCATGAGTTCACTGTGTGTGTTATCATGACCATCTTACTAGATCCCACATATATGAGTTAGTATACTATACTTGTCTTTCTCTTTTTGACTTACTTCACTTTTTATGATAGGTTCTAGAGTCAGCCACCTCATTAGGACTGACTCTTCTGCATTTCTTTTAACAGCTGAGTAGTATTCCATTGTATATATGTACCAGAGCTTCTGGATCCATTCATTTGTCCATGGACATCTAGGTTGCTTCCATGTTCTGGCTATTGTATAGAGAGCTGCAGTGAACATTGGGGTACAGGTGCCTCTTTCAGTTTTGATTTCATCAGGATATAGGCCTAATAGTGGGATTGCTGGGTCATATGGTGCTTCTATTTTTAGTTTTTTGAGGAATCTCCATATTGTCTTCCATAGAGGTTGTATCAGTTTATATTCCCACCAGCAATGCAAGAGGGTTCCCTTTTCTCCACACCCTCTCCAGCACTTGTTGTCTGTCGATTTTTTGATGACGGCCATTCTGACAGGTGTGAGGTGGTATCTCATTGTGGTTTTAATTTGCATTTCTCTGATAATAAGCGAGGTTGAGCATCGTTTCATGTGTTTTTGGGCCATCTGTATGTCCTCTTTGGAGAGGCGTCTCTTTAGATCTTTTTCCCATTTTTTGATTGGGCTGCTCATTTTCCCTGTGCCGAGTTGTCTGAGTTGCTTGTAGATTTAGTTACCACTGCAGTTCCTACCCTACCTACCAATTGTCAAAGGATAAGATCAACTCAGTGCTGACACTTTGACTTTTGCAATCTATGTAACAAGTGGTGGATCAGAAATTAGATTACATTTTTTAACTGAAATATACTTGATTTATAATATCATGTCGTCTCAGGTCTCAGCAGTGATTCTGTTATATATACATATTCCTTCTCAGATTCTTTTCACTTATAGGTAATTGCACAATGTTTAGTTTCCTATGCTATACAGTAGGTCCTCACTGGTTATCTATTTTTTTAATTAATTAATTAATTTATTTTTTTACATGTATGTTCCCAGATCATTCATATGCATATCCCTGGACCCTCCCCCTACCCAGTTCCCCCCTTCCCATCCCTCCAGACCATCGCTCCGAGTGGTTGTAGGTACTCCTATTCCCCTAGCACAATGACAATAGCTATCTTTTCCACACATGACAGTATAGGCTTCCATGTTACTCCCTCCATGCCTCCCTCCCACTGTTCAGTCTCCACAATGTCTTTATGTCTATTCTCTGTTTTTTCATGAGTTCCCTGCGTGTGTTATCATGACCATCTTACTAGATCCCACATATATGAGTTAGTATACTATACTTGTCTTTCTCTTTTTGACTTACTTCACTTTTTATGATAGGTTCTAGAGTCAGCCACCTCATTAGGACTGACTCTTCTGCATTTCTTTTAACAGCTGAGTAGTATTCCATTGTATATATGTACCAGAGCTTCTGGATCCATTCATTTGTCCATGGACATCTAGGTTGCTTCCATGTTCTGGCTATTGTATAGAGAGCTGCAGTGAACATTGGGGTACAGGTGCCTCTTTCAGTTTTGATTTCATCAGGATATAGGCCTAATAGTGGGATTGCTGGGTCATATGGTGCTTCTATTTTTAGTTTTTTGAGGAATCTCCATATTGTCTTCCATAGAGGTTGTATCAGTTTATATTCCCACCAGCAATGCAAGAGGGTTCCCTTTTCTCCACACCCTCTCCAGCACTTGTTGTCTGTCGATTTTTTGATGACGGCCATTCTGACAGGTGTGAGGTGGTATCTCATTGTGGTTTTAATTTGCATTTCTCTGATAATAAGCGAGGTTGAGCATCGTTTCATGTGTTTTTGGGCCATCTGTATGTCCTCTTTGGAGAGGCGTCTCTTTAGATCTTTTTCCCATTTTTTGATTGGGCTGCTCATTTTCCCTGTGCTGAGTTGTCTGAGTTGCTTGTAGATTTTGGAGATTAATTCTTTGTCTGTTGTTTCATTTGCTATGATTTTCTCCCACTCTGTGGGGTGTCTGTTGAACTTTTTTGTAATTTCTTTTGCTGTACAAAAGCTTTTAAGTTTCATGAGGTCCCACATGTTCATTTTTCTTTTCAGTTCTGCTATTTTAGTTGGTGGATCAGAGAAGATCTTGCTTTGATTGATGTCCTTGAGGGTTTTGCCTATATTCTCCTCTAAGAGTTTGATGGTTTCTGGTCTTACATTTAGGTCTTTAATCCATTTTGAGTTGATCTTAGTGTATGGGGTCAGGGAATGTTCCAACTTCATTTTTTTGCATCTGGCTGTCCAATTTTCCCAGCACCATTTGCTGAAGAGGCTGTCTTTGTCCCATTTTATAGTTTCTCCTCCTTTGTCAAAAATAAGGTACCCATAGGTGCGTGGGTTGATCTCTGGGTTCTCAATCTTGTTCCATTGATCTATAGTTCTGTTTTTGTGCCAGTACCATACTGTCTTGATAACTGTTGCTTTGTAGTAGAGTCTGAAGTTAGGAAGGCTGATCCCTCCAACTCCATTCTTCTTCCTCAGGATTTCTTTGGCTATTCGGGGTCTTTTGTGTTTCCATATGAACTGTGTTATTATTTGGTCTAGTTCTGTGAAAAATGTCAATGGTAGTTGGATAGGTACTGCATTGAATCTGTAGATGATATTTGGTAGTATGGTCATTTTCACAATATCGATTCTTCCGATCCAGGAACATGGAATATCTCTCCATCTGTTTAAGTCTTCTTTAATGTCTCTCATGAGTGTCTTGTAATTTTCTGTGTACAATTCTTTTGTTTCTTTGGGCAGGTTTACTCCTAGATATTTGATTCTTTTGGTTGCAATGGTGAAGGGGATTGCCTCTTTGATTTCATTTTCTGATTTTTCATTATTTGTGTATAGGAATGCCAGTGATTTCTGTGTGTTGACTTTGTATCCTGCAACTTTGCTGAATTCATTGATTAGCTCTAGTAGCTTTGTAACCGTGTCTTTGGGATTTTCTATGTATAATATCATGTCGTCTGCAAAAAGAGAGAGCTTGACTTCTTCCTTTCCAATCTGGATTCCTTTGATTTCTTTCTCTTCTCTTATTGCTGTTGCTAGGACTTCCAGGACTATGTTGAATAGCAGTGGTGAAAGTGGGCACCCCTGTCTTGTTCCTGATCTTAGAGGGAAAGCTTTCAGTTTTTCACCATTAACAATAATGTTCGCTGTAGGCTTCTTATTGAGATAGGTTCCTTCTATGCCCATTTTCTGAAGAGGTTTTATCATAAATGGATGTTGTACTTTGTCAAAGGCTTTTTTTGCATCTATTGAAATGATCATGTGATTTTTGTCTTTCAACTTGTTGATGGTGTATCATGTTGATTGATTTGCGGATGTTGAAGAAGCCTTGCATGCCTGGGATGAACCCGACTTGATCGTGATGTATGAGTTTTTTGATGTGTCGATGAATTCTGTTTGCTAGGATTTTGTTGAGGATCTTGGCATCTAAGTTCATCAGTGAAATTGGCCTATAGGGGGGGGGGTTTTTGTGCCAGTACCATACTGTCTTGATAACTGTTGTTTGATCCCTCCAACTCCATTCTTCTTCCTCAGGATTTCTTTGGCTATTCGGGGTCTTTTGTGTTTCCATATGAACTGTGTTATTATTTGGTCTAGTTCTGTGAAAAATGTCAATGGTAGTTGGATAGGTACTGCATTGAATCTGTAGATGATATTTGGTAGTATGGTCATTTTCACAATATCGATTCTTCCGATCCAGGAACATGGAATATCTCTCCATCTGTTTAAGTCTTCTTTAATGTCTCTCATGAGTGTCTTGTAATTTTCTGTGTACAATTCTTTTGTTTCTTTGGGCAGGTTTACTCCTAGATATTTGATTCTTTTGGTTGCAATGGTGAAGGGGATTGCCTCTTTGATTTCATTTTCTGATTTTTCATTATTTGTGTATAGGAATGCCAGTGATTTCTGTGTGTTGACTTTGTATCCTGCAACTTTGCTGAATTCATTGATTAGCTCTAGTAGCTTTGTAACCGTGTCTTTGGGATTTTCTATGTATAATATCATGTCGTCTGCAAAAAGAGAGAGCTTGACTTCTTCCTTTCCAATCTGGATTCCTTTGATTTCTTTCTCTTCTCTTATTGCTGTTGCTAGGACTTCCAGGACTATGTTGAATAGCAGTGGTGAAAGTGGGCACCCCTGTCTTGTTCCTGATCTTAGAGGGAAAGCTTTCAGTTTTTCACCATTAACAATAATGTTCGCTGTAGGCTTCTCATAGATGGTTTTTATTATATTGAGATAGGTTCCTTCTATGCCCATTTTCTGAAGAGTTTTTATCATAAATGGATGTTGTACTTTGTCAAAGGCTTTTTCTGCATCTATTGAAATGATCATGTGATTTTTGTCTTTCAACTTGTTGATGGTGTATCATGTTGATTGATTTGCGGATGTTGAAGAAGCCTTGCATGCCTGGGATGAACCCGACTTGATCGTGATGTATGAGTTTTTTGATGTGTCGATGAATTCTGTTTGCTAGGATTTTGTTGAGGATCTTGGCATCTAAGTTCATCAGTGAAATTGGCCTATAGGTTTCCTTTTTTGTGTTGTCTTTGCCTGGTTTGGGTATCAGGGTGATGGTGGCCTCGTAGAATGTGTTTGGAAGTGTTCCTTCCTGTGCAATTTTTTGAAAGAGTTTTAGAAGGACAGGCATTAGCTCTTCTTTAAATGTTTGGTAGAATTCGGCTGTGAGGCCATCTGGCCCTGGGCTTTTATTTTTGGGTAGATTTTTAATCACAAATTCGATTTCTGAGCTTGTGATTGGGTTGTTCAAAGTTTCTGTTTCTTCCTGGCTCAGTCTTGGGAGATTAATCCTGTCCAAGAAACTGTCCATTTCTTCCAGGTTGTCCAGTTTGTTGCCATAGAGCTGCTCATACTAGTCTCTTAGAATCCTTTGGATTTCTGCATTATCTGTTGTAATCTCTCCTTTTTCGTTTTGAATTTTGTTGATCTGGTTCTTCTCTCTCTTTTTCTTAATGAGTCTGGCCAGTGGCTTGTCAATTTTGTTTACCTTTTCAAAGAACCAGCTTTTTGTTTTATTTATCTTTACTATTGTTTCTTTTGTTTCTTTCTCATTTATTTCTGCTCTGATCTTTATGATTTCTCTTCTTCTGCTGGCTTTGGGATGCTTTTGTTCTTCTTTCTCCAACTGTTTTAAGCGGAGGGTTAGGTCATCTGCTTCATATTTTCTGAGTTTCTTGAGGTGGGATTGTATTGCTATCAATTTCCCTCTTAGAACTGCTTTTGCAGTATCCCATAGGTTTTGCACTGTCGTGTGTTCATTGTCATTTTCTTCTAGGAATTGTTTAATTTCTCCTTTGATTTCCTCAGTAATCAGTTGGTTTTTTAGGTATGTGTTGTTTAATCCCATGTGTTCCTGTTTTTAGGGGTTTTTTTCTGGTAGTTGATCTCCAGTCTCATTGCATTGTGGTCCGAGAAGATGGTTGATATAATTTCGGTTTTCTTGAACTGACTGAGGTTAGATTTGTGGCCCAAGATGTGGTCTATCCTGGAGAATGTTCCGTGAGCACTTGAGAAGAAAGTGTATTCTTCTGCTTTTGGATGGAACGTCCTAAAGATATCGATGAGGTCCATTTTTTCCAGTGTGACATTTAAGGCTTGTGTTTCTTTATTAATTTTCTGTTTTGTTGATCTGTCCATTGGTGTGAGAGGAGTGTTAAAGTCTCCTCCTATTACTGTGTTATTATTGATTTCTTCTTTTATGTCTGAAAGTACCTGTCTTATGTATTGAGGTGCCCCTGTGTTGGGTGAGTAGATATTCATGACTGTTATGTCTTCCTCTTGGATAGATCCCTTAATCATGATGTAGTGACCTAGATTTTTTCCTTTTTTGGTTGAATTCGGCTGTGAGGCCATCTGGCCCTGGGCTTTTATTTTTGGGTAGATTTTTAATCACAAATTCGATTTCTGAGCTTGTGATTGGGTTGTTCAAAGTTTCTGTTTCTTCCTGGCTCAGTCTTGGGAGATTAATCCTGTCCAAGAAACTGTCCATTTCTTCCAGGTTGTCCAGTTTGTTGCCATAGAGCTGCTCATACTAGTCTCTTAGAATCCTTTGGATTTCTGCATTATCTGTTGTAATCTCTCCTTTTTCGTTTTGAATTTTGTTGATCTGGTTCTTCTCTCTCTTTTTCTTAATGAGTCTGGCCAGTGGCTTGTCAATTTTGTTTACCTTTTCAAAGAACCAGCTTTTTGTTTTATTTATCTTTACTATTGTTTCTTTTGTTTCTTTCTCATTTATTTCTGCTCTGATCTTTATGATTTCTCTTCTTCTGCTGGCTTTGGGATGCTTTTGTTCTTCTTTCTCCAACTGTTTTAAGCGGAGGGTTAGGTCATCTGCTTCATATTTTCTGAGTTTCTTGAGGTGGGATTGTATTGCTATCAATTTCCCTCTTAGAACTGCTTTTGCAGTATCCCATAGGTTTTGCACTGTCGTGTGTTCATTGTCATTTTCTTCTAGGAATTGTTTAATTTCTCCTTTGATTTCCTCAGTAATCAGTTGGTTTTTTAGGTATGTGTTGTTTAATCCCATGTGTTCCTGTTTTTAGGGTTTTTTTTTTCTGGTAGTTGATCTCCAGTCTCATTGCATTGTGGTCCGAGAAGATGGTTGATATAATTTCGGTTTTCTTGAACTGACTGAGGTTAGATTTGTGGCCCAAGATGTGGTCTATCCTGGAGAATGTTCCGTGAGCACTTGAGAAGAAAGTGTATTCTTCTGCTTTTGGATGGAACGTCCTAAAGATATCGATGAGGTCCATTTTTTCCAGTGTGACATTTAAGGCTTGTGTTTCTTTATTAATTTTCTGTTTTGTTGATCTGTCCATTGGTGTGAGAGGAGTGTTAAAGTCTCCTCCTATTACTGTGTTATTATTGATTTCTTCTTTTATGTCTGAAAGTACCTGTCTTATGTATTGAGGTGCCCCTGTGTTGGGTGAGTAGATATTCATGACTGTTATGTCTTCCTCTTGGATAGATCCCTTAATCATGATGTAGTGACCTGCCTTGTCTCTTAGAATCTTCTTTACTTTAAAGTCTATTTTGTCTGATATAAGGATTGCTACTCCAGCTTTCTTTTGATTTCCATTTGCATGGAATATCTTTTTCCAGCCTTTCACTTTCAGTCTATGAGTGTCTCTAGGTCTGAAGTGGGTCTCTTGTAAACAGCATATATATGGGTCTTGCTTCTGGATCCATTCAGCCAGCCTGTGTCGTTAGGTTGGAGCATTTAGTCCATTTACGTTCAAAGTAATTATTGATACGAATGTTCCTATTGTCATCTTCTTAGAAATTTGGGGTTTGATTTGTAAGGCTTCTCCTACTCTTGTATTTATTGGCTATATCAGGCCCTTTAACACTTGTTGTAGGGCTGGTTTTGTGGTACAGAATTCTTTTAGTTTTTGCTTGTCTGTGAAGCTTTTGACTTCACCATCGATTCTGAATGAGATTCTTGCTGGGTAGAGAATTCTTGGTTGGAGGTTGTTCTCTTTTAACCGTTTAAATGTATCTTGCCATTCTCTTCTGGCCTGTAGGGTTTCTGTTGAGAGATCCGCAGTTAAACGTATGGGGTTTCCTTTATATGTTATTTGTTGTTTGCTCCTAGCTGCTTTTAGTAATCTGTCTTTATATTTAGTCTGCGTTAGTTTGATTAGTATGTGCCTTGGTGTGTTTCTTCTGGGGTTTCTCCTGTATGGAACTCTTTGTGCTTCCTGGACTTGGCTGACTATCTCCTTTCCCATGCTGGGGAAGTTTTCAACTATAACCTCTTCAAGAATTTTTTCATAGTCTTTCTTCTCTTCTTCTTCTTCTGGAACTCCTATAATTGTAATGTTGGTGCGTTTAATATTGTCCCATAGGTCTCTGAGGCTATCCTCAGTTCTTTTAATTCTTTGGGCTTTGTTCTGTTCTTCAGCACTTCTTTCCACCATTCTGTCTTCCAGCTCACTTATCCGTTCTTCAGCCTCTGATACTCTACTGTTGAGACCTTCTATAGTATTTTTGAGTTCAGCAATTGAGTTGGTGGTCTCTATTTGCTTATTTTTCATTTCCTGCATGTCTTTTCTCAATGCACTAATTTCCTCTAATATTCTGTTTTCGGTGTTTTGCATCCTCATTAGTAGTGACCTGCCTTGTCTCTTAGAATCTTCTTTACTTTAAAGTCTATTTTGTCTGATATAAGGATTGCTACTCCAGCTTTCTTTTGATTTCCATTTGCATGGAATATCTTTTTCCAGCCTTTCACTTTCAGTCTATGAGTGTCTCTAGGTCTGAAGTGGGTCTCTTGTAAACAGCATATATATGGGTCTTGCTTCTGGATCCATTCAGCCAGCCTGTGTCGTTAGGTTGGAGCATTTAGTCCATTTACGTTCAAAGTAATTATTGATACGAATGTTCCTATTGTCATCTTCTTAGAAATTTGGGGTTTGATTTGTAAGGCTTCTCCTACTCTTGTATTTATTGGCTATATCAGGCCCTTTAACACTTGTTGTAGGGCTGGTTTTGTGGTACAGAATTCTTTTAGTTTTTGCTTGTCTGTGAAGCTTTTGACTTCACCATCGATTCTGAATGAGATTCTTGCTGGGTAGAGAATTCTTGGTTGGAGGTTGTTCTCTTTTAACCGTTTAAATGTATCTTGCCATTCTCTTCTGGCCTGTAGGGTTTCTGTTGAGAGATCCGCAGTTAAACGTATGGGGTTTCCTTTATATGTTATTTGTTGTTTGCTCCTAGCTGCTTTTAGTAATCTGTCTTTATATTTAGTCTGCGTTAGTTTGATTAGTATGTGCCTTGGTGTGTTTCTTCTGGGGTTTCTCCTGTATGGAACTCTTTGTGCTTCCTGGACTTGGCTGACTATCTCCTTTCCCATGCTGGGGAAGTTTTCAACTATAACCTCTTCAAGAATTTTTTCATAGTCTTTCTTCTCTTCTTCTTCTTCTGGAACTCCTATAATTGTAATGTTGGTGCGTTTAATATTGTCCCATAGGTCTCTGAGGCTATCCTCAGTTCTTTTAATTCTTTGGGCTTTGTTCTGTTCTTCAGCACTTCTTTCCACCATTCTGTCTTCCAGCTCACTTATCCGTTCTTCAGCCTCTGATACTCTACTGTTGAGACCTTCTATAGTATTTTTGAGTTCAGCAATTGAGTTGGTGGTCTCTATTTGCTTATTTTTCATTTCCTGCATGTCTTTTCTCAATGCACTAATTTCCTCTAATATTCTGTTTTCGGGGTTTTGCATCCTCATTAGTATAGTTTTTCTGAATTCTCTTTCAGATAGCTTGTCTATCTCCTCCTCTGTCATTTGAAGTGGTGTTTCTCTAGCTTGGTCCTTCATTTGTACAGTGTTTCTCTGACGTTTCATTATTAGGTTAATTTTTGTTTCTTTGTGTGTGCCTGTGTGTATGGAGTTCTTATTCCCACCAGGCTTCTTGGTTGAATTCTCCCTTCCTTTGGGTTTCTGTCCTTGTAGAAGGGTTCAGTGGTTTGTGTCTTGGGTGGTGTTATGTTTTGTTTACAGGTGAATAATCTGTAGTGTTGTATGTTCTTTGATAGTGTGGGGTCTTGGAATCAGGGCTTCCGCTTCGAGGATCCTTGGTTTGATGATTGGTCAGGGGGTGTAGGCTCTATGTCTGGTTTGCTATGGTGTTCCGTGATACTAGTTTACATACTAGCATGTGAGGAACAAGAGGTGCATCCCTGATGGGTGACAGTCATAAAAGCATGCAGATGTTTTCTAACATAATCGTAAGATATACATACATATACAGCAATCCCCACAACTGACCAGTTTTACAGAGATCAGGCACAGGAAATCTTTCTAGCAAATCATGCAATCACAGATGATACTTGCCCGTTGAGTTTTGAATTGATTGAAATAGTTCCTGAATAATAGATCTAGCACAAGGTCCTGGCTTGGATAATTACAATGAGAGCAATTTTAAATTAGGACATGTGCTCGGGGTGACAAGGAGGAGAGTCTATAAGTAATAAAAAGGAAAAGATTCATCTTGGAAGTATTTTATAGGATTAAGTAGCAAAGATTAGTGTGTGTATTGTTTAATGTATTTGGAAGTGAATAGTGGAGACAGGTAGATAGGAAATAATTTATCTAGAGGATATTGGTAGCTAGGAAAATGTTTTACATTTAGAACATAGAGGAAGAAAGCAGTGGGAAAGAGGTCTGATACTCTACTGTTGAGACCTTCTATAGTATTTTGAGTTCAGCAATTGAGTTGGTGGTCTCTATTTGCTTATTTTTCATTTCCTGCATGTCTTTTCTCAATGCACTAATTTCCTCTAATATTCTGTTTTCGGTGTTTTGCATCCTCATTAGTATAGTTTTTCTGAATTCTCTTTCAGATAGCTTGTCTATCTCCTCCTCTGTCATTTGAAGTGGTGTTTCTCTAGCTTGGTCCTTCATTTGTACAGTGTTTCTCTGACGTTTCATTATTAGGTTAATTTTTGTTTCTTTGTGTGTGCCTGTGTGTATGGAGTTCTTATTCCCACCAGGCTTCTTGGTTGAATTCTCCCTTCCTTTGGGTTTCTGTCCTTGTAGAAGGGTTCAGTGGTTTGTGTCTTGGGTGGTGTTATGTTTTGTTTACAGGTGAATAATCTGTAGTGTTGTATGTTCTTTGATAGTGTGGGGTCTTGGAATCAGGGCTTCCGCTTCGAGGATCCTTGGTTTGATGATTGGTCAGGGGGTGTAGGCTCTATGTCTGGTTTGCTATGGTGTTCCGTGATACTAGTTTACATACTAGCATGTGAGGAACAAGAGGTGCATCCCTGATGGGTGACAGTCATAAAAGCATGCAGATGTTTTCTAACATAATCGTAAGATATACATACATATACAGCAATCCCCACAACTGACCAGTTTTACAGAGATCAGGCACAGGAAATCTTTCTAGCAAATCATGCAATCACAGATGATACTTGCCCGTTGAGTTTTGAATTGATTGAAATAGTTCCTGAATAATAGATCTAGCACAAGGTCCTGGCTTGGATAATTACAATGAGAGCAATTTTAAATTAGGACATGTGCTCGGGGTGACAAGGAGGAGAGTCTATAAGTAATAAAAAGGAAAAGATTCATCTTGGAAGTATTTTATAGGATTAAGTAGCAAAGATTAGTGTGTGTATTGTTTAATGTATTTGGAAGTGAATAGTGGAGACAGGTAGATAGGAAATAATTTATCTAGAGGATATTGGTAGCTAGGAAAATGTTTTACATTTAGAACATAGAGGAAGAAAGCAGTGGGAAAGAGGAAAGAGAAAAGAGAATTAGAGGTTTTCAAGAATTAAAATTAAAGTTAAAAAAAATACAATAAAAGTCAAAAAAGTTAAAAATTAAAAAGAGCAGAAAAGATTAATAAGAGACCGAAAAACAAAAGAAAAAACACATAAAACAAATCAAACAAATGAAAAAAACTACAAAAAAAAAACCAAAAAACAAAAAAACACCAAAAAAACCCCCAATAAACAAAGAAACTAATAAACCCCAAACCAGACTAATCAATTGAATAAGCAAAATAGTCCACCACAAACAAGCAGAAGAAAAGGAAAAAAAAAAAGAAAAAAAAAGGGTAAATACTGTCCTTGGTTTTTATCTTCTCGTCTGCCTGTTGGAAACCAATCTGCTCTTGATGGTGGTGTCTTGATGGCGTAGTCTTTCCCTTATAGTGCTGGTTGCTGTGGTTTCTGTTTTTGTGTTCAGCAAAATGAGGGCTTTGCTGCCATACTGGGTGCTGGCTGGGACGGTGGGCTGATCCCAGTCAGTCGGGCGGAGGCCGCGGCGTACGCAGTCCCGTGTTGGAGGGCGGCGCCCCGGCTCTACCGCACACTCGCCTGTAGTCTCCAATCCCTGCTCTTTCCCCGGCTTCCTCCGCTGCTGCTGCAGCTCTAGGGGAGCGCGGGCTCCCCCGCCACTGGCACACGCGCACTGCTGGTTACGTGTCTAAGTCCCAAAGGCGGACGCGAGCTTTCCCGACCAACTCGTGCCCGGTCCCTGGTCAGCAACCCGTGGACGACTTCCCCTCTCCGTTCAGCAAGCCCTCCAGTTGGAGTGGCTGAACTTACCTGCGCCGCGGCTTTCCTCGCGGCGTCCGCGGCTCCTCGCGGCGGCGGGTTCCGGCGGCTCCCGGCGGCTCCCTATCTATTTTTATATATAGTTGTATGTACGTGCTTTTTGATATATGATGTAAGCTGTATGGTCAGCCTGGGCTGGTCCTGATTAAACAAGGATCTTTCTTCCTGGTTCCATGTTGCATGACTATCAGTAAATATTGCTGGGATGTCACCCAGTGCTCATGCTTTGAAGGGAATAAGAAATGAGTGACAAGATCTACCTATGTAATCCATTTAGCATTATTATGAAATGATTCCAACAAACTCTGAATCATCAATAGTTTGGAGGCATATTTTTGCTTGTGCAAACTGACTGTGAAAAGATCACAGGGAGGGCTTCCCTGGTGGTCCAGTGGGTAAGGACACGGCCTTGCAGTGCAAGGGGTGCCGGCTCGATCCCTGGCCTGGGAAGATCCCACGTGCCGCGGAGCAACTGGACCGATGTGTCCAATCACCGAACCGGAGCTCTAGCGTGCATGCGCCCAGAGCCGGTGGTCTGTGACAACAGAGGCCGCCGTGATGGGAGGCCCACGCGGGCCAAAGAACAAAGATGGATGAAAATGGACAAATGAAAGACCAATAGAAGTGGCCCACCTGCTCCCCTCCCTCCCCACCCCAACCTCCTCAAATAAATAAATAAATAAATCTAAAAAAAAAGAAGATCACAGGGAATAATAGATGGTTGAAGTTTGTCATGAGTGGTGTCATGAGCATTTGCAAGATGAATGCCTGGGACGTTTTCACTTTGGTGGACCTACAAAATGCGGACAGGCTTAGCAGAATTGAAAAAATCACATCTGAAACTCAGTTCTCAGTGAACACATTGCAAGGCTCGAGGATCTGAGATAATTAATAGAAATTAATCTTAAACTAGCTGACAACAGTTTGCCAAGAGGCTGCTGACATGAGTTGGTGCTGTGGAAGACAAAGTTGACATGTAGTAAAACTGAATTTAATTCTAACTGCCAAAATATTAGAAAAGTATGCTTATCAAATAGAAAACCACAAGTGAAATACATATATAAAATTACCGTAATGGATTTTACAAAGAATGAAAGCAAACTAAATAATGAACATTTCATAGGAGTCCCTTTAAAAAGTACTGGTTAGATATAGATGTAATTGTTTGGTATGCTACCCTTTCTTACCTATTTACTTTGGAGATTTAACTACCTTATTATAAAACAATTTTATATTTGACATGTGAGAAGATGGGTCAACTTTTCTGTATTGCAACACTTTTTGGTTCATATTTTCAATATGTAATTTCAGTTAGCTAAAACAAATTTTTTTTTATATTGACTTAATGGAACCAGTGTCATGTAAAAAAACAAGATCTACCTATGTAATCCATTTAGCATTATTATGAAATGATTCCAACAAACTCTGAATCATCAATAGTTTGAGGCATATTTTTGCTTGTGCAAACTGACTGTGAAAAGATCACAGGGAGGGCTTCCCTGGTGGTCCAGTGGGTAAGGACACGGCCTTGCAGTGCAAGGGGTGCCGGCTCGATCCCTGGCCTGGGAAGATCCCACGTGCCGCGGAGCAACTGGACCGATGTGTCCAATCACCGAACCGGAGCTCTAGCGTGCATGCGCCCAGAGCCGGTGGTCTGTGACAACAGAGGCCGCCGTGATGGGAGGCCCACGCGGGCCAAAGAACAAAGATGGATGAAAATGGACAAATGAAAGACCAATAGAAGTGGCCCACCTGCTCCCCTCCCTCCCCACCCCAACCTCCTCAAATAAATAAATAAATAAATCTAAAAAAAAAGAAGATCACAGGGAATAATAGATGGTTGAAGTTTGTCATGAGTGGTGTCATGAGCATTTGCAAGATGAATGCCTGGGACGTTTTCACTTTGGTGGACCTACAAAATGCGGACAGGCTTAGCAGAATTGAAAAAATCACATCTGAAACTCAGTTCTCAGTGAACACATTGCAAGGCTCGAGGATCTGAGATAATTAATAGAAATTAATCTTAAACTAGCTGACAACAGTTTGCCAAGAGGCTGCTGACATGAGTTGGTGCTGTGGAAGACAAAGTTGACATGTAGTAAAACTGAATTTAATTCTAACTGCCAAAATATTAGAAAAGTATGCTTATCAAATAGAAAACCACAAGTGAAATACATATATAAAATTACCGTAATGGATTTTTACAAAGAATGAAAGCAAACTAAATAATGAACATTTCATAGGAGTCCCTTTAAAAAGTACTGGTTAGATATAGATGTAATTGTTTGGTATGCTACCCTTTCTTACCTATTTACTTTGGAGATTTAACTACCTTATTATAAAACAATTTTATATTTGACATGTGAGAAGATGGGTCAACTTTTCTGTATTGCAACACTTTTTGGTTCATATTTTCAATATGTAATTTCAGTTAGCTAAAATTTAATTACAGTTTTATTACTGTATTGCTGTGTTTTATTCCTAATAATAATGTACTTCTATATTGAAAGCTGATATGGTGTGCAAATGTTGTTAAATGTATAAAGTGATGGCATAATTTGCCCTTGACCTTGGATCATGGTAGTTGCTAGAACACTGAGGAGGGAGTTTTTTTTTGGCCACTTGGGAGACTACCAAAGGCATTAATTTTAAAACTAGACTGGAGTAATTACCATTACATTTATGTTAGAGGTTAACATTTGTGTTATTTCCTCTTATTGCCTGGCTTTACAGAATGTTATGCCCCACTGCTTTTATTAAATCCAGGTAATAGAGGAAATAACAGTGTTATTAACCTCTAACACTGATGAAAAATTAGTCTTAAGTAAAACATGGTTTAAAATCAGAGCAATTGTGCTAGTCATCTAGCTGGTTCCCCGATGAAGCACAGTAAGGCTTTGTGTGCTCAAGGCATCCATATTTATTATTATAAAAGTAGAAATGGAGTATTATGTGAAATAAATCTCCGGGCAATAGGAATTATATTTTAATACATAGTGTACTCCTACTAATAAATGTTATGGGTTTGTATGACACTAAAGAAATAAGTACTGATTTTTAAAAGTACCACTTTTTTATGTGTGAAAAAAGTTTTGATAACTTGACTACTTTCACAGAAAGAACTTAGAAATTTAATATATAATAATTGGCCCCATCAGAAGTCCTTAGTGTGATGCTTCTAGAGATAAATATGTTTCAGCTGGGTATTGGTGTAGAAAATTTCTCTTTTACATGAATGTTTGCATTTAAAACATTCATTTTTAAAGTGATTTTTGATATTTAGGCAGAGGAATATTTTGCTTCCCTGGTTTTACTATATATACACATGTATAATACATGATTTTGTGGGAAAGTTTATTCCACCTGAGACCACAAAGTAATTGTCTCAGATAATTTTATTTTCATGCCAGTGTGGAAATATAAACTTAATTAATAAGGTTAAGGCAATAATTTATTAAGCAAAATATTTTTATGGAAGAGTTTGATATAGCTTATTTGGTTATAACCCTAAGTGTGATTTATATGTTTTGCCTTATTAATATTTTGTTTAAATTTAATATTAAAACAACACATAGGCTGTATCAAATACAGCATGTCTTTATCTACCTGAGTAACTTTAAAAGGTTTCGTGATAGTTTGACTTTCAAATATACCCTTCTGCTTAACTATTTTTAGTGAATTGCCAAGTTATTTAAAGGTAATTTTTTCTCTTGTGAAATAAAACATGTCTTTTAATTGTAAGCGTATTGTGTCCTAAGCTACACAATGTATTTTTAAAATAATAAAGTATTAAGAGATTTCTTTTTAATCTATTATTTTAACTTAAATATAGAATTCACATAATTGATTAGAATAGGTATCATTATTGAGAGAGATCTTTTTTTTATGTTTTATTCAGAGATTTATGTGGGAGAACATTAATAAATTTGAAAGCATTTTTATGAATTAAATGAAGTCCTTAATCTTTTATAACTATATAAATATGAAATATAATAATACTATTCTGATGACTTATAGTGGAAAAGTGTAAAAACACTATAGTGTTCATAGCACTTCTGTGATATATATCTAATAGAAAACAGTAAAGAAAAATAAACGCTGTACTTCTTAATCTTTAGGTGAATATACATTCCAGTGGCATGAATAGTCCTATGTGAAGACTCAATAACCCATTTATCTTTTAAATTAACAACCACTTCAGTGGTTAAATGAGTATTTCTAAACCAAAAAATTACCCTTTAACATTGCTGACTGGAAGCTTAGTTAGTATCCAAAACAAGCCTGTCGTTAATGAACTTAGTCTCCAACAAAAGGAAACGGAGCCATCAGATCTCAACTATGGATGTGTACGGTTCCCTTATTCTAAACACATTAGTGCCCTGTATTTTCCCACTTAGAGAAGCTTTTGTGTACAGAGCATGTGGCTGTTTAAATGCCCCAGCGGGGCATCCAGAGGCTGTGAAAAAAGGAAAAATTTAAGTTTTCGCATGCCAGTGTGGAATATAATATTAATAAGGTTAAGGCAATAATTTATTAAGCAAAATATTTTTATGGAAGAGTTTGATATAGCTTATTTGGTTATAACCCTAAGTGTGATTTATATGTTTTGCCTTATTAATATTTTGTTTAAATTTAATATTAAAACAACACATAGGCTGTATCAAATACAGCATGTCTTTATCTACCTGAGTAACTTTAAAAGGTTTCGTGATAGTTTGACTTTCAAATATACCCTTCTGCTTAACTATTTTTAGTGAATTGCCAAGTTATTTAAAGGTAATTTTTTCTCTTGTGAAATAAAACATGTCTTTTAATTGTAAGCGTATTGTGTCCTAAGCTACACAATGTATTTTTAAAATAATAAAGTATTAAGAGATTTCTTTTTAATCTATTATTTTAACTTAAATATAGAATTCACATAATTGATTAGAATAGGTATCATTATTGAGAGAGATCTTTTTTTTATGTTTTATTCAGAGATTTATGTGGGAGAACATTAATAAATTTGAAAGCATTTTTATGAATTAAATGAAGTCCTTAATCTTTTATAACTATATAAATATGAAATATAATAATACTATTCTGATGACTTATAGTGGAAAAGTGTAAAAACACTATAGTGTTCATAGCACTTCTGTGATATATATCTAATAGAAAACAGTAAAGAAAAATAAACGCTGTACTTCTTAATCTTTAGGTGAATATACATTCCAGTGGCATGAATAGTCCTATGTGAAGACTCAATAACCCATTTATCTTTTAAATTAACAACCACTTCAGTGGTTAAATGAGTATTTCTAAACCAAAAAATTACCCTTTAACATTGCTGACTGGAAGCTTAGTTAGTATCCAAAACAAGCCTGTCGTTAATGAACTTAGTCTCCAACAAAAGGAAACGGAGCCATCAGATCTCAACTATGGATGTGTACGGTTCCCTTATTCTAAACACATTAGTGCCCTGTATTTTCCCACTTAGAGAAGCTTTTGTGTACAGAGCATGTGGCTGTTTAAATGCCCCAGCGGGGCATCCAGAGGCTGTGAAAAAAGGAAAAATTATTTGGAACAATTTGCATTCGTTCAAGGGCAACGTTAAGTATTTTACAGCTGGTTTATTGCTATTCTTGTGTTGTTTAAGCTGTCTTTCATGTCAAAAGTCCTTTCCTGCTTACAGATCATCAGGAAGCATTCTGCTGCATGCTGTTTGTCCAAGTTCCTCCAGGGCTCTGGGCTTTGATCAGGGATACCATTTGCAATCTGGTTAAAAATAGGAGGCTGCTGAGATAAGCCTGGGTCCTGGCAGTGAGGACCAGTACTTTCCTTTTTTTTTTTTCAACTTTGTTCTCTTGTTTTTTTTTTTAACATGGGAGCACATGATCCCTCACAGAAGAATTGTGTTCAGGAATTAGAGCATGCTTAGAGGTGTAAGGACTTTAAAAGTGAAGAGAGTTTATTAAAGACTCCCATTTCATGAACCCAGGCTCACCATTTCAGTAAGTTCAAGTTTTAAGAAAAGTGGGTGTGTTATTTCCTTTGGGTGTAACCCAACCAATACTTGCTTCTCTTACATTGAAGATATACTACTTGCTGCCTATTTTTCTAGCTTCTACTCCCAAGTCTGACTTTGAAACTAAGGAAATATCTTTTTAGTGGAAACAAATTTGTGATCAAGTTTATTGTTACCAAACCTAGCCTAGAAGAGTTAGAATAGAATTCAAATTACAGTTTGATAATGACCATTATAAGGATCAAGCCAGAAGAAGAATGACTCATATTTTAATTTTCTAGATTACTTATCATTTATCAGTACTTTAAGTTTGTCTGCTTATTGAAAAACAAAAGCATGAGGATTTATTATACATGGTTTCTTGTTTAGTTTCTCTAAGATGAGCATGATTTTATTAATTTATGATGTAGGGGGATGGTGTCTTGTTTGTTATTGTTTGCTTAAGTAGTAAATCAAATATGCTACAAACCATGAAATTAGAGGCCTGTTTGGAAATGAAATATTATCTAGATGGTAAAAATACAGTAACTGTGACTACTAGAATATGAATATGATACTCAGTGTGAAATATTTAGTATGAAATGAAATGTACTAGAAGGGTCTTAGGAGTTTAATGAATTTCTCTGCCAGCAGGCAGGATCATTTATTTGTTCATTTACCCAGACAGAGATTTGTGCAAAGCCAAATCCTATAACATAAAGCAGGATATGAGGGTGCCGTCAAAGAGGTTGAAAAGATGTTTGTTTTAACACCACATCCGCTCTTGGCTGTTTGGGAGCCTGTGTACATATTGCAACAAGAAGGAGAAATGAATCAAAGGGAAAACTGTGGAGATAAATTTGGAGAGTGGGGGTGGAGAGTGAGATGTGAGGTAGAGAAATCAGTTTATATGAATTTCAGGATAAGAGATATTTTGGAGTGTTGCTGAGGCCGTGAGGGATGCAGTTATGCTGGTTGGAGAACTATGTGGTAGGCAGAGTGGTGGGGTGTGTGGGGCTGGGCTGGAGCCTACAGAACTGGACAGGGGTCAGATCATGGAAGATCATACATAATGTGAACAGTGAATTATACTAACATTTAAAAAAATCACAGTGTAATAACATTTGCTGCTGGGTTTGCTGTACCAATTCATGTTTTAAAAATGTCTAGCCTAAAAACTTACATTGAAGATATACTACTTGCTGCCTATTTTTCTAGCTTCTACTCCCAAGTCTGACTTTGAAACTAAGGAAATATCTTTTTAGTGGAAACAAATTTGTGATCAAGTTTATTGTTACCAAACCTAGCCTAGAAGAGTTAGAATAGAATTCAAATTACAGTTTGATAATGACCATTATAAGGATCAAGCCAGAAGAAGAATGACTCATATTTTAATTTTCTAGATTACTTATCATTTATCAGTACTTTAAGTTTGTCTGCTTATTGAAAAACAAAAGCATGAGGATTTATTATACATGGTTTCTTGTTTAGTTTCTCTAAGATGAGCATGATTTTATTAATTTATGATGTAGGGGGATGGTGTCTTGTTTGTTATTGTTTGCTTAAGTAGTAAATCAAATATGCTACAAACCATGAAATTAGAGGCCTGTTTGGAAATGAAATATTATCTAGATGGTAAAAATACAGTAACTGTGACTACTAGAATATGAATATGATACTCAGTGTGAAATATTTAGTATGAAATGAAATGTACTAGAAGGGTCTTAGGAGTTTAATGAATTTCTCTGCCAGCAGGCAGGATCATTTATTTGTTCATTTACCCAGACAGAGATTTGTGCAAAGCCAAATCCTATAACATAAAGCAGGATATGAGGGTGCCGTCAAAGAGGTTGAAAAGATGTTTGTTTTAACACCACATCCGCTCTTGGCTGTTTGGGAGCCTGTGTACATATTGCAACAAGAAGGAGAAATGAATCAAAGGGAAAACTGTGGAGATAAATTTGGAGAGTGGGGGTGGAGAGTGAGATGTGAGGTAGAGAAATCAGTTTATATGAATTTCAGGATAAGAGATATTTTGGAGTGTTGCTGAGGCCGTGAGGGATGCAGTTATGCTGGTTGGAGAACTATGTGGTAGGCAGAGTGGTGGGGTGTGTGGGGCTGGGCTGGAGCCTACAGAACTGGACAGGGGTCAGATCATGGAAGATCATACATAATGTGAACAGTGAATTATACTAACATTTAAAAAAATCACAGTGTAATAACATTTGCTGCTGGGTTTGCTGTACCAATTCATGTTTTAAAAATGTCTATTTGCCTAACTTTCGAAATAAAGCAGAAAACTCTCTAAATTGTTTTGGTGTTTATGCTTGAACATCGCCAAGTGGGTGGAGAAGGAAATGGCAACCCACTCCAGTATCCTTGCTGGGAGAATTCCATGAACAGAGGAGCCTGGTGGGCTATGGTCCGTAGGGTCAGACACGACTGAGTAACTGAGTATGAACTCATCACCAAGTGGGACAGCTTACACTCCACAGACACAATTCTCTGGTTTAATCAGACCAAGCTTTGCATTTCATATTGTTTTATATATAACAGATGTTCCAGTCCATATCTTTAGAATGAGACAGTAGTCTCTGAAAGGGACTCCTTCTTCCTGAAAGTCTAACTCATAAGGGTTTTAAGCTGTTGCGATTACTGCTCTTTTGAGTACCTTGACCTGCAGAACATGCTCCCTTGTCACTTTGCAGTGTCTTAAGATGAACATTCTATATCTCTGTCTAGAAGTGGAAATGGACTTAGGCATACCCGGGAAAAGTATCAGATTTCACTGAAAAGATGGAATATACATTTGCACTAATGTCTGGAAAATCAACTTGCTCCTACATTGTAAAGGACTCTGGGAGGAATCAGTGAAGTTTTTGCAATACCCTTTTACGATATATTCTGGTAAAATCATTTGGCCCCTAAGCCACAGAAGGTTAATTGGATCTCTCCTAATGAGCGACTCCACCCAATCACACATGGTTTGGAAATTTATTTATTAGTTTAAAAGTTGTTATTGTTCAGGCAGTAACATTGAGGTGCTAAATTCAACTCTTTATTGAATTGGATTGTTCTAAAATTGTTAGTTTTATGGCTCCTGTAATGAAAATTATTAAAAATGGGCACTAAGAACCAACTTAAATAAGAAAAATACCTATGTTACTCAAATATGTTTTTTCATCTGCCAGTCTAGAAATAACTTTTGTGTAGATTTGAACCTGCTTTGAGCTTTTGGGACAAGTATAACAGCACTAGACTAAGTATTTCCCATATACCAGAAGTGGCCACTGGGTTGTAATTTTGTTTGTTAAGAGTGGCTCTCACTAACAAGAAAGCTGTAAGAAAAGCAGGAGGAGGGGTGAGGAAGGTAAGGCTTGACACTGTTGTGTCATTGAGCAAGGGAGAGACATGTTTTGCAAATATAGTTCTGTCACTTGCCTCTCCTCCTTTTCTCCTTTATTGTCCCCTAGTTTTGCTTTCTGTTTTCTCTTTTTCTCCTTTGTGGTAAAGATCTACTTATTGCTTATTTCAGAGCTCAAAAATTTCATATATATGGAATATACATATGACTAATCTGGAATTATATGTATCTGTAAACAACAAGACTCTGTTAAAGCAAAAAAAAATAATCCTTGTGATTGTGAAACAAAAATTCAAATATATGTAATTTTCCTTAATGGAACACCTTATTACTTTTTATGTTGGCTGATCTACGAAGTAAAATTTATTTCAAAGAGGCCCTTTGTGTCAGGAATCTGTGTATCTTATGTGGCACCTTGCCAGGAAAGAGGGCGAAAGACACTAAGTAACACTATGGGGCTTCCCCAGTGGCACTAGTGGAAAAGAATCCTGCCAGTGTAGGAGGCATAAGAGACATGGATTCTATCCCTGGATCTGGAAGATCTCCTGGAGGAGGGCATGCCATAAACATTCAACATATAAGATTTTTATATGCTAAGTATCCACAGATATTGGAGAATTCACACATAGAAACCTTTTAAATGTGAAAAATGAAAGCCTAACATGAAGCTCCAATATTGGAAATCATCCCAGCTGACCCAAGGAGGAAATCCTACATCTGTGATGGATTGTATGAAGGACTTCAAAATGCAAGGATCTAGTTTTCTAGTTAGAAACTTAGTTGCTTTGCGACTTAGGGAAAGGCTCAGAGATGTTAATATACCTGAAGAGAGCATGTATCTATCAGGAGAGTATGGATCAGTAATGGACGGCAGAACTCAGGAGAGTTTAGGTTGGCTGTGCCTTTCAGAGACATCACACAGGGCATGAGGGAAATGCTTCCCTGGTGGCTCAGCGGTAAAGAATCCAGCCGCCAAAGCAGGAGATGTGGGTTTGATCCCTGGGTCGGGTAAATCTCCTGGAGAAGAAGATGGCACATTAGTTTAGGATTCTTGCCTGGAAAATCCCATAGACAGAGGAGCCTGGAGGGCTACAGTCCATGGGTCTCAAAGAGTTACACACAACTTAGTGACTAACAAACAACAGAGAATATGAATGATATAACTTATTCATATTTTTGGGAAGAGATACTTGTTGCCTCTAATATGAATATTGTCTAACTACTTCGATTTAATCTTGTTCTATGATCATCAGATTATAATTTGATTTTGATATACTTGCTAATTTAAAAAGAAAAATTTCAGAATATGTGAATAGCTAGGCTTTTGGCAGTTTTATTTTTTTCCTTTTACCTACTACAGTTAAAAAAAAGAAAAACCCAGCACCAAGTATACACAGTCTCTTGCGAATTACATTAGTCCAAGGCATTAATGTGGAGTTCAGACAGCTTTTGTCCCCAGTGTGATCACTGTACACAACATTTTGAACTAGATCCAGGATTTTGATGATTACTATCTGAAGCTTCTTCTGGGACTAAATGACTGATTTGTGCAAGCTGGAATATGTTGCCTATTCCTTTAAGTAGAGTTGGAGATAGTGATGACAAGGGAATTTGGCGGGAAGAAGCCAAGAGGTTACTTGTAGCCGCTGTAACATCGCTAGGTAATAATCAGAGGTGATAGAAAGCATTCCTCTTTGTGTATCACACAAGGTTCACCCCTTTAAGGACACGTATACCAAGAACTCAGCTGAATTCCCTTTTGTGGTTCAAGTCTTCAAACTTTCTATCTAGTTTTCACAAAGCTTTTGTTTCCAGACTTGAGCGTCAGTGAAACTTGAAAATTTATGTGTGGTTTCTGAACCCTATCATTTCAATAGGCCTTTATTTTGTGAGCTCTGTTTTTCTCTATACATTTCATTCCTTTGAAAGTTGATGAAACGACTTTCTCCATTTCTGGCAATAAAGAATCAGAAGGATTCTTTAGGCATCTTTATGATAGACTTATTTTCTTTGTTTCTAAGAAAAGGAATGGGAAGATTATTGATTACAGGTGAAATTATTTAACCATATAAAATAATTTTATATGACCTAGCAATTTCACTTCAGGGTATATGCCTTCTGTCATTGAAAGCAGAGACTCAAAGAAATATTTGTACATCATCATTCTTAGCAGCATTATTTACAATGCCCAAAAGGTGGAAACAGCACAAGTGTCTATGAAGAGATAAACAAAATGTGTTATATACATTTAATGGAATTATTACTCTGCCTTGAAAAGGAAGAAAATTCTGACACATGCTAAAATAAGAATGAATCTTGAGCACATTATGCAAAGTGAAATAAACTGGTCACAAAAGGGAAGTACTATATAGGTCTAGTTACATGAGGAACCTAGAGTAGTCAGATTCATAGTGATAGAGAGGAGAATGTTTGTTGGGGACTGGAGGGAAGGGAGATGAGTTATTAGAAAACCCAGCACCAAGTATACACAGTCTCTTCGAATTACATTAGTCCAAGGCATTAATGTGGAGTTCAGACAGCTTTTGTCCCCAGTGTGATCACTGTACACAACATTTTGAACTAGATCCAGGATTTTGATGATTACTATCTGAAGCTTCTTCTGGGACTAAATGACTGATTTGTGCAAGCTGGAATATGTTGCCTATTCCTTTAAGTAGAGTTGGAGATAGTGATGACAAGGGAATTTGGCGGGAAGAAGCCAAGAGGTTACTTGTAGCCGCTGTAACATCGCTAGGTAATAATCAGAGGTGATAGAAAGCATTCCTCTTTGTGTATCACACAAGGTTCACCCCTTTAAGGACACGTATACCAAGAACTCAGCTGAATTCCCTTTTGTGGTTCAAGTCTTCAAACTTTCTATCTAGTTTTCACAAAGCTTTTGTTTCCAGACTTGAGCGTCAGTGAAACTTGAAAATTTATGTGTGGTTTCTGAACCCTATCATTTCAATAGGCCTTTATTTTGTGAGCTCTGTTTTTCTCTATACATTTCATTCCTTTGAAAGTTGATGAAACGACTTTCTCCATTTCTGGCAATAAAGAATCAGAAGGATTCTTTAGGCATCTTTATGATAGACTTATTTTCTTTGTTTCTAAGAAAAGGAATGGGAAGATTATTGATTACAGGTGAAATTATTTAACCATATAAAATAATTTTATATGACCTAGCAATTTCACTTCAGGGTATATGCCTTCTGTCATTGAAAGCAGAGACTCAAAGAAATATTTGTACATCATCATTCTTAGCAGCATTATTTACAATGCCCAAAAGGTGGAAACAGCACAAGTGTCTATGAAGAGATAAACAAAATGTGTTATATACATTTAATGGAATTATTACTCTGCCTTGAAAAGGAAGAAAATTCTGACACATGCTAAAATAAGAATGAATCTTGAGCACATTATGCAAAGTGAAATAAACTGGTCACAAAAGGGAAGTACTATATAGGTCTAGTTACATGAGGAACCTAGAGTAGTCAGATTCATAGTGATAGAGAGGAGAATGTTTGTTGGGGACTGGAGGGAAGGGAGATGAGTTATTGTTTGATGGATGCAAAGCTTCAGTTTTGCAAGATGAGAAGAGTTCTCTGGATGGATGGTGAGAACAGCAGCACAGCAGTGTGAGTGCATTCAATGCCACCCGATTGTACACTTAATGGTTAAGACAATGAGTTTCCTGTTGTGTATATTTTAAACCTATTCGAAGCTTTTTAGACTTCACTTTTAACATGTGAAGCTAATTATAGGTTGCCTACTATGTGCCAGATGTTAAACTTTACATAAATTATTCCTGATAAATATTATTATCCTTATTTTTTCAAGTGAAGAAACAGAAGTTCACGGGAATTAAATAATTTCATGAGGTTATGCAATAAAGCAGCAGAAATGAAATCTGAAAACAAGCCATGTAGTCTTCTTCATCCTCCCAGTCCTACTTCCTACCTGGAACTAACCAACTTGTGAACACACCACACACACACACACAGACACAGAATTCTCTATTTTCATCTTGGTATACTGTATGTAGTATTCCTTGGCATAAATCAATTGTGTTAATTACCATAAGTATGAATGCTGAGACTGACCATTTAATCAAAATGGCAAAGTTAATCCAGAAAATCACCTTGTATAGTTCATAGTGTGGACCAATTCTCATTGCTAAACAAATCTGAGAGGAGGAAGAGCCTGGGTACAGACAGCTCTATTGGCTGCCTCATGAGTAAGGGAATTAATCTGATAGCATGAGCTTCAGGCTTTGCAGTTACATCCCGGCATTTCAGAAGTGGCAGTTTGAAAATTTACGTTCCAAAAAAACTTAAGACCAAGTTGATCATCTGACATTTTTTTTTTTTCTCCCATTGGTTTTGGGATCGCTTTAAGATGGCATCTTGTAGAATTGCTAGAAGAATTTTCTGAGTAATTTTTTGGTGTGTCTCTGAATGAACTTAATATGTGTTCATTGTGTAACAAGAACAGTCTGTCTGTAGGCAGAAATTGGTTAACAGAATGGACAGTCTTGCTAGAGCACATACTTCTCAAGTAGTGGGCACAGAGGCAGAGTAATTGGCTGTGTCCTGGTTGTTAGTGGAGGTATGTTCACCCTGGGCCTGAGAGGACCCTCCGTTTTGGGTTGGAGTTTATTATGAGGTGAGGAAATTACTGGACACCTCCAGCTGCCATTAATCAGCTGCAGAGTCAGAGTGGAGCCAAGTGAGAAGCCTGTGGGTGGGTTTTTCCTGGTGCTGTGGAAATACAAGACGATAGAGACAAACGTTTTCCAGCCTCGCAGCACTAGACTCTGCCCTTTCACAGTTCTTAACATGCGTGTTTAAATTGATTTAGTTCATTTACCCCCTCAACCTAACCATCTATTTTCCTTGAAGACTGACAGTTTTATGTGTTGCTACTATGTTATTATGTGTTGCTGCTCTGCCGGTAGCTATAGTGTTTCAGAAACATTCACCTCCAGACATAAAGGAAGAGGGAGGAGGGGGGAGTGTGGAGAAGGGGAGCTAAGGGTGCGTCATTTTAATTCCTCTTTATGGGGTGCAGAACATGCCCATCATGGCACCGGCTTTCTCTCCCCCTTTTTTACCCTTTTCATGACTTATAAATCCGGAAAGAGGGGAAATCAATTGTGTTAATTACCATAAGTATGAATGCTGAGACTGACCATTTAATCAAAATGGCAAAGTTAATCCAGAAAATCACCTTGTATAGTTCATAGTGTGGACCAATTCTCATTGCTAAACAAATCTGAGAGGAGGAAGAGCCTGGGTACAGACAGCTCTATTGGCTGCCTCATGAGTAAGGGAATTAATCTGATAGCATGAGCTTCAGGCTTTGCAGTTACATCCCGGCATTTCAGAAGTGGCAGTTTGAAAATTTACGTTCCAAAAAAACTTAAGATCAAGTTGATCATCTTACTTTTTTGTGTTTTCTCCCATTGGTTTTGGGATCGCTTTAAGATGGCATCTTGTAGAATTGCTAGAAGAATTTTCTGAGTAATTTTTTGGTGTGTCTCTGAATGAACTTAATATGTGTTCATTGTGTAACAAGAACAGTCTGTCTGTAGGCAGAAATTGGTTAACAGAATGGACAGTCTTGCTAGAGCACATACTTCTCAAGTAGTGGGCACAGAGGCAGAGTAATTGGCTGTGTCCTGGTTGTTAGTGGAGGTATGTTCACCCTGGGCCTGAGAGGACCCTCCGTTTTGGGTTGGAGTTTATTATGAGGTGAGGAAATTACTGGACACCTCCAGCTGCCATTAATCAGCTGCAGAGTCAGAGTGGAGCCAAGTGAGAAGCCTGTGGGTGGGTTTTTCCTGGTGCTGTGGAAATACAAGACGATAGAGACAAACGTTTTCCAGCCTCGCAGCACTAGACTCTGCCCTTTCACAGTTCTTAACATGCGTGTTTAAATTGATTTAGTTCATTTACCCCCTCAACCTAACCATCTATTTTCCTTGAAGACTGACAGTTTTATGTGTTGCTACTATGTTATTATGTGTTGCTGCTCTGCCGGTAGCTATAGTGTTTCAGAAACATTCACCTCCAGACATAAAGGAAGAGGGAGGAGGGGGGAGTGTGGAGAAGGGGAGCTAAGGGTGCGTCATTTTAATTCCTCTTTTATGGGGTGCAGAACATGCCCATCATGGCACCGGCTTTCTCTCTCCTTACTCCCTCTCTTTTCTTTATTCCTTTTCTGTGTCAATGATTTCCATGAAAAAGCCTTGAATAAAAGTTCCCACTTGAGAAACACATCTGTCAGCTGATGTCAACGCCTGGCTCACTCCTCTTCCTGTTGGGTTGCAAATATGGCATTCTCTCATGGTCCTGGAATGCTGACATGGTCGAGTGGCGAAAGCCAAACACAGGTAAGGTCAAGCTGAAAAAATCGCTGGGGGCCTTCTGTCTTCAGTTGAGCTTTTGGAGGGAATAGGAAGAATCTCCAAGCAATTTATTGTCTCTGCTGCCGTGTCAGTGCAGAAAAGGAGGATGGTGGAGATTTAAAAAAAGTTAGACAGCCAGTGACCCCCGGTTGGCTGCAGGGACTTTAGTCAAGACATTCCAAGTGCTTGTCTGGTTGGAGACATTTGCCTCAGGATAAGCAGGACTTCATATCTGACCCTCACCCTCAGCATTTTTGGAACTGGATGAAAGTGCCTTATCTGAACATGGAAGAGTATTTCTGGCGCTGAAGGCCAAAGACTAAAATTCAGAGTTAAAATAAATACTCAGAGAAGGAAAGGAAACAGTGAGGTTAAAGGTTTGATCAGATATGAACCTCTAAGCTCACTGACTTTACCACAGCCTAGTTTTATTCCATCCGGTTTTCATGTGCTCATCTATGCAATAGCACTCAGAAACACTCTCTTTTTACTCTTCCTGCTTTTGTATTGGAGGATAGAAGATGCCAATTCCATTGATTTATATAGACAAATAAAAATAAAATGGGCAAAATAAAAGTAGATGAGCCTGTTTGAAGTATGTAGCCAGAAATGAATATTTTCGACTTTTTCCTGTGCATCAGTATTTAGTTATGTATAGTATCTGATACTTTTGACTAGTCATAATTATTAGCCAGTAATAGAAAGAGTTTAAACTCACGCCCTTAGAATGAATTTGCCATTTTATGATGAAACAGAATCTTGGGGAAAGAGTGAGGGAGACATATGTTTATACAGACACACATACACACATAACATTTATTATTAATAAATAAAAGAATGTTATTACTCTAGCACAGATTAAGCTTAAAGATTGGGGTTTTAGTCACCTAGTGACTTTCCAGGTGGGCCCTTTCTGAGCAGCTAGGGGTCACAGGCCCCCCCACACACAGTGGGTGTAGAGATCGATGGTGTGCGTGGTAATCCTTACACTATTAGAATTTGGATGAGAGTCCCTTGTTTCCCCAGAGTTCCCAGGGTTTGCATGGTTGACTGTTCCTAATCGGAGGTCTCCTCAGTGACACACAGAGTTTCTCTGAAGCAAGAGACCCTAGGCCCTTAGGGAAATGAAGCATGCGGCTACTTTAGCCAGGCATTCAAGTCTCCCTTTGATGACTGGGGAGTGACTGAGAGGCCTCACTGACATCCACAGGCCTTTCTTCACTCCTGTGCTCAAGTGTTGCTGTGGGTTGGGTGCTTGGAGTATTGGTTCAGCTGTGCCTTGCGAGGTCCAGGTGGGCAAATGAATGACACACACTTGCTGTCTGCGACAGCTGAGCTTTCCTTGATGGAAAGTCATGCAGATAGCACTTGATAACACAAACCTGCTCAATGGAAAGATCCCATAGACCACAAAACTACTGCAGAGACTCTGTTCTCCTGAGAGTAAGCTCTCAGTTATTTAAAATCTCTTTTTAAAGGGCAGGAGGATATATGTGCACAAACTACTCATTCATTGAAAAAGTTGCCTTTATTGTTTTGCAAATGTGATACAGAGAGTTTTAGTAATACTACTGGGAAGTGGGACATTGTATGATCATTTGTTCAAAATCCAAAATGGGATATATGTTGTAAAACGTGAGCCCTGTCTTTCTGGGAACCATAGCACAGATGTTTGTAGTCAAGAATGTCCCAGAAAATTGGAATAAGTGATTGCCACAGTAATCACTTAAATAATTAATATCTTAGTTACTGTTAGTCATAATTTATCTGAGTCCATGTTTTCCCTAACACAGTATAATAAAATAAATCAGTAAAAATATCTCTACTTGAATCATAAAAAGGAGTCTGAGGAGAATCTAGAAAAATTAAGAACTGATAAAAATGTGTCATCTTGATCTGCCATTTTCTTCATTCTGACAGAAAGTGAGCAGTCCAGTATGGCTTTCTGGTATAGAAACTGAGTTTGAGAATGATCAGCAATGTATAAACAACCTGTTCTTAAAGACTCGGACATATTCTTTATTGGCTTTATCTTTTAAATAAGCACCTTCAACTCTCTCAGTGGCTATTTTTATTTGAATTAAATTGGGTTTAAAATTGTTTAAAAATGCATGCTTTTTAATGTATTAAATCATGATGTATGTGTGTGTCCTAGTTATAAAGTATTCCTTCAAGAGATTTGGATCCATAAACATGTTTGTCAGGTGGTATAAGTGTTATTGGGCTTCCCAGGTGGGTTAGGGATAAAAAATGTATCTGCCAGTGTAGGAAATGCAGGCTTTATCCTTGGGTTGGAAAGATCCCTTGAGAAGGAAATGGCAACCCACTCCAGTATTCTTGCCTGGGAAATCCCATGGACAGAGGATGGCATGTTAGCGGTCCAGGTGGGCAAATGAATGACACACACTTGCTGTCTGCGACAGCTGAGCTTTCCTTGATGGAAAGTCATGCAGATAGCACTTGATAACACAAACCTGCTCAATGGAAAGATCCCATAGACCACAAAACTACTGCAGAGACTCTGTTCTCCTGAGAGTAAGCTCTCAGTTATTTAAAATCTCTTTTTAAAGGGCAGGAGGATATATGTGCACAAACTACTCATTCATTGAAAAAGTTGCCTTTATTGTTTTGCAAATGTGATACAGAGAGTTTTAGTAATACTACTGGGAAGTGGGACATTGTATGATCATTTGTTCAAAATCCAAAATGGGATATATGTTGTAAAACGTGAGCCCTGTCTTTCTGGGAACCATAGCACAGATGTTTGTAGTCAAGAATGTCCCAGAAAATTGGAATAAGTGATTGCCACAGTAATCACTTAAATAATTAATATCTTAGTTACTGTTAGTCATAATTTATCTGAGTCCATGTTTTCCCTAACACAGTAAAATAAAAATAAATCAGTAAAAATATCTCTACTTGAATCATAAAAAGGAGTCTGAGGAGAATCTAGAAAAATTAAGAACTGATAAAAATGTGTCATCTTGATCTGCCATTTTCTTCATTCTGACAGAAAGTGAGCAGTCCAGTATGGCTTTCTGGTATAGAAACTGAGTTTGAGAATGATCAGCAATGTATAAACAACCTGTTCTTAAAGACTCGGACATATTCTTTATTGGCTTTATCTTTTAAATAAGCACCTTCAACTCTCTCAGTGGCTATTTTTATTTGAATTAAATTGGGTTTAAAATTGTTTAAAAATGCATGCTTTTTAATGTATTAAATCATGATGTATGTGTGTGTCCTAGTTATAAAGTATTCCTTCAAGAGATTTGGATCCATAAACATGTTTGTCAGGTGGTATAAGTGTTATTGGGCTTCCCAGGTGGGTTAGGGATAAAAAATGTATCTGCCAGTGTAGGAAATGCAGGCTTTATCCTTGGGTTGGAAAGATCCCTTGGAGAAGGAAATGGCAACCCACTCCAGTATTCTTGCCTGGGAAATCCCATGGACAGAGGAGCCTGGCGGCCTACAGCCTTTGGCTGTCAAAAACGTTGGACACAACTTAGCAACTAAACAACAACAGTAAGAGGCTTTACGCTGCCAGAAAAAAAGATTGTGTTTCATAGGGGAAGATGGAGCGTAATTGAAAAAGAAAGTTAAATTATATTCTCAAGTATAAATGATCATAGCCCCATATGCTTGTCTCTTATAGTCTTTCTACCTTATATTTACATAAAGGGTCAATCTTGCTTTTTCTTGTTTCTATTTTCCTATAGGACACTATTAGGTATAGAAGAGGAACTGCTCCTTCAATGGAAGGAAAATGGCCCTGTCCTTCTGCTAGGGTCAATGAATTCAGAGAGCTAAGTGTTAAGGCAATGTGCTATACTCTGAAGCCCAAGGGCCAAGGCTTTCTGTTGTACAGCAGCATGCTTCAACTTGGTTATAATGTATCGGTTTTTATTGTTTAGTCACTAACTTGTTTTCTTTTTTTTTTTAAAAGATTTATTTATTTATTTTGGAGGGGATAGGGTGGGGAAGGGGGGAGCAGGCGGGCTACTTCTATTGGTCTTTCATTTGTCTATTCTCATCCATCTTTGTTCTTTGGCCCATGTGGGCCTCCCATCGCGGTGGCCTCTGTTGTCGCAGAGCACCAGCTCTGGGCGCATGCGCTCCAGAACTCCGGTTGGGTAATTGGACACATCGGTCCAGCTGCTCTATGGCACGTGGGATCTTCCCAGGCCAGGGATCAAACAGGAGCCCCTTGCACCGCAAGGCGGTGTCCTTACCCACTGGACCACCAGGGAAGCCCACTAACTTGTTTTTTATTATTTTTGACCCCATGGACTGTAGCCCACCAGGCTCCTCTGTCCATGGGAGTTTTGTAGGCAAGAATACTGGTGTGCATTGCCATTTCCTTCTCCAGGGGGGCTTCCTCACAGAGATCGAACCCACATCTCCTTCATTACAGGAAGATTCTTTACCACTGAGTCCCAATATAGTACATAGTACGGTGTATAAACAAAAGAAAGAGGATCAGTGTAAAGAGGTCACTGCTAAAGACTATGCAGCCATCTGGATAATTCATTTTTTTTTACGTAAATACATGTAACTGAGTTATATTTATACCACAAGAGGAGAGAAGCTATTTGGGAAGACTTAACCTACAGATAACTCATTATCAATTACATCAAACAGCTTCTAACATAGTAGCAACACACTGCTGTAAGAATACAGATTAGTCTACAGAATTCCAGAAAATGCAGCCGAATGAAAATATGCTGACCATAATTACTTTTAGCTATGTTATTCTTAAACTTTAAATCATACCACACCATATCCTTCAGAACTGACATCAAAGCTAGGCATCGTGATTCTACCTCATTATTTTATTCAAACTATGGTCATTGGACTCTATATCTCACTATTTTTAGTGAGAACTTACATGCTTGCTTTTCTATTCACTTTACTTTTCAAAATTAACTTTGTTTCCCTGTAGTTATTGTTGTTGCTGTTTAGTCATGAAGTCACATCTGGCTATTTGAGACCTCATGGACTGCAGCACTCCAGGCTTCCTTGTCTTCACTATCTCTCGGAGTTTGCTCAAACACATGTCCAGTGAGTCAGTGATGCCATCCAACCGTCTCATTCTCTGTCGCCCCCTTCTTCTCCTGCCCTTAATCTTTCCTAGCATCAGGGTCTTTTACAATGAGTCGGCTCTTTACACCAGATGGTCAGAGTATGGAGTCTCTGTTTCAGCATCAGTCCTTCAAATGAATTTTTAGAGTTGATTTCCCTTAGGATTGACCTGTCTGATCTCCTTGCAGTCCAAGGGACTGTAAAGAGTCTTCTCCAACACCACAGTTCAAAGGTATCATCAGTTCTTCAACAATCAACCTTCTTTGTGGTCCAGCTCTCAAATCTGTACATTATTACTGGAAAAGCCATAACTTTATACAAACGTTTATCAGCAAAGTGATTTTTCTGCTTTTTAATACGCTGTCTAGGTTTGTCATAGGTTTCCTTCCAAGGGAAAAAAATATAGGTGTAGTTTCTTTCCAAGTCTTCTTGAATGCTTTGGGTGTCTCTTGTACCCTCAGAAGGACTTCTGGAAGGGCTGAGGTGTAGTGAAGGAGTTCTTTATTTCTTTGATGGTTTTCCCTCAGGAATTTAAATCCCAAGGTTTTATAGTCTGACTATATGCAATACTAAGATATTTATAAATAATTTGGAATAATTTCTCCTTTCTGAACCATGCAATTCAAGAAAGAAAACCTGATAGTTTAATGACAGAGCAGTTCAATATACCTATTTGTACATAATTTGTGTATAATGAATATATGAATATATATACCTGATACAGAAATTATATATACACCTCATTGCATGTGTGGTCAGTTGTAGCCAACTCTTTGTGACCTTGTGAATTGTAGCTGGCTGGGCTGCTCTGTCCATGGATTCTCCAAGCAGATACTGAAGTGGGTTCTCATTTCTTCTTCAGGCAATCTCCCTTACCTAGGGATTGAACCTATATCTCCTGTGTATCCTGAATTGGCAGGTGGATTCTTTACCACTGGTCCACCTGAATGAGGCTTCCCTCATGGCTCAGTGAGTAAGGAATCTACCGACAATGCAGGTAGATGTGGGTTCAATTCTTGGGTCTGGAAGATCCCCTGGAGGAGGAAATGGCAACCCAGTAACACTCCAGTACTCTTGCCTGGAGAATCTCATGGACAGAGGAGCCTGTTCAGATAGCGTTCATGGGGTCACAAAGAGTCAGACATGACTAAACACAAGCATGGATGAATAACGTGGACAGAGACCAATATATATAAATATATGTTTTCTTTCCTTCCTATCTATGATTGAGAACTCCATAATTTTTAGAGTTGATTTCCCTTAGGATTGACCTGTCTGATCTCCTTGCAGTCCAAGGGACTGTAAAGAGTCTTCTCAACACCACAGTTCAAAGGTATCATCAGTTCTTCAACAATCAACCTTCTTTGTGGTCCAGCTCTCAAATCTGTACATTATTACTGGAAAAGCCATAACTTTATACAAACGTTTATCAGCAAAGTGATTTTTCTGCTTTTTAATACGCTGTCTAGGTTTGTCATAGGTTTCCTTCCAAGGGAAAAAAATATAGGTGTAGTTTCTTTCCAAGTCTTCTTGAATGCTTTGGGTGTCTCTTGTACCCTCAGAAGGACTTCTGGAAGGGCTGAGGTGTAGTGAAGGAGTTCTTTATTTCTTTGATGGTTTTCCCTCAGGAATTTAAATCCCAAGGTTTTATAGTCTGACTATATGCAATACTAAGATATTTATAAATAATTTGGAATAATTTCTCCTTTCTGAACCATGCAATTCAAGAAAGAAAACCTGATAGTTTAATGACAGAGCAGTTCAATATACCTATTTGTACATAATTTGTGTATAATGAATATATGAATATATATACCTGATACAGAAATTATATATACACCTCATTGCATGTGTGGTCAGTTGTAGCCAACTCTTTGTGACCTTGTGAATTGTAGCTGGCTGGGCTGCTCTGTCCATGGATTCTCCAAGCAGATACTGAAGTGGGTTCTCATTTCTTCTTCAGGCAATCTCCCTTACCTAGGGATTGAACCTATATCTCCTGTGTATCCTGAATTGGCAGGTGGATTCTTTACCACTGGTCCACCTGAATGAGGCTTCCCTCATGGCTCAGTGAGTAAGGAATCTACCGACAATGCAGGTAGATGTGGGTTCAATTCTTGGGTCTGGAAGATCCCCTGGAGGAGGAAATGGCAACCCAGTAACACTCCAGTACTCTTGCCTGGAGAATCTCATGGACAGAGGAGCCTGTTCAGATAGCGTTCATGGGGTCACAAAGAGTCAGACATGACTAAACACAAGCATGGATGAATAACGTGGACAGAGACCAATATATATAAATATATGTTTTCTTTCCTTCCTATCTATGATTGAGATGGAAAAACAGGAATGTAGAAATCACTCTAGCATGATTCTAACCTCCCAGTAAGGTTATCATTCTGTTTTAACTTAGAGCACACACAGGCAAAGTCATGTACAACTCTGTGGATCCGTGAACTGTAGCCCGCAAGGCTCCTCTATGCACGGAATTCTCCAGGCAAGAACACTGGAGTGAATTGGCATTCCCTTCTCCAAGAAATAGAGTACCTACATACCTACAAAAGATTAATTTGAGTCTTTGTCAAGGTCACCTGAGTTTGTGACAACAGATAAAGTGACTATGCAACTGGATGGAAGCTGTCTGATGACTGGATTGTTTTGTAGAGCTAAGATAGGTGTGTTAATAGTGTGTGTTTGGTGGGGGTGTTCAATTAACCTTATAAAAAGCCACTTCTTAGCCACAAACAGCCAAGGGCATTCTCGGAACTGGAAAAGCCCTGCAATGACGGCAATGTGGCGAATATCTGTTTCACAGTCACTGAAATAAAAATTTCTTAATGAAGCTTCAACAGTGTGTAGTTCTTAAGGCTTTAGAAAGGAGTGTTTCCAGATGTTTTAAAAGTATCATTTTAGGCAGGATGTTTAGCAAACATGTTTTTACTGTGGTTGCGCTTACATTTGAGGAAGTTCAGAAATTTCAACTTAAATAGTAGATGGGAAGCCCATCTTGAAATTCAATTTCAGGTGAGTATTACCTTCTTTTTAATTTCCTCTTTTAAAGACTGGTGACATAGAAACATACTCCTAAGCCAGCTGGTATGTTTCACAGACGGTGTTAGACACAGAGCAAACTAGTTGCTAAATATTGTCAAATTCTTGCTTCTACTACATTGTCATTATTCATGGCACTTGCCATTATTCACAATTATCATAAATTATGAAATGAAGATGAAATTAATACTATATTTTTATTCCTTATTAGGATATTGGATAATTAAATTATTGACACCTTATTGGGATATTGGATAATTATTGACAGAGGGAAATTTGTGCAATTAAATGTCTATTCCACATTCCAGATTTTATATACAGATGCTTACTACTACATAACCAATTCTGTGAATGGGAACAAGTTAAGATTATTGGATAAATACAAAGTAAGGATTCTATTAAGTGCTGCTAAACTCCTTTAAGCATTTAGCAATATTACAGTGAGATAGCTGAACCTCAAATTCTGATGTGGTAAATACCCTTAAGGATTATGTTGCCATGAGAACATAATCTGGAAACTATCTTACTAAATTTCATCAGTATTTTGAAGTTTTCAAGTGGAATTATGAATTTATCTGTACCATTTTAAGGCATTCCCTTCTCCAAGAAATAGAGTACCTACATACCTACAAAAGATTAATTTGAGTCTTTGTCAAGGTCACCTGAGTTTGTGACAACAGATAAAGTGACTATGCAACTGGATGGAAGCTGTCTGATGACTGGATTGTTTTGTAGAGCTAAGATAGGTGTGTTAATAGTGTGTGTTTGGTGGGGGTGTTCAATTAACCTTATAAAAAGCCACTTCTTAGCCACAAACAGCCAAGGGCATTCTCGGAACTGGAAAAGCCCTGCAATGACGGCAATGTGGCGAATATCTGTTTCACAGTCACTGAAATAAAAATTTCTTAATGAAGCTTCAACAGTGTGTAGTTCTTAAGGCTTTAGAAAGGAGTGTTTCCAGATGTTTTAAAAGTATCATTTTAGGCAGGATGTTTAGCAAACATGTTTTTACTGTGGTTGCGCTTACATTTGAGGAAGTTCAGAAATTTCAACTTAAATAGTAGATGGGAAGCCCATCTTGAAATTCAATTTCAGGTGAGTATTACCTTCTTTTTAATTTCCTCTTTTAAAGACTGGTGACATAGAAACATACTCCTAAGCCAGCTGGTATGTTTCACAGACGGTGTTAGACACAGAGCAAACTAGTTGCTAAATATTGTCAAATTCTTGCTTCTACTACATTGTCATTATTCATGGCACTTGCCATTATTCACAATTATCATAAATTATGAAATGAAGATGAAATTAATACTATATTTTTATTCCTTATTAGGATATTGGATAATTAAATTATTGACACCTTATTGGGATATTGGATAATTATTGACAGAGGGAAATTTGTGCAATTAAATGTCTATTCCACATTCCAGATTTTATATACAGATGCTTACTACTACATAACCAATTCTGTGAATGGGAACAAGTTAAGATTATTGGATAAATACAAAGTAAGGATTCTATTAAGTGCTGCTAAACTCCTTTAAGCATTTAGCAATATTACAGTGAGATAGCTGAACCTCAAATTCTGATGTGGTAAATACCCCTTAAGGATTATGTTGCCATGAGAACATAATCTGGAAACTATCTTACTAAATTTCATCAGTATTTTGAAGTTTTCAAGTGAATTAAATTTATGAATTTATGATTGTTGTATTTATCTAGTACAGTTTTAAAATGTAGACAATTTACTGAGATGTGATTAATAATTATCAATAATCTTTAATTCAGGCATTTTGATAAATACTTTCTCTATTTCTGCCAATATTCTAAAATTGAGGAAACTACAGAAGTGTACTACCCATTCATGCAAAAAAAGCCAAGTTGTAAAATGAATAGCACAGCTGGAGAGGCTAATGAACTTAGCATTTAAAATGCTTAGAGAGGCCTGAAATCTCTCCCTAAATCTCAGAGGTGGCTCTTTTGACATAATCAATCCAGTAATAAACTTCAGAACCCTTTAAATATCACATGGATGAGACATTTGTCCATACTGCAACTTGAAGGTTTTTCTCATGGTCTTTTCTCACCAGTCATGGTTTGCTTCTGATGAACTGCATTTCTTACACTCTTTTTCAAAAGACAAGTTGCTAATTGACAGGCAAGGTAGCTTGGCTTGGGTTAGAACCTCTATTATTGAATTCCTGTAGTGGGAGCAAAAACAAAAATACTGGTGGGTACTCATGTTATGCCTACAATTAACAGAGTAAACATCTTAATAGGCATAGAAGACACAAACAGATGTTCTAATTGCGTGTCTGTGAGAAACTGATGTTTACTAGTTCCATTCTGGCTTGGCCTTTGAGACCTCAGGAAGTTACCCTCCCAGTGGGGATTTCAGTGATTTATTGACTTCAGGACAAGGAATATTTCAGAAACTAGCAGGATTTCTCAGAGGTTAAATACATCCTTCCAAAGGTTACCACTGATTCATGCTTGAAGTGAATGCTTACTCTGCTTTAACTAGGCTAAGAGCAGCCACATTTGCCACATTCCTGCCAAGTGAGAAGAAACATGGAAGGGGTTTCTTGATAGAGAATGTAGAAATAAAATATTATCAGTACATTATTTTTTGCCCTAAGCTGAACAAAATGAAGGCAGTATGAATAATAGCAAACTCCTGAAAACTTCTGGTTGAAACACTAATTAGTCTTGATCAGAACAGTAAAGATAAGGACTTGTATTGGAGGCACTCAGAGCTGAGTAATGTAATAAGGCTCAAAAACTTGAAAGATTTTTCATTACTTAGGAAATGCTCAATTTACTACTCACCTTCGTCTTACAAATATTTTCTGATGTAATTATTTGGCTGGTGTTTACCACAGAGAGTCTGAAAATAATTGATGAGTTTTTTTTGTGCTTTCTTTTTTCTTAGTCACATTATGGATATTGATAAATTGATATATCTTCTTTGCTATAGATAACAATACTCAATACTTACCCAGAATCATGCCAAGTTCTGTGTGAATGCCTTAAACAAATGATCTCATTAAAAGAATGTCATTCCATCAAATGAAAAATATGAAATCATTGACAGATTGTTATTTTGTAATAACACAGACAGACAGTGTTATCTTAATTTCTCTTTTAAGTCATGTTTAATCATTAGTTATTTGCCATAAAATCTGGCCAATTTTTTCTTCTTCTTTAGATTAAAAAAATAGAATTTTATAATGGAACATAAAGTCTGCCTGAGACTTTATGACTGTAGACCAGCATCGACCACTTGTAGCTGCTGGGCATGGAAAGTGTGGCTGATCTGAACTGCTGAACAGATGACATAGTATGCAAAAAAAGAATTTAAATTATTATCTTAGTGCTTTTATGTTTATTACATGTGAAAGTGGTAATCATTTTGACATACTGGGTTAAATAAAATATGCTGTTAAAATTAATTTAATTTATCCTTTTCTCTCTTGTCAAAATGTGGGTTACTAGAGAATTTAAATTTTAATAACCAGAATTACTTATCCATTGGGTCCTGTACAGTTTCTCAAGTCTTAGAATCAGACTGGATACCACCAACTTAATTTCCTATTCTGCACTGATACTTGCATGGTATTTGCTTTGATGGCTCAGTGGGTAAAGAATCTGCCTGCAATGCAGGAGACACAGGAAACGTGGAGTTGATCCCTGGGTTGGGAAGATCCCCTGGAGGAGGCAATGGTAATCCACTCAAGTATTCTTTCCTGGAAAATCCCATAGACAAAGGAGCCTGGCAGGCTACAGTCCATGGGTCACAAAGAGTCGGACACAACTGAGCAACTAATACACTGTTTATCACAGCAGCCATAGAAAACCCACCTTCACAAAGCTATGACATCATCAGAAAAATGTAATGTGATCTAACATTGAAATTGAGATGTACCCTAACCAACAGTTCCCATGGTATCCAGTAGGTGATTTGCTACAAATTCTTCAAGAATTTAAAATTTCAGTGTCACCTCTGAATGTTAATTGAGGTTTCCTGGCATGCTTTGGCACACAGTTTGGGAACCGTAACTATAATCCAATCTGAAGTGTTGAGGCAGTCCAAACATGGGTTGGAAAAGAATTTCCAAACACGGAGCATTCAGAAGGAAGTGAATTTATTGAGAACAAAGAACAGAGATGGGGTGGACACCACAAGTGAAGTGGACTACCTTCCTGATGGACGACTCTCCAGGGAGAGTCAACAGTTTCCGTGAGTTAATAGCCAATTTTTATAACTTCAAGACAAAACTCCTGGTGGAAGGCTGGTGGTGTGTGATTGGTTAGGGCACTATAGAGTGTTTACTGGAGTGAGCATCTTTGTCTAATTTGAGTAGGAATCTTGTTAGTGATGATCAGGGGAATTTTGGCAATGATAACAAAGAGGCTCTTTTAGCATCAGAGGTGACCTTGGTCCTGGGCTCTGCTTCTGTGGCCTTGGGGCAGGACTCAACAAGAAACATGACAATTTTGGGCTGTGTACACATTTCATATCTTAGTAGGATTATAAATTCTATGATGTTATCAGAATCCATATTTGATTCACCTTTTAACCCATTTATCTATCAGTTCACTTAGTCCTTAATGATTTGGATTTTATTTAAAATGTGCAAAATGTTTGAGTGGTAGGTGCTGGTGAGACAGTGGTGAGAACACAGGCAAAATCTTGGTCTCACAGAACTTGCATTCTAGGAAATAGAAACAGGGAAACAGAAAGGATAACTCCAAGTAAACAAGGTCATTGTAGACGGTGATGGGTTATTTGGAGGAAATGACCGCACAGAACACAGTGGAGTTGATCCCTGGGTTGGGAAGATCCCCTGGAGGAGGCAATGGTAATCCACTCAAGTATTCTTTCCTGGAAAATCCCATAGACAAAGGAGCCTGGCAGGCTACAGTCCATGGGTCACAAAGAGTCGGACACAACTGAGCAACTAATACACTGTTTATCACAGCAGCCATAGAAAACCCACCTTCACAAAGCTATGACATCATCAGAAAAATGTAATGTGATCTAACATTGAAATTGAGATGTACCCTAACCAACAGTTCCCATGGTATCCAGTAGGTGATTTGCTACAAATTCTTCAAGAATTTAAAATTTCAGTGTCACCTCTGAATGTTAATTGAGGTTTCCTGGCATGCTTTGGCACACAGTTTGGGAACCGTAACTATAATCCAATCTGAAGTGTTGAGGCAGTCCAAACATGGGTTGGAAAAGAATTTCCAAACACGGAGCATTCAGAAGGAAGTGAATTTATTGAGAACAAAGAACAGAGATGGGGTGGACACCACAAGTGAAGTGGACTACCTTCCTGATGGACGACTCTCCAGGAGAGTCAACAGTTTCCGTGAGTTAATAGCCAATTTTTATAACTTCAAGACAAAACTCCTGGTGGAAGGCTGGTGGTGTGTGATTGGTTAGGGCACTATAGAGTGTTTACTGGAGTGAGCATCTTTGTCTAATTTGAGTAGGAATCTTGTTAGTGATGATCAGGGGAATTTTGGCAATGATAACAAAGAGGCTCTTTTAGCATCAGAGGTGACCTTGGTCCTGGGCTCTGCTTCTGTGGCCTTGGGGCAGGACTCAACAAGAAACATGACAATTTTGGGCTGTGTACACATTTCATATCTTAGTAGGATTATAAATTCTATGATGTTATCAGAATCCATATTTGATTCACCTTTTAACCCATTTATCTATCAGTTCACTTAGTCCTTAATGATTTGGATTTTATTTAAAATGTGCAAAATGTTTGAGTGGTAGGTGCTGGTGAGACAGTGGTGAGAACACAGGCAAAATCTTGGTCTCACAGAACTTGCATTCTAGGAAATAGAAACAGGGAAACAGAAAGGATAACTCCAAGTAAACAAGGTCATTGTAGACGGTGATGGGTTATTTGGAGGAAATGACCGCACAGAACACAGCTGGGATAGGAGTAGGGGCTGCAGCTTTCAATGCGGTGGCAGACAGGAACACTCTGAAGTGACAGGCGAACAGATGCCTTGCACAGAGGATCATCAACATGCAACAGACTCTGAGCAGAGCATTCTGGGAGAAGCGGCAGCAGAGACCTTGAGAGTGGAGATAACTTAAGGTGCTTGCTAAGCAGCACTAAGGAGACTTTTGGCAGAGTAAGGGGAACGTTGATGTGAGAGGTCTGAAGGGTTGGCAGAACCCTTTACATGCTACAGTCATTAGTTTCAATTTTTGTCTGCCAGAAGCCAGGGGTATGGCATCTAGAAAAATACTTTTCGTAGAACAGGGGCAAGTAAATGTTTGTGGCTTTAATGTAAATAGACAAATAACTGGATGCCTAAAATGGATACAAAGTCCAGCTTAAAAAATTAAATTAACAAATCTGGGACACAGAGATTGCCTCTTTTGGGCCAAGAATATGCCTAAGTGAGGTTTTTTTGGCCTGCCCTACTGAAAAAAATATCAGAATCATTTTTCTCATTTTAAATTCTTCCTGTTTTGAGTCTGGCCTTTCTTGTCTACAGCAAATTACTTCCCTCTTTGACCTTCAATTTCTTCTTAGATTAAAGTTATCATTTCTAGTCATCTGAGCAGTATGCTTCTTGTGGATTCTAGTTTCTATTGAAATGAAACTATTTCCCTTTCTGCATATACATCTTCTAAATAAATAGTTTTATTTACTAAATAGTTTTCTAAGTTCCTTTTTAATCAGTATGATTTTTTACTCTTGCAGAGTTAGACTTCTTTTTTTCCAGGAAAGATAAATGACCAAATTTTTTTCTCATTTGAATAATTTGATTAATCATGATTTACATATATGAGACTGTGAGGTTTCAGATGCTCCATCTGAGGACAAACCAAGACTGACATCCTGTTGTTGGGAGAGTTACCTTGATCCAAGGGTAGGCTCCAGGTTCATTCTCAGGGAGAACATTCCAGAGCTCATGAAACAGGAAGACAGAAAAAGTGTACATGACCAAATCATGAAGTTTACTAAGTAAATCACAAATGTACAGGGATAGCAAAGGAAAAGGGACTAAGTAAATTGGCATATTTGGAATAGGGAGCAAGCAAATGAAAGGCCCATCCTACCCAAGTCCTAGGTTGTGTCATAGTCACAGGCTGGTGCATGCTCAGTCATGACCAACTCTTTGCAGCCCCGTGGACTGTAGCCCACCAGTCTCCTGTGCCCATGGGATTTCCCAGGCAAGAATCCTGCAGTGGGGTGCCATTTCCTTGTCCAGGGGACCTTCCCAGCTTAGAGATCAAACCTGCGTCCCTTGTGTTTGCATCTCTGTCCCTGCAGGCGGATTTTTCACCACTGAGCCACCTGGTTCTGGCCCTCCTCGTTGGTAGTATGTTACAGAAACTAGATGTGGTAGCCAGAGGAGTCTCCAGAGACGTTCATGCTCTAATATGCAGAAGCTGCGATATACTGCCTTACACAGCCGAAGGGAATTTGCTGATAGGATTGTTAAGAAACTTGAGGTTCCTTGTTTCAGGAATTTTCGATCAGTAAGAACTACAGTAGATTTCTAAATGGTAAGACTTGTATTAGCTGAATTGGATTCATTGATTTCATATTTTCATTTAGAAGTTCTTTTTTCCTTACTTTGTATTGGAAGAGTGAAAAGGTATTTTTAATATAACACCAACATCTTAGCAAGGTTTTACATTCTAATACAGAAAATGATTTGTTAGGCCATCTTCAATTATATAGGAGCTATAAGACAGGTCAGTATTTTCAAAAAGTTAGTGTCTGACTACAAGTTTTCTTAAAGAATTGATCATTGGCCACTCTAATAAAGTTATTTTCTGTGGGCTGGAAAAATTCAGAAAAATGGTTCAATTGTATAGGGAGACAGCAGTTTTTAAGCAAATCTTATGATAATTGAACTGATAATTTAATTCATATTTACTATGATTGGCCAAGTGGCCACTACTTGCTAGCCTGTTACAATGAGGGCTTAACATTCCATTTTCTGTTCAGGTTGTCACCAGGTTGTCACTTTCTTAGAGCCAACAGTTGGACAACAATGAGCAGCTGACACTTACTGATAAGTAAATACAGTACAATATCTCTACATCACTTTGATGTCAGAGACCAGATAAAGAATTTTTGGTATGTGGGGGCCTTAGTTTTAGGTCTCAAATTTGAAATTCTAAAATCTTGATTTCTAGCTCTCTCTTTCATTTTAAAAATAGTCAGAAAGCTCAGTCTTGTATAGAGCAATTGTAGTTCAAGCAGGATTGAGTTGAACTTCACACAAGGGGCTGCAAGTCTGACTCTTACCTGGAAATGGTGACGACAATTGCCAGCCGTCTGCAAGGATTACTACTCTCACTTTAGTTTGGAAAGATGTGGGGAGGTGGAATGCAAAAAAAGAGAAATCAGCTCACATTGCCTCCGCATCCTCTAGTCCGTGGCTTCCAGTCCATGTTGTGTGGACAGATGCAGTAGCATCTAAGTCAGCTTCTCACTCCTGCTCTTAATATTTACAGCTCCAAACTCTTTCCTGAGTAAAGCTCCAAGATTATTTTTCTCCTGTTCCAAAAATATCTCCGATAGCTCTGTACCGTTAACTGAATTGATTTAAAAGATTAAATTGACTTCTGGCATTTAAGGCTTCTCTCAGAAGATTTTCTCCCTAATTTCCGGTCTTCATGCCCTTGAAGGGTGCACTCCAGTCTTCTAGGTATGTGAAGGGAGTGAGTTGGTAGAGTATATGAATGCATTGGAGTCATCACTGACATGACTCAAGTTTCAGGTTGCATGGAAATAAATTTCCATCTAGTTTTAGTAAAGATAACAAGTTATTTTCATGTGGGCCCTTGGAAAAAAAAATTTTAAAAAGGAGCTATAAGACAGGTCAGTATTTTCAAAAAGTTAGTGTCTGACTACAAGTTTTCTTAAAGAATTGATCATTGGCCACTCTAATAAAGTTATTTTCTGTGGGCTGGAAAAATTCAGAAAAATGGTTCAATTGTATAGGGAGACAGCAGTTTTAAGCAAATCTTATGATAATTGAACTGATAATTTAATTCATATTTACTATGATTGGCCAAGTGGCCACTACTTGCTAGCCTGTTACAATGAGGGCTTAACATTCCATTTTCTGTTCAGGTTGTCACCAGGTTGTCACTTTCTTAGAGCCAACAGTTGGACAACAATGAGCAGCTGACACTTACTGATAAGTAAATACAGTACAATATCTCTACATCACTTTGATGTCAGAGACCAGATAAAGAATTTTTGGTATGTGGGGGCCTTAGTTTTAGGTCTCAAATTTGAAATTCTAAAATCTTGATTTCTAGCTCTCTCTTTCATTTTAAAAATAGTCAGAAAGCTCAGTCTTGTATAGAGCAATTGTAGTTCAAGCAGGATTGAGTTGAACTTCACACAAGGGGCTGCAAGTCTGACTCTTACCTGGAAATGGTGACGACAATTGCCAGCCGTCTGCAAGGATTACTACTCTCACTTTAGTTTGGAAAGATGTGGGGAGGTGGAATGCAAAAAAAGAGAAATCAGCTCACATTGCCTCCGCATCCTCTAGTCCGTGGCTTCCAGTCCATGTTGTGTGGACAGATGCAGTAGCATCTAAGTCAGCTTCTCACTCCTGCTCTTAATATTTACAGCTCCAAACTCTTTCCTGAGTAAAGCTCCAAGATTATTTTTCTCCTGTTCCAAAAATATCTCCGATAGCTCTGTACCGTTAACTGAATTGATTTAAAAGATTAAATTGACTTCTGGCATTTAAGGCTTCTCTCAGAAGATTTTCTCCCTAATTTCCGGTCTTCATGCCCTTGAAGGGTGCACTCCAGTCTTCTAGGTATGTGAAGGGAGTGAGTTGGTAGAGTATATGAATGCATTGGAGTCATCACTGACATGACTCAAGTTTCAGGTTGCATGGAAATAAATTTCCATCTAAGTTTTTAGTAAATTTTTACATGATATTAATATGAATTCTGTAGTGTGCTACCTCAGATCACAGTTTTGCTCGCCTCACACATATAAGGCAATAAATAGCATGTATGGTGAGAGTCTGTCATCACTGTCAGTATTGTGGGAAAGACTCTTGGGAGACTGACTAATTACAGAGGAGATAACTCTCGACTCTGTTTCCTTCCTCATTCAGTGAGTGGTCCCATGATATCTTTATAATCCAAGAATCTGAGTCTCCTATGGAGAGACAGCCAGAATATAATCTCTACAGCAGCAGTCCCCAGTCTTTTGGGGACAAGGGAGTGGTTTTGTGGAAGACACTTTTTTCCATGGACCTGACGTAGGGGGGTGGGGGGGATTGATTTCCAGATGTATCAAGTGCATAATATTTACTGAGCACTGTGTTTTTATAATTATTATGTCAGCTCCACCTCAAATCCTGAGGTGGGGGGTACCCCTGCTCTCCGGGAAAAAGAGGGGAATGGCTAGCACCACACGTGTAGAAGCCTTACTTCTTCTGAAAGAGCCCAAGTGATGAGACCTTATCTGGCATGATAAACAAGCAACTTTCAGAATGTAAACTCCTCATGTCCGAATATTGCCACTCTATGCTGTGTGACTCAGAGAAATTTCTGAATCTAAGTTCCGATCTTTGAAAAAGTAAAATTAAAAATCAAGATTAAAGAGATATTCGAATAAAAATGTTTGCATACCAAACTGAAAAAAAACTTTGTCTATGGTAATAGAACTAACACAAGTTAAATTCAGGGAATGAGAATTAACATGGGGTGAATATGTATTTTGTACTTTGGTGTACATGTATGTATTTTGGCATATATGAAGACAGATGTTGATGACTGAGCCTTCACTAAAAAAAAAAGATCTATAAAAAGACACTTTATGTAGATTCACAAATGCCTTGTAATCATTTAATTCTAGTTCAACATCTTTTCTAGTTTGGAGTAGGTGGCACGGAAAATTTAGGAACAACCCTGAGTTAAAAACAGAGGTTGTGTAAGTGGATGTTTCTGCTACAAATGTTGCTTCTCTCATTCTGAAAATAGGTTGAATATATCTTTTAAATGTTACCTGATGGGACCTGCCTGATAAAATAATTCTTTAATGCCAATGCTGGCACTTTTAGTAAGGATAAATGGCAAAAGACAAGCCTCTTTTGAAAGTATCCATTAGGCGTTTAAAAATGTATTATTGAAAAAAAAAAAAACTGGCTTACTTTTCAGCAGAAATGTAAGTGTTAATATTATTTAGCACCTGCTAGGTGTTCTGTGTGATACAGGTCTTATGAAGGGCACAGAGTCATTTAAACCTTAACAAATCTAGTGAAATGGCATCTGAGCCCCAGTTCCCCAGAAGAGAACCTGTGGTGAAGCTTAACATGAAAATGTTTTCTTGGAGGGCTATAAACCTGGGGCAAGTGAGGAGGAGGGGGGAATGGTGGATGTGAGTCAGAGAAGGAGGAAAACTAAATACGAATGTTATTTTATTATGTTGGCTAGAGCTTAACAAGGAAAGGCTGCATAAATAGGCTATATCTGGTGAAGCAACATGGCTGTATGCTGCAATTTTTGCAGAGGAAGGTATAACAGACAATTTGTCAGCTGTCGTCTCCTCATCTTTCCCCTCTGTCCCTTATCTTCTCTGTCTTGAATTCCTTGCACCTCCAGCTTCTGCTTTCCAGTCCTTCTCTGCAGTCTCCCAGGTGAGCCGGAGTCTCCAGGAGCACCACTAGGTCGGGCCCAGGTGCTAGGGATTGTTTGGCTCCAACTGTCCAGGGGCAAAGGAGACCCTTTTGCTGTTAGATGAGGGGTTCCAGGCTTTTACCTGAGAGGAAGCAGCATAAGTGAGCAGAGGAAGGCAGGGGGCAGATGAGAATGAGAAGGTACATAGATTGGGCCTCCAGAAAATACTATTTTCTTCTGGATGATGGTTTGAAAAGGGCTTTAGGTGTTCAGAGAAGTGAGAGATCCCTGGCTCTTTTGGAATTGTTTTTGAACCTTTATTTAAAGAAAGAAGAGGAAACAAACATTGAAAGTATGCCTGCGCAGTGCCAAGACGAATTTATTTTAAAAGAAAGTGAGAATAAACACCGGATACACAAACTTTGAAGTGGAGAATACAGCATATTCAAAAAGAAACTAAGGAACTTGGAAAGGAAGAGTCATGTGTACCGGATACTAAAACGGATTTAATCACGATTAAAGAAAGATTTGTACAAATGGTTAGCCAGATAAAATGATTTATGTCTTATAGTTCATATTTCTGGTGTCAAGAAAAGATTCTCTTTTATTACTTTGACACACAGAGAAAAAATACAGCATCGACCAAAAATAAATTCCTCATTTCAAAGCATGATGTTGAACAGAAATAGCTAGGCTTTGTTAAGATTTCTGTAATCCACATCGTGGAAAACACTTTACAACAACTTACTTTCTTATTGTTCTATAAGAAGAGAAAAGCATTAATAGATTTATAAAAATCAGCTTCAAAGAACTGTATAAGATGGTATTTGGAGAAAAAGATCCAGTGACCCAGGCAGTGTTACAAGTAAATAATGAATAAAAATGACCCTAAATTATAAAAATAGGAGAAAGAGGTCCACCTCTTTGTTTTAGGCTCATTGTTTGTCTTTCCAGAAAATGTTGTAGTCTAGTCTCTTTAAGTAGCGCTTCTTTGAGGGTAATAATGCATTGTTCGATGTTGAAATGTGTAGCAAAATCTGTATGAGAAGCATTTTGTACAGATAAACAAGAAGTCATTCACTCTTTTAAAAGGAAAGTTGTGAAACTAGTTGCTGATGCCAAAAGGAGTAGAAGAGCTGTGATTTTTGTCAGGCCTGCTTCTGTGGACGTGGCCTTGCAGGTGCTAGGGATTGTTTGGCTCCAACTGTCCAGGAAGGAGACCCTTTGCTGTTAGATGAGGGGTTCCAGGCTTTACCTGAGAGGAAGCAGCATAAGTGAGCAGAGGAAGGCAGGGGGCAGATGAGAATGAGAAGGTACATAGATTGGGCCTCCAGAAAATACTATTTTCTTCTGGATGATGGTTTGAAAAGGGCTTTAGGTGTTCAGAGAAGTGAGAGATCCCTGGCTCTTTTGGAATTGTTTTTGAACCTTTATTTAAAGAAAGAAGAGGAAACAAACATTGAAAGTATGCCTGCGCAGTGCCAAGACGAATTTATTTTAAAAGAAAGTGAGAATAAACACCGGATACACAAACTTTGAAGTGGAGAATACAGCATATTCAAAAAGAAACTAAGGAACTTGGAAAGGAAGAGTCATGTGTACCGGATACTAAAACGGATTTAATCACGATTAAAGAAAGATTTGTACAAATGGTTAGCCAGATAAAATGATTTATGTCTTATAGTTCATATTTCTGGTGTCAAGAAAAGATTCTCTTTTATTACTTTGACACACAGAGAAAAAATACAGCATCGACCAAAAATAAATTCCTCATTTCAAAGCATGATGTTGAACAGAAATAGCTAGGCTTTGTTAAGATTTCTGTAATCCACATCGTGGAAAACACTTTACAACAACTTACTTTCTTATTGTTCTATAAGAAGAGAAAAGCATTAATAGATTTATAAAAATCAGCTTCAAAGAACTGTATAAGATGGTATTTGGAGAAAAAGATCCAGTGACCCAGGCAGTGTTACAAGTAAATAATGAATAAAAATGACCCTAAATTATAAAAATAGGAGAAAGAGGTCCACCTCTTTGTTTTAGGCTCATTGTTTGTCTTTCCAGAAAATGTTGTAGTCTAGTCTCTTTAAGTAGCGCTTCTTTGAGGGTAATAATGCATTGTTCGATGTTGAAATGTGTAGCAAAATCTGTATGAGAAGCATTTTGTACAGATAAACAAGAAGTCATTCACTCTTTTAAAAGGAAAGTTGTGAAACTAGTTGCTGATGCCAAAAGGAGTAGAAGAGCTGTGATTTTTGTCAGGCCTGCTTCTGTGGACGTGGCCTTGCAGGTTGACGCAAGGCTGGAGTGAGCCAGATCCTGGGGGACAGCCTGAGGTCTTCCATCTTGGTGATAAACCCAACACTCTCTCTGTAATAAGTTTTGAGTAATAATTATTGATCTAATTATCTTTGGCTTCTGTCTCTCAGGGGATTCTGCTTTTTTGAACTTTGTAAAAATCCCCTGCAGGATCACCTTTACCAAATTAGAAACTGAAGGTCAAAGGTTCTTAAACTACTTTTCTGCTTCCATAACATTTACAGGAGCAACCCCCCTGGGGTGTTGGGGCAGGTGGCACAGGGTTTCTTGGAGTGGCTGCCGTGTTTTGGAACTGGACAGACTGCCTTGTGATAGTGATGTGTTCCTTCCAACCCCTTCCAGTTGAGCGTTCTTTGTCATAAAAATCAAAAGAACCTCTTCCAGATTGTGCGGCATGATCTTGACCAGTTCTGAATATGATAAAGCTAAATGTCTCAGAACTTTTCAAAGACAAAAACCTGCTCGTTTATCTACTGTTTTTTACTTTAGACCTGTATGATATTATTCTCATACCATGGAAATATCACATTTTTCCATCTCATGTGAGAAACTAACTGCTGTCATTATAAACAGAACCTCACATACATCATGCTTTAGGGATTTTCTAGAACCCTAGATGAGGCAGGGCAGTTTTCACAGTGCCCTAGAGCAGTTTTCACAGTGGCCACAGATCTAGAGCAAATACTCTGGTGCTCTGAAAGCCCTGGGAGCACCCCAGACTCCAGGGTTGAAGACCCCAATTTTGAACATTGTGACTTCCTCCTAAACAATAGAAAAATTTATTTCTGTGGTCTGAAAGCCTGTGCTGAGATATAAGGCAGGCTAAAAATTTGAATTTATGCAGTTTGGAGAAGGCACAGAGATAATGTCAACTTTAATTCCTGTTTTTCTCCAAACATAGAGAATAGGCCAAAGGTCATGAGTGGAAATTAAAGAAAAATGGAAAACAGATGTTAGGAAGCTCACTATAGAAATGGAAACACAAGCAGCACTGAATATTATTAAAGAAAAAAAAAAAAAAAAAGACTGCTGCTTTAAAAAAAAAAAAAAGAAAGCAAGGGTGTTAGGAAAGTTTTCTTTTCATGATATGTTTAAAATAGTTCAATTTTTAAATATTGTACTAAGTGATTTAATTTCATGTGTTCAGTTCCTTACATTTAGAGACATAATTTGAGAGCAAAAGACAATCTTAAAACCCACCCATTATAAACTCCATCTGCAAAGATGATGTCTGAAAAAAATCTCTTCTTAGAAACTGGAAATACGGCCATTCCTCCCCGCCACCACCTCCAGGATCAAACTTCAGCAAGAAATTTTTCTTTTCTTTCAATTGATAGTGGTTGTTACTTTTTAAAAATATGTTTATTCTCAAATGATCTTTCCATTAGGACACTTAAATAAGTTTCTTTGACATTAATAAGAACCACACAGATTTACCATAGTGAGAAATAGGTACTTAGGCAGAAATTCATTTTAGAGTTTAAAATGCATCATGACTCACTAATGAATTGTTTACATTTTTGGTATATAAAGAGAATTATGTTTTGACATGTTTTGACTTTTATATATTACCATCAGCTAAAATAGAGGAAGATACTGTAAGCTCAACAGAAATACATAGATGTGAGCGTGATGTCTTAAAATTTTATAAACAAATACATATAAATATCAAGTGTCTGTCCTGAAACTTTTTCCTTTGTTATCTTTAGAAAGTCAGATGGGAGTCATAAGAATGAAATAGAGCTACTGTAACTTGATTAAAGAACAATTTCCAGGATTTCCCTGGTGGCACAGTGAATAGAATGCTGCCTGCTAATGCAGGGGACATGGGTTCAGTCCCTGGTCCATGAAGATCCCGCATGCCGCAGAGCAGCTAAGCACATGTACCATAAGTACTGAGCCCGTGCACCTAGAGCCTGTGCTCTCCAACAAGAGAAGCCACTGTAACGAGGAGCCTGTGCACCATAACCAAGAGTAGCGCCTGCTTGCAGTACTAGAGAATGCACAGCCACAAGGACCCAGGGCAGCCAAAAAAATTTTTTTTAAAAAGCAATTTCTTAAATTTAAAACTACACAAAAATGAAGAGAAAGTATTAAAAATGCATAATCTTCAGCTTATCTTTCACCTCCAAACCCTCATGGATGATTTTCTTCTGTCTCTGTGTATTTGTTTAATAGTAACCAATTGATTTAAACATTGACAATGGGGACTTGGCATGCATCTGCAGTAGGTATGTAATTAAGAGGATGTAATTAAGGATCATTTCTGGATGTACTTACACCAGAGATGTAATTATATATATATATATAAAAAGAGTCCGTGTAAGAGCCAAGGCATGAATGCCCAAGGTGGGAGGGTGGACTTGGAGACCCAGGAACTAAAATGAGTTCCTCTGCAGGAGGGACCTCCATAGTCAACCCGCTGTACACTCTAAGGGTAGTGACAGCAGTGGGATAAGAAAGAGCCTGGAAGCTACCACGTCCAGGCTCATCAGCTGAGAGCAAATAGTCTTCCCTTGTCCTCTCTTGCTCTCATCCTAGCCTGCCAAGTGAAGTCTGCAGCATACCACTTTTATGTGCATTCTTATTTTCTTATGAGTAGACACATTAACATGATGGGTTTAACCATAGTTCATCTTTTTAGGTTTACATTTTGTATGGACATGTTTTGACTTTTATATATTACCATCAGCTAAAAAAAAACATAAAAATTGTGGCGTGATGTCTTAAAATTTTATAAACAAATACATATAAATATCAAGTGTCTGTCCTGAAACTTTTTCCTTTGTTATCTTTAGAAAGTCAGATGGGAGTCATAAGAATGAAATAGAGCTACTGTAACTTGATTAAAGAACAATTTCCAGGATTTCCCTGGTGGCACAGTGAATAGAATGCTGCCTGCTAATGCAGGGGACATGGGTTCAGTCCCTGGTCCATGAAGATCCCGCATGCCGCAGAGCAGCTAAGCACATGTACCATAAGTACTGAGCCCGTGCACCTAGAGCCTGTGCTCTCCAACAAGAGAAGCCACTGTAACGAGGAGCCTGTGCACCATAACCAAGAGTAGCGCCTGCTTGCAGTACTAGAGAATGCACAGCCACAAGGACCCAGGGCAGCCAAAAAAATTTTTTTAAAAAGCAATTTCTTAAATTTAAAACTACACAAAAATGAAGAGAAAGTATTAAAAATGCATAATCTTCAGCTTATCTTTCACCTCCAAACCCTCATGGATGATTTTCTTCTGTCTCTGTGTATTTGTTTAATAGTAACCAATTGATTTAAACATTGACAATGGGGACTTGGCATGCATCTGCAGTAGGTATGTAATTAAGAGGATGTAATTAAGGATCATTTCTGGATGTACTTACACCAGAGATGTAATTATATATATATATATAAAAAGAGTCCGTGTAAGAGCCAAGGCATGAATGCCCAAGGTGGGAGGGTGGACTTGGAGACCCAGGAACTAAAATGAGTTCCTCTGCAGGAGGGACTTCCATAGTCAACCCCGCTGTACACTCTAAGGGTAGTGACAGCAGTGGGATAAGAAAGAGCCTGGAAGCTACCACGTCCAGGCTCATCAGCTGAGAGCAAATAGTCTTCCCTTGTCCTCTCTTGCTCTCATCCTAGCCTGCCAAGTGAAGTCTGCAGCATACCACTTTTATGTGCATTCTTATTTTCTTATGAGTAGACACATTAACATGATGGGTTTAACCATAGTTCATCTTATTTATGAGCCTCCTGTTGAATGTTAATAGCCTGAAGTCACATATCAAACACAGGCATTTAGAGCTAAAGATTTTTCAAGTCCTACTTACTAACTATCCAACAGGACCACGACACAGGCAGTCCTGTTTCTTTAGCTGTTTTAATTTTATCAACAGTGAACTCTTACCATGCCTATGAAATGCCAGGGACTGTCCTAAGTGGTTTAGATATGTTAATTCATTTAATTCTAATGATAACCACGTGAGACTGCTATACTTATTATGGCTCTATTTTAAATTTGAGAAGCTTAGGCACAGAGAGGTTAAGTCATTTGCCCAAGGTCACACGGCTAGTGAGTGCCAGAGCTGGGCATGACTTTGGAATCTATGCTCTTAATCACCATACCACTGCATGAAGCTTTCCACCGTTGCCAGATAAATCATTTTATGCTCATCTTTTATTGTTGGAAGAGGTCAAATATTGGATTGGGAGGGTGCTTGAATTGTTGATGCTGTGCACATAGTGATGGGAAGTTTTATCTATAAGTCTGTTTCATGTGTTGAATTACTTCCACTGTGCCTCACATCATAGAACATACTACCTAATATCACCACGTAAACTCATCGTTATCCTGTCTGTAGTGTGAATAATGCATAGCCGTAACATTAACAAGATAAACTGCTTCTTAATAAAACAAGACAAGATTAAGTTTGAAGACTAATTAAAAAGAAGGAAGTTGATCTCATGCCCATTAAGTTTCTAGTTTTGTCTGTTTGGAAAACATCCAAAAGATTACTATATGTGTTTCACTGAAGAGTAATAAAATTTTAGGACTGGTGGGAAATTAGGTAAGGATGAAAAGAAGGGAAGAGATGCCAATATGTAGTTGAGAAGACTTTACAGAAAAGAATTATTTTGCTTTGCATTATGCAGAGCCTTCCTATAGAGGAAAAGGTTAACCTTGGATCCATCTTTCCTGCATATCAGTAATCTTTATTATTAAGACACAACAACTTTATTTCATAATCATTTTCTTCCGGAACCAGGCTCATCAGCTGAGAGCAAATAGTCTTCCCTTGTCCTCTCTTGCTCTCATCCTAGCCTGCCAAGTGAAGTCTGCAGCATACCACTTTTATGTGCATTCTTATTTTCTTATGAGTAGACACATTAACATGATGGGTTTAACCATAGTTCATCTTATTTATGAGCCTCCTGTTGAATGTTAATAGCCTGAAGTCACATATCAAACACAGGCATTTAGAGCTAAAGATTTTTCAAGTCCTACTTACTAACTATCCAACAGGACCACGACACAGGCAGTCCTGTTTCTTTAGCTGTTTTAATTTTATCAACAGTGAACTCTTACCATGCCTATGAAATGCCAGGGACTGTCCTAAGTGGTTTAGATATGTTAATTCATTTAATTCTAATGATAACCACGTGAGACTGCTATACTTATTATGGCTCTATTTTAAATTTGAGAAGCTTAGGCACAGAGAGGTTAAGTCATTTGCCCAAGGTCACACGGCTAGTGAGTGCCAGAGCTGGGCATGACTTTGGAATCTATGCTCTTAATCACCATACCACTGCATGAAGCTTTCCACCGTTGCCAGATAAATCATTTTATGCTCATCTTTTATTGTTGGAAGAGGTCAAATATTGGATTGGGAGGGTGCTTGAATTGTTGATGCTGTGCACATAGTGATGGGAAGTTTTATCTATAAGTCTGTTTCATGTGTTGAATTACTTCCACTGTGCCTCACATCATAGAACATACTACCTAATATCACCACGTAAACTCATCGTTATCCTGTCTGTAGTGTGAATAATGCATAGCCGTAACATTAACAAGATAAACTGCTTCTTAATAAAACAAGACAAGATTAAGTTTGAAGACTAATTAAAAAGAAGGAAGTTGATCTCATGCCCATTAAGTTTCTAGTTTTGTCTGTTTGGAAAACATCCAAAAGATTACTATATGTGTTTCACTGAAGAGTAATAAAATTTTAGGACTGGTGGGAAATTAGGTAAGGATGAAAAGAAGGGAAGAGATGCCAATATGTAGTTGAGAAGACTTTACAGAAAAGAATTATTTTGCTTTGCATTATGCAGAGCCTTCCTATAGAGGAAAAGGTTAACCTTGGATCCATCTTTCCTGCATATCAGTAATCTTTATTATTAAGACACAACAACTTTATTTCATAATCATTTTCTTCCGGCCAACCAGCTGTGGTTACTCAAGACAGATTAACTAGAACCTGATGGATTTCAGCCCCTGTTCAGCAATGCCAGCCAAATACTATAATTACACAGGATGCAGGCTGAGATAATGTCGACCTTGTACTTAGAGATAGACCTAGATAAGGTGAACTGTCGCCTTTGTGGGCCAGGCTTTTCAATCACTGGTGAAGAAAAGGGACAGAAAAGAAAGAAAGAAAAGAAAAGAAAAGAAAACCCTAAACCTCTCATCATTTTAGGTTGTCCCGAAAGAAGGAATCTAATAAGGACTAAGCTCTCAAGTGATAGAAGCAGATTCACCAGTTGAGAGCTTGGAGAGCAGGGGGAGGCTCTGCCTTCCTAAGGTGTAGGGGATCCCTATCCTTCCTGAGCCCTTATTTGCTGTGGGTAGTGTATGTGAGAGCCTTTCCATTTGGCAGTTGGCATGGCGCACTGCTGATGTTATGAAATTTACATTAAGTTGGAAAAACAGTCCTTGTCATACTTGATCCTTTTGGAGGAAATGGATTTCCTTAATAAGAGCACCAGTTTATTTCCCCTGTGAAGTCCAATGGAGAATGCATTCCTGGATGGCGTTCTACCAAAGAGAGAGGCTGGGAGGGAACAGCTTATTATTCTAAAAATTTTAATGACCCAAAAGGAAAATATTTTTAGTTTTTATATTATGGGCATAAATGCCTAATATCACCACGTAAACTCATCATTATCCTGTCTGTAGTGTGAATAATGCATAGCCGTAACATTAACAAGATAAACTGCTTCTTAATAAAACAAGACAAGATTAAGTTTGAAGACTAATTAAAAAGAAGGAAGTTGATCTCATGCCCATTAAGTTTCTAGTTTTGTCTGTTTGGAAAACATCCAAAAGATTACTATATGTGTTTCACTGAAGAGTAATAAAATTTTAGGACTGGTGGGAAATTAGGTAAGGATGAAAAGAAGGGAAGAGATGCCAATATGTAGTTGAGAAGACTTTACAGAAAAGAATTATTTTGCTTTGCATTATGCAGAGCCTTCCTATAGAGGAAAAGGTTAACCTTGGATCCATCTTTCCTGCATATCAGTAATCTTTATTATTAAGACACAACAACTTTATTTCATAATCATTTTCTTCCGGCCAACCAGCTGTGGTTACTCAAGACAGATTAACTAGAACCTGATGGATTTCAGCCCCTGTTCAGCAATGCCAGCCAAATACTATAATTACACAGGATGCAGGCTGAGATAATGTCGACCTTGTACTTAGAGATAGACCTAGATAAGGTGAACTGTCGCCTTTGTGGGCCAGGCTTTTCAATCACTGGTGAAGAAAAGGGACAGAAAAGAAAGAAAGAAAAGAAAAGAAAAGAAAACCCTAAACCTCTCATCATTTTAGGTTGTCCCGAAAGAAGGAATCTAATAAGGACTAAGCTCTCAAGTGATAGAAGCAGATTCACCAGTTGAGAGCTTGGAGAGCAGGGGGAGGCTCTGCCTTCCTAAGGTGTAGGGGATCCCTATCCTTCCTGAGCCCTTATTTGCTGTGGGTAGTGTATGTGAGAGCCTTTCCATTTGGCAGTTGGCATGGCGCACTGCTGATGTTATGAAATTTACATTAAGTTGGAAAAACAGTCCTTGTCATACTTGATCCTTTTGGAGGAAATGGATTTCCTTAATAAGAGCACCAGTTTATTTCCCCTGTGAAGTCCAATGGAGAATGCATTCCTGGATGGCGTTCTACCAAAGAGAGAGGCTGGGAGGGAACAGCTTATTATTCTAAAAATTTTAATGACCCAAAAGGAAAATATTTTTAGTTTTTATATTATGGGCATAAATGCCTAAATTCAAGTATCCAGTGCCAAGGCTGCTGAGATATGGTTGTTGGGAATCAACCAAGGATGAGGGATCCAGGGGGTATTTGTTAATGGTTAATGAATAATTCCCTAAGTCATTTGGTTATTATTAACTGGTTCAAAATACCTCATGTCTAGGTCCTTGTCACCATATTAAACTATGCAAAAGATTCCTTGCTTTAATAAACTTTAAGTTAAATGTGAAAATATTTCACAGATATCAAATGTTCTGCCATGTTTTCCTTTTAGTTTAGTGCTTTCTGAAGCTCTTTGTATTGAGACGTTTGAGCCTTTGCCCGGGGACATTTTTTCCAAAGGGTATCTCTGTTCTCTTCCACTTTCCCCTGGTGAGCTCCCAACTCACCTTTCAGAGCCTACATCAGGACTGCTCTCATCTTTGCCAGTTTCATTACCATGTTCCTTTTCCTTTCTTCCAGTAATTAATTGCTCCTTCACCTTCAGGTTCCTAGCATAATATTCCTGCCTCTATTACCCCATATATCTAACACATTATTAACAGGCCTTTTCTCCAGCTAGAGTTCTTTAAGGACATAGAGAATTATTTGTCTTTGATCAGGAGCACAGTAGGCATTTAATGATGTTTGTTGACTGGGCGCATGAGGAAACAGTAAGGCACGTTGTTCTAAAGAAATGTCCATTGACTGAGGAATGGGTAAAGAGAATGTGGTACATATATGCAATGGAATATTACTCAGCCACGAAAAGGTTTGAAATAATAGCCTTTGCAGCAACATGGATGAACCTAGAGAGTATCGTTCTCAGTGAAGTAAGTCAGACAGAGAAGGAGAAATGTGACATCCCTTATATGTGGAATCTAAAATGAAAGGACACAAATGAATTTATTTACAAAACATAAAGAGACTCACAGGCGTAGAAATTTACATTAAGTTGGAAAAACAGTCCTTGTCATACTTGATCCTTTTGGAGGAAATGGATTTCCTTAATAAGAGCACCAGTTTATTTCCCCTGTGAAGTCCAATGGAGAATGCATTCCTGGATGGCGTTCTACCAAAGAGAGAGGCTGGGAGGGAACAGCTTATTATTCTAAAAATTTTAATGACCCAAAAGGAAAATATTTTTAGTTTTTATATTATGGGCATAAATGCCTAAATTCAAGTATCCAGTGCCAAGGCTGCTGAGATATGGTTGTTGGGAATCAACCAAGGATGAGGGATCCAGGGGGTATTTGTTAATGGTTAATGAATAATTCCCTAAGTCATTTGGTTATTATTAACTGGTTCAAAATACCTCATGTCTAGGTCCTTGTCACCATATTAAACTATGCAAAAGATTCCTTGCTTTAATAAACTTTAAGTTAAATGTGAAAATATTTCACAGATATCAAATGTTCTGCCATGTTTTCCTTTTAGTTTAGTGCTTTCTGAAGCTCTTTGTATTGAGACGTTTGAGCCTTTGCCCGGGGACATTTTTTCCAAAGGGTATCTCTGTTCTCTTCCACTTTCCCCTGGTGAGCTCCCAACTCACCTTTCAGAGCCTACATCAGGACTGCTCTCATCTTTGCCAGTTTCATTACCATGTTCCTTTTCCTTTCTTCCAGTAATTAATTGCTCCTTCACCTTCAGGTTCCTAGCATAATATTCCTGCCTCTATTACCCCATATATCTAACACATTATTAACAGGCCTTTTCTCCAGCTAGAGTTCTTTAAGGACATAGAGAATTATTTGTCTTTGATCAGGAGCACAGTAGGCATTTAATGATGTTTGTTGACTGGGCGCATGAGGAAACAGTAAGGCACGTTGTTCTAAAGAAATGTCCATTGACTGAGGAATGGGTAAAGAGAATGTGGTACATATATGCAATGGAATATTACTCAGCCACGAAAAGGTTTGAAATAATAGCCTTTGCAGCAACATGGATGAACCTAGAGAGTATCGTTCTCAGTGAAGTAAGTCAGACAGAGAAGGAGAAATGTGACATCCCTTATATGTGGAATCTAAAATGAAAGGACACAAATGAATTTATTTACAAAACATAAAGAGACTCACAGACGTAGAGAATGAACTTACGGTTGCTGGGAAGAAGGATGCAGGAAGGGATACTTAGGGAGTTTGGGATGGACATGGATATACTGCTATATTTAAAATGGATAACCAACAAGGGCCTACTGTATAGCTCAGGGGACTTTGCTCAATGTTATGTGGCAGCCTGGATGGGAAGAGGGTTTGAGGGAGACTGGCTACATGTATATGTGTGGCTGTTCAGCTGAAACAATCACAACCTTGTTAATTGTCTATATCCCAACATAAAATAAAAAGTTTAACAACTTATGATAGGTTTAATCTAATTATATTGCAATCACATTACATGTAAATAGTATGAATACACTAACTACAAAGCAGAGATTGTCAAGTTGGATGAAAAAAACAAGATCTCATTATTTGCTATCAACAGGGACAAATTTATATAAAATGTTTAACCATTTATCTGTGCTGTCCAGGATGATAGTTGCTAGTCATGGGTAACGATTGACAGATACAATGTTGCTAGTCCAAACTGAAATGCACTTTTAGTGTAAACATATACACCTAATTTTAAAGATTTAAAGTGAATAAAAATGTAGACTATCTTAATGTGTTGAGTATATTATGAAATTCATATATATATTGGTTAGGTAAAATAAATTATTGAAATTTTAAAAATAAAGAGGTTAGTCTTTGGTACCATTGCTGACTTTTGATACTTTCCAAGTATCAGTGAAGCAAGACCATCTTCTCACCTGGAAAGCCTACCTAGACTAAGAGGTACTGGAAAGAAGGTGTTGCTCTTAAGAGTATATAAGACTCTTCTTTCCTGTTCTTCACTTCCTCTTCATAAACAGGAGGAGTATTCGTCTCAGCTCTTTAGAATAATCTGTGAAAGAAGCACTTCTAGCTTCTTTCTACTTCCTCCCTCACTCTCCTCCACTGATTGTTGAAAATGGGGAAGAAACAGAGCAGAGCTGGCTCAGTGTCTTCTGAGTCCTCATGATATTTCTGCTGCTCTGCCTTCTACCCTCTGGCAGCACCACAGGCAAAGCTTGCATCTTTTGCGGGGTGAGGTTTGAGTATTCTTAATGCAGTGTTATTTATTAGGCCTTCTGAGGAATGGGGCTTATCAGGAAAAAGCTGTTCATCTTCATTATTAACAAAGGTGCTATTTGACCTCCATGTTTCTGACTCCTACATCCATGTTTCCTAAGAAAATATTGATTGCTTCCCCCCAGATGGCTCCAATACCATGTCTCTGTTGTGCATTCCCAGAATATTGTAGAATTATGAAGTTTCGGTGAACGCATTACAAGCACACTGAAGTTAATTTAAATTTGATGTATTAAAATGCTGAATTGTGGGACTTCCCTGGTGGTCCAGTGGGTAAGGACACCGCCTTGCAGTGCAAGGGGCGCTGGTTCGATCCCTGGCCTGGGAAGATCCCACGTGCCGTGGAGCGGCTGGACCGATGTGTCCAATTACGAGCCAGCACTCTGGAGCGCATGCGCCCAGAGCCAGCTCACTGCAACAACAGCGACCACCATGATGGGAGGCCCACACGGGCCAAAGAACAAAAAAGATGGATGAAAATAGATAAATGAAAGACCAATAGAAGTGGCCCAATAGAAGTGGCCTGCCCGCCTCCCTCCCTCCCTCCCCAACCCACTCCCCGCCACCCCCCCCACAAAATGCTGAATTGTGGCAGAGATATCAGATAATCTTATTTCCTCAGAAAATTATTTCAGAGTTATTCAAAAGATGTCTTTTTTTTTTTTTTTTTAAACAGAGTGCCATTAGATTTATAGAAGTCTAAACCCTCATTCATTACCAGTATTGAAAACAGCCCTCCTAGTTGATTAGGCCATTTTGTTTCAGCTTGAATCTAGTAATGGAAAACTCACTAACTCTTGGAACTTCCAACTGTTGCTTGTTGGCTAACTCCATGAATTACAGAGTACTTTATTAAACAAAAATTTGCTTCTTTGTAAATGTTACTATTTCTACTCTCTGGTAGAATAAAAGCAAATCTATTTTACAGTTTTTCAATGAAACATCTTCAGATCTTTAACATATTTCCTTGAAATCAAGGACCATATGTCTTTTATCTGCATACCCCCCTTCTCAACTTAATATTAATAAACATCTTTTGAGCACCAGGCACTGTGCCTGGTGTTGGTCATAGAAAAATGAATAAGACACGGTTCCTTTCCTCATCAAGCAAAAATGTACATGTAAAAAAATGTTTCCAAATCATTGTGTACATTGCTGCAATGAAAACATACAAACTGCAAAGGAGCTCAAGAAAGAGAGTGTCTAATACTGCATAGGAGAAAAGTCTGTATGACATAGCCATAGGAGCAAGGGTATTTCCATGAATCTGAAGAGGGGAATTTTCCGAGTAGAAAAAGAAGGGAAGAATTTTTCAGTCAGTCATACTGTTGCAGGGAGAAAATCAATTCTGGCTCCACATTGCAAACTCTTACTTTGACCGACTTTAAAGTAAGGACACCGCCTTGCAGTGCAAGGCGCTGGTTCGATCTGGCGGTCAGCGTGGAGCGGCTGGACCGATGTGTCCAATTACGAGCCAGCACTCTGGAGCGCATGCGCCCAGAGCCAGCTCACTGCAACAACAGCGACCACCATGATGGGAGGCCCACACGGGCCAAAGAACAAAAAAGATGGATGAAAATAGATAAATGAAAGACCAATAGAAGTGGCCCAATAGAAGTGGCCTGCCCGCCTCCCTCCCTCCCCAACCCACTCCCCGCCACCCCCCCCACAAAATGCTGAATTGTGGCAGAGATATCAGATAATCTTATTTCCTCAGAAAATTATTTCAGAGTTATTCAAAAGATGTCTTTTTTTTTTTTTTTTTAAACAGAGTGCCATTAGATTTATAGAAGTCTAAACCCTCATTCATTACCAGTATTGAAAACAGCCCTCCTAGTTGATTAGGCCATTTTGTTTCAGCTTGAATCTAGTAATGGAAAACTCACTAACTCTTGGAACTTCCAACTGTTGCTTGTTGGCTAACTCCATGAATTACAGAGTACTTTATTAAACAAAAATTTGCTTCTTTGTAAATGTTACTATTTCTACTCTCTGGTAGAATAAAAGCAAATCTATTTTACAGTTTTTCAATGAAACATCTTCAGATCTTTAACATATTTCCTTGAAATCAAGGACCATATGTCTTTTATCTGCATACCCCCCTTCTCAACTTAATATTAATAAACATCTTTTGAGCACCAGGCACTGTGCCTGGTGTTGGTCATAGAAAAATGAATAAGACACGGTTCCTTTCCTCATCAAGCAAAAATGTACATGTAAAAAAATGTTTCCAAATCATTGTGTACATTGCTGCAATGAAAACATACAAACTGCAAAGGAGCTCAAGAAAGAGAGTGTCTAATACTGCATAGGAGAAAAGTCTGTATGACATAGCCATAGGAGCAAGGGTATTTCCATGAATCTGAAGAGGGGAATTTTCCGAGTAGAAAAAGAAGGGAAGAATTTTTCAGTCAGTCATACTGTTGCAGGGAGAAAATCAATTCTGGCTCCACATTGCAAACTCTTACTTTGACTTGCTTTCCGTTGCTATTATTATTATAATCATACCTAATGGCTTGCCTGGAGGACCCTGACCCTCTGCCTGAGTGTTAAAGTAAAATACCTTTGTTCAAGAGCCTGTCCACCTGTAGATGGCCGGAAGAGAAAAGTTAACACTTTCCTTGCCAGCGGCTTGCCATTCTAAGAGATGTTCGCAAGATTAATGGCCTTTCTGCTTTGCTTCCTCACCTCCACCTATGTCTGATCTATAAGATAACCTAGCATCCAAACCCCAAGAAGATGGTTTATTTCAAGGTGCTAACCTGCCATCTTCTCCGTCAGCTGCTTTCTAAATAAAGTTGTTTTCCTTGCCTCAACATTTTATCTCTTGGATTCACGGGCCTGTCATGTGGTGAGCAGAGCGAGTTTGGACTTGGTAACAATACCAGCATATGCAAAGGCATAGAGGAAAGAGAGATTGCAGTACACATAGTGAACATAAGAGTTCAAGGTGACTGCAAGTTCAAGGGTAAGTATATGAAGAGTGGTGGGTGAACCTAGAAATGAAGGTGATTGGAGTATGAATAGCCTTCTGTACCAAGGGTATAGATGTTGACCTATAGGTGAAGGAAAACCACTGTAAGATTTCAAATAAGAAAATAACCATATTAGATATTTTAGAAGGCTCATATAAGCTGTTGCATAATGGAAATGGTATGAAATTAAAAGCGGGAGGGATATTTAGAAGGTTTTTGTTTGTTTCCTATTTTAATTTTATTGGTCTGACTGATTGCTGTAACATGTAAAATTTTTAAAAGCACCAGGCACTGTGCCTGGTGTTGGTCATAGAAAAATGAATAAGACACGGTTCCTTTCCTCATCAAGCAAAAATGTACATGTAAAAAAATGTTTCCAAATCATTGTGTACATTGCTGCAATGAAAACATACAAACTGCAAAGGAGCTCAAGAAAGAGAGTGTCTAATACTGCATAGGAGAAAAGTCTGTATGACATAGCCATAGGAGCAAGGGTATTTCCATGAATCTGAAGAGGGGAATTTTCCGAGTAGAAAAAGAAGGGAAGAATTTTTCAGTCAGTCATACTGTTGCAGGGAGAAAATCAATTCTGGCTCCACATTGCAAACTCTTACTTTGACTTGCTTTCCGTTGCTATTATTATTATAATCATACCTAATGGCTTGCCTGGAGGACCCTGACCCTCTGCCTGAGTGTTAAAGTAAAATACCTTTGTTCAAGAGCCTGTCCACCTGTAGATGGCCGGAAGAGAAAAGTTAACACTTTCCTTGCCAGCGGCTTGCCATTCTAAGAGATGTTCGCAAGATTAATGGCCTTTCTGCTTTGCTTCCTCACCTCCACCTATGTCTGATCTATAAGATAACCTAGCATCCAAACCCCAAGAAGATGGTTTATTTCAAGGTGCTAACCTGCCATCTTCTCCGTCAGCTGCTTTCTAAATAAAGTTGTTTTCCTTGCCTCAACATTTTATCTCTTGGATTCACGGGCCTGTCATGTGGTGAGCAGAGCGAGTTTGGACTTGGTAACAATACCAGCATATGCAAAGGCATAGAGGAAAGAGAGATTGCAGTACACATAGTGAACATAAGAGTTCAAGGTGACTGCAAGTTCAAGGGTAAGTATATGAAGAGTGGTGGGTGAACCTAGAAATGAAGGTGATTGGAGTATGAATAGCCTTCTGTACCAAGGGTATAGATGTTGACCTATAGGTGAAGGAAAACCACTGTAAGATTTCAAATAAGAAAATAACCATATTAGATATTTTAGAAGGCTCATATAAGCTGTTGCATAATGGAAATGGTATGAAATTAAAAGCGGGAGGGATATTTAGAAGGTTTTTGTTTGTTTCCTATTTTAATTTTTGTATTGGTCTGACTGATTGCTGAAAAGAATCAGTGAAAATGGAGAGGAAAAAGTAAATGAGGCATAGCCTGTAGTATAAACAGGATTTTGTGGCTGGGTGAAGGTGGGTTTGGGGAGGGAAGAGATTTAGGAAGTAAGCCTGGCTTGGAAAAGATTTGGTTTCTTTGGGGTGTTCAAGTGAGAAAAAAAATCCAGAATACAACAGATACTATAGCAAAACATCTTGGAAATGTGTTCTGAGGGTGATAATATCAGGAATTTGAATTCTTTAACAGATGAGTAGTGTTTAAACCATGGGACAAGACAATGCTATGATCAAGGCCCTGGGGAACATTACACTTCAGGGACTTCCAGCAATGTAAACTTAAAAAGGATTGCTCAGAGAGGTAAGAGGTTATCCAAGAGAAAATAGTTCTATACAAGCCAAGATAGAAGAGATTTTTCTGGAAGTAGAGATAATTCATCATTGTCAGAGACTGCAGAAAGGTTATGTTAAACAAGGACTGATACGCTTCTGGTGGATTTCTTGATCAAATCCTTATTGATGGTGCTTAAGAGTGATCTGAGCAAGCAGAGATGCTGTTTTACAAATAGTGGCTTGGTTAGGTGTTGTATAAATAGACATATAAAAATACGTAAATATTTGAGCTTCTTAGGGTTCTCTATTTGGTTCATTGTTTTGCCTCATCACCTTTTAAAAAGAATGTTAAGATCAACAGATTTTAATAAGATTAAGACAGATTTTAATCTTCGTATTAAGATGGGTATATTTGAATCATGCACCTACAGAAGGGTTTATCTTGTGGATCTGTTTTCAACATCTCCTTTATATTGATCCTGATGGCTTAGATGGTAAAGAATCTGCCTGCAATGCTGGAGACTCAAGTTGTATCCCTGGGTTGGGAAGATCCCCTGGAGGCTACCTACTCTAGTATTCTTGCCTAAAAAGCCCATGGACAGAGCTTCCTGGCAGACTGCAGTCCATAGGGTCACACAGAGTTGGACATGATTGAAGTGACTTAGCACACAGCATACAAATGACCTACCTTGCTCCCTGCCCTTGTAAGGAAGTGGAAAGACCATGAGCATGGCCATCCTGGATGGTGGTTTGCTTGAACAGCCACCACTGGCCTTCTCACTGAAAGACCTCCAAAATGTGAGCCACAGAAATATCTTTCCTGAATACAAAGACCATAGCATAAAGTATTAGAGTGAAAGTTTCTAGCTGCCTATAAAATTCTTTGTAGAAAAATATAGGTAGAAATTAAAGAGAAAAAAGCACAATAATAATAATTCAGTCTAGTAAACTGATGCCACTTCAAAAGCAAAAAATGAATGAAAAGATTAAAGAGTGTCTATTATGTACTTTATAGAATTACTTGATTGGAGAATCCCATCAATGGTTTGATAATGGTAATAGAAATTTCTGCAAATTAACTGTGTTTGAAATAAATAGTGGTATTTATTCAAAACGCTAAGTAAGGCTCAACTTTTCACGTTTATTTGGGACTTTCTCAGTTGAAGGAAAAAGAACAAGTTAAATTTCCAGGAAATTAGGTTTTGTTAAAAGGACCGTAATTTAATAATCATTTCATTGTGCAGGCTGATATTCAAGAAAACAGTGTGCCACATAAGATGTATTCTGGCTATTGTACAACTCAATGCCACATAAGATGATCTGAGCAAGCAGAGATGCTGTTTTACAAATAGTGGCTTGGTTAGGTGTTGTATAAATAGACATATAAAAATACGTAAATATTTGAGCTTCTTAGGGTTCTCTATTTGGTTCATTGTTTTGCCTCATCACCTTTTAAAAAGAATGTTAAGATCAACAGATTTTAATAAGATTAAGACAGATTTTAATCTTCGTATTAAGATGGGTATATTTGAATCATGCACCTACAGAAGGGTTTATCTTGTGGATCTGTTTTCAACATCTCCTTTATATTGATCCTGATGGCTTAGATGGTAAAGAATCTGCCTGCAATGCTGGAGACTCAAGTTGTATCCCTGGGTTGGGAAGATCCCCTGGAGGCTACCTACTCTAGTATTCTTGCCTAGAGAAGCCCATGGACAGAGCTTCCTGGCAGACTGCAGTCCATAGGGTCACACAGAGTTGGACATGATTGAAGTGACTTAGCACACAGCATACAAATGACCTACCTTGCTCCCTGCCCTTGTAAGGAAGTGGAAAGACCATGAGCATGGCCATCCTGGATGGTGGTTTGCTTGAACAGCCACCACTGGCCTTCTCACTGAAAGACCTCCAAAATGTGAGCCACAGAAATATCTTTCCTGAATACAAAGACCATAGCATAAAGTATTAGAGTGAAAGTTTCTAGCTGCCTATAAAATTCTTTGTAGAAAAATATAGGTAGAAATTAAAGAGAAAAAAGCACAATAATAATAATTCAGTCTAGTAAACTGATGCCACTTCAAAAGCAAAAAATGAATGAAAAGATTAAAGAGTGTCTATTATGTACTTTATAGAATTACTTGATTGGAGAATCCCATCAATGGTTTGATAATGGTAATAGAAATTTCTGCAAATTAACTGTGTTTGAAATAAATAGTGGTATTTATTCAAAACGCTAAGTAAGGCTCAACTTTTCACGTTTATTTGGGACTTTCTCAGTTGAAGGAAAAAAAGAACAAGTTAAATTTCCAGGAAATTAGGTTTTGTTAAAAGGACCGTAATTTAATAATCATATCATTGTGCAGGCTGATATTCAAGAAAACAGTGTGCCACATAAGATGTATTCTGGCTATTGTACAACTCAATCACAGACATCTTTAAAGACTAAGAGAGGTTGGTCAGAAGTTATATTTAATTTCAGTGCAACTTTGACTTGTACTTATTTTCAGCCTGATTTGGTAGGAAGTGGCTGGAGCTATTTCAATGCAAATGATACTTATTTTTCTTTTTTGACCCTATGATCTCTTCTTGAAAATAAATCTCTTCAACGACAGGCTCATTTAGAGTTGGTCTTGAATGTTTTCCCCATTGCCTTGCTCTTCAGTTGGAAGACTGCCTGAATGGCCCTGGGGAATAACAAATTTCTGACTATATTACAAGGTTACTACTTTTTGGAAAGATGCTGGTAACCATAGTTTTGAGTTCCTATTAAGCAGTTGATTTTGCCATTAAGTTATATATCTGTTATGAGTAGGTACTATTTTATTTTGTAGAAAAACCCCAAAGCAGGGGTTTCAAGGACAGGTGTTCATTTCTCAATTATGGAAATGAAATTGGGGGAGTGGGGGCAGGAGTGCAAGTAAGCACTTAGGGTGAGCAGAATGGCACTACAAGGTATTAGAGACCTAGACTCCTTGGTCTTGCCATTCCATCACCCTCAGCATTCCATTTCAAGCATCTACTTCATATTTTAAGCTTCCACCTCATATCTGGAGAAGTTTGACATACTGCAGTTCATGGAGTCACAAAGAGTCAGACATGACTTAGTTACAATCAACAACAACCATCTCATACTAACACTGTTTGTGTTACTCCTCTCTTGTGAGCATTCCAGCCAGCAAGAAGTAGGAAAGTCTGAGTAAGAGGTGGGCCCCTCTTACTAAGAATATTTCCAAGAGTGGCTTCCCTGGTGGTCCAGTGGGTAAACAGTCCACCTTGCAGTGCAAGGGACACCAGTTCGATCCCTGACCTGGGAAGATGCCATATGCCGTGGAGCGGCTGGACCACTGTGTCCAATTGTGAGCCACCGCTCTGGAACACATGTGCCCAGAGCCAGTGCTTTGTCTCGAGGGACCACTGCGATGGGAGGCCCATATAGGCAAAGAATAAAGATGGAGAAAATAAATAAATAAAAGACCAATAAAAGAGGCCAAAATTTAAAAAAATAAAAAAGAATATTTCCAAGAAATCACACTCAGTGTTCTCATGTTTACATTGCACTGGGTAAAACTTAACTATAGACCCACACTTAGCTACAATGGACTCTGGGAAATGTAGTCTTTATTCCAGGTGACCACATAGCCAGCAAAAACCCTGAAGGTTATATAATTAAGCAAAAAATGGGCGATCTTGCAGAACAACCGATAGTCTCTACCAGTTTTCCTCTTCCTGCTCAGCCTGTCACACGATCCTCTCCATTAAATCTCAATTTATGATTCTCTTACTTCACCAAAGTGTTTTTGGATATTAGCCATCTCTTTTCTTCAGCTGTTAGAAAAATGACTTCTGTGCCTTTGTCTTTATATACTTATATTTCTGTTCATGATGGTTTTCTCATTTAATAAGTAGTATTCTTTAAGTACCAGGGTTTCATGTATCCCGAGTCCAGAGCATGATTACACACCCTAAAGGAATTCTATAAAACCATGACTGAAAGTCAAGAGGTACAGAAATTGGAGATAAAAATAAATATTAGGTGGTATTATGTTTGCCAGAATCAGATTCTTTTAGAAATATAGAATCTGTCAAGTCTTCCTGGAAAGCAGTTCTGCTCCATTGAACAAGTCTCCTGGGTGATAGACTGTGGAGCTTTCCTCTCTGTCAGAGGCACTGTGGTTTTCCACTCAGCAGTGAGATCAGAGTAGGTCCTGTGCAGCCTGGAAGGTGAGACCTGAGGGACAGTGCTCTTGGATATAACCCAGGAGAGTGCTTGGAAATATCTGTTCACCATAGCAACGCTGGAACATCACCTTTGTGATTGGATGAAGTTCTTCATCCTCTCAGTGTATTGGGGAAAGACCTGAGAATGAGGACGAATGTGGATGAGTTGGTAATCTGACTTGGACATTTAATAAACTGATGAATGGAGGAATCATGCATCTAAAGATAATGACATAGATTAACCAAAATCACTTTTCTTGTCTTGCTGTACTCTATTGATAAGCTGTTAATATTTATAAAGAGCTCTAAACTCCTGTAAACCTACACTTTGAAATGTTCCTTTTTGTACATGTATTTTTAGAAATACTTATTGATTGTGATTTGCTAAATCAAGCTGTGATTGTCTATGTATGCATTAAAAGCCCATGTTTGTGGTAAACATTTTTAATAATGGCCAACAATTAGTGCTGCAGGACAAAATACAGGATGGACCAGTTAAATTTGGAATCAGGTAAACAATGAAGTTCTTGGTGTATGTATAGCCTATGTAACATCTGGCACACATTTATATTAAAAATGTGTTGTTTTTCTGAAGTTCAGATTTAACTGGACTTCCTGTAGCTGGATTTGCTACATCTGGCAACTCTCCTCTTAGTGACTCAAGTCTCCCTCTATCCATGCCACTTGGTCAGATGGTACTATTGCTCCTCGTCAAAAGGCAAAACCTATTTCTCTGCTCTGTTGAACCGGGGTTGGTTTGTAACTTTCTTTGATCCATAAAATCCGTAAGAGACATTGCACAGGTTGCAGCACCCAACTCTAGATTTCATCCATGGGGCTAAGCAATTGTCTGAGGACCACTTATAGAACACACAACGTTTTTTCACTCATTTTTAATTACCAGCTTTTTATAAATGCTTGAGTCTGTTTCTGCATTTTGTTAAAAATTTTTTGGCCTCTTTTATTGTTTTTTTTTATTGATTTATTTTCATCCGTATTTATTCTTTGGCCTGTGTGGGCCTCCCATCGCAGTGGCCTCTCTCGCGGCAGAGTACTGGCTCCAGGTGCATAAGCTCCAGAACACCAGCTCACAAGTGGACACACCGGTCCAGCCACTCTGTGGCACAAGCCAGGGATCGAACCAGTGCCCCTTGCACTGCAAGGCAGACTCCTTACCCACTGGACCACCAGGGAAGCCTTATTTCTGCATTTTGAATTAAGTCCTACCACTTTGGCAATACTATAATGTCATAAATGATACAGATTTATCCTAAGATGCAATATCTAATAGAGCCAATACTTCCTTGAGTCCCAGACAAGGGGAACTCTGCCCCAAGTCCCATGCTTTAGAAGACCCACTTATCACACATACTCAAAACACAAAGGTCTTTTGTTTTATTTTCATCTTGATGTCCATAAAATCTTTTTTGAAGGTTGACTAATTACTTGAGAAAAAGAGAATTATGGAAGGGATTCATGAGCCAGAACAATCCCTCGAGGACAATAAGGGGCCAAGAGCCAGAAGTATATGTGGAGGAAGGAGAAGCTCTGATTTACCCTGAAAATGACAGAACAAGTGTCTCTTCTTGTTTAAAGCTGACTGCTCCAAAATCTTCAAAATAATATCCAAGCAGGGTTCCCCAAATAACTGTACTATTCCTTCTCTTTGCTTGGGAAGTCGTTTTGAAAAGCATTAGAATTACCTGGATAGGGCTTCCTGGTGGTCCAGTGCAGGGATGCTGGTTTGATCTCTGGCCCTGGAAGATCCCACATACCACGGAGCAGCTGGATAGGGCTTCCTGGTGTACATTGCCCCGTCAAAAGGAAACTTTGCTCTGTTGAACCGGGGTTGGTTTGTAACTTTCTTTGATCCATAAAATCCGTAAGAGACATTGCACAGGTTGCAGCACCCAACTCTAGATTTCATCCATGGGGCTAAGCAATTGTCTGAGGACCACTTATAGAACACACAACGTTTTTTCACTCATTTTTAATTACCAGCTTTTTATAAATGCTTGAGTCTGTTTCTGCATTTTGTTAAAAATTTTTTGGCCTCTTTTATTGGTTTTTTTTATTGATTTATTTTCATCCGTATTTATTCTTTGGCCTGTGTGGGCCTCCCATCGCAGTGGCCTCTCTCGCGGCAGAGTACTGGCTCCAGGTGCATAAGCTCCAGAACACCAGCTCACAAGTGGACACACCGGTCCAGCCACTCTGTGGCACAAGCCAGGGATCGAACCAGTGCCCCTTGCACTGCAAGGCAGACTCCTTACCCACTGGACCACCAGGGAAGCCTTATTTCTGCATTTTGAATTAAGTCCTACCACTTTGGCAATACTATAATGTCATAAATGATACAGATTTATCCTAAGATGCAATATCTAATAGAGCCAATACTTCCTTGAGTCCCAGACAAGGGGAACTCTGCCCCAAGTCCCATGCTTTAGAAGACCCACTTATCACACATACTCAAAACACAAAGGTCTTTTGTTTTATTTTCATCTTGATGTCCATAAAATCTTTTTTGAAGGTTGACTAATTACTTGAGAAAAAGAGAATTATGGAAGGGATTCATGAGCCAGAACAATCCCTCGAGGACAATAAGGGGCCAAGAGCCAGAAGTATATGTGGAGGAAGGAGAAGCTCTGATTTACCCTGAAAATGACAGAACAAGTGTCTCTTCTTGTTTAAAGCTGACTGCTCCAAAATCTTCAAAATAATATCCAAGCAGGGTTCCCCAAATAACTGTACTATTCCTTCTCTTTTGCTTGGGAAGTCGTTTTGAAAAGCATTAGAATTACCTGGATAGGGCTTCCCTGGTGGTCCAGTGCAGGGATGCTGGTTTGATCTCTGGCCCTGGAAGATCCCACATACCACGGAGCAGCTGGACCGGTGTATCCAACTGTGAGCTGGAGCTCTGGAGTGCATGCACCCAGAGCTGGTGCTATGAAGTGAGAGGGGCCATTGCAGTGGGAAGCCCACACAGGCTGAAAACTAGAGATGGATGAAAATGAATAAATGCTAAACCAATAAAAAGAGGCCAAAATTAAAAAAAGAAGAAGAATTACCTAGATAGCCTGAAGTGGGAATCTGTCTACTTTGTGATATAAAGTCAGAAATTTTCTGATCAGTTCTCCAAAGTCTAACCTCTAGAATCTTGTTCTAAAATGTACCCTGGATTTGTTTAAATCAGATATGGTAACACAGAGACATGGAAATTATTGTCATGAAGGAAGAAGTTTACATTCACAGATCCTCATAAACAGGAGGTATGGCATGCCATGCAGGGTCACAAAGGGAAACACCAGGGCTGGTCAGGAAGCAGAGGAGCAAGGGCAAGAGCCTTCATTGTGGTTTTCATGGGAAGCAATGGCCAAGCAGGGTAAGCAGACTAAAAAGGTTTAGGATTGGCTAGTGTGAATAATTTCAACAGGCTCTGGGGTATAAGGATAGGCCCTAGTTGCCTGGTACCTGACCCTGAGGTGATGCTAGGGCAGCAGTCCGTGCTAGTGACTCAACCTGTGAGTGAGTGATAAAGGAGATAGTAGGAGAGTATGAACTCTGATTTATTTGCACGTCTCTGGGGGAGTCATTTGCTCTCTCTAGGAATTAGCTAGTTCTGGGAGGGGCAGTGTCTGCAAGAAGCCGGCATTTCAAAGCATCATAAATGATCAGAAATAAAAACACCGTTAATACAAATATGTATGCTATTTTTTGCCTCTCAACAAAATCTTACTCTTAAAACCATATCTTTCATAATTTTTGCACAAAAATTGATCTTCAAAAGATTATTGGGGAATTTAAAATTGAACAAATAATTGATCCTTTCTTGGTTGAGTTTAGCCCTTTGCATGAAGCATGTCTCATCCTGAGTGGGTATTACTTGTAAGAATGATCATGAATGGAAAATCCAATGCATAATTAAAAAAATAATATTCCTCAATAAAGTAACTTTAACCATGATTCAAATAACAGCTAATGAAAAATTATTCATTGGTTGTTTATGACTTGCTTTATTGTTACTACCATGCGAGATATATGCATAATGATAGAATCCATGCAAAAAATTCACCTGCAAATTGAATGTGACATTGACTGCAAGTTCAATATGGTACAGATAATATTGTGTTTGGTATTCTTCATGACTCTAGGGCACATATCATTAGAAAATATTCTTAGAGGTAATGTTATTCAAAAGAAAAATTAAGGGTCATGATCTGATTCTGCTTTTAGAACTGTTTTGAAGAGTAGAATCTGGAATCATATGAAAACTTATTCATTCAAGTATCTGGTCTCTGGGCAAAGAAGACTGGAAAAGCAGTGCTGAAACATGGCCTCTCCATGTGGCTTAGCCTGTAATAACATGGTAGCCTTGGGGTACACACTGCCACTGCAGATGGTGACTCCAGCCCTGAAATTAAAAGGCACTTGCTCCTTGGAAGAAAAGTCATGACAAACCTAGACAGTGTATTAAAAAGCGGACACGGGCTTCCCCTGGTGGTCCAGTGGGTAAGGACACCGCCTTGCAGTGCAGGGGGTGCCGGTTCGAGCCCTGGCCTGGGAAGATCCCACGTGCCGCGGAGCGGCTGGACTGATGTGTCCAATCACTGAGCCGGAGCTCTGGAGTGCATGTGCCCAGAGCCGGTACTCTGTAACAGAGGCCACCGCGATGGGAGGCCCACAGGAGCCAAAGAACGAAGACGAATGAAGATAGAGAAATGAAAGACCAATAGAAGTGGCCCGCCCACCAACCCCCGCCCAAAGTAAATAAATAAATAAATCTTAAAAAAAAAAAAAAAAGCGGACACATCACTTTGCCAACAAAAGTCCATATAGTAAAAGTTATGGTTTTTCCAGTAGTCATGTATGGATGTGAAAGTTGGGCTATAAAGAAGAATGAGCACCGAAGAATTGATGCTTTTGAGCTGTGGTGAGGGAGAAGACTCTTGAGAGTCCCTTAGACAGCAAGGAGATCAAACCAGTCAATCCTAAAGGAAATCAACCCTGATTATTCATTGGAAGGGCTGGTGCTGAAGCTGAAGGTGACTTTGGTCACCTGATGCAAAAAGCCAACTCACTGAAAAGACAGTAATGCTGGGAAAGATTGAGGGCAGGAAGAGAAGGGGGTGATAGATGATGAGATGGTTGGATAGCATCATCAACTTAATGGACATGAGTTTGAGCAAACTCTGGGAGAGGGTGAGTAATAGGTTAGCCTGGTGTGTGGCAGTCCATGGGGTCACAAAGTGTCACTCTGAGTGACTGAAGAACAGCATCTCAGTGTGCATGCTGGCTCAGGGCTTCAAGTGTATGAGTTCTAATGAGGTGGAAACCGTAGCATGTAGTCCAAACCTTTCCCTCAGGTAAAGAAATAGAGCTAGTCACCTTAAGTAAATCCACTTCTGGTAAACAAAAAGAATAATGGAAATTATCAAGGAATCAGACTAGACACACCTACAGATTCCAAGGCTGGAAAAGCAGTGCTGAAACATGGCCTCTCCATGTGCTGCCGTCTGGCACACACTGCCACTGCAGATGGTGACTCCAGCCCTGAAATTAAAAGGCACTTGCTCCTTGGAAGAAAAGTCATGACAAACCTAGACAGTGTATTAAAAAGCGGACACGGGCTTCCCCTGGTGGTCCAGTGGGTAAGGACACCGCCTTGCAGTGCAGGGGGTGCCGGTTCGAGCCCTGGCCTGGGAAGATCCCACGTGCCGCGGAGCGGCTGGACTGATGTGTCCAATCACTGAGCCGGAGCTCTGGAGTGCATGTGCCCAGAGCCGGTACTCTGTAACAGAGGCCACCGCGATGGGAGGCCCACAGGAGCCAAAGAACGAAGACGAATGAAGATAGAGAAATGAAAGACCAATAGAAGTGGCCCGCCCACTCCCCTCCCTCCCCAACCCAACCCCCGCCCAAAGTAAATAAATAAATAAATCTTAAAAAAAAAAAAAAAAGCGGACACATCACTTTGCCAACAAAAGTCCATATAGTAAAAGTTATGGTTTTTCCAGTAGTCATGTATGGATGTGAAAGTTGGGCTATAAAGAAGAATGAGCACCGAAGAATTGATGCTTTTGAGCTGTGGTGAGGGAGAAGACTCTTGAGAGTCCCTTAGACAGCAAGGAGATCAAACCAGTCAATCCTAAAGGAAATCAACCCTGATTATTCATTGGAAGGGCTGGTGCTGAAGCTGAAGGTGACTTTGGTCACCTGATGCAAAAAGCCAACTCACTGAAAAGACAGTAATGCTGGGAAAGATTGAGGGCAGGAAGAGAAGGGGGTGATAGATGATGAGATGGTTGGATAGCATCATCAACTTAATGGACATGAGTTTGAGCCAACTCTGGGAGATGGTGAAGGACAGGGAAGCCTGGTGTGTGGCAGTCCATGGGGTCACAAAGTGTCACTCTGAGTGACTGAAGAACAGCATCTCAGTGTGCATGCTGGCTCAGGGCTTCAAGTGTATGAGTTCTAATGAGGTGGAAACCGTAGCATGTAGTCCAAACCTTTCCCTCAGGTAAAGAAATAGAGCTAGTCACCTTAAGTAAATCCACTTCTGGTAAACAAAGAAAATGGTTTCTTATATTCCTAGGGTAATGGATAAATATATCAAGGAATCAGACTAGACACACCTACAGATTCCAAGGCTGAAGAGAAGGTCACAGAAACTAGTGTTCATGTTCATTTCAAGTAGGAGGGAAGAGAGACCTGCTGGACAACCTAGATCAGAGCAGTTCTGAACAGGGTCAGCCACAGGTGAGTGTTCTGACAAAGAAGGGGAGGCTTAGTGTTCTTTAATTCCTGTGTGAGCACTGTCACCTATGGCCTACAAAACCTAAAACGTGCTAGAGTTTTATGGAAAAATGAGTCATGTAAAACAAGGAAGCACCACCCATCCAGAAAGGGAAAGTTTAGCTAACTAGACTAGAACCAATACCCTCTCAGCTAAGCAAACCAGCTTTACTTCAGGCACATATTTAGATCTGAGATCTTCTTGGGTGAAATGTGTTGTCCGAAGTAGAGTGCAGAAGAATATATCTGAAAAGTACTTAGAACCAGGAAATACATAGCTATCACTATGTGATCCGTGATCGCAGGCAGAAGTGCCTAACTTTGGAAGTGATTTCCTGGGTTAGACTCCATCTCTTGGGCAGGAAGAAGTTCAAGTTAGAGTATGCCATGAAAATGAATGCACCAAAGAGCAAGTACAGCTTTTTACTTGTCATAACCCAGGTGAGTTAAGCAAAGAAAAACATGATACTATGAAATAATTTAAGTGAGGGATTTGTATGTCATGCTAAATAGTAAAATTTGTCTGTTCAACAAGCCACTCCTAATTTAGCATTGCAAGATGACCACCATTCTATTATTCTCATGAGTTCTGTGGGTCAGGAATTTGGAAAATGGATGGCACTGAAGGCTTGAGTCTGCTCCCTGATGTCTGGGTCCTCAGCGGGGAAGACAAAGGCAAGGGCTACCTTTGGATACTGAAATCTGGCAAGTGATGAGGCAAAAAGGAGGAAAAGTTTCACCGCTTTAGTGAAGAAAATATTATACAAGAAAAAAATGTAAGAAGCTGAGAAATGATTGTCACCTCTTATTTAAATCACTTTCCTTCTGTGGTGCTGGTTCCTTCTATGAACTCACATAGAAATGGGACCACCTTTTCTGACTTAGCCTCATCGTAAAATTCTTATATTCCTAGGGTAATGGATAAATATATCAAGGAATCAGACTAGACACACCTACAGATTCCAAGGCTGAAGAGAAGGTCAAGTGTTCATGTTCATTTCAAGTAGGAGGGAAGAGAGACCTGCTGGACAACCTAGATCAGAGCAGTTCTGAACAGGGTCAGCCACAGGTGAGTGTTCTGACAAAGAAGGGGAGGCTTAGTGTTCTTTAATTCCTGTGTGAGCACTGTCACCTATGGCCTACAAAACCTAAAACGTGCTAGAGTTTTATGGAAAAATGAGTCATGTAAAACAAGGAAGCACCACCCATCCAGAAAGGGAAAGTTTAGCTAACTAGACTAGAACCAATACCCTCTCAGCTAAGCAAACCAGCTTTACTTCAGGCACATATTTAGATCTGAGATCTTCTTGGGTGAAATGTGTTGTCCGAAGTAGAGTGCAGAAGAATATATCTGAAAAGTACTTAGAACCAGGAAATACATAGCTATCACTATGTGATCCGTGATCGCAGGCAGAAGTGCCTAACTTTGGAAGTGATTTCCTGGGTTAGACTCCATCTCTTGGGCAGGAAGAAGTTCAAGTTAGAGTATGCCATGAAAATGAATGCACCAAAGAGCAAGTACAGCTTTTACTTGTCATAACCCAGGTGAGTTAAGCAAAGAAAAACATGATACTATGAAATAATTTAAGTGAGGGATTTGTATGTCATGCTAAATAGTAAAATTTGTCTGTTCAACAAGCCACTCCTAATTTAGCATTGCAAGATGACCACCATTCTATTATTCTCATGAGTTCTGTGGGTCAGGAATTTGGAAAATGGATGGCACTGAAGGCTTGAGTCTGCTCCCTGATGTCTGGGTCCTCAGCGGGGAAGACAAAGGCAAGGGCTACCTTTGGATACTGAAATCTGGCAAGTGATGAGGCAAAAAGGAGGAAAAGTTTCACCGCTTTAGTGAAGAAAATATTATACAAGAAAAAAATGTAAGAAGCTGAGAAATGATTGTCACCTCTTATTTAAATCACTTTCCTTCTGTGGTGCTGGTTCCTTCTATGAACTCACATAGAAATGGGACCACCTTTTCTGACTTAGCCTCACAAGTCACAGCTTATTCTATGTCTCATTCTGTTGGTTCATATTCAGGGAGGTATTTCATAGACCCCACCTTTTGGTTAGGGTAAAAGTTATGTGAAGATGAGAATATGAGACAGAATACATTTTTGGAAAACCCAGTCTACCACATGGTATGATTTCTAGCTATCTATGAAATTCAGCCACTCAGGTTCCATAATTCTGTATGTCTCAGGGATACCTTAAATAGAATCTTAGAATTTACCTTCCTCATTCTACTTTCATTTTCATCCTTGTAGGCCTTCACTTTAGTCATTTTCTACGGTTTTTAAGGCTAACAACCAAGTGTAATATCAACCTTCACACTCATATAGATTTATGCGTGTGTGCATGTGTGTATTTCATAGCTTTCTAGAACTGAAAAATAAAATGTATTGAACATAGAGTATTATTAATTAAATCAGCATGTTACACTTACTTTCACAGACTTTAATAATCAAGAAATATTTTTTCCTTTTAATTGAAAATAATAATCCTGGCTTAAATTTCAATGAAAACAAGAGTCATAGTAAAAAAAAAAAAAAACAAAAAAACAGAGTCATAGTAAGACACTTGAAGAAATTGTGTAATTTTATGATTATGTTTCAGAATATGAAAAATGATTTCAGAATATATAGTGATTTATTCAACCAATGTTTGTTGCAAATCACTTTTTCTTCAGATGGTATTAGCTTGGTGCAAATGTAATTGCAGTTTTGCATTGTTGAAATTCACATTTGTTATTAGGACTTTCCTGGTGGCTCAGATAGTAAAGAATCTGCTTGTCAATGCAGGAGATCTGGGTTTGATCCCTGGGTGGGGAATGTCCTCGAAAGAAGAGAATGACAATCCACTCCAGTATTTTTGCCTGGAGAATTCCATGAACAGAGGAGCCTGTTGGGCCACAGTCCATGGGGTTGTAAAGAGCTGGACACAGCTGAGCTGTAACACTACTGCTACTACTGCTATTGGAATATATTGTTAAATAAATGTGGACATCATTTTAACATGCATTTCTTGCTTTATGTTTTTTGGTAATGACTTATTACTTGCTCTTTGTTTATTTTAGACTATAGAAATGATGTTAAACAAAAAGCAAATTCAAGGGACTTTTTTTATTCAAGTTCAAATTGGGTTGTAAGGCAGCAGAGGCAACTCAAAAAATCAGCAATGCATTTGGCCCAGGAACTAACTGCTAATGAATGTACAGTGCAGTGGTGGTTCAAGAAGTTTTGCAAAGGAGATGAGAGCCTTGAAGATGAGGAACATAGTGGATGGCCATCAGATGTCGACAATGCGCAATTGAGAACAATCATCGAAGCTAATCCTCTTACAATTTCTTGAGAAGTTGCCAAAGAACTCAACATCCACCATTCTATGGTCATTTGGCATTTGAAGCAAATTGGACAGATGAAAAGCTCAATAACTGGGTGTCTCATGAGCTGACTGAAAGTCAAAAAAAATTGTCATTTTGAAATGTTGTTCTCTCTTATACTATGCAACAACAATGAACCATTTCTTGATTGGATTGTGCTGTGCAGGAAGTGGATTTTAGATGACAGCAAGTGATGACTAGTTCAGTAATTGGACTGAGAAGTAACCCCAAAGTCAAAGATGTACCAACAAAAGGTCATGGTCACTGTTTGGTGGTCTGATGCTGGTCTAATCCACTACAGATTTCTGAATCCCAGAGAAACCATTGCATCTGAGGTACGCTCAGCAAATCCATGAGATGAACCCAAAATTGCAATGCTTGCAACTGGTATTGGTCAACAGAAAGAGCCCTATTCTCCTTCATGGCAATGCCCAACAGCATGCTGCACACCATCCTTCAAAAGCTGAATGAATTGGGCTAAGAAGTTTTGCCTCACCTGCCATATTCTCTTGACCTCTTGCCATATTCTTCTGACTATAATTTCTTCAAGCATCTCGAGAACTTTTTGCAGGGAAAATGCTTCCACAGTCAACAGGAAACATCAAAGAGTTCATTGAATCCTGAGGCATGAATTTTTATACTACAGGAATAAACAAAGATTTCTCACTGGCAATAAGCTGACTAGGGGAGAGCTGGACACAGCTGAGCTGTAACACTACTGCTACTACTGCTATTGGAATATATTGTTAAATAAATGTGGACATCATTTTAACATGCATTTCTTGCTTTATGTTTTTTGGTAATGACTTATTACTTGCTCTTTGTTTATTTTAGACTATAGAAATGATGTTAAACAAAAAGCAAATTCAAGGGACTTTTTTTATTCAAGTTCAAATTGGGTTGTAAGGCAGCAGAGGCAACTCAAAAAATCAGCAATGCATTTGGCCCAGGAACTAACTGCTAATGAATGTACAGTGCAGTGGTGGTTCAAGAAGTTTTGCAAAGGAGATGAGAGCCTTGAAGATGAGGAACATAGTGGATGGCCATCAGATGTCGACAATGCGCAATTGAGAACAATCATCGAAGCTAATCCTCTTACAATTTCTTGAGAAGTTGCCAAAGAACTCAACATCCACCATTCTATGGTCATTTGGCATTTGAAGCAAATTGGACAGATGAAAAAGCTCAATAACTGGGTGTCTCATGAGCTGACTGAAAGTCAAAAAAAATTGTCATTTTGAAATGTTGTTCTCTCTTATACTATGCAACAACAATGAACCATTTCTTGATTGGATTGTGCTGTGCAGGAAGTGGATTTTAGATGACAGCAAGTGATGACTAGTTCAGTAATTGGACTGAGAAGTAACCCCAAAGTCAAAGATGTACCAACAAAAGGTCATGGTCACTGTTTGGTGGTCTGATGCTGGTCTAATCCACTACAGATTTCTGAATCCCAGAGAAACCATTGCATCTGAGGTACGCTCAGCAAATCCATGAGATGAACCCAAAATTGCAATGCTTGCAACTGGTATTGGTCAACAGAAAGAGCCCTATTCTCCTTCATGGCAATGCCCAACAGCATGCTGCACACCATCCTTCAAAAGCTGAATGAATTGGGCTAAGAAGTTTTGCCTCACCTGCCATATTCTCTTGACCTCTTGCCATATTCTTCTGACTATAATTTCTTCAAGCATCTCGAGAACTTTTTGCAGGGAAAATGCTTCCACAGTCAACAGGAAACATCAAAGAGTTCATTGAATCCTGAGGCATGAATTTTTATACTACAGGAATAAACAAAGATTTCTCACTGGCAATAAGATGTTGATTGTAATCATTCCTATCGTAAAGATGAGTTTGAGCCTAGTTATAATGATTTAAAATTCATGGTCCAAAACTGCAATTACTTTTATACCAGCATAATACATTTGGCATTGGACCTACAGTGGTCAGTCAAATCTAAAATGCTGCCTTTTTTTTCAGGGAGTGTCTAGTCTACCTGGGTAGTAGATGTAGGAATGGGTAATGAGAATCATCATATCATCAACACATACATGAACATACAATTACAAGTTGTGATAAGTAAAGGGAAACAAAAAGATTGAGGACCCATAATAAAGAATTAAAAGAAGCATTTCTTTAGATTACATGAATCAGGGAAGAAGTTATTTGAGAATCTGAGATTTGCTAATATCTGATTATGGTAAATATCACTACTGTGGCAACTTAAGGAGAAAATGTTTTTTGATAGATAGAGGGAAGAATTTTCTCAAAAGCTCTGAGTGAGAGAAAACTTGGTTTGATTTTATTTCCCTTTCCCTTATTGTTTTATTTTATTTTGCTTTAGGAACTGTAAGACACTGTAGGAACATTGATGAGCTTTAAGCAGGGAAGTGAGATCTTCACATTTGCTTTTTACAAAGCTCTCTGGCTGCTGCTGCATAGAGAATAGATCAGAGCAACACAAGAATGGAGCTGGTTTTTACTAATACACTTATGAGAATGAAAAAAAAAAAAAACCTGGAGAAATAATTTATCAAGAAGAAGAAAAAGAGGACCTTCTCAAGTTTCCTAATTGCTTAGAAATCGCTCAACCCATAATGTCATCTGAGAAGTCTGAAGGATAGTATGAGCCTATACATAATACCACAACAAAATATTCCGCATGCTACTACTTCTTGCATACTTCATGAGCTTTCACCTTTGCATGTACCGTTAATTACAGCAGTGGTGAAAGCTCTGTTATTTCATTGTTGAAATCTTAACCATCCTTCAAGCTGCTAATTAAATGCTTCCTCCTCCAGGAAAGGCTGATGTTCCTAACTAGATATTTCCTCCTTCTGGACTCCAGCTTCCTTGGGCTTACTTTTAAATGTTCCGTATATAATTTTTCTATTGAGTACAGGCCTAAATTTGCTTGTAGAGGACACTATTCTGGGCTCCATTCACTGTTGGAGACCCAAGCACCTGCACAGTTTCTGAAGGACAGGTGATATTCAACAAATATTGGATAAGTGAACTAATATACACCTGAAATCTACATCCTGAAATTTAATCTTAAAGGAATATGATTTCTTTCTTCATAAACCATCTCCTACAATCACTTTCTAGCATGTATTTCAACAATGTTCCTATAAATGTTTACTAAATTAAATTTAAATATGACATTTTCAATTTATCTTGAGTGATTAACTAAGATTTACTTAGTAATATGAACTCTTTTTTTAAGATTTCCCCCCATCATGCCTCTTATTTTTATTTTTTCCCATCTTATTTTTGGGCTCCCTTGCAGGGGGCAGAGCACCATTGCTCTTATGGTAAATATCACTACTGTGGCAACTTAAGGAGAAAATGTTTTTGATAGATAGAGGAAGAATTTTCTCAAAAGCTCTGAGTGAGAGAAAACTTGGTTTGATTTTATTTCCTTTCCTTATTGTTTTATTTTATTTTGCTTTAGGAACTGTAAGACACTGTAGGAACATTGATGAGCTTTAAGCAGGGAAGTGAGATCTTCACATTTGCTTTTTACAAAGCTCTCTGGCTGCTGCTGCATAGAGAATAGATCAGAGCAACACAAGAATGGAGCTGGTTTTTACTAATACACTTATGAGAATGAAAAAAAAAAAAAACCTGGAGAAATAATTTATCAAGAAGAAGAAAAGAGGACCTTCTCAAGTTTCCTAATTGCTTAGAAATCGCTCAACCCATAATGTCATCTGAGAAGTCTGAAGGATAGTATGAGCCTATACATAATACCACAACAAAATATTCCGCATGCTACTACTTCTTGCATACTTCATGAGCTTTCACCTTTGCATGTACCGTTAATTACAGCAGTGGTGAAAGCTCTGTTATTTCATTGTTGAAATCTTAACCATCCTTCAAGCTGCTAATTAAATGCTTCCTCCTCCAGGAAAGGCTGATGTTCCTAACTAGATATTTCCTCCTTCTGGACTCCAGCTTCCTTGGGCTTACTTTTAAATGTTCCGTATATAATTTTTCTATTGAGTACAGGCCTAAATTTGCTTGTAGAGGACACTATTCTGGGCTCCATTCACTGTTGGAGACCCAAGCACCTGCACAGTTTCTGAAGGACAGGTGATATTCAACAAATATTGGATAAGTGAACTAATATACACCTGAAATCTACATCCTGAAATTTAATCTTAAAGGAATATGATTTCTTTCTTCATAAACCATCTCCTACAATCACTTTCTAGCATGTATTTCAACAATGTTCCTATAAATGTTTACTAAATTAAATTTAAATATGACATTTTCAATTTATCTTGAGTGATTAACTAAGATTTACTTAGTAATATGAACTCTTTTTTTAAGATTTCCCCCCATCATGCCTCTTATTTTTATATTTATTTTCATCCATCTTTTATTCTTTGGCCTGTGTGGGCCTCCCATTGCAGTGGCCTCTCGTTGCAGAGCACCAGCTCTGGCTACATGTGCTCCAGAGCACTGGCTGGTAATTGGACACACCTGTCCAGCATCTCTGCGGTATGTGGGATCTTTCCAGGCCAGGGATTGAACTGGTGCCCCTTGCACCGCAAAGTGGATTCTCTACCCACTGGAGCATCAGGGAAACCCTGCACTCTTTTCTTACTGCTGTTCTAAAGAAAAAAAAAAAATTGTGTGGTTAAAACTGGCATTGAAAATGACAGAAACTCACAAAACAAAAGAAAATTAACCTTGGGCTTCCCTGGTAGTCCAGCGGGTAAGGACACCACGTTGCAGTGCAAGGGGCTCCAGTTCGATCCCTGGCCTGGGAAGATCCCACGTGCCGTGGAGCGGCTGGACCAATGTGTCCAATTACCGAGCCGGAGCTCTAGAGCGCATGTGCCCAGAGCTGGCGCTCTGCGACGAGAGAGGCCACTGTGATGGGAGGCCAACACGGGCCAAAGAACAAAGATGAAGGAAAATAGATAAATGAAAGGCTGATAGAAGTGGCCCACCTGCCCCTCTCCCTTCCCAACCTGCCCGCTCCTCAAAAGAAACAACACACACACACAAAGAAATAAAATTAACCTTAAATATTGTTTTCTATTCTTAGATATCACCTAGCTAAGTAATTTGCTTAAACTGGTTCTCTTTTATGAGTTCAAGTTATCAACCTATCAGTCTCTTAATAAGTCTTAGTCTGTTTTTATTAGTTTAATTTCCAGCTCAACTGAATCACCAGGGGATTACCTGCAAGTCTAGAGTTATGACATATTATGTAGCATAACTTGGTGTTTAGAATTAATACACATTTTAGAGATTAAAAAATAAAAATAACAAATCAACTAGTACTTGTACAATAAAAGCAATACAAAATACATTCTATGTAAAATAAAATAAGATGCTTAATTCAGAAGATGACTTTAATATTTACTTTTCAACAATGTTCTTAATGTTTACTAAATTAAATTTAAATATGACATTTTCAATTTATCTTGAGTGATTAACTAAGATTTACTTAGTAATATGAACTCTTTTTTTAAGATTTCCCCCCATCATGCCTCTTATTTTTATATTTATTTTCATCCATCTTTTATTCTTTGGCCTGTGTGGGCCTCCCATTGCAGTGGCCTCTCGTTGCAGAGCACCAGCTCTGGCTACATGTGCTCCAGAGCACTGGCTGGTAATTGGACACACCTGTCCAGCATCTCTGCGGTATGTGGGATCTTTCCAGGCCAGGGATTGAACTGGTGCCCCTTGCACCGCAAAGTGGATTCTCTACCCACTGGAGCATCAGGGAAACCCTGCACTCTTTTCTTACTGCTGTTCTAAAGAAAAAAAAAAAATTGTGTGGTTAAAACTGGCATTGAAAATGACAGAAACTCACAAAACAAAAGAAAATTAACCTTGGGCTTCCCTGGTAGCCCAGTGTATAAGGACACCACCTTGCAGTGCAAGGGGCTCCAGTTCGATCCCTGGCCTGGGAAGATCCCACGTGCTGCGGAGCGGCTGGACCAATGTGTCCAATTACCGAGCCAGAGCTCTAGAGCACATGTGCCCAGAGCTGGCGCTCTGCAACGAGAGAGGCCACTGTGATGGGAGGCCAACACGGGCCAAAGAACAAAGATGAAGGAAAATAGACAAATGAAAGGCCGATAGAAGTGGCCCACCCACCCTTCTTCCTTCCCAACCTGCCCCCTCCTCAAAAGAAACAACACACACACACACAAAGAAATAAAATTAACCTTAAATATTGTTTTCTATTCTTAGATATCACCTAGCTAAGTAATTTGCTTAAACTGGTTCTCTTTTATGAGTTCAAGTTATCAACCTATCAGTCTCTTAATAAGTCTTAGTCTGTTTTTATTAGTTTAATTTCCAGCTCAACTGAATCACCAGGGGATTACCTGCAAGTCTAGAGTTATGACATATTATGTAGCATAACTTGGTGTTTAGAATTAATACACATTTTAGAGATTAAAAAATAAAAATAACAAATCAACTAGTACTTGTACAATAAAAGCAATACAAAATACATTCTATGTAAAATAAAATAAGATGCTTAATTCAGAAGATGTAAACTTCACATGCGTGTAAGCACTTTATGTGGTCCATTAAGGAGCTAAAACTAAGTGACACCGCCACAGAGAAACTAATGTTTAGGGTTTGTTCAGTATAATCTAAGCAGCAAAAAACCTCTTATAGATACTACATTGAAATCTACTGTTATAAGTTTATTTTTTTTAATTCTTTATTTTAAAGGTTTTACAGAGTTTTGTTGTTCACAGACATGTATGTTCCCAGATCAGTCATATGCATATCCCTGGTCCCCAGCCCCCAGTTCCCTCCATCCCACCCCTCCAGACCATTGCCCCATGCCTTTGTGAGCACTCCTATTTCCTTAGCACAATGACAATAGCTATCTTTTCCACACATGACAGTATAGGTTTCCATGTTACTCCCTCCATGCCTCCCCCTCCCTATTTCTTCCCCACAATATCCCTATGTCTATGCTCTGTCTGTTTTTCCATGAGTTCCCTGCATGTGTTATCAAGACCGTCCTACTAGATTCCATATATGTGTGTTAGTATACTGTATTTGTCTTTCTCTTTTTGACTTACTTCACTTTTTATGATAGGTTCTAGAGCCAGACACTTCATTAGGACTGAGTCTTCTGCATTTCTTTTAACAGCTGAGTAGTATTCCATTGTATATATGTACAAGAGCTTCTTTATCCATTCATTTGTCGATGGACATCTAGGTTGCTTCCATGTTCTGGCTATTGTATAGAGAGCTACAATGAACATTGGGGTACAGGTGCTTCTTTCAGACTTGATTTCATCAGGATATAAGCCTAATAGTGGGATTGCTGGGTCGTAGGGTGCTTCTATGTTTAGTTTTTTAAGGAATCTCCATACTGTCTTCCATAGAGGCTGTATCAATTTACATTCCCACCAGTAATGCAAGAGGGTTCTCTTTTCTCCGCACCCTCTCCAGCATTTATTGTCTGGAGATTTTTTGATGATGGCCATTCTGACGGGTGTGAGGTGATATCTCATTGTAGTTTTAATTTGCATTTCTCTAATAATAAGTGAGTTTGAGCTTCGTTTCATGTGCTTTTGGGCCATCTGTATGTCCTCTTTGGAGAGGCATCTCCTTAGATCTTTTTCCCATTTTTTGATTGGGTTGTTCATTTTCCCTGTGCTGAGTTGTCTGAGTTGCTTGTAGATTTTGGAGATTAGTTCTTTGTCTGTTGTTTCATTTGCTATGATTTTCTCCCATTCTGTGGGGTGTCTGTTGAGCTTTTTTGTAATTTCTTTTGCTGTACAAAAGCTTTTAAGTTTCATTAGGTCCCACAAGTTCATTTTTCTTTTCAGTTCCGCTATTTTAGTAGGTGGGTCAGAGAAGATCTTGCTTTGTTTTGTGTCCTTGAGGGTTTTGCCTATATTCTCCTCTAAGAGTTTTAGGGTTTCTGGTCTTACATTGAGATCTTTAATCCATTTTGAGTTGATCTTAGTGTATGGTGTCAGGGAATGTTTCAACTTCATTTCTTTGCATGTAGCTGTCCAATTTTCCCAGCACCATTTGTTGAAGAGGCTGTCTTTGTCCCATTTTATACTTTCGCCTCCTTTGTCAAAAATAAGGTACCCATAGGTGCATGGGTTTATCTCTGGGTTCTCGATCTTGTTCCATTGGTCTATAGTTTTGTTTTTGTGCCAGTACCATACTGTCTTGATGACTGTTGCTTTGTAGTATAGTCTGAAGTTAGGAAGGCTGATTCCTCCAGCTCCGTTGTTCTTTCTCAGGATTGCTTTGGCTATTCGGGGTCTTTTGTGTTTCCATATGAACTGTGTTATTCTTTGGTCTAGTTCTGTGAAAAATGTCAATGGTAGTTGGATAGGTACTGCATTGAATCTGTAGATGATATTTGGTAGTATGATCATTTTCACAATATTGATTCTTCCGACTCAGGAACATGGAATATCTCTGCATCTGTTTAAGTCTTCTTTAATGTCTCTCATGAGTGTCTTGTAATTTTCTGTGTACAATTCTTTTGTTTCTTTGGGTAGGTTTATTCCTAGGTATTTGATTCTTTTGGTTGCAATCGTGAACGGGATTGATTCTTTGATTTTGTATTCTGATTTTTCATTGTTTGTGTATAGGAATGCCAGTGATTTCTGTGTGTTGACTTTGTATCCTACGACTTAGCTGAATTCACTGATTAGCTTTAGTAGTTTTGTAATAGTGTCTTTGGGGTTTTCCATGTATAATATCATGTCGTCTGCAAAACGAGAGAGCTTGACTTCTTCCTTTTCGATCTGGATTCCTTTGATTTCTTTCTCTTCTCTTATTGCTGTTGCTAGAACTTCCAGTACTATGTTGAATAGTAGTGGTGAAAGTGGACACCCCTGTCTTGTTCTTGATCTTAGAGGGAATGCTTTCGGTATTTCACCGTTGAGGATAATGTTTGCTGTGGGCTTCTCATATATGGCTTTTATTATGTTGAGATAGGTTCCTTCTATGCCCATTTTCTGAAGAGTTTTTATCATAAATGGATGTTGTACTTTGTCAAAGGTTTTTTCTGCATCTATTGAAATGATCATGTGATTTTTGTCTCTCAATTTGTTGATATGGTGTATCACATTGATTGATTTGTGGATATTGAAGAATCCTTGTATGCCTGGGATGAACCTGACCTGATCGTGATGTATGAGTTTTTTGATGTGTCGATGAATTCTGTTTGCTAGGATTTTGTTGAGGATCTTGGCATCTAAGTTCATCAGTGAAACTGGCCAATAATTTTCCTTTTTTGTGTTGTCTTTGCCTGGTTAGGAAGGCTGATTCCTCCAGCTCCGTTGTTCTTTCTCAGGATTGCTTTGGCTATTCGGGGTCTTTTGTGTTTCCATATGAACTGTGTTATTCTTTGGTCTAGTTCTGTGAAAAATGTCAATGGTAGTTGGATAGGTACTGCATTGAATCTGTAGATGATATTTGGTAGTATGATCATTTTCACAATATTGATTCTTCCGACTCAGGAACATGGAATATCTCTGCATCTGTTTAAGTCTTCTTTAATGTCTCTCATGAGTGTCTTGTAATTTTCTGTGTACAATTCTTTTGTTTCTTTGGGTAGGTTTATTCCTAGGTATTTGATTCTTTTGGTTGCAATCGTGAACGGGATTGATTCTTTGATTTTGTATTCTGATTTTTCATTGTTTGTGTATAGGAATGCCAGTGATTTCTGTGTGTTGACTTTGTATCCTACGACTTAGCTGAATTCACTGATTAGCTTTAGTAGTTTTGTAATAGTGTCTTTGGGGTTTTCCATGTATAATATCATGTCGTCTGCAAAACGAGAGAGCTTGACTTCTTCCTTTTCGATCTGGATTCCTTTGATTTCTTTCTCTTCTCTTATTGCTGTTGCTAGAACTTCCAGTACTATGTTGAATAGTAGTGGTGAAAGTGGACACCCCTGTCTTGTTCTTGATCTTAGAGGGAATGCTTTCGGTATTTCACCGTTGAGGATAATGTTTGCTGTGGGCTTCTCATATATGGCTTTTATTATGTTGAGATAGGTTCCTTCTATGCCCATTTTCTGAAGAGTTTTTATCATAAATGGATGTTGTACTTTGTCAAAGGTTTTTTCTGCATCTATTGAAATGATCATGTGATTTTTGTCTCTCAATTTGTTGATATGGTGTATCACATTGATTGATTTGTGGATATTGAAGAATCCTTGTATGCCTGGGATGAACCTGACCTGATCGTGATGTATGAGTTTTTTGATGTGTCGATGAATTCTGTTTGCTAGGATTTTGTTGAGGATCTTGGCATCTAAGTTCATCAGTGAAACTGGCCAATAATTTTCCTTTTTTGTGTTGTCTTTGCCTGGTTTGGGTATCAGGGTGATGGTGGCCTCGTAGAATGTGTTTGGAAGTGTTCCTTCCTGTGCAATTTTTTGAAAGAGTTTTAGAAGGACAGGCGTTAGCTCTTCTTTAAATGTTTGATAGAATTCGGCTGTGAAGCCATCTGGCCCTGGGCTTTTATTTTTGGGTAGATTTTTAATCACAAATTCGATTTCTGAGCTTGTGATTGGGTTGTTCAAAGTTTCTGTTTCTTCCTGGCTCAGTCTTGGGAGATTAATCTTCCCCAAGAAACTGTCAGTTTCTTCCAGGTTGTCCAGTTTGTTGCCATAGAGTTGTTCATAATAGTCTCTTAGAATCCTTTGGATTTCTGCATTATCTGTTGTAATCTCTCCTTTTTCATTTTTAATTTTGTTGATCTAGTTCTTCTCTCTCTTTTTCTTGATGAGTCTGGCCAGTGGCTTGTCAATTATGTTTACCTTTTTGAAGAACCAGCTTTTTGTTTTATTTATCTTTACTATAGTTTCTTTCATTTCTTTCTCATTTATTTCTGCTCTGATCTTTATGATTTCTCTTCTTCTCCTGGCTTTGGTGTGTTTTTGTTCTCCTTTCTCCAATTGTTTTAAGCGGAGGGTTAGGTCATCTGCTTCGTATTTTCCTAGTTTCTTGAGGTGGGATTGTATTGCTATCAATTTCCCTCTTAGAACTGCTTTTGCTGTGGGCTTCTCATATATGGCTTTTATTATGTTGAGATAGGTTCCTTCTATGCCCATTTTCTGAAGAGTTTTTATCATAAATGGATGTTGTACTTTGTCAAAGGTTTTTTCTGCATCTATTGAAATGATCATGTGATTTTTGTCTCTCAATTTGTTGATATGGTGTATCACATTGATTGATTTGTGGATATTGAAGAATCCTTGTATGCCTGGGATGAACCTGACCTGATCGTGATGTATGAGTTTTTTGATGTGTCGATGAATTCTGTTTGCTAGGATTTTGTTGAGGATCTTGGCATCTAAGTTCATCAGTGAAACTGGCCAATAATTTTCCTTTTTTGTGTTGTCTTTGCCTGGTTTGGGTATCAGGGTGATGGTGGCCTCGTAGAATGTGTTTGGAAGTGTTCCTTCCTGTGCAATTTTTTGAAAGAGTTTTAGAAGGACAGGCGTTAGCTCTTCTTTAAATGTTTGATAGAATTCGGCTGTGAAGCCATCTGGCCCTGGGCTTTTATTTTTGGGTAGATTTTTAATCACAAATTCGATTTCTGAGCTTGTGATTGGGTTGTTCAAAGTTTCTGTTTCTTCCTGGCTCAGTCTTGGGAGATTAATCTTCCCCAAGAAACTGTCAGTTTCTTCCAGGTTGTCCAGTTTGTTGCCATAGAGTTGTTCATAATAGTCTCTTAGAATCCTTTGGATTTCTGCATTATCTGTTGTAATCTCTCCTTTTTCATTTTTAATTTTGTTGATCTAGTTCTTCTCTCTCTTTTTCTTGATGAGTCTGGCCAGTGGCTTGTCAATTATGTTTACCTTTTTGAAGAACCAGCTTTTTGTTTTATTTATCTTTACTATAGTTTCTTTCATTTCTTTCTCATTTATTTCTGCTCTGATCTTTATGATTTCTCTTCTTCTCCTGGCTTTGGTGTGTTTTTGTTCTCCTTTCTCCAATTGTTTTAAGCGGAGGGTTAGGTCATCTGCTTCGTATTTTCCTAGTTTCTTGAGGTGGGATTGTATTGCTATCAATTTCCCTCTTAGAACTGCTTTTGCGGTATCCCCTAGGTTTTGCACGGTCGTATGTTCATTGTCATTTTCTTCTAGGAATTTTTTAATTTCTTCTTTGATTTCCTCAGTGATCAGTTGGTTTTTTAGGTAAGTGTTGTTTAATCGCCATGTGTTTGTATTTTTAGTGATTTTTTTCCTGTGGTTGATCTCTAGTCTCATTGCATTGTGGTCTGAGAAGATGGTTGATATAATTTCAGTTTTCTTGAATTGACTGAGGTTAGATTTGTGGCCCAAGATGTGGTCTATCTTGGAGAATGTTCCGTGAGCACTTGAGAAGAAAGTGTATTCTTCTGCTTTTGGATGGAACGTCCTAAAGATATCAATGAGGTCCATCTTTTCTAGTGTGGCATTTAAGGCTTGTGTTTCTTTATTAATTTTCTGTTTGGATGATCTGTCCATTGGAGTGAGAGGAGTGTTAAAGTCTCCTCCTATTACTGTGTTATTATTGATTTCTTCTTTTATGTCTGAAAGTATCTGTCCTATGTATTGAGGGGCCCCTGTGTTGGGTGCGTAGATATTCATGACTGTTATGTCTTGCTCTTGGATAGATTCCTTAATCATGATGTAGTGACCTGCCTTGTCTCTTAGAATCTTCTTTACTTTAAAATCTTATTTTGTCTGATATGAGCATTGCTACTCCAGCTTTCTTTTGATTTCCATTTGCATGGAATATCTTTTTCCAGCCTCTCACTTTCAGTCTATGAGTGTCTCTAGGTCTGAAGTGGGTCTCTTGTAAACAGCATATATATGGGTCTTGCTTCTGGATCCATTCAGCCAGCCTGTGTCGTTTGGTTGGAGCATTTAGTCCATTTACATTCAAAGTAATTATTGATATGTATGTTCTTATTGTCATCTTCATAGAAGTTTGGGGTTTGATTTGTAGGACTTCTCCTACTCTTGTATTTATTGGCTATATCAGGCCCTTTAACACTTGTTGTAGGGCTGGTTTTGTGGTACAGAATTCTTTTAGCTTTTGTTTATCTGTGAAGCTTTTGACTTCACCATCAATTCTGAATGAGATTCTTGCTGGCTAGAGAAATCTTGGTTGGAGGTTATTCTCTTTTAGCTGTTTAAATGTGTCTTGCCATTCTCTTCTGGCCTGCAGGGTTTCTGTTGAAAGATCCGCAGTTAGATGTATGGGATTTCCTTTGTATGTTATTTGTTGTTTGCTCTTAGCTGCTTTTAGTAATCTGTCTTATTTAGTCTGAGTTAGTTTGATTAGAATGTGCCTTGGTGTGTTTCTTCTGAGGTTTATCCTGTATGGAACTCTTTATGCTTCTTGGATTTGGTTGACTCTTTCCTTTCCCATGTTGGGGAAATTTTCAACTATAACCTCTTCAAGAATTTTTTCATAGTCTTTCTTGCCCTCTTCTTCTTCTGGAACTCCTATAATTCTAATGTTGATGCGTTTGATATTGTCCCATAGGTCTCTCATGCTATCCTCAGTTCTTTAAATTCTTTCAGCTTTGTTCTGTTCTTCAGCACTTATTTCCACCATTCTGTCTTCCAGCTCACTTATCCGTTCTTCAGCCTCTGATACTCTACTGTTGAGACCTTCTATAGTATTTTTGAGTTCAGCAATTGAGTTGGTAGTCTCTATTTGCTTATCTTTCATTTCTTGCATGTCTCTTCTCAATGCAGTAATTTCCTCTAATATACTGTTTTCGGTGTTTTGCATCCGCATTAGTATAGCTTTTCTGAATTCTCTTTCAGATAATTTGTCTATCACCTCTTCTGTCATTTGAAGCTGTGTCTCTCTAGCTTGGTCCTTCATTTGTGCAGTGTTTCTCTGTTGTTTCATTATTAGGTTAATTTTTGTTTCTTTGTGTGTGTCTGTGTGTATGGAGTTCTTTTCCCCCCACCAGGCTTCTTGGTTGAATTCTCCCTTCCTTTGGGTTTCTGTCCTTGTAGAAGGGTTCAGTGGTTTGTGTTTTGGGTGGTGTTATGTTTTGTTTACAGGTGAATAATCTCTAGTGTTGTATGTTCTTTGATAGTGTGGGGTCTTGGAATCAGGGCTTCCACTCTGAGGATCCTTGGTTTGATGATTGGTCAGGGGGTGTAGGCTCTATGTCTGGTTTGCTATGGTGTTCTGTGATATTAGTTCAAATACTAGCATGTGAGGAACAAGAGGTGCATCCCTGATGGGTGACAGTCATAAAAGCATGCAGATGTTTTCTAACATAATCGTAAGATATACATACATATGCAGCAATAACTACATCTTACCAGTCTTACAGAGATGAAGCATAGGAAATTTTTCTGGCAAACGACACAATCAAAGATGATATTTGCCCGTTAAGCTCTGAGTTAGTTTGATTAGAATGTGCCTTGGTGTGTTTCTTCTGAGGTTTATCCTGTATGGAACTCTTTATGCTTCTTGGATTTGGTTGACTCTTTCCTTTCCCATGTTGGGGAAATTTTCAACTATAACCTCTTCAAGAATTTTTTCATAGTCTTTCTTGCCCTCTTCTTCTTCTGGAACTCCTATAATTCTAATGTTGATGCGTTTGATATTGTCCCATAGGTCTCTCATGCTATCCTCAGTTCTTTAAATTCTTTCAGCTTTGTTCTGTTCTTCAGCACTTATTTCCACCATTCTGTCTTCCAGCTCACTTATCCGTTCTTCAGCCTCTGATACTCTACTGTTGAGACCTTCTATAGTATTTTTGAGTTCAGCAATTGAGTTGGTAGTCTCTATTTGCTTATCTTTCATTTCTTGCATGTCTCTTCTCAATGCAGTAATTTCCTCTAATATACTGTTTTCGTGTTTTGCATCCGCATTAGTATAGCTTTTCTGAATTCTCTTTCAGATAATTTGTCTATCACCTCTTCTGTCATTTGAAGCTGTGTCTCTCTAGCTTGGTCCTTCATTTGTGCAGTGTTTCTCTGTTGTTTCATTATTAGGTTAATTTTTGTTTCTTTGTGTGTGTCTGTGTGTATGGAGTTCTTTTCCCCCCACCAGGCTTCTTGGTTGAATTCTCCCTTCCTTTGGGTTTCTGTCCTTGTAGAAGGGTTCAGTGGTTTGTGTTTTGGGTGGTGTTATGTTTTGTTTACAGGTGAATAATCTCTAGTGTTGTATGTTCTTTGATAGTGTGGGGTCTTGGAATCAGGGCTTCCACTCTGAGGATCCTTGGTTTGATGATTGGTCAGGGGGTGTAGGCTCTATGTCTGGTTTGCTATGGTGTTCTGTGATATTAGTTCAAATACTAGCATGTGAGGAACAAGAGGTGCATCCCTGATGGGTGACAGTCATAAAAGCATGCAGATGTTTTCTAACATAATCGTAAGATATACATACATATGCAGCAATAACTACATCTTACCAGTCTTACAGAGATGAAGCATAGGAAATTTTTCTGGCAAACGACACAATCAAAGATGATATTTGCCCGTTAAGCTCTGAATTAATTAAAATAGTGCCTGTAAAAATAGATCTTGGGTAAGGTCCTGGCTTGGATTATTTCATTGAAAGCAATTTTTAACTAAGACATGTGTTGGGGGTGAGGAGGAGGAGAATGTATGGGTGATGAGAAGGAATAGATTCATCTTGGAAGGATTTTATAGGGTTACGTAGCCAAGATTAGTGTGTTGTATTGTTTAGTGCAGCTGGAAGAGAATAGTGGAGACAGGAAGGTAGGAAATATTTATCTAGAGGATAGTGGTAGATAGGAGAAAGTTTTACATTTAGAACATGGAGGAAGCAGTGGCAAAGAGGAACGAAAATTAGAAGTTTCCAAGAATTAAAATAAAAAAAAAATTAAAAATTAAAAATTAAAAAAAAGAAATTAAAAATTAAAAAGGGAAGAAAAACTTAATAAGAAGAGACAAACACACACACACACACACACACACACACACCCAAACCTGACTGATCAATCAAATAAACAGAACGGTCCACAACAAATAAACAAACCAAAAAAGCTAAATACTGTCCCTGGTTTTTATCCTCTCATCTGTCTGGGGAAGCCAATCTGATCTTGATGGTGTTGTCTTGATGATGTAGCCTTTCTCTTACAGCACTAGTTGCTATGGTTTCTGTTTTTGTTTTTAGGAAAATAAAGGCTTTGCTGCAAGCTTAGGTGCTGGCCGGGGCAGCGGGCTGATCCCAGTCCATTGGGCGGGGGGCTGCTGCGCACGCAGTCCCGTGTTGGAGCAGGGCGCCCCGGCTCTACCGCATACGCACCGGTAGCCTCCAATACCTCCCCCTCTCCCGGCTTTCTCTGCTGCGGGTGTAGTATGGGGGTGCACAGGCTCCTCCGCCACTGGTGCGCGTACTGCCAGTTGCTTGTCCAAGTGCCAAAGGCAGGCAGGAGCTTTCCCGTCTCGCTCGAGCCCGGTCCCTGGTCAGCAATCCGTGTGCGACTTCCCCTGCCTGTTCAGCAAGCCCCCCACTAGGAGTGTTTGAACTTACCCGGTGTCAGGCGGAAAGTCGCGATTTTCGCCTGGCCACGCGGCGCGATTTTCGCAGTGGGCACTCCCTGTTTGGCTCTATCCAGGTCCCTAGGCAGCACTCCGTGGGGAACTTCCCAATTGCGTTCCGCCCGGCCCTGCTCCAGTATCCTATCTTCTTAAGTGTCTTAATTTCTGCCTGCGATCCAGCCGGATTCTTGGAATTTTTGCGCTGAGTGCTGCCCTCCATCCCCCGATACTCCACTCAGGCCCCCTTTTAGGGCACTTGCTAGCGTGCTCTCCGTGGGTCCAGTCTGGCCTGGGGGTTAGGATAGAGGGTTCTCAGAACAGTAGCTCCGGGAAAGTTCTGGCTGTTCCCTCTTCGACCCTGGCGAACCTAAGGAGTTCTTCTGTTGTCTAGCGGCTGGTTTGTTGGTGGTGTTTCATTTCTTGATTAGAATCTGGTGATTCTGTTGGGGAGCTGGTGAAATCTTCCCCTCATTCCTCCACCATGTTGGCTTCCCTCCTCCTGTTATAAGTTTTATGAGTATAACTTATAGTATACTTCCAATACACACATTTCCTTCTAAATTTATTAAAATCAAATAGAAAAGAGGCAGTGCTTATTTTGTGCAACAGTACATAAGCACATGAATAACAGGCTCATTGAATCCTCTTTAGAATGTCTTCCTTTTGCATAAGTAGTATTTGTAATAAATAGGTATTCAGCTCCTAATTTCTGATTATGGTCATTTCTATAGTTCAACTTTGTGATTTTATAATGGCTTAAACATTCTGTACTCAGTGTGGTATAAGAAGAAACAGCTCTCTAGTGGAATAAGGGTTGAAAGAAGCAGTGTAGTAAGTCACAGTGCTTCAAATTTCTTCTTGATTAGCCTCAATACCTCCCCTCTCCCGGCTTTCTCTGCTGCGGGTGTAGTATGGGGGTGCACAGGCTCCTCCGCCACTGGTGCGCGTACTGCCAGTTGCTTGTCCAAGTGCCAAAGGCAGGCAGGAGCTTTCCCGTCTCGCTCGAGCCCGGTCCCTGGTCAGCAATCCGTGTGCGACTTCCCCTGCCTGTTCAGCAAGCCCCCCACTAGGAGTGTTTGAACTTACCCGGTGTCAGGCGGAAAGTCGCGATTTTCGCCTGGCCACGCGGCGCGATTTTCGCAGTGGGCACTCCCTGTTTGGCTCTATCCAGGTCCCTAGGCAGCACTCCGTGGGGAACTTCCCAATTGCGTTCCGCCCGGCCCTGCTCCAGTATCCTATCTTCTTAAGTGTCTTAATTTCTGCCTGCGATCCAGCCGGATTCTTGGAATTTTTGCGCTGAGTGCTGCCCTCCATCCCCCGATACTCCACTCAGGCCCCTTTTAGGGGCACTTGCTAGCGTGCTCTCCGTGGGTCCAGTCTGGCCTGGGGGTTAGGATAGAGGGTTCTCAGAACAGTAGCTCCGGGAAAGTTCTGGCTGTTCCCTCTTCGACCCTGGCGAACCTAAGGAGTTCTTCTGTTGTCTAGCGGCTGGTTTGTTGGTGGTGTTTCATTTCTTGATTAGAATCTGGTGATTCTGTTGGGGAGCTGGTGAAATCTTCCCCTCATTCCTCCACCATGTTGGCTTCCCTCCTCCTGTTATAAGTTTTATGAGTATAACTTATAGTATACTTCCAATACACACATTTCCTTCTAAATTTATTAAAATCAAATAGAAAAGAGGCAGTGCTTATTTTGTGCAACAGTACATAAGCACATGAATAACAGGCTCATTGAATCCTCTTTAGAATGTCTTCCTTTTGCATAAGTAGTATTTGTAATAAATAGGTATTCAGCTCCTAATTTCTGATTATGGTCATTTCTATAGTTCAACTTTGTGATTTTATAATGGCTTAAACATTCTGTACTCAGTGTGGTATAAGAAGAAACAGCTCTCTAGTGGAATAAGGGTTGAAAGAAGCAGTGTAGTAAGTCACAGTGCTTCAAATTTCTTCTTGATTCCCTCACTCCCAATTTCGTAACCTTGAACCTTTTTGGCTTTTTTCCCCTCCCTATAATAATGAAAGAACACAAGAAAACCTGTTTTCTTCTTTTGTCAGTAGCCATGTTGGTGGATCATTTAACCTTGTTGTTTTGTCCCATCCTCTCTTTCCATAGATGGCTTCCAAATTTAAGAAATGACAGGATCAGTATTCCACTGGGTCACTATCAGTGCCTCAAGACTTAAGTCAGTGAACTTATTGGGTGATTTGCTTTAAAATTATGGTTATTATTCAGTTTTATTTTTATCTAGGCCAATGGCCGATTAACATATGTGGAGGAAGGATTAAGTATTTTACCTGCTTGCATCAGAAATACATAAAGAAAACTTCTGGATAATATCAGGTAATAGATAATTAGTTTGGCAATCAACCAGAGTGAGGTCCAGACATGAGTATTTTATTACTGACTGACACAAGTGAGCATTCAGCTATTGAGCTTAGATACTTGAAAACAGCTACTCTGGCACATTTACAACCTTGTGAACAAATTTATGCAATTTTGTATCCTTCTGCTGACTTACCTGGAAAGGCCATTATGTATGATAATGAATTTGACAGATGAAATTCAGTAAATGCTTTTGCATAGTGTCATTTTATATTATAAGGAGAGATTTGGCATTTTCTCACTTAAGCATGTCCAGCAGCATGTGATCTACATAGTAGAGATGTAACCTTTCTTTTGGATTGAAAACTTCCCTTGATTAGTTTTCCTTTGACTGTTATATGTATTGAACCAGAGTATTTCTATCCTGAGCCAAGCATAAATATTAGACAGATATCTTTGAATGGTCAGGCTAAAATGTTGATGTAGAAATTATTTATTTTTTCCTATACTTGAAAATTGAAGGATAGCTGAAGCACTGAAATCAACATTCTTGACATGGGGTTAGGATTGGGGTGAAAGTGGAGGAGTTGGAGTGAACAAGGAAAGTTGAAAACAGAGGATCTTTTCTTCTTTCAATATCTTGTACACTTCTGGAATCAATTCTGGATTATTCATTTAGACATTCTAAGATTCACCAGGAAATCTAAAGAAGCTAAACATAGTTATTGAGAAGGAGGAGATCATTGACACAGACTGTAGAGATGACTAAGAAATAAACAAAGGTGAATCAAATAATACAACATCCAGAAGGAAATAAAATAACATATATAAATAGCAATTGAAAATCCTCATGTACAAATGGCAAGAGTAGAAACATGGAAGAAAGTTGAAACATACAGTTGAAAATGGCTTCCAAATTTAAGAAATGACAGGATCAGTATTCCACTGGGTCACTATCAGTGCCTCAAGACTTAAGTCAGTGAACTTATTGGGTGATTTGCTTTAAAATTATGGTTATTATTCAGTTTTATTTTTATCTAGGCCAATGGCCGATTAACATATGTGGAGGAAGGATTAAGTATTTTACCTGCTTGCATCAGAAATACATAAAGAAAACTTCTGGATAATATCAGGTAATAGATAATTAGTTTGGCAATCAACCAGAGTGAGGTCCAGACATGAGTATTTTATTACTGACTGACACAAGTGAGCATTCAGCTATTGAGCTTAGATACTTGAAAAACAGCTACTCTGGCACATTTACAACCTTGTGAACAAATTTATGCAATTTTGTATCCTTCTGCTGACTTACCTGGAAAGGCCATTATGTATGATAATGAATTTGACAGATGAAATTCAGTAAATGCTTTTGCATAGTGTCATTTTATATTATAAGGAGAGATTTGGCATTTTCTCACTTAAGCATGTCCAGCAGCATGTGATCTACATAGTAGAGATGTAACCTTTCTTTTGGATTGAAAACTTCCCTTGATTAGTTTTCCTTTGACTGTTATATGTATTGAACCAGAGTATTTCTATCCTGAGCCAAGCATAAATATTAGACAGATATCTTTGAATGGTCAGGCTAAAATGTTGATGTAGAAATTATTTATTTTTTCCTATACTTGAAAATTGAAGGATAGCTGAAGCACTGAAATCAACATTCTTGACATGGGGTTAGGATTGGGGTGAAAGTGGAGGAGTTGGAGTGAACAAGGAAAGTTGAAAACAGAGGATCTTTTCTTCTTTCAATATCTTGTACACTTCTGGAATCAATTCTGGATTATTCATTTAGACATTCTAAGATTCACCAGGAAATCTAAAGAAGCTAAACATAGTTATTGAGAAGGAGGAGATCATTGACACAGACTGTAGAGATGACTAAGAAATAAACAAAGGTGAATCAAATAATACAACATCCAGAAGGAAATAAAATAACATATATAAATAGCAATTGAAAATCCTCATGTACAAATGGCAAGAGTAGAAACATGGAAGAAAGTTGAAACATACAGTTGAAAACCTCTTTGTAAAGATAGGAAAGAAGAGGGTGAAGACCCAAGAAGGAATGGAACAAAAAAAGTTGAAATTTTATGATAGGTTCAAGTTATTTTGTTAAAGAGTGGCTTTGTCACACCTGTTAGTGGGACTGTTAGCCCTTTGTTTTTTTTCTAGCTATCTTGTTCCTATACAAAGAATAAAATGAGGTTTAACAATCACTTTGATATCTTTAATGCTAAAATAATTCCTGAATGTCATTCTTACTTTTTGTACTTTAAGCATTAAGAGTAAGAAGTCAAGGAGACTGACTGTTGGATTTGAGTCTTGACTTGACTGCTTACCATCTCATGATGTTTAAGCTTGTATGCCCTAATTTGGGCTTCCCTGATGGCTCAGTCTGTAAAGAATCTGCCTGCAATGCAGGAGATGCAAGTTCAATCCCTTGGTCTGGAAGATCCCCTGGAGAAGAGCAGTTCTCCAGTATTGCCTGGAGAATTTCGTGGACAGAGGAGCCTGGTGGGCTACAGTCCAGGGGTCATAAAGAGCTGGACAGAACTGCATGCATACCCTAGTTTTCTCATCTGAGAATTGAGGAAAAAGTGGGGGTATAATAATATCATCTATCTTTTAGAATTACTGTGTGCTTTGAGTTAATACATGTTAAGCTCTTGAAAATAGTGCTTTCAACATAGTATTATCTTACTTGTATTATTTTGGGATGAAATCTTATAAGACCCAATCTTATTGCTGTTTCCATCTTCAGACTTAAATTCTTTTTGCTTTACAAGGAATCTAAAGGAACTTACAAGTTGTAAGGTATTTCCTTGATTTTGGGGGGTCATATTTGTATTTAAACTGAAGGAAATCTAAAGAAGCTAAACATAGTTATTGAGAAGGAGGAGATCATTGACACAGACTGTAGAGATGACTAAGAAATAAACAAAGGTGAATCAAATAATACAACATCCAGAAGGAAATAAAATAACATATATAAATAGCAATTGAAAATCCTCATGTACAAATGGCAAGAGTAGAAACATGGAAGAAAGTTGAAACATACAGTTGAAAACCTCTTTGTAAAGATAGGAAAGAAGAGGGTGAAGACCCAAGAAGGAATGGAACAAAAAAAGTTGAAATTTTATGATAGGTTCAAGTTATTTTGTTAAAGAGTGGCTTTGTCACACCTGTTAGTGGGACTGTTAGCCCTTTGTTTTTTTTCTAGCTATCTTGTTCCTATACAAAGAATAAAATGAGGTTTAACAATCACTTTGATATCTTTAATGCTAAAATAATTCCTGAATGTCATTCTTACTTTTTGTACTTTAAGCATTAAGAGTAAGAAGTCAAGGAGACTGACTGTTGGATTTGAGTCTTGACTTGACTGCTTACCATCTCATGATGTTTAAGCTTGTATGCCCTAATTTGGGCTTCCCTGATGGCTCAGTCTGTAAAGAATCTGCCTGCAATGCAGGAGATGCAAGTTCAATCCCTTGGTCTGGAAGATCCCCTGGAGAAGAGCAGTTCTCCAGTATTGCCTGGAGAATTTCGTGGACAGAGGAGCCTGGTGGGCTACAGTCCAGGGGTCATAAAGAGCTGGACAGAACTGCATGCATACCCTAGTTTTCTCATCTGAGAATTGAGGAAAAAGTGGGGGTATAATAATATCATCTATCTTTTAGAATTACTGTGTGCTTTGAGTTAATACATGTTAAGCTCTTGAAAATAGTGCTTTCAACATAGTATTATCTTACTTGTATTATTTTGGGATGAAATCTTATAAGACCCAATCTTATTGCTGTTTCCATCTTCAGACTTAAATTCTTTTTGCTTTACAAGGAATCTAAAGGAACTTACAAGTTGTAAGGTATTTCCTTGATTTTGGGGGGTCATATTTGTATTTAAACTGAAGGAAATATGGTTTTTTAAAAATTATTTAAATGATGGTGATGATGAGACAATCATTTAGAGTTTTGCTGTGTGTAACTAGAAACAAAAGGAGATAGTTTGGTATTGTCAGCTTAAAATGTTCATTTATTACATTCTCTAAACTCAGTTTTCTTGAAATCTCTTTGCCCGAGAGTGGTCAGAGAAAATGCTTGGAATGAGTTTGATTAGAAATTGAAATCAATGTACTGAAAATCTAAAATTCATGTTGGTTTATCACATTCCTTCTATAATCTAACATGCCTCAAGGAGCGATGCTGGGTAATTAGAATGGCTGGTTTATGAAAGCAGCTGGTGTGGGTTTAACAGTTTAAGACTGCGCTGAGAACAGAAACCAACACCACATATGTTTTTGCTTAATCGCATATGAGTTAGCTTAATCTCTTGATAGGAATTGAATTTATTTGGAAAGAGTTAATCAGAAGTCACGATGCATTCATGTATGCACCAGTGATTGGCCATAGCATTAACTGACAGAATAAAGTTCATTTTTGAGAAAGAATGTTATCTGCAGTTTTGTTTCTGGAATTCTCCATGTGACTAGCAACAAAAAGTTTTGCTTTATCCCCCACAACAGTAGTGAAAAAAAGGATGCACAATGATTAATACTACTATCTTTGCTACTATTACTTCCACTCAATCAACACTACAACAATAATAGCGTTTTTTGACACCTGTGACAGGCCCATGGTAAGAGCATTCAAAATATAATTTCACATAATCCTTACAAGAACTTTCTAAGGTAGTCGCTTGACTTACAAGAACTTTCTCAGTTAGCCCACTTTGGGTGACAAAATTAAAAATCAGAGCTGTTAAGTTATTAAACCAAAGTCACCCAAAAAGTTAAGTAATAGAGTGGGGAGTTGAATCCAGCCTTGTATGGCTACCAAATCTTTACGTGTACTTTCTGTGGTACTAAAGTTGCTCACAATTTTGTATTTCAACATAGTATTATCTTACTTGTATTATTTTGGGATGAAATCTTATAAGACCCAATCTTATTGCTGTTTCCATCTTCAGACTTAAATTCTTTTTGCTTTACAAGGAATCTAAAGGAACTTACAAGTTGTAAGGTATTTCCTTGATTTTGGGGGGTCATATTTGTATTTAAACTGAAGGAAATATGGTTTTTTAAAAATTATTTAAATGATGGTGATGATGAGACAATCATTTAGAGTTTTGCTGTGTGTAACTAGAAACAAAAGGAGATAGTTTGGTATTGTCAGCTTAAAATGTTCATTTATTACATTCTCTAAACTCAGTTTTCTTGAAATCTCTTTGCCCGAGAGTGGTCAGAGAAAATGCTTGGAATGAGTTTGATTAGAAATTGAAATCAATGTACTGAAAATCTAAAATTCATGTTGGTTTATCACATTCCTTCTATAATCTAACATGCCTCAAGGAGCGATGCTGGGTAATTAGAATGGCTGGTTTATGAAAGCAGCTGGTGTGGGTTTAACAGTTTAAGACTGCGCTGAGAACAGAAACCAACACCACATATGTTTTTGCTTAATCGCATATGAGTTAGCTTAATCTCTTGATAGGAATTGAATTTATTTGGAAAGAGTTAATCAGAAGTCACGATGCATTCATGTATGCACCAGTGATTGGCCATAGCATTAACTGACAGAATAAAGTTCATTTTTGAGAAAGAATGTTATCTGCAGTTTTGTTTCTGGAATTCTCCATGTGACTAGCAACAAAAAGTTTTGCTTTATCCCCCACAACAGTAGTGAAAAAAAGGATGCACAATGATTAATACTACTATCTTTGCTACTATTACTTCCACTCAATCAACACTACAACAATAATAGCGTTTTTTGACACCTGTGACAGGCCCATGGTAAGAGCATTCAAAATATAATTTCACATAATCCTTACAAGAACTTTCTAAGGTAGTCGCTTGACTTACAAGAACTTTCTCAGTTAGCCCACTTTGGGTGACAAAATTAAAAATCAGAGCTGTTAAGTTATTAAACCAAAGTCACCCAAAAAGTTAAGTAATAGAGTGGGGAGTTGAATCCAGCCTTGTATGGCTACCAAATCTTTACGTGTACTTTCTGTGGTACTAAAGTTGCTCACAATTTTGTATTTCACAGGTCTTTAAATTTTCATTATGGTGATTGATCAAGATGGCAGAGTAGGAGGATAAAATACTCAACACCTACCATGAAAATATCAAACATATATCTACATATAGAACAATTCTCACTGAAAACTAACTGACAACTGGGAAAAGATTCCAGTAAAACAGAAATGGGAGAAAATATTTGCAAATTGTATGACCAATAATAGGTCACTATCCAAAACATATACTCAGCTCTAAGAGTTTGATCTAAAAAAATAACCCAATTAAACAATGAGCAGTAGATCTAAATTGACATTCTTCCAAAGAAGGCATATAGATGGCCAACAAATAGGAAAAGACACTCAACATTGCTGATTATTAGAGCACTGCAACTTAAAACTATGAGATATAAACTCACACCTGTAGGAATGATTAGCATCAAAAAAGTCTACAAATAACAAATGTTGGTGAAGATGTATAGAAAAGGGAACCTCTGTATAATGTTGGAGGGGATGCAACTTGGTGCAGTCACTATGGAAAGCAGTATGGAGGTTCCTCAAAAAAAAAAGAAAGAAAAATAAAAATTAATTATCTCACAACCCAGAAATTTGAAAAAACAGAGCCACAGATGTAGAAAACAAACTTATGGTTAGCAGGGGATAAGTGGGGCAGGGATAAATTGGGAATAGGGATGGATATATATATAATTACTAGATATACAATAAATAACTGGCAAGAACATGCTGTATAGTACAGGGAGCTCTACTCAGTACTCTGTAATGGTGTATTCAATACTCTGTAATGGTCTCTATGGGAAAATAATCTTCTAAAAAAGAGTGGATATATGTATATATATTACTGATTCCCAGGTGACACTAGTGGTAAAGAATCTGTCTGCCAATGCAGGTTAGATATAAGAGACATGGGTTTGATCTCTGAGTCATGAAGGTCTCCTGGAGGAGGGCATGACAACCCACTCCAGTATTCTTGCCTGGAGAATTCCATGGACTGAGGCACCTGACAGGCTGCAGGATGTGTGGTTGCACAGAGTCAGACACAATGGAAGCAACTTAGCACACACATATTACTGATTCACTTTGGTGTATAGCTGAAAATAACAACATTGTAAATCAACCATACTCCAGTTTGAAAAAAAAGGAAAAAATAAATGCACCTCAGTGGAAACAACCTCATACTCATTAACATATGAATGATAAAGAAGACATGGTATGTTAATATATAGTGGAATAGTACTATGTCAGCAGAAAGAATGAAATTTTGCCATTTGCAACCATGTGGATGGAGCTAGAGAGCTTTACACTAGTGAAATTAAGTCACAGGAAAACAAATACTGTATGTTATCATTTATATGTGGAATATAAAAAATGAAAAACATATTTAACAAAACAGAAACTTACCATAGAAAACAAACCAGTGGATACCAGTGTGGAGAGATAAGAGATGGAGGCAAAATAGGGATAGGAAATAAAAGATACAAATACTGTGTATAAACTGGGTATGCACCAAGGATATATTTTAGAACCCAGGGAAATATAGACAATATTTTTTCATAACTTTAAATAGAGTATGATTTATGTAAATATTAAATATCTTTGATTTATACTTGAAACTAATATAACATTTTAAATCAACTGTACTACAATTTAAAAAAAAATGTCTGGTATTGAGAGTATTATAAAGGTAAGTTCTAAATGATCCAGAATAACACTACTGATTATTAATGATCAGTCTAATGGTAGCTTAATTAATAAAGTAATCACAAGTGCCAGCCTAAGAAAATATTTGAGGTTATCTCATACATGAGTCTGCTAATAAGACTGCAAGTTAAAAAAACTTAATTATTGTACACATAGATGAAGTATTTTCCAAAATTCCTTTTCTCTATATAAAGCTATATAGATAAAGAACATGTTTTGATTTTACTTTTCTGATTTGTTCTTAGATTTTCAGTATAGCATTTGTATTTTCCCTTCTACCATCAAGTATTATTATATGGAGTCAGCTAGGTAATTGGTTTTTCTCAAAATAGAGAAGTGAAAGAACTAGGCTATGTCTACCAGCCTACAGCCAATCATATGTATGATTTAAATAGTCCTGTCTCTCCTTAATATACCCTCTTGTGGGCCGGATTGTTTTGCTCACCCCTCCCCCCATGTTCATATGTTGAATCCTTAACCCCTGATGTAATGAAATTTGGAGATGGAGCTTTTGGAGGCAATTAGAGTTGGATGAAGTCATAGGATTATGGCTCTCATAAGAAGTGACACCAGTTTATTTGTTCTCTCCCTCTTTCACTTGCCCTCCTTCTTCTCCCATTCATTATGGCGACACATGCAAGCCAGGAAGAGAGCTCTCATAAGAAATCTGACCACACTGGCACCCTGACATCTATTTTAGCCTCCCAAACTGTGGGAAAACAAATTCCTGTTTTTCAAGTCACCTCAATGAAAAAATGAAGATGCTCAGTTGTGTCTGACTCTGCAATCCATGGATGAGCCATGGAATTTTTCCAGGCAAGAATACTGGAGTGGGTAACTTTTCTCTTCCCCAGGAGATCTTCCCAATCCAGGGATCAAAGCCAGATCTCCCACATTTCATGCAGATTCTTTACCATCTGAGCTACTAGGGAAGCTTTAAGTCACCTAGTTTGTGATTTTGTGATATTTTGTTATGGTAGTCTGAGCTAATTAAGACAACTGCTAAAATTTGGCCCTTTTTTCTAGCATTTGAATGTGCATTCATCTTAAACTGTCCTATATTTGGGAATTTGTTGTTCAGTTGCTCAGTCATATACAAGTCTTTGTGACCTGCAGCATGTCAGGTTTCTCTGTCCTCCACTATCTCCTGGAGTCTTCTCAAAGTCATGTCCATTGAGTCAGTGATGCCATCCAACCATCTTATCCTCAGTCGCTCCCTTCTTCTCCTACACTCAATCTTTCCCAGCATCAGGGTCTTTTCTGAAAATGGTCTTGCTATATCTTTAAACAATTTTTAAAATGAATTCTACATATTTTAAATGCAAGACAATTTAAGTAACAAATAACATATAGTTCTTACTATGCTCTAGGTATTGGTCTATAAATTTATATATATTTAATTTTCACTGAAGCTCTAAGATGTAGGTATTGTTATTATTATTCACATTTTATAAAAAAGGAAACAGAGACTCAGAGAAATTAAGGAATTTGTGCAAGGTGGACAGCCAGCGATGGAGCCGCAGTCTTGACAGGGGCAACCTGGCATTAGACACCATCATGCCCACGTCTTTGTTTGCTTTTCCTTGTGCTAGTCTGTGTCTTTCAGGCAAGAAACGCTTACTGGGGGATTCCTCATATTTCCTCTGAACATGTTCTATTTGGCACCAGCATCTCGATTCTACTTTTTCCTATTATGCTACATCATTGTCTTAAAAATATTGCTTTTATTATGACAAATTTTTAAATATTACATAGATGCTTTAATTCTGTTTTTGTCACTCACTTCCCATAAATTATCAGTTGATGATAAGCATTAAAGTACAAAGCTATCTCTATGATAGAGCTAAACGTGGAAACAGACTTCATTCTACTCTCATTGGTAAGCCTTTATTAGGAGTTAGATGGATCAGGGCATCTTTTCCTTTGGCCATTAACCGGTCCATTTTAGAAGTGTGCTCTGTGTCATAATTGTTACCTGTCATTTTTTGGCTCACTGTTTAGGAAGATTGGGTCAGGTCATCCTGCTTTCTGCCTAAGGAAAGAGGATGCCACACTGACATTAGGGTGTGAAAGTTCATGTTGTGGTTGCTTATCATTATAAACTAATGTAAAAATAACCTGATGAGCATATGAATTTCCAAGTATTATGTGCCTAATAACAAAAATGATAATAGTAGCCAAGTCATGGGTTGTGAGTACTGAGTTAATCTATATAAAGTGCTAGGCAGTGTGTGATATAGTAGTGTGTGTATGCTCAGTCACGTCCAACTCTTTAAGACCGCATGAACCATAGCTCACCAGGTTCCTTTGCCTGTGAGATGATCCCATCAAGACTACTGGAGTAGGTTACCATTTCCATCTCCAGGGGATTTTATCGACCTGGGGATCAAACCTGTTTCCTACAGCTCTTGCATTGGCAGGTGGATTCTTTACCACTGAGTCACCTGGGAAGCTCAATAAATAGTCAGTGTCGTTATTTTCATTGTTGTTACTTTGGGGAGACTGACTGGTCCAGTGACTTTGAGTATATTGATGTGTTTGACAGCATGTTTTTTTTTTAAAGCCATGCAATCTCTCTCTCTCTCTCTCTCTCTCTCTCTCTCTCTATATATATATATATATATATATATGTATATATAAATATTCTGGCTTTTTAAAAATCTTTTAGAAATAAGATTTAACTTTTATAATAGCATGTAGGGTTATGTTATTCATAGGTTAACCATATCTATTAAGATCTGGGTATCATAATTACCCAGAGGAGTCTGGTGTGTCATAGTCCATAGGTTTGTAGAGTTGGACATGACTGAAGCAACTTCACAAGCAAGCACATCATCATTACAAACATTTCGGTAACCCTTGGGGAAGATATAACAGACTTATATGAACAATAAACACTATATGAGAAAGCGTATACTTAAATTATCTATTGTTGTCTAAGGATTGTGTGGTGTTCAGAAGAGATAAAGCTCAACTGGGTTTAAAAGATTCATGAGGATCTTAGTCTTGGTAGTGTGGAATATAAGATTAAGTACAAAGCTATCTCTATGATAGAGCTAAACGTGAAACAGACTTCATTCTACTCTCATTGGTAAGCCTTTATTAGGAGTTAGATGGATCAGGGCATCTTTTCCTTTGGCCATTAACCGTCCATTTTAGAAGTGTGCTCTGTGTCATAATTGTTACCTGTCATTTTTTGGCTCACTGTTTAGGAAGATTGGGTCAGGTCATCCTGCTTTCTGCCTAAGGAAAGAGGATGCCACACTGACATTAGGGTGTGAAAGTTCATGTTGTGGTTGCTTATCATTATAAACTAATGTAAAATAACCTGATGAGCATATGAATTTCCAAGTATTATGTGCCTAATAACAAAAATGATAATAGTAGCCAAGTCATGGGTTGTGAGTACTGAGTTAATCTATATAAAGTGCTAGGCAGTGTGTGATATAGTAGTGTGTGTATGCTCAGTCACGTCCAACTCTTTAAGACCGCATGAACCATAGCTCACCAGGTTCCTTTGCCTGTGAGATGATCCCATCAAGACTACTGGAGTAGGTTACCATTTCCATCTCCAGGGGATTTTATCGACCTGGGGATCAAACCTGTTTCCTACAGCTCTTGCATTGGCAGGTGGATTCTTTACCACTGAGTCACCTGGGAAGCTCAATAAATAGTCAGTGTCGTTATTTTCATTGTTGTTATTTTGGGGGAGACTGACTGGTCCAGTGACTTTGAGTATATTGATGTGTTTGACAGCATGTTTTTTTTTTAAAGCCATGCAATCTCTCTCTCTCTCTCTCTCTCTCTCTCTCTCTCTATATATATATATATATATATATATGTATATATAAATATTCTGGCTTTTTAAAAATCTTTTAGAAATAAGATTTAACTTTTATAATAGCATGTAGGGTTATGTTATTCATAGGTTAACCATATCTATTAAGATCTGGGTATCATAATTACCCAGAGGAGTCTGGTGTGTCATAGTCCATAGGTTTGTAGAGTTGGACATGACTGAAGCAACTTCACAAGCAAGCACATCATCATTACAAACATTTCGGTAACCCTTGGGGAAGATATAACAGACTTATATGAACAATAAACACTATATGAGAAAGCGTATACTTAAATTATCTATTGTTGTCTAAGGATTGTGTGGTGTTCAGAAGAGATAAAGCTCAACTGGGTTTAAAAGATTCATGAGGATCTTAGTCTTGGTAGTGTGGGAATATAAGTTTTTCTTTAAAGAGAAAGGACTGTTGAGCAGAGAAGGAAAAGCATTGGCATAAATATCTACATAGAAATAAGTGTGGTATATACTTGTGGAATATTTGTAACATTAACTGATAACTCTTCATTGATTCTTATGCCTCTTTTATTCTTTGCTTATAACAGGCACTTGGCAAGACCTTTTTCCCTGTGAATGAGAACATAATTTTCAAACAAATCCCAGAGCATTGTTTCTGTCGGAGTCAATGTTACTTTCTATGTAAATGCTGAAACTAATGGCTTTATAATGATATTTTTACAGACTTTACTTATTTAAATAATCTCATGGCTATTAAATTACTACATTGGATCTGGCAGATGAAAGTATCTGTGTTTTGCTTTACAAATTTGTTTATATCAAAGGCTGTCTCTTCAAAAAAGAACAATGACCTTAGGGTGAGTGATCCTGTCATCCTATTCTAAATAGGTCTGTGTTTTTCACATACAAATTGAAAAGGCAGGGTTATGGGCTTCAATGCAGAAAAAGTCATAATTCATTTTGAAACATCTAGACTACCATTCATTTGGGGAAAATGTACAGGGAAAAAGCTACTCAGAAGCATTTACAAATGAGGGTAGTGCTTATGCAGAGGTGTAGTGTAGGTGGGTACAGATAGATTTCATCTCTCCTCCTCCGCCTTCTCCTCTTTCTCTAGGCTCCTTACTCCTTGTGTTTCTTTTTTATGTCTAATCTAAGGTAATATTATCTGAACATCTACTAATTTTTTTGTTACCAGAAGTTAACCCCACAAAATTTCCCCCTGTTAGATCTGAGAATTCCTCCACCTGTGGCCTTATCTGTGCTCAAAACCAGGCTTCCAACCTGCTAAGCTCCTGCCTGCTTGCATTATCTTTCTTCCAGGTAGCCAACTGGAAAAGCTATCTTCATCATTAGTCACCAGCATGACCACCATCTTGGTTTTAGAAAAAGAAACACTGTTATCCTCTGGAATCATTTCTGTTTCTGTAGTTTCACATACCATGAGACCAAATCTAATTTTTAACAGGGTTCATGGAAGGTTAAGGGTTAATGGTAACAAGCCATATTAAGGTAATAACTTATAGGCCCAGAGCCCAGCCCCAGAGCTCTGTCTTGTGACCAACGATCTCCATGTGAGAGAGGTTGCTCACCTCCTGTGTGTGGAATTATTTCAAGAAAACAGGTGGTAGACAACTGGGTCCAGGAAAGCTCATGCCAGTCTCAGTCCAGCCTCCTTTCCCATCTTTACCAAAGATTAAAACAACCTTGGTGTCTAGACTCTAATTATTAAAGTTGCTTAATACATATTTGTATATCACCAGATCCCATATAGAATTGGAGGCCATGTAAAAAAATGTATGGACAAGCAAAATAAAAAATCTGGCCAGAGAAAACAAGATAGAAATGCAATGAGTGAGAGCAATGGGAAAACACCAATATACACACTCTGACTTCCTAAGGCTGAGCCACAAATTTGGTCATGAGCTTTCTCTTAGGCAAAGAAAAAGTGCAAACATGGCTGTCAGATATTGAAGTCTTAAAAGAATTTACTGATGTGGACATTCCTAAAGAGAACACTGAATAATAGAGGCGTAACACATGGAATGCCAGAAATTCTGTCTTTATTAACATCCCTAAAATAAACTTAACCATTTCCCCTCTCCTCCTCTATCAAGACTCTAGTTAGTCTTGGACTCCATCAGCTCATACCCCAATTACATAACCTGTCTTCCAATTAGTCTCCCTTTGTCTGTTCTTATAATTCATTATTTATAAGGCAACTTTTGGATAGTGTCTTTTTCAAAACTTCAGTTAGATCTCATCAGTTCTGTGTTTAATGGGAAAACTTCCTGATGGCTTTCCATTATGAGAATAATGGAATCCAGACTCTTCGCCTTACATACCCATTATGATCTAACCCCGCTTACTCCTCCAGCACCATCTCCAATCCCATTCCCTTCACCCACTCTGTTATGGCTATGCTGGTCTTTGTTCAGTTACTGGAACACCCTAACCTTACTTCTCCTGAAACACTAAGTTCCTGTATTTACAAAGCATGCCCCCAAACGAAGGACTAGTTAGGTTTTCATTATGATAGCACCCACATTTGGGTACCAAAATCTTCCAGTTATCTACTGCTACATAAGGTGACCACAACCAAATTAGTAATCTAAAATGGCAATCATTTATTTTTCATTTATTTAGCTCAAGAATATGCAATATGAGGGGACTTTAGGAAAGTCATGTACACATTGCATTGGTTGAAATGGATAATTATTTCAAGAAAACAGGTGGTAGACAACTGGGTCCAGGAAAGCTCATGCCAGTCTCAGTCCAGCCTCCTTTCCCATCTTTACCAAAGATTAAAACAACCTTGGTGTCTAGACTCTAATTATTAAAGTTGCTTAATACATATTTGTATATCACCAGATCCCATATAGAATTGGAGGCCATGTAAAAAAATGTATGGACAAGCAAAATAAAAAATCTGGCCAGAGAAAACAAGATAGAAATGCAATGAGTGAGAGCAATGGGAAAACACCAATATACACACTCTGACTTCCTAAGGCTGAGCCACAAATTTGGTCATGAGCTTTCTCTTAGGCAAAGAAAAAGTGCAAACATGGCTGTCAGATATTGAAGTCTTAAAAGAATTTACTGATGTGGACATTCCTAAAGAGAACACTGAATAATAGAGGCGTAACACATGGAATGCCAGAAATTCTGTCTTTATTAACATCCCTAAAATAAACTTAACCATTTCCCCTCTCCTCCTCTATCAAGACTCTAGTTAGTCTTGGACTCCATCAGCTCATACCCCAATTACATAACCTGTCTTCCAATTAGTCTCCCTTTGTCTGTTCTTATAATTCATTATTTATAAGGCAACTTTTGGATAGTGTCTTTTTCAAAACTTCAGTTAGATCTCATCAGTTCTGTGTTTAATGGGAAAACTTCCTGATGGCTTTCCATTATGAGAATAATGGAATCCAGACTCTTCGCCTTACATACCCATTATGATCTAACCCCGCTTACTCCTCCAGCACCATCTCCAATCCCATTCCCTTCACCCACTCTGTTATGGCTATGCTGGTCTTTGTTCAGTTACTGGAACACCCTAACCTTACTTCTCCTGAAACACTAAGTTCCTGTATTTACAAAGCATGCCCCCAAACGAAGGACTAGTTAGGTTTTCATTATGATAGCACCCACATTTGGGTACCAAAATCTTCCAGTTATCTACTGCTACATAAGGTGACCACAACCAAATTAGTAATCTAAAATGGCAATCATTTATTTTTCATTTATTTAGCTCAAGAATATGCAATATGAGGGGACTTTAGGAAAGTCATGTACACATTGCATTGGTTGAAATGGATAATCAACAAAAACCTTCTGTATAGCACATGGAACTCTGTTCAATGTTATGTACTAGCATGGCTGGGAGGGGGTTGGGGAGAGAATGGATACATGTATGCCATGGATACATGTATGCTTGTATGGCCAAGCCTCTTCACTGTTCACCTGAAACTATCACAAATTTTTAATTGGCTATACCCCAAAACAAAATGTTTTTGGTGTTAAAAAAAAAAAAGATTACAGAAAAAAAAAAAGAATATGCAACATGAACAGGTTTAACAAGGGAGCCTTGTCACTGTTCCGTATGGTAAAAGCAAACAAAAGTTGTAATAAAATTCAGTAATGATTTTACAGTGAAAAATGTTCAGCAAACAGAGGAAAGAGCTAAAGGAGCTGCCTCCATTTGATAAAGGGCATCTGTGAAAAAATACATCTAACATATGCTTAATATTGAAATAGTAAAACTTCTTCCCCAAGAAGCTGGGAGTGGTCAGGTTATCCATTCTCACTGCTCCAAAAAAAAGACATAATGACAGGAAGCAATGAAGTAGAATTATATAGACAACATGATTGCTTACATAGAAAACCCTATAGAATATACACAAAAATGCTTGGATTTGAAAATGAATATGGAGAGTTAATAGAATACAAGTTCTATATATAAAAATCAGTGATTTTTTTTATATTTGTAACCAGAAATTAGAAAATGAGATCTTAAGACTATCATTTTCGGTAGCATCAAAAATAAAACACAAGAGCAAATACAATGTAAGATGTTGTGGCAGACATGACCTAACTTGACCCCAACGTGCCATGCCCTGTATAATTTCCTCTCTTTGAGTATGAGCAGAAACTGTGACTGGGTTCTAAACAATATAAGACAGCAAAAGTGATAAGATGCCTTCCCCTTGATTATGTCACTCTGTCTTGCCAGTATATAGTAAAAAGATTTTTTTACCAGTCTTGGAGAAACAGCTGGCCATGTCATGAACTACCTAGGCAGAGGGACACATGAAATGGAACTAGAAGCAGCTTCTAAGACTTGATCTAGGGTAGTAAGAATAAATTTGAAAAATAAAACACAAAGTTAAGAGTACTTACTCTATTTGATTTGAAAACCTATGACATTTCTATATTAATCAATAGACTGTGGTGTTGACACCAAGGCAGAGAAGAGACCAGAAAAGAGATCTCACATAGTTGGTCAAATGACTTACAAAAAAATTATTAGTGAAATTCAATAAAAACAATAGTATTTTCAATAAATATTGCCAGAACAACTGGATATTAATATGGCAAAACATAAATCTTAGCTGCTATCTAACCTTTGATTCCCCAGTTTTTTGAGGTGTGCATAGATCTAAACATAAAATTCATAACTGTGAAGCTTACAGAGGAAAATATGAGGGGGTATCTTTGTGAGTTTGGGAAAGGCAAATATTTCTTTGACAAACAAATGACCCCCCCATAAATTGAAAAATTATGCTCAATGAAAACATCAGTAAGAAAATCAGAATTGCCACAGATGGGAAAAATACTAAGAGTACATGTAATATGAAGAAGTTATATATCCACAATATATTATATTAATCACACCTACAAATCAACAAAAAAAACAATATAAAGCATGTAAAATATTTGAATACTCTATAAAAGGTTATATGTAAATAGACAATAAACATGAAAAAAATGCTTACTGTGAGTAGCCATCAGGGAAATTAAAATTATAACAAGCACTTCCTCTTCTTTTCCCTTCTTGAAAGCATTAGCCCTCAAGCCATTAGATCAGGCAACACAGCATAAGTATTCAAGCAGGGAGAGCCACTGTATCCCAGAGCAAGCAGGGTCAGAGCCAGGGCAGGGTGATGAGGCAGTCATGTAGTAAGGTGACCTGGCACAAGAACGCAAATGGGGGTGAAGAGGGCATGTACAGGAAGGGAGGCATGGTTGGAAACAGCCCAGCTTGGTGACAAGGGTACTATGGCTGGAGAGCGGCGACCATGTGGACATAATCTGTGTGTTACGGGAGCAGGAAGTCCATGTGCGGGTAGGAGGGCATCTTTATTGAGGGAAGAGGTGTTGGCAGATGGATGACTGGTTACATACAGGGGCATTACTCAAACAAGTTTTAAATGGAGATCTGGCCATGTCATGAACTACCTAGGCAGAGGGACACATGAAATGGAACTAGAAGCAGCTTCTAAGACTTGATCTAGGGTAGTAAGAATAAATTTGAAAAATAAAACACAAAGTTAAGAGTACTTACTCTATTTGATTTGAAAACCTATGACATTTCTATATTAATCAATAGACTGTGGTGTTGACACCAAGGCAGAGAAGAGACCAGAAAAGAGATCTCACATAGTTGGTCAAATGACTTACAAAAAAATTATTAGTGAAATTCAATAAAAACAATAGTATTTTCAATAAATATTGCCAGAACAACTGGATATTAATATGGCAAAACATAAATCTTAGCTGCTATCTAACCTTTGATTCCCCAGTTTTTTGAGGTGTGCATAGATCTAAACATAAAATTCATAACTGTGAAGCTTACAGAGGAAAATATGAGGGGGTATCTTTGTGAGTTTGGGAAAGGCAAATATTTCTTTGACAAACAAATGACCCCCCCATAAATTGAAAAATTATGCTCAATGAAAACATCAGTAAGAAAATCAGAATTGCCACAGATGGGAAAAATACTAAGAGTACATGTAATATGAAGAAGTTATATATCCACAATATATTATATTAATCACACCTACAAATCAACAAAAAAAACAATATAAAGCATGTAAAATATTTGAATACTCTATAAAAGGTTATATGTAAATAGACAATAAACATGAAAAAAATGCTTACTGTGAGTAGCCATCAGGGAAATTAAAATTATAACAAGCACTTCCTCTTCTTTTCCCTTCTTGAAAGCATTAGCCCTCAAGCCATTAGATCAGGCAACACAGCATAAGTATTCAAGCAGGGAGAGCCACTGTATCCCAGAGCAAGCAGGGTCAGAGCCAGGGCAGGGTGATGAGGCAGTCATGTAGTAAGGTGACCTGGCACAAGAACGCAAATGGGGGTGAAGAGGGCATGTACAGGAAGGGAGGCATGGTTGGAAACAGCCCAGCTTGGTGACAAGGGTACTATGGCTGGAGAGCGGCGACCATGTGGACATAATCTGTGTGTTACGGGAGCAGGAAGTCCATGTGCGGGTAGGAGGGCATCTTTATTGAGGGAAGAGGTGTTGGCAGATGGATGACTGGTTACATACAGGGGCATTACTCAAACAAGAAAATTTATTAAGGAAATGAGAGCCAGGTTTTCTCGCTGTTGGAGGAGAGATTTACAAATATGGCTAATGGTTGTGAATGTGTATATACAATTTTAAAATTAATTGAATGGAACCATTAAGATCTTCCAATTTTTTTTGTAACTTAGTTTTACCTCATTTATTTATTTATTTATTTATTTTGTAAACACTTAAGTCAGTGCATAAGAGTGAGCTAGGTAAGTCTAAAAGAGGCTATGTGTACCTTTCTCTAGTGATCCAGGAGTCGTGTTTGATGCTACCTCTGTGGAGAGAGAACAAAATAAGGTTGAACAGTCAAAGCACAAGTCATAACATGCCCTAAACTAAAACTCAAAGATGAATACTCTTCTGTTCTTTTAAAGGATTAGTTAGTAATGTAGATGGAAATAAGAATTTAGGAAGATGATTTTAAAATTTTTTTATGATTTCAATTGATAGCAAAAGTTATTATTAATAAATACCAATTTCATACATGTCTTAGGGCTTAGTGTGGACTTTGTTTCAGAAAATGAGAATGTGAAATGGATATCAAATATATCAAGCAACCAGATTTGGATGATCTTTAAGATCAAGATTAAAGTCAACTTGTCATGCATGTTTTAGTGTTAGTCCTAAATGGAAACCAGACAATAAAATGATGACCAGCACCTCCTAGCACCTCTCTGTGTGTTTCCTATTTGCTGCATGGTGGGACTCTTGGTACACATGCCTGTGACTTCTGTTATCATGTGGGAGAATATTCAGGAGCATCTGGAGTTTGGCACTGTGCTCTGTTACTTACCACTCTTAGGTGCTCTGAACAGAGACTCCCTCATTCCTGCAGCCCCCACAAAACAACCTAGAGCTATGAGCATATTAGGCCCTGAATAAATACATGTGCAGTTGTTACCTTACAATTCCTTTCCTCATTTGACCTCATTTGAATTTTTTAATAACATTTTGTGGCTAATTTAATAATCTTGTCATTTTGCATTTATAGAAACAGAGAAGTTAAATGAGTTGAGCAGGTTAACAAGGGTACTATGGCTGGAGAGCGGCGACCATGTGGACATAATCTGTGTGTTACGGGAGCAGGAAGTCCATGTGCGGGTAGGAGGGCATCTTTATTGAGGGAAGAGGTGTTGGCAGATGGATGACTGGTTACATACAGGGGCATTACTCAAACAAGAAAATTTATTAAGGAAATGAGAGCCAGGTTTTCTCGCTGTTGGAGGAGAGATTTACAAATATGGCTAATGGTTGTGAATGTGTATATACAATTTTAAAATTAATTGAATGGAACCATTAAGATCTTCCAATTTTTTTTGTAACTTAGTTTTACCTCATTTATTTATTTATTTATTTATTTTGTAAACACTTAAGTCAGTGCATAAGAGTGAGCTAGGTAAGTCTAAAAGAGGCTATGTGTACCTTTCTCTAGTGATCCAGGAGTCGTGTTTGATGCTACCTCTGTGGAGAGAGAACAAAATAAGGTTGAACAGTCAAAGCACAAGTCATAACATGCCCTAAACTAAAACTCAAAGATGAATACTCTTCTGTTCTTTTAAAGGATTAGTTAGTAATGTAGATGGAAATAAGAATTTAGGAAGATGATTTTAAAATTTTTTTATGATTTCAATTGATAGCAAAAGTTATTATTAATAAATACCAATTTCATACATGTCTTAGGGCTTAGTGTGGACTTTGTTTCAGAAAATGAGAATGTGAAATGGATATCAAATATATCAAGCAACCAGATTTGGATGATCTTTAAGATCAAGATTAAAGTCAACTTGTCATGCATGTTTTAGTGTTAGTCCTAAATGGAAACCAGACAATAAAATGATGACCAGCACCTCCTAGCACCTCTCTGTGTGTTTCCTATTTGCTGCATGGTGGGACTCTTGGTACACATGCCTGTGACTTCTGTTATCATGTGGGAGAATATTCAGGAGCATCTGGAGTTTGGCACTGTGCTCTGTTACTTACCACTCTTAGGTGCTCTGAACAGAGACTCCCTCATTCCTGCAGCCCCCACAAAACAACCTAGAGCTATGAGCATATTAGGCCCTGAATAAATACATGTGCAGTTGTTACCTTACAATTCCTTTCCCTCATTTGACCTCATTTTGGAAATTTTAATGTGTATAGCCTTAAAGGCTTATTTACTCTGTCCTTGGGTAGTTGGGAACTAATTTAATAATCTTGTCATTTTGCATTTATAGAAACAGAGAAGTTAAATGAGTTGAGCAGGTTAATCATAGGAGATATATAGCTATGGTATATATATATATAAAACTATGGTATATAGCTTCATATAGCTATGGTATATAGCTTCATATATATATATATATTGTAGCTTCATATATATGAAACTATAATACTTTGGCCACCAAATGTGAAGAGATGACTCATTAGAAAGGACCGTGATGCTGGGAAAAGTAAAAAGCAGAACGAAAAGAGGACGACAGAGGATAAGATGGTTGGATGGCATCACTGAGTCAATGGACGTGAGTTTGGGCAAGCTCTGGGAGATGGTGACGGACAGGGAAGCCTGGCGAGCCACAGTCCATAGGGTAGCAAAGAATCAAACACTTCTGAGTGACTGAACGAATCATGGTAGAAATAATCATATTATCTGTATACAAGAAATTTCTGAATAAGTTCAGTCATTTAAGTCCTTTAGGAAAATGTTACCATTTCCTACTTAGAGGCTTTATAAATAAATTGCTAATAATTTTCAATTATACCATGCATTACTCAGTGAATACTAGATGCCAAACACTGTACTGTTTTAAATGAATGATCTAACCTAACCTTCATAATAACCATTTAAAAAAGGGTCAGTCATTATCCCAGATACAGAGATGGGGAACCTTAGGCTTAAAGAGATGTGTCTTGCCTATCTAGGAAACAGTGAAAAATTTTGAAACCAAGTCATTTGAAACACTTCAGGTAATTAAAAAATATTAAATCTAACAGATGTAGAGAAGTTTGCAAAATAATAAAGGTATATATTGATGAGTTTCTACAAAATAAACACACTCAGGTAGTGTCCATCCAGATAAAGATAGAACCCAGGGACTATATTTCCAGGTCGCCTTCCAGTCATTAAGTTTCTATAGGGTAAACTATCATTTTAACTTTTCTTACTCTAAACTAGATTGCCTGACTTTGAAGGTCATGTAGCTGAGAGCATGCAGACTTCTAAGTGTGGCTTTAAAATTTTTTACTTATTTTTTAATTGGAGGATAATTACTTTACAATATTGTGTTGGTTTCTGCTACACATCAACATGGGTTAGCCATAGGCATACATATGTCTCCTCTCTCTTGAACCTCTCTCCCACCTCCCACACCATCCCACCCCTCTAAGTTACCGCAGAGTGATGATTTGAGCTCCTTGAATTGTACAGCAAGTTCCCCTCAGCTATCATCTTTACACATGGTGATGTATATGTTTCCATGCTACTCTCTTGGTTTGTCCCACCCTCCCCTTCCCCCACCGTGTCCACAAGTCTGTTCTTTGTGTCTGCCTTTCCAATGCTGCCCTGCAAATAGGTTCATCTGTACCATCTTTCTAGATTCCATATACATGCGTTAATATACAATATTTGTTTTTTATTTCTGACTTATTTCACTCTGTATAGCAGGCTCTAGATTCATTCACCACATTAGAACCAACTGAAATGCATTCCTTTATATGGCTGAGTAATATTCCATTGTATATATGCAGCACAGCTTCCTTATCCATTCATCTGTAGATGGACATCCAGGTTGCTTCCATGTTTCAGCTATTGTAAATAGTGCTGCAATGAACATTGGGGTACATGTGTCTTTTTCAAGTATAGTTTTCTCAGGGTATATGTTGAGTAGTGGGAATTCTGGTTCATACGGTGGTTTTATTCCTAGTTTTTAAAGGAATCTCCATAGTGTTCTCCATAGTGGCTGTATCAATTTACATTCCCACTAACAGTGCAAGAGGATTCCCTTTTCTCTCACACCCTCTCCAGGATTTATTGTTTGTAGATTTTATGATGATGGCCATTCTGACCAGTGTGAGGTGAGACCTCATTGAAGTTTTGATTTGCACTTTAATAATGAGCGATGTTGAGCATCTTTTTGTATGTTTATGTCTGTATGTCTTCTTTGGAGAAATGTTTGTTTAGGTCTTTTGCCCACTTTTTGATTGGGTTGTTTGTTTTTCTGGTATTGAACTGCATAAGATGCTTGTGTATTTTAAAGATTAATCCTTTTTCAGTTGTTTCACTTACTATTGTTTTCTCCCATTCTAAGGGTTGTCTTTTTCACCTTGTTAGAGTTTCCTTTGGTGTGCAAAAGCTTTTAAGTTTAATTAGGATCACTTGTTTAATTTTGTTTTTATTTTCATTACTCTAGATGGTGTGTCACAGAGGATCTTGCTGCGATGTTGTCAAAGAGTGTTCTGCGTAGGTTTTCCTCTAAAAGTTTTATAGTTTCTGGTCTTACATTTAGGTCTTGAATCCCATTTTGAGTTTATCTTTGTGTGTGGTGTTAGGAAGTGTTCTAATTTCAATCTTTTACATGTAGTTGTCCACTTTTCCCAGCATCACTTACTGAAGAGACTATCTTTCCTCCATTGTATATTCTCACCTCTTTCATCAAAGATAAGGTGCCCATAGGTGTGTGGGTTTGTTTCTGGGCTTTCTGTCTTGTTGCAATGGTCTATATTTCTATTTTTGTGCCAGTACCATACTGTCTTGATGACTTGGCTAATCAGTGAATTTAGTAAAGCCATAGGATACAAAATCAATACACAGAAATCACTTGCAGTGCTATACACTAACAATGAAAATTCAGAAAGAGAAATTAAAGAATCAACCCCATTTACCATTGCAACAAAAAGAATAAAATACCAAGGAATAAACCTGCCTAAGGGTCTGGAAGATCCCCTGGAGGAGGGCACAGCAGCTCACTCCGGTTATTCTTGCCTGGAGAATCCATGGACAGAGGAGCCTGGTGGGCTACAGTCCATAGGGTTGCAAAGAGTCGGAAATGACTGAAGTGACTTAGCACACACAGAAGGAGAAAAAAGCACTGTATATAGAAAACCATAAGACATTCATTAAAGAAACCAAAGATAACATAAAAACATATGGAGAGATATGCCATGTTCCTGAATTAGAAGACTCAATATTGTAAAAATGACTATACTACCAATACCAATACATTGAATGCTACAGATTCGATGCAATCCCTATCAAATTACTAATGGCATTTTTCACAGAGCTAGGAAAAGGAAAATCACAGTTCATATGGAAATACAAGATTCCAAATAGCCAAAGCAATCTTGAGAAAGAAGAACGGAGCAGAAGGAATCAACCTTCCTGACTTCAGAAATACTATAAATTCTGGCTTCTTTTGCTCAACATTATTTTTCTGCTTTGTTGTCAGGTTTGGCTACCATTCCTTCTAATTGTACAGAATTCCATTTTACTGTATAAACCATAGTCTAGTTTCTGTTGGTGTGAAGTTTTAATTAGGATCACTTGTTTAATTTTGTTTTTATTTTCTTTCTAGATGGTGTGTCACAGAGGATCTTGCTGCGATGTTGTCAAAGAGTGTTCTGCGTAGGTTTTCCTCTAAAAGTTTTATAGTTTCTGGTCTTACATTTAGGTCTTGAATCCCATTTTGAGTTTATCTTTGTGTGTGGTGTTAGGAAGTGTTCTAATTTCAATCTTTTACATGTAGTTGTCCACTTTTCCCAGCATCACTTACTGAAGAGACTATCTTTCCTCCATTGTATATTCTCACCTCTTTCATCAAAGATAAGGTGCCCATAGGTGTGTGGGTTTGTTTCTGGGCTTTCTGTCTTGTTGCAATGGTCTATATTTCTATTTTTGTGCCAGTACCATACTGTCTTGATGACTTGGCTAATCAGTGAATTTAGTAAAGCCATAGGATACAAAATCAATACACAGAAATCACTTGCAGTGCTATACACTAACAATGAAAATTCAGAAAGAGAAATTAAAGAATCAACCCCATTTACCATTGCAACAAAAAGAATAAAATACCAAGGAATAAACCTGCCTAAGGGTCTGGAAGATCCCCTGGAGGAGGGCACAGCAGCTCACTCCGGTTATTCTTGCCTGGAGAATCCATGGACAGAGGAGCCTGGTGGGCTACAGTCCATAGGGTTGCAAAGAGTCGGAAATGACTGAAGTGACTTAGCACACACAGAAGGAGAAAAAAGCACTGTATATAGAAAACCATAAGACATTCATTAAAGAAACCAAAGATAACATAAAAACATATGGAGAGATATGCCATGTTCCTGAATTAGAAGACTCAATATTGTAAAAATGACTATACTACCAATACCAATACATTGAATGCTACAGATTCGATGCAATCCCTATCAAATTACTAATGGCATTTTTCACAGAGCTAGGAAAAAAAAAATCACAGTTCATATGGAAATACAAGATTCCAAATAGCCAAAGCAATCTTGAGAAAGAAGAACGGAGCAGAAGGAATCAACCTTCCTGACTTCAGAAATACTATAAATTCTGGCTTCTTTTGCTCAACATTATTTTTCTGCTTTGTTGTCAGGTTTGGCTACCATTCCTTCTAATTGTACAGAATTCCATTTTACTGTATAAACCATAGTCTACTTGTTCTACAGTAGGTGGAATTTGGGTTGTTTGTAGTTTGTGCCTACTGTTAATAATGTTGCTTAAAACATACTTTTATATGTTGCTTGGTATGTAGATTTCTGCTGGCTCTGCATTTAAGAGTGGAATTGCCGGAAATGTGTATGCTCACTTTCACACATATCCCATATTTCCAAAGGGATTTCACTATTTTTCATGTCTAACTATGATTTCTATAAGTCCCTGTTGCTCTGAAACTTTTGTCCTTGTGCTTTTAAATGGACAGTAGCTAGTATAAAACTGCTTTTTCCTATTTGTTCATTCTATATATTCAGCAACACTCATCTTATAATTTATAAAAAGCTCTAGTTATGTCTCCATTTTTATTTCTAATTTTGTGGTCATTAATTTTTATTACTTTTACACCAATAGTTTTGTCTATTACTGGTTTGATTCCTAGCAAAATGTGTATGGGTATTATTCATCATTCAGTTTTTGAAGTTTAAACAAATCAATGTTTTCTTCTTTCATCTTTATTCTTCATCTTTCTGAAGTTTGTTTTATTTTCTTAACTTTATTAATGAAATGCTTACTTTATTTTTATTTTATAATAGTAAGTTGTCTCTGCTGATGAACAAGTTGAAGAGAATTCTGCTGAAGGGATTTTGATTATGAAAGATGTTTTGAGTCAAAAAGAAAAGAGAACGATGAATAAGGAATTAATTATCCCTTTCCTTTCCCAGGACATTGCCCTGTCTGCATGTGTGGATGGTAGGTGTGATTTTAATCTTGGAACAGGAGGAGATTTAGCCACAGGAAACTGCAGAGTAGAAGATTAAGAGTACCTTGGTCTCTTCTGACATCACAGAGTTGCTGCTTATTCCTTTTTTAGCAATGAGACAAAACCCTTCCTGACTTCAGAAATACAAGATTCCAAATAGCCAAAGCAATCTTGAGAAAGAAGAACGGAGCAGAAGGAATCAACCTTCCTGACTTCAGAAATACTATAAATTCTGGCTTCTTTTGCTCAACATTATTTTTCTGCTTTGTTGTCAGGTTTGGCTACCATTCCTTCTAATTGTACAGAATTCCATTTTACTGTATAAACCATAGTCTACTTGTTCTACAGTAGGTGGAATTTGGGTTGTTTGTAGTTTGTGCCTACTGTTAATAATGTTGCTTAAAACATACTTTTATATGTTGCTTGGTATGTAGATTTCTGCTGGCTCTGCATTTAAGAGTGGAATTGCCGGAAATGTGTATGCTCACTTTCACACATATCCCATATTTCCAAAGGGATTTCACTATTTTTCATGTCTAACTATGATTTCTATAAGTCCCTGTTGCTCTGAAACTTTTGTCCTTGTGCTTTTAAATGGACAGTAGCTAGTATAAAACTGCTTTTTCCTATTTGTTCATTCTATATATTCAGCAACACTCATCTTATAATTTATAAAAAGCTCTAGTTATGTCTCCATTTTTATTTCTAATTTTGTGGTCATTAATTTTTATTACTTTTACACCAATAGTTTTGTCTATTACTGGTTTGATTCCTAGCAAAATGTGTATGGGTATTATTCATCATTCAGTTTTTGAAGTTTAAACAAATCAATGTTTTCTTCTTTCATCTTTATTCTTCATCTTTCTGAAGTTTGTTTTATTTTCTTAACTTTATTAATGAAATGCTTACTTTATTTTTATTTTATAATAGTAAGTTGTCTCTGCTGATGAACAAGTTGAAGAGAATTCTGCTGAAGGGATTTTGATTATGAAAGATGTTTTGAGTCAAAAAGAAAAGAGAACGATGAATAAGGAATTAATTATCCCTTTCCTTTCCCAGGACATTGCCCTGTCTGCATGTGTGGATGGTAGGTGTGATTTTAATCTTGGAACAGGAGGAGATTTAGCCACAGGGGAAACTGCAGAGTAGAAGATTAAGAGTACCTTGGTCTCTTCTGACATCACAGAGTTGCTGCATTTCTTTCAGACTTCCTTTTATTAAAGACCAAGAAAAAAAAATGTTTTCCCTGATTTTTATACTGTTTTGAATTCTGCTTTCTGTTACTGGCCATCCTAAGTGATTCAGTCACTCAGTTGCGTCTGACTCTTTCGATCCATGGATTGTAGCCCATTAGGCTCCTCTGTTCGTGGGATTTTTCAGGCAAGAATACTGGAGTGGTTTGCCATTTCCTTCTCTAGGAGGTCTTCCCAACCCGTGGATAGAAATTACCTCTCTTGCATCTCCTGCATTCGCAGGCAGATACTTTACCACTTAGCACCACCTAGGAAGTTCAAGTGATTCTCTATCCATATCTTTATTCCTTTTTTTTCTTGGCTTGAGTTAACAGGGACTGAGAGGAGTAATAAAGTGTCCTACTGGTGTTGTTACTTTCATCTCTTGTTTTGGAATAAGTTTTTGCTTTGTATAATTCTTCATTTTATTATTCAGCCTGAAGTTTTATGCGTTATAATTTCATCTCATAAATTTATATTGTTCTCTCCTATTATAACCTTTAAAATACAATCTATGATTTTGCCCCCAGCTTCTTAAAATATTATTTTCCTATTTTGTGAGGGCTCAATGAAAATTTACAGTCTAATATAATATTATGTTTTGATGTTTAGTAAATGTAATAGTTGTGTTCTAACACCGCCATTTCCCCTTTCTTGTGTACAGAAATATCGTGACAGAATCCTTTCTTATGTGGTCTGTTTGGCTGTTTTTTCCCCAAGGATAAACATAAGGATGATATCCTTTCACTGACTTTTACATGTGAAGCAAAACTTGTTTTGCTCCCCTGGTGCATTTGTAGTTATGTTTTCCCACTGAATGTGGTAGAGAAGGGATCCTAGTTTAGTTTGTTGTTCTTCATTGCATTTATTCCTTGTACTCTGTTGCCTTTTTATGCTGACCATGAAATATCCCAGTATTGGTATGTTACCCTTCAGATGTTGTGTCTTTAAATATTTAGATTCAACTCCATTTGTTTCTTCTTTTAATGACAGGAAACTGCAGAGTAGAAGATTAAGAGTACCTTGGTCTCTTCTGACATCACAGAGTTGCTGCATTTCTTTCAGACTTCCTTTTATTAAAGACCAAGAAAAAAAAATGTTTTCCCTGATTTTTATACTGTTTTGAATTCTGCTTTCTGTTACTGGCCATCCTAAGTGATTCAGTCACTCAGTTGCGTCTGACTCTTTCGATCCATGGATTGTAGCCCATTAGGCTCCTCTGTTCGTGGGATTTTTCAGGCAAGAATACTGGAGTGGTTTGCCATTTCCTTCTCTAGGAGGTCTTCCCAACCCGTGGATAGAAATTACCTCTCTTGCATCTCCTGCATTCGCAGGCAGATACTTTACCACTTAGCACCACCTAGGAAGTTCAAGTGATTCTCTATCCATATCTTTATTCCTTTTTTTTCTTGGCTTGAGTTAACAGGGACTGAGAGGAGTAATAAAGTGTCCTACTGGTGTTGTTACTTTCATCTCTTGTTTTGGAATAAGTTTTTGCTTTGTATAATTCTTCATTTTATTATTCAGCCTGAAGTTTTATGCGTTATAATTTCATCTCATAAATTTATATTGTTCTCTCCTATTATAACCTTTAAAATACAATCTATGATTTTGCCCCCAGCTTCTTAAAATATTATTTTCCTATTTTGTGAGGGCTCAATGAAAATTTACAGTCTAATATAATATTATGTTTTGATGTTTAGTAAATGTAATAGTTGTGTTCTAACACCGCCATTTCCCCTTTCTTGTGTACAGAAATATCGTGACAGAATCCTTTCTTATGTGGTCTGTTTGGCTGTTTTTTCCCCAAGGATAAACATAAGGATGATATCCTTTCACTGACTTTTACATGTGAAGCAAAACTTGTTTTGCTCCCCTGGTGCATTTGTAGTTATGTTTTCCCACTGAATGTGGTAGAGAAGGGATCCTAGTTTAGTTTGTTGTTCTTCATTGCATTTATTCCTTGTACTCTGTTGCCTTTTTATGCTGACCATGAAATATCCCAGTATTGGTATGTTACCCTTCAGATGTTGTGTCTTTAAATATTTAGATTCAACTCCATTTGTTTTTCTTCTAATGCTTCTTTTCAGGTGTTTTTCTTTCTGTTCTCTTTTGAAGAATAATTTATCAAAATTTGGGTCCTAGTGTGCTGTTCTCCCCCTGGAGGAAGGCGTAGCAACTCACTCCAGTATTTTTGCCTTGAGAAGCCTATGGTAGAGAAACATGGTGGGCTGTGGTTCATATGTTGCAAAGAGTCAGACATGACGGAAGTGCCTTAGCATGCACATAACACACGTGCTGTCCTCCAATTTAATACCTTCTCTGCGGTTTTGTCTTCATTTTCTTTCTTCTGCTGTCCAGTAGAGATCTTCACAGTGTTTCATCAGGCATCTAAATTTTCTATAAGTTTTCCTTGTATATTATAATTAATATTAAATTAGTTTTATACCATTTATAACTGTAATATTTTTCCTTTTTCTGCTCCATTTTAACTTTCTCCTGTTTGCCAGCTCTTCTTTTTTTTAATTCTTTTGCACATACTAACCATTTATGAGAAGAAACATTATAGAAACAAGTTTTCAGACTTATCTAAAGATTTAAAGAGGTTACACATGAAGAGTAAGACACCAACCTATGGATATACCCCAGTGAAAAGAGAAAGGATACAATCTCTTGTTTCTTTTTATTTGTTTTAGAGCTGTTACTTTAAATTTCTTGGAAGAAATTTGCTAGATTGTATTATTGTTCTCAGTTCTTTATCCCTATTCTCTTGCCATGGTCTCATTGTCACAGATAGCATATCTTTCCTCCCTCTCCTCTCTAGGCCTCGCCAGGTGACATACTTTGACCAATGATATATGTATGAAAGTCATAGTTTATATTTCAAGAGACCTTGAAGACCTCACATGTTTCTGTTTTTTCTCTTCCATTTGCCAGTGCCATGAAAAGACTATATCATGGGTTTTCTTGGAGAGCCTGTTGGTTTCCTGAGGGGCATAAAATTAAAGATGTAGAACAGAGGGACTCCAGCTAAATAACAGACAGAGAGTGACAAAAAGAGCTTTCCAGCTGAGCACAGCTTCAGCCAGTCATATTCCAGTGGATATGCAAATGCATGGGCATCAAGAATATTATTCTTACTGGCATAATTTGTTAAACAGCAATAGCTAACGAGTACAATGATTTTTCTTCTATTTCCTCCAATGAATTATTTTAAAAGTAGCACAAATAAGTGTTGGCAAGGATCTGCAGGAAAGGGAACCCACATACACTGCTGGTAAAAATGTAAATTAGTATTGCCCCTGTGGAAAAAAAATATGGAGATTTCTCAAAAAAACTAAAAGTAGAACTACTCTATGATCCAGCAGTTCCACTCCTGGACATATACAAAATATCCCAAACCACTAATTTAAAAAGATGCATACACTCCAATTTCACAGCAGCATTATTTCCAACTGCCAAGATATGGAGGCAATCTAATCAATGATAAGCAGATAAAGAAGTTTTGCATATATATACATATATGTATATATATGAATATATTCAGTCATTTAAAAAGATGAAGTTTTGCTATTTCCAACAGCATGGCTGGGCTTAGAGGGCATTATGCTAAGTGAGGTAAGTCAGACCGAGAAGGACAAATACTATATGATCCCACTTATTTGTGATATCTAAAAAATAAAACAAACTAGTGAATATAAGAAGAAAGAAACAGACTCACAAATATAGAAAGACAAACTAGTGGGAAGGGAAGGAGGGAGGGACAAGTGTGGGATATGGGATGAGATACAAACTATAATCTATCAAATAAATCAGCTACAAGGATATATTATACAGCATAGGAAAATATAGCCAACATTTCATAATATTTATAAATGGAGCATAACCTTTAAACACTGTGAATCACTATGTCATACCTGACGTATATTGTATATCAACTATACTTCAAAAAAGTAATTTTTCTTGTAATTCTTTTTTTTTTGTACTTCTTGTTTAATTTTTTTCCATAGATCTTCAAAAATATATCCCTATTGACTAGAAATCCTTACTCTTAAGAAGATTAATAGATTTTTATTTTTGCCTTAACTGTCTCCCTTTTCCTGTAGGTGAGGCCTGGTCTTGTAGACCTTCAGTGAGATTAGGTGCTTTCTCAGCACTCTGGTAACCTACAGAGAGAGTGGGGGTTTCAGGACCCTAATCAGTAGAACCTCACCCGTACATAGTTACTCCTGCTTGTATGCATGTCTGCTCTGCTAGTAAGCAGACCCAGCATGTCCGTATCTTCTTGTGTTTTGGTTTTTGTTGTGTGCTTGGACTCTTCAAAAGCTAATGACCTCATTCTAACTGGCCTCATTGCTGCTTCTGCCACCACCCCTCCTGAAGAGCAGCCCTGCTGCTTTGGAGAAAGCCCTCAGCACTGCTGCCACTCATCTCGTTTGCTCCTCCTCTAAGAAAGAGACAAATGCTCTTCCATAGTTCTGCTCTTGTCTCTGCTCACACATTCCCCATCTCTGCTCACAGATCTTACTTTGTCTCCCCCTTGAACCTTCAGCTGGACTGTACTTAGCAAGTTTCTTTGTCCAGGATCACAAGTTTGATTTCTTGGGAATAACATGTTTCTTACAAACACTTGCCGTGTTCCATTCCTCATGTTCTCCCCTCTCTTCCAACGGGATGCAGAGGATTCGAGTGGCCTAAATGAATAGAAATTCACAAAAATGGAAGAAGTCTTGGTCCCTGGATGGCCATGAGCAAGGCTGCCCACTGAACAGAAACAACCTCTGTGGCTACATAGGAGCAAGAAATAAACTCTTAGGCCGAGTCACTGAGATTTGGATAAGAGCATTAGATAAGAGTGTTAGCCTGACTTAACTTAAAAGTCAGAAATCAGCAGCTTGAAGTGGAGTGGTAGGATAAATAATAAAAACTCTAGGGGCTTCCCCTGGTGGTCCAGTGGGTGGGGACACCGCCTTGCAGTGCAGGGGGCGCTGGTTAGATCCCTGGCCTGGGAGGATCCCACGTGCTGCGGAACAGCTGGACTGATGTGTCCAATTACCGAGCCGGAGCTCTGGGGCACATGCGCCCAGAGCCGGTGCTCTGCGACGACGGAGGCTACCACGATGGGAGGCCCGCGGGAGCCAGGGAACAAAGATGGATGAAAATGGAGAAATGAAAGACCAATAGAAATGGCCCGCCTGTCCCCCTCCCTCCCCACCCCACCCCTCAAAAGATAAATAAATAAAAAATAAATGTTAAAAAAAAAAAAAAACTCTAAAATTTGTAAAATTGGATCCATTTTCAGGTTCCAAAGATAAAGATGTAGTGAGCAAGGCTGCTTGAGAATGCTTTGAGTGCCATGGAAGAAAAAAAAAACATTGGCTAAAACTGATGCCTGTGGATAATTTAGAAGACAGACCATGTGCCTGGTAGGAGATCCTATTTATAATTGTTTCAGTAATGGCTATAGTTGACTGCCTTTGGCAATTTGTGATAAGAAAGAACTGGCTGGTTTTGAAATAGAGATGAAAGAAGATGGAGGTGGTGTAGTGGTCGAGGATTGTTTCTGACCTACTGTAGTAAGAAATAAACTTTAAAAATTATTAAAAGAAAGCAACTCAGTAATATGTTTCAGTTTAACCAAGTGAGACTCCTTCCTGTAAAGATCAGTTAAATTCATGGATGATTATGTTGAAAGACTAAATGTACACTGGGCACATAAGTTAGGGTAAGTGATATAAACTTCCTGCTATATAAGGGGTTGGTTCCCTTTAGTTTTCAAATTACATTGACATACCTAGCATATTAGACATTAGGTATATATTAGAATTGTTTTTCACATCTGCTTCCATATTCAATAAAATTACTTTTAATGTATTTTACAAATGAAATAACAGATTTTAGTTTTCATTTTTAAAATCTGAAATATAACTGATGTGCAATATTATGTTAGATTCAGATGTTCTACATAGCAATTTGACATTTGCACACATTGTGATCATATGTCTAATAACCAACATTAATGGACAGATTTTTAAATTGAACTTCATATATATAACCACATCAACTTAAATATATAAGTCAGAGATAAGCCAAAAGAAAGGAAAAAATAAAAGTAGAAGGAAAAGAGAAACAAACAAAAAATAAATGAATAAAGTATAAATAAGAACAAAAGCAGATTTTATTCAATAGTTTTCATTGTTACAAAGCAGTTTGAACTTTAGGCTTTTAGTTATATCTCTAAAGTAATTGTTTGGTTTATCATTTTAAAAAAAATCTCTAAAATTTAGACAAGTTCTTAAGTCATACTCCCGGTGTAACATTTTATAATTTGTTCATTATTTTGAAAATAAATAATACAGTTTCTTAAAAAGTTTAAAATAGGGTTAGGAGGAGTTGACGTGAAAGAATATTCAGAATTCTGAAAAAGGAAACTAATAACAAGGATCTAGTCTTACTGTTTCTAAAATATATATAATAAAGCAACCATAGTTACAATTTCTTAGTCTTTATGAATAAACAGACAGTAGCAAAACACAATCCAGGAAGAGGCCCCCAAAACTAAGCATTTAGGGAAAAAACAAACTTGGGTCTTAATGTTACTCCTCACACCAAATCTTTAAGAGGAAAACACAAAATTTCTAGAAGAAAACAGTGATGACTTTATTACTTTAGAGCAAGAAGGGGCTTCCTAAGTATTCTTGAACCTAGAATTCATAAAGTGTCCATGAGAGTCCAAAGAAAACCATTCATCTAAACAAAATAAACTTCTGTCTGATGAATAGAATTGTCAACAAAGAAAATACAACAGTTATTTTTTTGGTGGTGGTGGGGAATTGCAATACATATGGCAGAAAAAAAAAACCAGTCTAATTTCCTTGATTTACAAAGTACTCAAACAAATGTCATCATTGCAATCAAATTCAAATCATTTAAATAAGCAAAAAATTATGGGTATGCATTCAATAAAAAATAATGGACCATGACAAAAGAAGTTCTCTAGAAATGTTATAATAATGATCATTTTCATTGTTTTCACTTTTGTGTGGCCCATTGTGTACCAGACTTCACTCTGCACTTCAGACTGCTTTCTTTAAAATGTCTCTGCTTTTTCAAGTTTTTGTTGCTACTTTCTCATTTTTGTCGGTGATTACAAAACTGAAGGATAAGAAACACATGTTTTCTCTTTAACTGTTTTTAATTAAACTTTTGGTAAAACAGAGCTGATTGTAATTACTCTTCCATTATCTTTAAGAATCTTCTCAAACTTCCTCAGTTTCTCAGGTCATTCTTGGGCAGCAAGTGAACAAAAAACAGGAATGTTATTAGCCGATAGTTGGCTGGCTGATTAGGAGCTGCCTGCTCTCCATCTGCAGGGACTGTTTAAAGAACAGATGCTTACTCCATTATCTTCAGACATCCCCAGTCTGTTTGCCATTGGCTTATCTTCATATTCTGTATTTGAAATCTCCACCCGTAGCAAATTCAAAGATGCCCTTCAGGAGACTTAGTATCTCCTCCTGGAGATCTTCTTGACCCACGGATCAAGCCTGCATCTCCTGCATTGGCAGACAGGTTCTTTACCACTGAGCCACCTGGGAAGCCTGTCCTTGAATGGATATCCTTAAATGCAATAAATCTCCCTAAGTGAAATAGCTAAATTTTGAAACTTGAAAAAGAAGAGAGACTTCACAGCTAGATGAGGATGGCAAGAGAGCCCAGGCAGCCAGCAGCTTATTCCTCTGGAAGCCGGGCCGCGGACCCCAAATGTGGGACTAAAGACAAAATAGTAGCCTTTTTTTTTAAGCTCAGGGTGACTCCAATGAAAGCAAGACAAATTCTGTAGTATGAAATGTGTTTATTGAATTTCTTGGTAATCAACTTATTCTGAAACTAAACACATTTACCTACATGCTGATACCATTTGACTGTGATTATTAAAAGGTTCTTTACCCCCAAAAAACAAAGAATCTCTCTTCCAAAAAAAAAAAAAAAGCAACAGAGTGTAGGCAGTAAGGGACATGCACACCACATCAGATGTAGTACCTACCTGCATAACAGGACTGTCAGTGATGTGCCCAGTGGGCAGCCAGTGTAACTAGGGGTGACTCTGAGAGAAGCAGTGTCTCATTTCTATGTTGCTTTACTGCTCGTCTCTGCCTGCCCAAAATTCTGCAGAGTCTGAGGGAGTGTGTCCTTTGATTCTGTTGAGAAAGTCCAGAAAGCCCATGTTTCTGGACTGTGGTATTGCCTTCCTCACTGGCGGGAGACCGTGGTCTTATGTGGAGGAATAACTTGGTTATTCTTAGTTAGAGAAAGGGGTTCAATACTTGAGAAAGGTTAATTAACTTCAGGATCAAAGCAAGGGATGGGAAAGCTTCCAGGGTAAGAGAGAATACTGGGAAATTTCTAGAGCAAATTCCCATATTAATTTGAATGCAACCTAAGCAAGGGTCACAAGATGGTAGTAAGCTTTTGAAATAGATGCTCAAATCTCGTTCCTTGAGACCTGAGTAGCTTATCAAAAAGTAACTAATATGAATGGGAGAATAGCTCAATTTGGCCACGACATGTAGCCTATGGGTTAGAGGATTCTGCACTGGAAGAGCCTTCTTACTGGCATTTTATGTATTTCAGAGGCTAACACCCTCCTACCAAACCAAATATTCTGCTTTCCAAACATAAACTTAGGTTCTTAATGTGAAAATTTACATTTATAAATTCACATTCATAAGTATAAATGCCATAAATTTGGGAAGAAGAGCTCAAAAAAACTGTATTTGAAATCGTTATTTTTGCTTATAGACGATTTTCATATTAGGAAAATACATTGCAGCTGATCGTGAATGTCCTCACTTTCAACTTCTCCTAACAGCTTCCCTGGGTGATGTTCTTTTTCCTCTGCTCCTTGTCATCTCACAGAGAATAATTTAGAAGGTAAAAAGAGACATATACTTTGCAAGGAACTCTCTGTATTACAGCTTCTTGATGGTTTTGGCCTGGCTTATGAGTCTCTGTCTGCAGTGGTATTGAGCTTGGCTGCATCTGTGTATACAGCCATTTGACTTATCAAATCTAAGCATCTTTGGGAATAGGATCAAATGATGAACGACAGTCATATTGACTTTTTGTATCCAAAAAGTACTGATTGGAGAATGTCAGTGATGTGCCCAGTGGGCAGCCAGTGTAACTAGGGGTGACTCTGAGAGAAGCAGTGTCTCATTTCTATGTTGCTTTACTGCTCGTCTCTGCCTGCCCAAAATTCTGCAGAGTCTGAGGAGTGTGGCCTTTGATTCTCTTGAGAAAGTCCAGAAAGCCCATGTTTCTGGACTGTGGTATTGCCTTCCTCACTGGCGGGAGACCGTGGTCTTATGTGGAGGAATAACTTGGTTATTCTTAGTTAGAGAAAGGGGTTCAATACTTGAGAAAGGTTAATTAACTTCAGGATCAAAGCAAGGGATGGGAAAGCTTCCAGGGTAAGAGAGAATACTGGGAAATTTCTAGAGCAAATTCCCATATTAATTTGAATGCAACCTAAGCAAGGGTCACAAGATGGTAGTAAGCTTTTGAAATAGATGCTCAAATCTCGTTCCTTGAGACCTGAGTAGCTTATCAAAAAGTAACTAATATGAATGGAGAGAATAGCTCAATTTGGCCACGACATGTAGCCTATGGGTTAGAGGATTCTGCACTGGAAGAGCCTTCTTACTGGCATTTTATGTATTTCAGAGGCTAACACCCTCCTACCAAACCAAATATTCTGCTTTCCAAACATAAACTTAGGTTCTTAATGTGAAAATTTACATTTATAAATTCACATTCATAAGTATAAATGCCATAAATTTGGGAAGAAGAGCTCAAAAAAACTGTATTTGAAATCGTTATTTTTGCTTATAGACGATTTTCATATTAGGAAAATACATTGCAGCTGATCGTGAATGTCCTCACTTTCAACTTCTCCTAACAGCTTCCCTGGGTGATGTTCTTTTTCCTCTGCTCCTTGTCATCTCACAGAGAATAATTTAGAAGGTAAAAAGAGACATATACTTTGCAAGGAACTCTCTGTATTACAGCTTCTTGATGGTTTTGGCCTGGCTTATGAGTCTCTGTCTGCAGTGGTATTGAGCTTGGCTGCATCTGTGTATACAGCCATTTGACTTATCAAATCTAAGCATCTTTGGGAATAGGATCAAATGATGAACGACAGTCTATGTGATGATCAGCTCAAAGACTGGAAAATTGATTGTGTAAGTTAAGTCAGCAACAGTACTGGCAGAAACCAATGAGAATTAGGATAAGTAGCGTGAGTGTGTGGGGAAGGAAATGGCAACCCACGCCAGTATTCTTGCCTGAAAAATTCCATGGATGAAGACGTCTGACAGGCTGCAGTCCACGGGGTCACACAGTCGGATATGACTGAAGTGACTAAACAGCAACAGCATGAGTGTGTATGTGTGTGTATGTGTATGCGTGTCACTCATAAAACTTAAGCAATCCTCAGAGGCCACACACTCTTTGAAGCTCCTCAAAATAAGGAAGCTGAAGGGATGTCAGTATGGTTACCCATGACCCTCATGAAAGAGACTTGTAAGAGCACCCAATATGGCCTATGCATTTCAGATCTAGATTAATTTACCAAAACCCATTCACCAAATGACCAAGTTCCAGTCTCATTTCCTCTCTTAAATGATCTGGCCCCTCGTTGCCTCTCTGACCACACTGCTCTGCCCCAGCATTCCCAGCCCCCTCATGACTCCTGACACACACGAAGTACATTTTGTCTATGAACAGTCTGTGCTTCTGGTTTCTCTGCCTGCAGTGCTCTTTGTCAAGATACCTATGTTTTTATCTCCCTCACTTCCTCAACTCTTTTCTAAAATGTCATGGTCTCAGGGAGAACTTTTCTGATGACCTTGTTGTTATATTTGCCACCCTTGGCCCCACATTCCCTATTCCCTTCTATGCTTAATTTTTTCTCCTTAGCATTGTTTTAATTGTACCTATGCCAGTAAAACCTATCTATGTACCTAACATCTAGGTCTGTTTGTCTGTCTATTTGTATTTAGCTACGTTTGACTATCTAGTTTATTGTATGACTTCCTCAGTAGATTGAAAGTTCCTTGGGAAGCTATATTTAGCTGTTCATTTCTATATAACCAGGAGCTTTTTTCAGTATCTGCCTATAATGCATGAGCTGCAGAAAACGTAGGTTCAGTTCCTGGGTCAATAAGATCCTCTGGAGGAGGAAATGGCAACCCACTCCAGTGTTCTTGCCTGGGAAACCCCATGGACAGAGGAGCCTGGTGGGCTATACTCCGTGGGATCTCAAAGAGTTGGACACAATTAAACATACATACACACACCGACCCCCACTCCCCCAGTAAAATGCCCAATTACCTTTCATTGAAGGAAGAAATTGCTGAAACATCTATTGGAAGCGCTGTGCTGGATTCAACTGGTTTCTCAGTTCACTGTTGTGTTCCGTGAAACAGGATTCTCAACTTTTGTCTCTCACTCTCCTTTTTCACAGTCAGTTCCTTTACCTGGTTTAAGTGAAGAAGTTTAGAGATCATTTCACTGCTTGAGGATTCTCTTGCATTCTCACCCCCAATTCCAAGCAAATTTTTCAAGTTGATCTTTAAAGAAAAGATCATGTCTTCCTAGAAAAGATGAACCTTCACTCTTTCATAGTATAACATATATCAATATAAAAAATTAAATATAAATAAGTAGGTCAAACCGAGTCAAAAAATAGTGAAAAGTAAAGATTGTATTAATTTCCAGATTATAGACTAGGCCTCTAAATAAATGTATTTTTGCAAAAAATCTATGTATGCATTTTAGAAAAACATAGAATAGCCTTTCATCACATTTTGTTTGCTGGGAACTGCATATAAAATGAGCTCATGTTGAATAACTTCAGCTATGGTAGTTTAAAATAGAATGACTACTGGAAGGTATTTCAACAGAATATTATGACCTATTTCCAGATTAAGAAAAAACTGGATTATTTTAGGGAAGATAAAATAGCACATGAGTGGATTTAAGGGCTCCCTTGGTGGCTCAGTGGTAAGGAATCTACCTGCAGGAGATGCAGGTTTGATTCCAGGGTTGGAAAGATCCCTTGAAGAAGGCAATGGCAACCCACTGCAGTATCCTTGCCTGGAAAATCCCATTGACAGAGGAGCCTGGTGGATGGGCTACCATCCATGGGGTTACAAAGAGTCAAACAGAACAGAACAAATGTGGACTAAACAGCAAGTGGATTTAACACATGGTATTGAATTGCGAGGTGCTGTGAATGTCATACAAGTCAGAGACCTAAGGCAAATGGATTTTAGAGAACTAGAATACAGACAGGAAATTTATACTTCAACATGGACAAAATGCAGATAGAACTAAAGGGATAAAAGCCATACACATGGTGTCTTTTTGAAAATTAGTTCATGCAGTATATTGTGAACTGATTGATATAGGGAGGTCTTAACCTGACAACTTCACAGTGAACTAGAAATGAATTTTCAATGAAAGTGTTCTGTACAGTGGGGAAAGAAGGACCGTTCTGTCTTAGAAACGACGTTTTGGGTGCTGGATTCAACTGGTTTCTCAGTTCACTGTTGTGTTCCGTGAAACAGGATTCTCAACTTTTGTCTCTCACTCTCCTTTTTCACAGTCAGTTCCTTTACCTGGTTTAAGTGAAGAAGTTTAGAGATCATTTCACTGCTTGAGGATTCTCTTGCATTCTCACCCCCAATTCCAAGCAAATTTTTCAAGTTGATCTTTAAAGAAAAGATCATGTCTTCCTAGAAAAGATGAACCTTCACTCTTTCATAGTATAACATATATCAATATAAAAAATTAAATATAAATAAGTAGGTCAAACCGAGTCAAAAAATAGTGAAAAGTAAAGATTGTATTAATTTCCAGATTATAGACTAGGCCTCTAAATAAATGTATTTTTGCAAAAAATCTATGTATGCATTTTAGAAAAACATAGAATAGCCTTTCATCACATTTTGTTTGCTGGGAACTGCATATAAAATGAGCTCATGTTGAATAACTTCAGCTATGGTAGTTTAAAATAGAATGACTACTGGAAGGTATTTCAACAGAATATTATGACCTATTTCCAGATTAAGAAAAAACTGGATTATTTTAGGGAAGATAAAATAGCACATGAGTGGATTTAAGGGCTCCCTTGGTGGCTCAGTGGTAATTTGATTCCAGGGTTGGAAAGATCCCTTGAAGAAGGCAATGGCAACCCACTGCAGTATCCTTGCCTGGAAAATCCCATTGACAGAGGAGCCTGGTGGATGGGCTACCATCCATGGGGTTACAAAGAGTCAAACAGAACAGAACAAATGTGGACTAAACAGCAAGTGGATTTAACACATGGTATTGAATTGCGAGGTGCTGTGAATGTCATACAAGTCAGAGACCTAAGGCAAATGGATTTTAGAGAACTAGAATACAGACAGGAAATTTATACTTCAACATGGACAAAATGCAGATAGAACTAAAGGGATAAAAGCCATACACATGGTGTCTTTTTGAAAATTAGTTCATGCAGTATATTGTGAACTGATTGATATAGGGAGGTCTTAACCTGACAACTTCACAGTGAACTAGAAATGAATTTTCAATGAAAGTGTTCTGTACAGTGGGGAAAGAAGGACCGTTCTGTCTAGAAAACAGAAGAATCTTTTCATTGAAATGCAAGCTAATAGAATTTTTAAAATTTGCCTAAAAGTATGAATTGTATACAGTGAAAAAAAGCATCACCTTGACTTCTCAAGTCTTCAAAGGCTAAAATGCAGAGAATGTCATGGTGGTAACTGTCAGTCTTTTAAATGGAAATTGGAGGAAAAGATCTAAGATTGTGTTACTGAACATGTTTTTTCATAATTATGTTTCTAGACTGCTGCAAATGTATTTTCTAAAGGGATAAAAGAGTGATTATTCCAGTAGCCTCAACTCTGCTCTTTTATTAGAGTAACAGGTCTTTCTAAATGTCCTGATAACGAATTGGATTTAATTTGGGGCCAGAATAAGTGTGAGAAGAATTGCAAATTTAGATGGAAAATCAGGTAATCTGAATTATGTGACTCAATATTTATATAGTCTGACAGCAATTGCAGGAACAATGTACTTAGGGTAAACCTTGCCACATAGTAACTCTGGGTAAAAAGAATCCTTTTTTTTTTTTTCATAGAAACCCAAACCACAAGAATTCCTAGTTCCAAATTCTTTCTTTTGCTTTTGTGGTTAATACTGATTGAAGAAGTCCAAGGAATGCAGAAAATGCTATTTCCTGCATAGGGTTATTTCTTTTTTATTTTAAGGACATATTTATTTTTTAGATAGATTTATTTCTGAAAGATCAGAATAAAGAGTTTAAAAATGGATTATTAACAGCAAACATGACTTTTTGCCTCTAATTTCAAACAGAAGATGGAGATGAAGGGCACCAAAATAAAATGACAAATCCTGTGGAAGTCTTCTTTTTGAAAATTAGTTCATGCAGTATATTGTGAACTGATTGATATAGGGAGGTCTTAACCTGACAACTTCACAGTGAACTAGAAATGAATTTTCAATGAAAGTGTTCTGTACAGTGGGGAAAGAAGGACCGTTCTGTCTAGAAAACAGAAGAATCTTTTCATTGAAATGCAAGCTAATAGAATTTTTAAAATTTGCCTAAAAGTATGAATTGTATACAGTGAAAAAAAGCATCACCTTGACTTCTCAAGTCTTCAAAGGCTAAAATGCAGAGAATGTCATGGTGGTAACTGTCAGTCTTTTAAATGGAAATTGGAGGAAAAGATCTAAGATTGTGTTACTGAACATGTTTTTTCATAATTATGTTTCTAGACTGCTGCAAATGTATTTTCTAAAGGGATAAAAGAGTGATTATTCCAGTAGCCTCAACTCTGCTCTTTTATTAGAGTAACAGGTCTTTCTAAATGTCCTGATAACGAATTGGATTTAATTTGGGGCCAGAATAAGTGTGAGAAGAATTGCAAATTTAGATGGAAAATCAGGTAATCTGAATTATGTGACTCAATATTTATATAGTCTGACAGCAATTGCAGGAACAATGTACTTAGGGTAAACCTTGCCACATAGTAACTCTGGGTAAAAAGAATCCTTTTTTTTTTTTTCATAGAAACCCAAACCACAAGAATTCCTAGTTCCAAATTCTTTCTTTTGCTTTTGTGGTTAATACTGATTGAAGAAGTCCAAGGAATGCAGAAAATGCTATTTCCTGCATAGGGTTATTTCTTTTTTATTTTAAGGACATATTTATTTTTTAGATAGATTTATTTCTGAAAGATCAGAATAAAGAGTTTAAAAATGGATTATTAACAGCAAACATGACTTTTTGCCTCTAATTTCAAACAGAAGATGGAGATGAAGGGCACCAAAATACAACATTGTTACATTCAAGGGTGTATCCTGTGGAAGTCTTCTTTTTCCTCAAAATTTTTTCTTTACAAATCTTTTCATATGATTTCCAAATGTAATCTTTTTCACACAATACACAATTTGCCTTCTTTCATACTTCACTAGAAATGTGTTATGCTTGACTAACGTAATAATTAACATTAAATGATATTGTTCTTTCTTTGCCCTCCATTTATTATGCAGTTAGTGAATATTTAATTCATGAGATCTTAGGCTTATTTAGGAAAGACTGACTCTCATAACTGCATTAATATCTGGCGAATGTGCCTTATCACAGTGTGTCTACGTTTTTGCTGTTCATTTTCTTGTGATAAGATTCCCAGGCAGAGCAAGACTTCAGAAGTAAGCCCACAGGGCTGCCTGGCAAGTTTATTTTGAGAAGGAAATAATCAATTTAGAGCTATTACTGCAAGAGTCCTTATCGAGCTCATTTCCTCATCTAATGCTTCACAAGCTAATATTACATGTTTAGTAGCAACTTCAAAGAAACAGAACTGTGCTTTGTAGGTTTTATTAATGTGAAATTTCTCTGAGGGCACCAAGTGTTTGCCATTAACGTGACTACGATCCACAGACTTGCAAACATAGGTCATAAAAGCAGTACCAAAAACCTGCGCTGCTAGTCCAGGACACTATTAATGAGGTTCTGTTATTGTTAAATTACAAGGGCTGGGGCTAGGGGCATAGTATTGGGCTCCCAGTCTTGGTTTTTCTGCACTCCTTCTCCATTATGGGTCAGTATGTTGAAAATAGTGAATTAGCCTGAAAATAATATAGTCAAAACAGTGCACTGACAGTGCCTACCTAGTACACACCCAGGTAACAATAGTGGAATTGTTTTTTCTTTTAAGTATGACACATTGAAATGTAAACTCTTATCCACACAGAGAAGCAATTGATGTTCCACAATAGAAGAGCAGAAAAGAAAACATTTAGGCTCGGCATGTGAGGCACTTGAAAGAAGAAGAGAGCTGATTTCAAGGAGAGAGCCTTGATCCTCCCCCAAAATTCTTCATTAAAAACATGAGTGATTATGTATCTTTGTCAAATCAGGATATCTTGGTGCCCCTTTCAAGACATTGTAGTGTTATTGCCTTTTGACCCTAAATGTGAGAATAGTTTTCTGTGTTACATATTTGACTAGACTCTTAGAGCAGATTTCTGTGTCAGTCAAGAGCAAACCCGAGGCAAACAGGAGATCATTTAATTAAATAGTGTCGTTTGCCCTTCCCCCATTTATTATGCAGTTAGTGAATATTTAATTCATGAGATCTTAGGCTTATTTAGGAAAGACTGACTCTCATAACTGCATTAATATCTGGCGAATGTGCCTTATCACAGTGTGTCTACGTTTTTGCTGTTCATTTTCTTGTGATAAGATTCCCAGGCAGAGCAAGACTTCAGAAGTAAGCCCACAGGGCTGCCTGGCAAGTTTATTTTGAGAAGGAAATAATCAATTTAGAGCTATTACTGCAAGAGTCCTTATCGAGCTCATTTCCTCATCTAATGCTTCACAAGCTAATATTACATGTTTAGTAGCAACTTCAAAGAAACAGAACTGTGCTTTGTAGGTTTTATTAATGTGAAATTTCTCTGAGGGCACCAAGTGTTTGCCATTAACGTGACTACGATCCACAGACTTGCAAACATAGGTCATAAAAGCAGTACCAAAACCTCGCTGCTAGTCCAGGACACTATTAATGAGGTTCTGTTATTGTTAAATTACAAGGGCTGGGGCTAGGGGCATAGTATTGGGCTCCCAGTCTTGGTTTTTCTGCACTCCTTCTCCATTATGGGTCAGTATGTTGAAAATAGTGAATTAGCCTGAAAACAATATAGTCAAAACAGTGCACTGACAGTGCCTACCTAGTACACACCCAGGTAACAATAGTGGAATTGTTTTTTCTTTTAAGTATGACACATTGAAATGTAAACTCTTATCCACACAGAGAAGCAATTGATGTTCCACAATAGAAGAGCAGAAAAGAAAACATTTAGGCTCGGCATGTGAGGCACTTGAAAGAAGAAGAGAGCTGATTTCAAGGAGAGAGCCTTGATCCTCCCCCAAAATTCTTCATTAAAAACATGAGTGATTATGTATCTTTGTCAAATCAGGATATCTTGGTGCCCCTTTCAAGACATTGTAGTGTTATTGCCTTTTGACCCTAAATGTGAGAATAGTTTTCTGTGTTACATATTTGACTAGACTCTTAGAGCAGATTTCTGTGTCAGTCAAGAGCAAACCCGAGGCAAACAGGAGATCATTTAATTAAATAGTGTCTTTACTTGTCTTCTATAATTACCTACTTGAACACAGTTTCTTTTCCATTTCAAAACTACTACCATTCGGTTCCATTACAGCTACCTCAGGAGGGTTGGTTTTTTTTAAAGGAAAAATTATTAGTTTTATTTATTAAGATTTTTTTATCATATGCTGAGTAAATGAGTTCCAGAAAAGTCACGGAAGAGAAGTGCCCCCTTTTTAGGGTGGGTTGAACTGTGTGGACACTCCCGCAGTAAATGAACTGCAGCTGCACATGCTAGAACTGGTTCTAATGGCCAGAGTGAGAAAACCAAAACATCCCCTGGAATTTGGCTAGTGCTTTAGGAAAATAGGATAAAAATACGGAAATTATAGGAAAATCATTAGCAGTTGTTTGGTTATTTTTCTGTGTCAATAGACTTTTGTTTAATATTTTAGATATTTGAGCAGTACTGTAAGAGTCTTTGTTTAGTTTCCTTCACATTAAAAATAGCAAATGGAGCAGCCGGCTTTTCAGAGTAGGGTTATAAATTAGAAAAAGAAGAGAGAAGAAAATGATATGGAACCTCTAAGTTAAATAAACCCTCGTATCCAATTTAAGGTTTGTAAAGGAAAGAGATACACTGTAAGGGAGGCTTTTTTTTCTTTTTTGTCTTACAGTTAGCTATCAAAATACCTCTATAATGGATATTTGTTTAGAACTCAAAACCTATTGAAAGGGGAATATTTTTAGAGGGGAATCTTCCTTCCAATTAAAACAAAAATTGCAAAACTCTAAACAAAATCTATGACAGGAAATGAAAGATAGGAAAGCACTTTTTTTTAAACAAATCATTATTTTAAATTTCCATATGATCCTTTGAAGGAGGTGTTTGGGGATAGTTTTTCTAAAGCTCAGATGCTATAGAACTGTAGTATTTTATAAATGAGGTCAAGTCATTTTTACTGTAAAAATCAGTAAAGGGCAATGATTGGGTAGGAAATCTCAAAAACGAAACTTACATTTTTCAATTTTGGAACAACTGTTTTCATTTTCCTACAATCAAATCTAATACAATATGTGATTTAGCACAGAAAGGCCTTGAGCTGTTTAGGTTTAATGATTATTTGGTTTAATAATTCACATTTTATGGTATTCTATAAAGTGGCTCATAACATCCAGGTACTCTTCCACCTGAATGCAACGAGGCAGTGAGGGTATATGCTCATCTCTCAGGCTGCCGATTTCTGGGACTCCATTGTATTTTAATCCTTTGGGAACCGTAAAGAGATAATAGGCTTAAAAGTCACGGAAGAGAAGTGCCCCTTTTAGGGTGGGTTGAACTGTGTGGACACTCCCGCAGTAAATGAACTGCAGCTGCACATGCTAGAACTGGTTCTAATGGCCAGAGTGAGAAAACCAAAACATCCCCTGGAATTTGGCTAGTGCTTTAGGAAAATAGGATAAAAATACGGAAATTATAGGAAAATCATTAGCAGTTGTTTGGTTATTTTTCTGTGTCAATAGACTTTTGTTTAATATTTTAGATATTTGAGCAGTACTGTAAGAGTCTTTGTTTAGTTTCCTTCACATTAAAAATAGCAAATGGAGCAGCCGGCTTTTCAGAGTAGGGTTATAAATTAGAAAAAGAAGAGAGAAGAAAATGATATGGAACCTCTAAGTTAAATAAACCCTCGTATCCAATTTAAGGTTTGTAAAGGAAAGAGATACACTGTAAGGGAGGCTTTTTTTTCTTTTTTGTCTTACAGTTAGCTATCAAAATACCTCTATAATGGATATTTGTTTAGAACTCAAAACCTATTGAAAGGGGAATATTTTTAGAGGGGAATCTTCCTTCCAATTAAAACAAAAATTGCAAAACTCTAAACAAAATCTATGACAGGAAATGAAAGATAGGAAAGCACTTTTTTTTAAACAAATCATTATTTTAAATTTCCATATGATCCTTTGAAGGAGGTGTTTGGGGATAGTTTTTCTAAAGCTCAGATGCTATAGAACTGTAGTATTTTATAAATGAGGTCAAGTCATTTTTACTGTAAAAATCAGTAAAGGGCAATGATTGGGTAGGAAATCTCAAAAACGAAACTTACATTTTTCAATTTTGGAACAACTGTTTTCATTTTCCTACAATCAAATCTAATACAATATGTGATTTAGCACAGAAAGGCCTTGAGCTGTTTAGGTTTAATGATTATTTGGTTTAATAATTCACATTTTATGGTATTCTATAAAGTGGCTCATAACATCCAGGTACTCTTCCACCTGAATGCAACGAGGCAGTGAGGGTATATGCTCATCTCTCAGGCTGCCGATTTCTGGGACTCCATTGTATTTTAATCCTTTGGGAACCGTAAAGAGATAATAGGCTTAAATCACAAACCCTAAAGTCCTCTAGGGACAAGCAGAGAAGAGTTTGAAGAGAACCACTATCCAGTTGCTCAAGTTTGATCCTAAATGTTTCCCAGTTATTTTTTTCAATTTTTGATTTCTGTTTGAGTTGACTTTAAATTTAGTTTCACTACCACTCATGAGCTCTTCCTTTTTAAAATATTTTTAAAAACATATATATATATATATATATATATACATATGTATACATATACATATACATATGTATATATATATACACTTAAGATGTAGTTACTTTTCAGAAACTCTTTTCCTCTGGTATTCTTATTCCCCTTCTCATCCTTTTCTCTGTTTCTGTCCTTTATCTTAGTGCAAGTAAAATGCTTATAACTCTTATTCTATCTTGTCATAGAATGAAAGATTTATTCCCACCTATGTCTTCCATGACTGCTAGGTACAGGAGAAATGATAGACAACTTTCACCAAATATTGACATAATACATACCTTTCAGAAGTGGGTATGAAGGTCATTTTCTAAATTTGTAAAAGTTACTATAGGCGATATAAGACTGCTATAAAAATTGCCTTTCAGGGAAAAAATGGCCAAATATTGCCAGTTTTACAAGGCTCATTAGTTATAATATCACACCTGCATTTATCAGAAATTCTATATTGATTGCAATTGTTTTTCACTTTCAACAAACTCAAACAGCATTAGCATCTATTTTGCAGTAAATTTATTTAGAAACCCTCCCTATCCTAGCTTCCTGAGAAAAGCACACTCAATATAATTAACATCATTTTTCCTATCTAGCTCTTTGCCATAATTTTTTCAATTTTGGAACAACTGTTTTCATTTTCCTACAATCAAATCTAATACAATATGTGATTTAGCACAGAAAGGCCTTGAGCTGTTTAGGTTTAATGATTATTTGGTTTAATAATTCACATTTTATGGTATTCTATAAAGTGGCTCATAACATCCAGGTACTCTTCCACCTGAATGCAACGAGGCAGTGAGGGTATATGCTCATCTCTCAGGCTGCCGATTTCTGGGACTCCATTGTATTTTAATCCTTTGGGAACCGTAAAGAGATAATAGGCTTAAATCACAAACCCTAAAGTCCTCTAGGGACAAGCAGAGAAGAGTTTGAAGAGAACCACTATCCAGTTGCTCAAGTTTGATCCTAAATGTTTCCCAGTTATTTTTTTCAATTTTTGATTTCTGTTTGAGTTGACTTTAAATTTAGTTTCACTACCACTCATGAGCTCTTCCTTTTTAAAATATTTTTAAAAACATATATATATATATATATATATACATATGTATACATATACATATACATATGTATATATATATACACTTAAGATGTAGTTACTTTTCAGAAACTCTTTTCCTCTGGTATTCTTATTCCCCTTCTCATCCTTTTCTCTGTTTCTGTCCTTTATCTTAGTGCAAGTAAAATGCTTATAACTCTTATTCTATCTTGTCATAGAATGAAAGATTTATTCCCACCTATGTCTTCCATGACTGCTAGGTACAGGAGAAATGATAGACAACTTTCACCAAATATTGACATAATACATACCTTTCAGAAGTGGGTATGAAGGTCATTTTCTAAATTTGTAAAAGGTACTATAGACGATATAAGACTGCTATAAAAATTGCCTTTCAGGGAAAAAATGGCCAAATATTGCCAGTTTTACAAGGCTCATTAGTTATAATATCACACCTGCATTTATCAGAAATTCTATATTGATTGCAATTGTTTTTCACTTTCAACAAACTCAAACAGCATTAGCATCTATTTTGCAGTAAATTTATTTAGAAACCCTCCCTATCCTAGCTTCCTGAGAAAAGCACACTCAATATAATTAACATCATTTTAGATTTTAAGTCCCTGATGTGCCATTTCACAAATGCATATGATTTTTCTAAAACTTCAATTGCTCAGTTGTTGTTCCCATAAATGGTTGGAAATTCATACCATCACTTGCTGATTTTAACTTTAGTACTAAAGATACTGGAGGAAAAAAAAGTGAGTATATTTCACAATGATATAGCTGTGGAGGCCTCTGCATCATAGACTGGCCTGTCTGATGATGCCACATTTCAGCAACTAATGAGAAAAATCCAGTTTTTTCCCCTGTGGTTCTGATGATTCATAAGTTACTTCCTGCATCTGGATCAAGACTATATTTTACCAAGAGTCTTGTTATCCATTCCCTCTTCAGAAGTGAATTGTTCCCAGCAATATTCTTTTTCCCGAAAATATCTGTACCAAGCTACCAGGGAAAGAGTTTTCAGAACCATCCCTGAGGAAAGATTCTTATCTCTTTACCTGAATGGAAGGTACGTTTCATCCAAATTGGAAAGACCCTATTTATAGACCCAAACTTACTGATTATTTCATCTATTATACATATTTAGTTACTTACTATGGGCTTCTCTGGTGGTCCAAATGGTAAAGAATCTGTCTGCAATGCAGGAGATCTGGATGAAGATTCCCTGGAGAATGGAATGGCAACCCACTCCAGTATTCTTGCCTGGAGAATTCCATGGACAGAGAAGGCAGCCGGGCTGAAGTCCATGAGGTCACAAAGAGTTGGACATGACTTAGTGGCTAACGCTACTGACTAGAGTGATAAATTTTCACATGCATAGCACACTGAAGATTGACTGAGTCATGGGTTAATGGCTCAGTATATATAATGTATATCCATTTCATTTATCACAATTTATACGAGTCCATATATTTCCTATTCTTGAAGGAAAAAAACAATTTTTTAGTGGTATCCAGATTTGTCATGCCAGATTATTATGAATAACTTTATCTTGGAGAATGATCAAAAGTAATTTGTGAAAGTATACTACATCTATCCATCCATCTGTTCATCCCTCCCTATCCTAGCTTCCTGAGAAAAGCACACTCAATATAATTAACATCATTTTAGATTTTAAGTCCCTGATGTGCCATTTCACAAATGCATATGATTTTTCTAAAACTTCAATTGCTCAGTTGTTGTTCCCATAAATGGTTGGAAATTCATACCATCACTTGCTGATTTTAACTTTAGTACTAAAGATACTGGAGGAAAAAAAAGTGAGTATATTTCACAATGATATAGCTGTGGAGGCCTCTGCATCATAGACTGGCCTGTCTGATGATGCCACATTTCAGCAACTAATGAGAAAAATCCAGTTTTTTCCCCTGTGGTTCTGATGATTCATAAGTTACTTCCTGCATCTGGATCAAGACTATATTTTACCAAGAGTCTTGTTATCCATTCCCTCTTCAGAAGTGAATTGTTCCCAGCAATATTCTTTTTCCGAAAATATCTGTACCAAGCTACCAGGGAAAGAGTTTTCAGAACCATCCCTGAGGAAAGATTCTTATCTCTTTACCTGAATGGAAGGTACGTTTCATCCAAATTGGAAAGACCCTATTTATAGACCCAAACTTACTGATTATTTCATCTATTATACATATTTAGTTACTTACTATGGGCTTCTCTGGTGGTCCAAATGGTAAAGAATCTGTCTGCAATGCAGGAGATCTGGATGAAGATTCCCTGGAGAATGGAATGGCAACCCACTCCAGTATTCTTGCCTGGAGAATTCCATGGACAGAGAAGGCAGCCGGGCTGAAGTCCATGAGGTCACAAAGAGTTGGACATGACTTAGTGGCTAACGCTACTGACTAGAGTGATAAATTTTCACATGCATAGCACACTGAAGATTGACTGAGTCATGGGTTAATGGCTCAGTATATATAATGTATATCCATTTCATTTATCACAATTTATACGAGTCCATATATTTCCTATTCTTGAAGGAAAAAAACAATTTTTTAGTGGTATCCAGATTTGTCATGCCAGATTATTATGAATAACTTTATCTTGGAGAATGATCAAAAGTAATTTGTGAAAGTATACTACATCTATCCATCCATCTGTTCATCCATCCATCCATCCTTCCATCCTGTCCATCCATCATTCATACTTTATTATGAAGTTCTCTGGAGATTTATGACACTGAGCATTTCTCTGCAGTTGAAGAAAAGACAAGGAGGCTGTCATGAGAATGGGAAATGGAGGTTGAAACATAATTCTTCATTGGTCTCTTGAAGGATGTGGTCATTAAAATGCAGGAAAGGAGAAACAGAATAAAACACATTATTTGTTTTTTTTATGAATTAGATAATGTATGAAAAGTAATCAGGATTTTGTCTGAAAAGGTACTCAGTGTTTACCAGATTTCTTCCTTGCATTATTTTTCTTGAGAATATCAAGACTCTTTTTCGTTTTAATTTTGGCCTCTTTTATTGTTTTTTTATTTATTTATTTTCATCCATCTTTATTCTTTGGCCTGTGTGGGCCTCCCATTGCAGCAGCCTCTCGCGTTGCAGAGCACTGGCTCTGGGTGCATGTGCTCCAGAGCGCTGGCTTGTAGTTGAACATACTGGTCCAGTCACTCCGCGGCATGTGGGATCTTCCCAGGCCAGGGATCGAACTAACACCCCTTGCACTGCAAGGTGGACTCTTTACCCACTGGACCACCAGGAAAGCCCGAGAATGTTAAGACTCTTGGTATACTTTGGTCAATATAATTGAAGTATTAGGAACTCTTCATAAAATTATTGAATCCTCAGGTTTGGATTGCCATCTAAGTCCAGATTTTCAAAGACAAATTCAAGTACACCAATAACTTCTTTCCTTCTTTCAGGTCAGCTTTTTCTTTTTAATTAATTCCTTGTTTATTTTGGCTATTCTGGGCTTTCACTGCTGCCACAGGCTCTTCTCTAGTTGCAGGGAGTGAGGGCTCCTCTCTAGTTGAGGTGAGCAGGCTTCTTGTTGCGGAGACTTCTCTTGTTGTGGAACTTGGGCTCTTAAGGCACACGGGCTTCTGTAGTTGTGGCATGTGGACTCAGCAGTTGTGGTGCATGGTCTCAATAGTTGCAGCTCTGAGGCTGTAGAGCACAGGCTCAATAGTTGTGACTGCATGTGGGATCTTCCTGGATCAGAGATCAAACCCGTGTCTGTCTCCTGCATTGGTAGGTGAACTATTCACCACTGAGCTACCAGGGAAGCCTCTCAGGTCAGCTTTTCTCTTGAAGTGTATATATGTGTATGTCAGATGTGCAGGCATGCTCAATTTCCTACTCATGTCCGACTCTTTGCAATCTTATAGATTGTAGCCTGCCAGGTTCTCTGTCCACTGGATTTTCCAGGCAAGAATACTGGAGGGGGTTGCCAATTCCTTCCACAGAGTATCTTCCTGACAGAGGGATCAAACCTGAGTCTCCTATTACTGGCAGGCAGATCCTTTTTCTGGGAATCCCTTATGTCAGACACTGGATGAGAACTCTGAATACTTTCTCTTCTTGTATTCCTCATTTTGTTCAGAGTGGAAAAGAGATGCTGGAGGAGGAATTTGAAAGAATCCTTGCTTGAAACTTCTAATGGAGGCTGGTTAAGGAAAAGCATGGGTTTTTAATATCTTCCTTTTAAACCCAGCCTTGGAGCCAAGTCAGAGAGAGCAGAATGGAACCTTTCAAATCTCTGGTCTCCTCTTGTGCCTACTTCCTCTTTACAAGTCAAGTCCCAGTTTTCTCTGGCTGTGGACTATGAGACTTTCCTGATCACACCTTCTCTATTTTTTTCCAACTCAAATACTACTGACTACGGCAAAAAATGGGGCCTTCCAGGTGGCAGTAGTGGTAAAGAACCGGCCTCCCAGTGCAGGAGACATAAGAGACTAGGGCTTGATCTCTGGGTCAGAAAGATCCCCAGGAGGAGAGCATGACAACCCACTCCAGAATTCTTGCCTGGAGAATCCCATGGACATAAAAAAGAGCTGGACATGACTGAAACAGTTAGGACACATGCACTGCAGCACATATTTGTAGCTTTAATAAAAGCTTGAATTGTCAATCACATTTTGTATGTGCTCAATTGCTTAGTCTTGTCTTCGTCTTTGCAAGCCCATGGACTGTAGCCTGACAGACTCCTTAGTCCATGGGATTATCCCAGAAAGAATACTGGAGTGGGTTTGCCATTTCCTCCTCCAAGGATCTTGCCGACCCAGGTTCTGAATCCGAGTCTCTTATATCTCCTACACTGGCAGGCAGTTCATTACCACTGAGTTACCAGGGAAGCCCATTTACATTTATGAAAATTCTTTCCCTAAATAAACAGAAAGAATGTCTTTTCAGGCTTCATACACACAGCATTCTGTATATTGTGAGAAAATATAAATGTTACTCACTGTCTATGTATTCATCCTAACGTGACAATATAAATATATGCATCTTTTTCTCATTTTCAATTTAATTTGAATTTTCTTTCTTGACCACATTTGACATTTTACTATTTTTTTTAAGAGAATCAACACTTTAGATCATAGACATTTCTGCTTTACAATTTATCTGTGTTTTCATTTATTATTTCTCTTGTCCTGCTGCACTGAAGGTTGCTTATTTTGGCTTTTAAAGTTTCTAAAATTGATTGCTGTTATGTTCATTCTTTCTCTTTTATCATGAACAGTTTTAAAACTGTGGCTTTGTCTTTAAGGCCAGCTGGGTCCTGATGTTTCCTGAAAGTATTCTCACTTTTGTTATATTTTAGCTTTGGTTTTCTCTTTTATTTTGTTTAGTTTTAGTTTTTTCATTTATTGCACAGTGGCCAAAGGAGAGAGGTTGTGCCAATTCCACTTAGGTCATTTATTTGAGATTACTTTTCTGTCCTCCAAGTATATTTGGTGTCTGTGCATATACTATCCATGTTCACCATTTGAGCTTTATGCTCTTTTTCTTCAGGCAGGAGACATAAAAAAGACTAGGGCTTGATCTCTGGGTCAGAAAGATCCCCAGGAGGAGAGCATGACAACCCACTCCAGAATTCTTGCCTGGAGAATCCCATGGACATAAAAAAGAGCTGGACATGACTGAAACAGTTAGGACACATGCACTGCAGCACATATTTGTAGCTTTAATAAAAGCTTGAATTGTCAATCACATTTTGTATGTGCTCAATTGCTTAGTCTTGTCTTCGTCTTTGCAAGCCCATGGACTGTAGCCTGACAGACTCCTTAGTCCATGGGATTATCCCAGAAAGAATACTGGAGTGGGTTTGCCATTTCCTCCTCCAAGGATCTTGCCGACCCAGGTTCTGAATCCGAGTCTCTTATATCTCCTACACTGGCAGGCAGTTCATTACCACTGAGTTACCAGGGAAGCCCATTTACATTTATGAAAATTCTTTCCCTAAATAAACAGAAAGAATGTCTTTTCAGGCTTCATACACACAGCATTCTGTATATTGTGAGAAAATATAAATGTTACTCACTGTCTATGTATTCATCCTAACGTGACAATATAAATATATGCATCTTTTTCTCATTTTCAATTTAATTTGAATTTTCTTTCTTGACCACATTTGACATTTTACTATTTTTTTAAGAGAATCAACACTTTAGATCATAGACATTTCTGCTTTACAATTTATCTGTGTTTTCATTTATTATTTCTCTTGTCCTGCTGCACTGAAGGTTGCTTATTTTGGCTTTTAAAGTTTCTAAAATTGATTGCTGTTATGTTCATTCTTTCTCTTTTATCATGAACAGTTTTAAAACTGTGGCTTTGTCTTTAAGGCCAGCTGGGTCCTGATGTTTCCTGAAAGTATTCTCACTTTTGTTATATTTTAGCTTTGGTTTTCTCTTTTATTTTGTTTAGTTTTAGTTTTTTCATTTATTGCACAGTGGCCAAAGGAGAGAGGTTGTGCCAATTCCACTTAGGTCATTTATTTGAGATTACTTTTCTGTCCTCCAAGTATATTTGGTGTCTGTGCATATACTATCCATGTTCACCAGATTCTGAGCCTTCTCTTATGCAGTCTTTATGGTCTTCATATTTATGAATGGCCCTGCAGTTGCATAACATGTATTATTTTTCTGAGACCTAGTTTGAACTTAATCTGTTATGAAACTAGAGGACAGGGAAAAGGAAACTAGGAAGTAAATAGATCTAATTGTCCAGGGAATATCCTGACTTTAAGAGAGGTAGTAGCTTTCTAGGGGCTTTGGGCTCACCACAGATCTCATTAAGTATAAAGAGTTATAAAATATTCTCTATTCTGCAGTAGTTTGTGAAATAAATTATATTCTACAGGGCTCTTTTCCCCCTAAGTCCCGAGAATAAAAACATTCTTGAAAATTGTGTGTTGGTTAGATAAATAGTATTGATTTATTATCATTTTCTAAGTTTGTATTTGGCATTTTATTTTCTCTACAATGGTTTAGATGTTTCAGAACTCTCTCATCAAGTAGTACTATTGTCAATTTTTCCTTATTTTCAAATTCATTTTGTTTTATGGATGAAAACCTGTATGATCTATGAATGCACATATACAGTGTTTTGTTATTTGACATATTGCTTTCTGATTCACAATTTTTTTTGAGGATTATGCTTCTTAACAACATAAAATAGCTCTTATATTCTAGATTTTGGAATCTGCCTTTTAATTCTACTCTGATGTAATATTGCCTCTTTTTTTTGACTTCATAAATATACCAGTGTACATTTCTTGGTAATGACTTGCATTTATTTTCAAGACATAGTTATTTTGAATAATTGATAGTCAGGCTTTGTTTTAAAGATTAATCTGAGTGCTCTTTTTAAAATTTTAAATTAAAATATTTTAAATGGACAATGCATTCAAGCAGCATAAAATCTAAAATGTACACAGTGGTAATAGTGAAATACCTCCTAATACTACCTTCTAGATCCCATTTTCCCTTAACTCATGGTTATCAATTTCTCTTGTATCTTTTCAGAGATAAATTATGATTATATATGCCAGCATACAGTCATACAGTATTTTGCACATACATTATTCCTCAACCTTGCCTTTTTTACTTAAAAATTATCCTTATAGATTGTTCCATATGAGTGCATAATGAGTTTCTTCTAAGATACATATGTTCTCTTTTTTTAGATGTGAGATTAGGGTTCATCTTACCATCAAGTGCTCTTTGGACTTTCAGTTACGTGAGGTGCTACCAATCTGAGACTACTCTAAATTAAATCATATAGGTTACAACTCTTTGTTTTTTTGAATCACATAGATGATGTGAACTCAGTCTATACACCTGGCATCAATATTGGCTTGTGGTTCAAATTCCAGGAGGAGATTATTTTTCTGTCTCCCACTAGTGTCAAATTTGAGGCATGCTAGTTTTCTTACCATTCCTCTGTCTAGTGGGTTTACTTTTAATTTGCCCTTTAGTGACGATGTAGCAATTTGGTGATTCAGCTCTATGTGTGTGTCATCAATTAGATTCTCAGTCTGGGTTGTTTATCCTTCCTCCTTATATGAATTGTAAATTGCAATTGACAATTTTCGATTTGCAAAGATTTGATGAAATGTACTGTGTAAGAATTTAATTCATTGTGAAGATTCGTGTTTTCTTCTGCATTGCAGTCTTTGGTGATCAAAAGGTTTGCCAAGGGCTTCCATGGTGGTCCAGTGGGTAAGGACACCACCTTGCAGTACAAGGGGCACCGGTTCCATCCCTGGCCTGGGAAGATCCCACGTGCTGCAGAGCGACTGGACCGATGTGTCCAATTACCGAGCCGGAGCTCTGCAGCGCATGCGCCCAGAGCTGGTACTCTGCGACAACAGAGGCCACCGCGATGGGAGGCCCACACGGGCCAAAGAACAAAGATGGATGAAAATAGACAAATGAAAGACCAATAGAAGTAGCCCGCCTGCTCCCCTCCCTCCCCACCGCCACCAAAATAAGTAAATAAATAAATCTTTAAAAAAAAAAAAAAAAGGTTTGCCAAGTTGTAGGGGAAGAGAAGACAGCATAAGCTCATTCTTGGGGGAAGAATGGGGCGAAGGGTTAGCTAGAGAGTTTGGGAGGGACATGTACACACTGTTATACTTAAAATGGATAACCAACAAGGTCCCTTCTGTATATGTGTGGACCTCTGCTCAATGTTAGGTGGCAGCATGGATGGGAGGGGAATTTGGGGGAGAATGGATATATGTGTATGTAGGACTGAGTGCCTTTGATGATCACTTGAAACTATCACAGTATAGTTTATTAATCAGCTATACTCCAATACAAGAGATAAAGTTAATTGTTTCTTAAAGCCTTGCTTAAAAAGCTATTCAGTAGTCTATGCATTGTAACAGGCCAAATCTTGATTCCATTCCACTCATGGTTTTTCACTGGAATATGCATTCTTGCATTCATTTAAACAAACATGTATCCTGATGGAGAACCTCATCATATGGGCCATGCGCTTTTCTCAACATATAATTTTGACCAAAATACAGTTCCTCCCTCTACAAATTTATAGTCCAGCTAGGGAGACCTCAGGTGAACATGTGTATGAACAGATACGGTGGGTGCAGAACTTTGTTCTGTGGCAACTCAATTGTGGGTTTCCCTGGTGGCTCAGCAGTAAAGAATCTACTTTCCATACAAGAGATGCAGCTTTGACCATGGGTTCAATCCCAAGATTGAGAAGATCCCCTGGAGAAGGAAATGGCAACCCATTCCAGTATTCTTGCCTGGGAAATTCCATGAACAGAGGATGAATTAAGGTCCGCTGGGCCCCCAAAGAGTTGGACATGACTTAGCAACTAAAGAACAACTCAATTTTATATCACAGAAAGTGTCTTAAGGACAAAATATCATTTTTTGCCTTACGTAAATGAAATGTTCTAAGGTATGTCTCCTTTCCATTGTGACACAAATGCATTCACATGAGGTTATCATCTTTGGCCACAGAGAGTAGTCCTGGCTTTGCAAGGCTCACATCATTATCACGACATTATCCATAGCAAAACAGATACTTTCCTGTAGCCCAGACGGGAATCAAATATTATCATCTTGAATTGGTCTGATTCGTTTTGTGATTGACTCCCTTAATCTAGCGTTTCAGTTGTTGTGCCCAAGCACTGTAACAATACCTTAGGAATGCTGGTGTGCCTTGAAGGAACTGTATTTGTGCTGGACATAGTATTAGGACAGGACCTTGCCAGCCAGGACCCAGGCTGGTCATCTATAGGCAGCTTCATTTTTATCTCAGTGTGGCATGCTCACATGTTTTTTATGAACCCTACTGTGGACAAAGATTGGGAAGTGATGACTTAATTGCATTTTTTACCACTAAAGAGATACAGCGCTTGTTTCAGACCTCCTTGAAACTGGATGATGTTAATTTTATGTGAATTCTCAGGGTGAAGAGTGGGAAAAAGGAGCATGATTCCTTTAGGACACATTTGAGAGGCTGTTAGCTTAGGGAGCATAAAACAACAAATGCCCACTTACCACAGTGGTGGAGATCTGATTCTATGTTTCTTTGTCAGGAAATTGGAGCTTTGCTTGGTGCTCTAGAAATAAAATACCACACAACTTAAGTTTGAATTGTTTCTCTATGCATATATTGGCAAAATATCTGTAATACTTCTGTCTTTTCAGCATCATACTAATTCAATCTTAAGTTTGTCTTCAAGAACACATGAGTTATTAACTTGCAAAAAAGTCACCAATTTGCATTTTAAAAAATAAGGGGAAGATAAAGCGCAGGCAAACTTGAGGTGGAATTTTTTCAATGAAAGGTCATTGAAAAAGCCTGTGTGCAGGTGTTTGGTCCATGAGTATGGCAAATGTCTTGTGATTTATGCATTGCCGCCATTTATGGGCCTGGGACATGCTTTTAACTATGTGAGGGTCTGGCAAGAAACTGGTTCCTTAGGGTTATGGATTTGTCAATTATCCCTTTTCTGGAGAAAGTGTCTTAAGGACAAAATATCATTTTTTGCCTTACGTAAATGAAATGTTCTAAGGTATGTCTCCTTTCCATTGTGACACAAATGCATTCACATGAGGTTATCATCTTTGGCCACAGAGAGTAGTCCTGGCTTTGCAAGGCTCACATCATTATCACGACATTATCCATAGCAAAACAGATACTTTCCTGTAGCCCAGACGGGAATCAAATATTATCATCTTGAATTGGTCTGATTCGTTTTGTGATTGACTCCCTTAATCTAGCGTTTCAGTTGTTGTGCCCAAGCACTGTAACAATACCTTAGGAATGCTGGTGTGCCTTGAAGGAACTGTATTTGTGCTGGACATAGTATTAGGACAGGACCTTGCCAGCCAGGACCCAGGCTGGTCATCTATAGGCAGCTTCATTTTTATCTCAGTGTGGCATGCTCACATGTTTTTTATGAACCCTACTGTGGACAAAGATTGGGAAGTGATGACTTAATTGCATTTTTTACCACTAAAGAGATACAGCGCTTGTTTCAGACCTCCTTGAAACTGGATGATGTTAATTTTATGTGAATTCGCAGGGTGTAGAGGGGGAAAAAGGAGCATGATTCCTTTAGGACACATTTGAGAGGCTGTTAGCTTAGGGAGCATAAAACAACAAATGCCCACTTACCACAGTGGTGGAGATCTGATTCTATGTTTCTTTGTCAGGAAATTGGAGCTTTGCTTGGTGCTCTAGAAATAAAATACCACACAACTTAAGTTTGAATTGTTTCTCTATGCATATATTGGCAAAATATCTGTAATACTTCTGTCTTTTCAGCATCATACTAATTCAATCTTAAGTTTGTCTTCAAGAACACATGAGTTATTAACTTGCAAAAAAGTCACCAATTTGCATTTTAAAAAATAAGGGGAAGATAAAGCGCAGGCAAACTTGAGGTGGAATTTTTTCAATGAAAGGTCATTGAAAAAGCCTGTGTGCAGGTGTTTGGTCCATGAGTATGGCAAATGTCTTGTGATTTATGCATTGCCGCCATTTATGGGCCTGGGACATGCTTTTAACTATCTGAGGGACTGGCAAGAAACTGGTTCCTTAGGGTTATTGCAAATAAGAAGGTCTGATTAGTCAATTATCCCTTTGTCTGGAAAAGGTCATTAAATTTGATGAAGGAAGCTGTCAATGCATTAAAAGGTACAACTGAATGAAAGGTGAGAACAAACACTGACAAGCTTGGTAAACATAGGACACACCTGACAAGACACAGGACAAGCTGAGCAAATGACTCATAAAGCTGACTTAGCAGAAGGATAGTAAAATCCTTCCTTTCAAGTGATTTGACTTTTCACTAAGCATTTATACAGAGACTGAGTCGACTAAGTTAGGTGGACGACACATTTTTACCAAGTTTTACAGACATCAGTCCTGTATAATCATTCTTTATTGTGGCACTAAATCTGCTAAATTCTTATAGTCTTTTTCTTACAAAACTCAGAGATTCACTCTCTCTTAACCCTAATAATTTGACAGGTTTTCTATCTCTCTTTAAAAAGAAATCATGCAGAATTGAGTTTCTCTTGGCCAGCATAAGGTAATGATTTAGAACTAGTTACAAGGAGAAGGAAGACCCAACAACTTCTCCCTCTACTAAGACATTTTATAGCTACTGCTTTGTAATTCCTCTTGTTACAGATGATTTCATCCCATAACCACTATAGTAACAGTTCTTAGTAACACAAAGGCCTCAAAAGGGGTACAGATTTATTTTGTTCTTAAATAAGCAGCCAGACATTTAGATGTTTATTCAAAGTTTATCTGAACCTCACTGGTCTGGAACATGCTTAAATTTGTGAATATTTAGTAGCTTCTTGTAAGATTTAATAGTTTTGGTTTGCATTGGAAGATGACAGAACCAAACTTCTTGGTAACTTTTCACAGTAGTCTGATACTTTCTCATCATACCCTCTAATGAGACCTCTACATGCCCATTGTTTTCTTAAGGCTGTGTTCAAATGTTGAGTTATGCCTTGTGGCTTGGCCATCATTGTGACTGGGCAAGAACTGCTCTCTAATTTATATCCTTTTACAGGCAAACTTGAGGTGGAATTTTTTCAATGAAAGGTCATTGAAAAAGCCTGTGTGCAGGTGTTTGGTCCATGAGTATGGCAAATGTCTTGTGATTTATGCATTGCCGCCATTTATGGGCCTGGGACATGCTTTTAACTATCTGAGGGACTGGCAAGAAACTGGTTCCTTAGGGTTATTGCAAATAAGAAGGTCTGATTAGTCAATTATCCCTTTGTCTGGAAAAGGTCATTAAATTTGATGAAGGAAGCTGTCAATGCATTAAAAGGTACAACTGAATGAAAGGTGAGAACAAACACTGACAAGCTTGGTAAACATAGGACACACCTGACAAGACACAGGACAAGCTGAGCAAATGACTCATAAAGCTGACTTAGCAGAAGGATAGTAAAATCCTTCCTTTCAAGTGATTTGACTTTTCACTAAGCATTTATACAGAGACTGAGTCGACTAAGTTAGGTGGACGACACATTTTTACCAAGTTTTACAGACATCAGTCCTGTATAATCATTCTTTATTGTGGCACTAAATCTGCTAAATTCTTATAGTCTTTTTCTTACAAAACTCAGAGATTCACTCTCTCTTAACCCTAATAATTTGACAGGTTTTCTATCTCTCTTTAAAAAGAAATCATGCAGAATTGAGTTTCTCTTGGCCAGCATAAGGTAATGATTTAGAACTAGTTACAAGGAGAAGGAAGACCCAACAACTTCTCCCTCTACTAAGACATTTTATAGCTACTGCTTTGTAATTCCTCTTGTTACAGATGATTTCATCCCATAACCACTATAGTAACAGTTCTTAGTAACACAAAGGCCTCAAAAGGGGTACAGATTTATTTTGTTCTTAAATAAGCAGCCAGACATTTAGATGTTTATTCAAAGTTTATCTGAACCTCACTGGTCTGGAACATGCTTAAATTTGTGAATATTTAGTAGCTTCTTGTAAGATTTAATAGTTTTGGTTTGCATTGGAAGATGACAGAACCAAACTTCTTGGTAACTTTTCACAGTAGTCTGATACTTTCTCATCATACCCTCTAATGAGACCTCTACATGCCCATTGTTTTCTTAAGGCTGTGTTCAAATGTTGAGTTATGCCTTGTGGCTTGGCCATCATTGTGACTGGGCAAGAACTGCTCTCTAATTTATATCCTTTTATTAGTAATGTAATGCTAGCTGCTGAAACAAATAAAGCCCAGAATCTTTGTGGCTTAACATAATAGAAATTTATTTCTTGCTCATATCAGGTCTAAGTGGTGGCCTGGGATTTACTCTCTGCAGCATTTACTCTCTGCAGCGTGTGGGAACCAGGCTTAGGAAAGAGTTGGTGTCCATGGTCACACACAGCCTCAGATCTAGCCTGCAGGTAGGAGAAGAGAGAGTGAAGAATAACTCAGCAGAGTTTGTTTCTTTTTTTTAAATATCACTCTGTCCACTTCCTATTCAGTGGATCTGGGTCTCAGGGCTTTACTCAAAGTCAAAGGTGTTGGAAAATGTAGTTTCTTACTGGAAAGGGCTTTCCCAGGCACAACTGCACAGATGGGAAGGAAAAGCACAGATATCTGATGGACAGTTAGCAGTCTTTCCACAACTGCTGTAGGACACAGCTCTGGAGCTGCAGGTGCTTATGACATATGTGTCTGAATGATGAACTGCCTTGGATGTAAATCTTCCCTAGCTTCAGTTTAGAGAGCCAACAACTTCTCCCTCTACTAAGACATTTTATAGCTACTGCTTTGTAATTCCTCTTGTTACAGATGATTTCATCCCATAACCACTATAGTAACAGTTCTTAGTAACACAAAGGCCTCAAAAGGGGTACAGATTTATTTTGTTCTTAAATAAGCAGCCAGACATTTAGATGTTTATTCAAAGTTTATCTGAACCTCACTGGTCTGGAACATGCTTAAATTTGTGAATATTTAGTAGCTTCTTGTAAGATTTAATAGTTTTGGTTTGCATTGGAAGATGACAGAACCAAACTTCTTGGTAACTTTTCACAGTAGTCTGATACTTTCTCATCATACCCTCTAATGAGACCTCTACATGCCCATTGTTTTCTTAAGGCTGTGTTCAAATGTTGAGTTATGCCTTGTGGCTTGGCCATCATTGTGACTGGGCAAGAACTGCTCTCTAATTTATATCCTTTTATTAGTAATGTAATGCTAGCTGCTGAAACAAATAAAGCCCAGAATCTTTGTGGCTTAACATAATAGAAATTTATTTCTTGCTCATATCAGGTCTAAGTGGTGGCCTGGGATTTACTCTCTGCAGCATTTACTCTCTGCAGCGTGTGGGAACCAGGCTTAGGAAAGAGTTGGTGTCCATGGTCACACACAGCCTCAGATCTAGCCTGCAGGTAGGAGAAGAGAGAGTGAAGAATAACTCAGCAGAGTTTGTTTCTTTTTTTTAAATATCACTCTGTCCACTTCCTATTCAGTGGATCTGGGTCTCAGGGCTTTACTCAAAGTCAAAGGTGTTGGAAAATGTAGTTTCTTACTGGAAAGGGCTTTCCCAGGCACAACTGCACAGATGGGAAGGAAAAGCACAGATATCTGATGGACAGTTAGCAGTCTTTCCACAACTGCTGTAGGACACAGCTCTGGAGCTGCAGGTGCTTATGACATATGTGTCTGAATGATGAACTGCCTTGGATGTAAATCTTCCCTAGCTTCAGTTTAGAGAGCCAAAAAAAATCTCCTCCAAAGTTCTTTTTATTCCCCCAATTTAGTTACAGTGATAAGAAGCTCTTCAAATTCCCAGTTGCCTAACGGTCTTAGGATTCTATATGACCTCTGAAAACATTCTGTCTTTAGTATTGATCAGTCTATATGGTGATGACCCTAGTCCCTGTCCATAAGATGGTTCACCCACAGTTTGAGAGTGTTTTTCGGTTTTTCAGTGGCCTGAAGGTCTTTCTGAATTCTAGCTCTTGGCTGGCATGTGGTGAAGATCCATGTTAAAGAAATTACTTTTGCAAATAAAACTAGCATCATAAATTTTAAAAACTGAAATTTTCCTATGGAATGAGATTTGTGTTTTTTCTCCTTGTGTGTAAGCCATATGACTCTTTTCTAGGCTTATTCAGTAATACGACTAATATTATTAATAGTAGTAATATCATCACTTATCCAGGGCCCTGCTCAAAATGCATTAGAGGTATAAATAATCTCTCAACCAAGATGTGAGGTACCATTATTATCTCCATTTGACAGATGAGATCATTGGGGTGCAGAGATATGCCCTGTGTCAGATCTCCAGGAAGTGGGAGAGTCCGTGTTCTGACCCCAGGTTCTGACTCTGGTTCCAGAGTCCCAGCTATTCATTACCACACTAGGCTGCCTTTACTTCACTTCCTCTATCAACTGGTTAGATTAAAGCCATTGTAATAGTGAACATTTATTTTCTAACATCTTTAAAAAAATGTGTGCTGAGCTGAGCCCCATAATTAATATAAGGCACTAATATTTAACTCTGGGGTCTTAAGTATGGTTTAAAGGCTTTGGAGGGAATCTAGGAGTGGCAGTTGCTTTGGACATTTGGCCGGAGGTAGAGAAGATGATGTTAATATGCTATTGGGAAAGGTCAGCTCAAATATATGTGCATATACCATGGAAACAAAACAATCCCTGGTAGGAGGTTGTAATTCCCTAAACTTAAGGTCAGGCTAAGAGCAATTCTTATCCTTAGAGAACCAACCTTCTCCAGAGTAGGATCCCAGCCAACCCATCCCTGCTCTGCCCCTTTATCCACACCTTCCCATGGAATAGCTTGTCTCCATGTTTTCCACTCCAGCCCCTTCACAAAGCACTCTAATCCACTTGGGCATCTCTTTCTGTTGAACACCTCTATAATTTACTTAGGAACTATTCAGATATTATCATATAAAATATATAAATGTTCATGTTATTTCTCTCAAACTAGATTGTAAATGCACTGAGGACATAGTGAAGACATATTTTATTTCCTGTTTATCTTCTTACTTCACTTAGCATGATACTTCATTCATAATGAAAGCAATGATATACAAAGAACCGTGTAGTGTGAGAAACATTAAGCTCTATAAAATTTACCTGTCAGTTCTTTCTAAAGTTCTTCCTAGAGGATAGTTTCTCTTAATTCAATATTGTCAGTCCCTTTCTCAGATGCCTGAACCTAGAGAAGCATACATACATTTCAGACCAAAAAGTTTTCTAAGTCAAATTTTTTCACTATTGTTTACTTCGTTGACTGGAAAATGTTCTGATTCAACCATGAGGGCATCTCTAATTGTCACAGCTGTTCTAAATTGGATGTGAGGTACCATTATTATCTCCATTTGACAGATGAGATCATTGGGGTGCAGAGATATGCCCTGTGTCAGATCTCCAGGAAGTGGGAGAGTCCGTGTTCTGACCCCAGGTTCTGACTCTGGTTCCAGAGTCCCAGCTATTCATTACCACACTAGGCTGCCTTTACTTCACTTCCTCTATCAACTGGTTAGATTAAAGCCATTGTAATAGTGAACATTTATTTTCTAACATCTTTAAAAAAATGTGTGCTGAGCTGAGCCCCATAATTAATATAAGGCACTAATATTTAACTCTGGGGTCTTAAGTATGGTTTAAAGGCTTTGGAGGGAATCTAGGAGTGGCAGTTGCTTTGGACATTTGGCCGGAGGTAGAGAAGATGATGTTAATATGCTATTGGGAAAGGTCAGCTCAAATATATGTGCATATACCATGGAAACAAAACAATCCCTGGTAGGAGGTTGTAATTCCCTAAACTTAAGGTCAGGCTAAGAGCAATTCTTATCCTTAGAGAACCAACCTTCTCCAGAGTAGGATCCCAGCCAACCCATCCCTGCTCTGCCCCTTTATCCACACCTTCCCATGGAATAGCTTGTCTCCATGTTTTCCACTCCAGCCCCTTCACAAAGCACTCTAATCCACTTGGGCATCTCTTTCTGTTGAACACCTCTATAATTTACTTAGGAACTATTCAGATATTATCATATAAAATATATAAATGTTCATGTTATTTCTCTCAAACTAGATTGTAAATGCACTGAGGACATAGTGAAGACATATTTTATTTCCTGTTTATCTTCTTACTTCACTTAGCATGATACTTCATTCATAATGAAAGCAATGATATACAAAGAACCGTGTAGTGTGAGAAACATTAAGCTCTATAAAATTTACCTGTCAGTTCTTTCTAAAGTTCTTCCTAGAGGATAGTTTCTCTTAATTCAATATTGTCAGTCCCTTTCTCAGATGCCTGAACCTAGAGAAGCATACATACATTTCAGACCAAAAAGTTTTCTAAGTCAAATTTTTTCACTATTGTTTACTTCGTTGACTGGAAAATGTTCTGATTCAACCATGAGGGCATCTCTAATTGTCACAGCTGTTCGAAGCAGAATAAATGAATGAGATCAAGATGCTTGGACCTTCTGAAAGATCTTGGAGGGGACAGGGTATGAACGACCACATATGTGCTGGTAGGGCTTGGGCACTGCCTGCCACATGGCAACTGGTGGGACTGAGTCATCACACCAGCTTTGTTCCAAACTTGGGATGAGATTCAAATACTTGTTTTGTATTATAGTAGGTTGTCTTATTTAAATTTATTTTTTATACCCACAGTGCAGGATGTTATTTGATACATAAATAAAATATTCTTTTTAGTAAGGAAAATAAACAATTAAAAAAGTACAATGCCCTGGAAAACATGTGAGTGTTCTTTTCCTGCTGGGTGGTTATAGACACAAATCTAGTGTACCTATTACAGCAATTATCTAGAGAATGTTCTGGAAATACTATACTGATGGAGTCAATTACTCATTTACAAATCTAGGACTGATCAGATAAGCAGGGCTTCCCTGGTGGCTCAGATGGTAAAGAATCCACCTGCAATGCAGAAGATCTGGGTTTGATCCCTGGATTAGGAAGAACCCCTGGAGAAGAGAATGACTACCGACTCGAGTATTCTTTTTTTTTTTTTTTTTTTTTTTGTCACTTTGCCCTCTTATGGTTGTGGGCATTTGCCTTATGTATTGAGGTGATCCTGTGTTGGGTGCATAAATACTTATAATCGGTACATCTTCTGGGATTGATCACTGTATGGTGTCCTTCCTTGTCTCTTATAGTGTCTTTATTTTAAAGTCTATTTTATCTGATATGAGTATTGTTACTTTGACTTTTTATTTCCATTTGCAAGGAATATCTTTTTCTAGCCCCTTACTTAGGGTCTATTATATGTCCTTAGGTCTGAAGTGGGTCTCTTGTAGACAGATATATTGGGTGTTGTTTTTGTTATCCATTCAGCCAGTCAGTATGTTTTGGTTAGACCTTTTAATTCATTTACAGTCAATGCAGTTATCTATGTATATGTTGCTGTTACCATTTTCTTAATTGTTTCAGATCTGGTTTTTTTTTTTTTTTTTTTTAAACCTTTATTTTACTTTTAACTTTTACAGAGTTTTGTTGTTCACAGACATGCATGTTCTCAGATTAGTCACATGTATATCCCCCCCTTCCCTCCCCTCCCGACCATCACACAGCACCCCTGAAGGATCCCCTTTTCTCACAGAGCAATGACTAGAGCTATTTTCTTGGAGAATTCCATGGCTCCTCCATGGAGTCATAAAGAGTTGGACATGACTCAGCAACTTTCACTAGTCGATAACAATTATTCTGGGAAACCTGGGACATTAGTTGGGGGATTTATCCCTTGGTACATTTATGACATCATTGGTTCCACACATACTGAACCTCTTTCTTCTGTTTTTTTGACAGCATGGCATTCTGAAACAGTATTACACATTAATATACATCACAATTCTGTAAGAAAAGTTACTCTTCTACCACAAGCTTTATTTTATATTTGGAGTTAAATTGAAGAGCTATAAGTGTCAATATTAGTTATTTTTTGGAAAATTTTTTCTGTGAATACTTTTGCATGTATATTTACAAAATTAATTGCAGTTTTATGAATTATAAAGTTAAGTCAAAAGTTTGGGGGGGTGGCTTCCCTGGTGGTCCAGTGGGTAAGGACACCACCTTGCAGTGCAAGGGGTGCTGGTTCGACCCCTGGCCTAGGAAGATCCCATGTGCCATGGAGTGGCTGGACCCATGTGTCCAACTACGGAGCCAGTGCTCTGAAGTGCATGCGCTCAGAGCCGGTGCTCTGCAAGGAGAGAGGCCACTGCGATGGGAGGCCCACGCAGGCCAAAGAACAAAGATGAAAATAAATGAAAGACCAATAGAAGTGGCCAAAAAAATTTAAAAAGTTATTTGGGCAACAGAAGTTTACCTTAATTAAGGTCGTGGTTTTTTTCCCCAAAGGGTGGGCTTTTCCAATATATTGATTCAACAAATATTTATTGAGTTCTTACTATGTCCTGGGAACTGTTCTGGTTACATGGAGTTGTTTAGACTCTAAGTCATGGCTGACTCTTTGCGACCCCATGGGCTGTAGCCCACCAGACTCTTCTGTCCATGAGATTTCCCAGGAAAGAAGGTTTTTTTTTTTTTTAAACCTTTATTTTACTTTTAACTTTTACAGAGTTTTGTTGTTCACAGACATGCATGTTCTCAGATTAGTCACATGTATATCCCCCCCTTCCCTCCCCTCCCGACCATCACACAGCACCCCTGAAGGATCCCCTTTTCTCACAGAGCAATGACTAGAGCTATTTTCTTGGAGAATTCCATGGCTCCTCCATGGAGTCATAAAGAGTTGGACATGACTCAGCAACTTTCACTAGTCGATAACAATTATTCTGGGAAACCTGGGACATTAGTTGGGGGATTTATCCCTTGGTACATTTATGACATCATTGGTTCCACACATACTGAACCTCTTTCTTCTGTTTTTTTGACAGCATGGCATTCTGAAACAGTATTACACATTAATATACATCACAATTCTGTAAGAAAAGTTACTCTTCTACCACAAGCTTTATTTTATATTTGGAGTTAAATTGAAGAGCTATAAGTGTCAATATTAGTTATTTTTTGGAAATTATTTCTGTGAATACTTTTGCATGTATATTTACAAAATTAATTGCAGTTTTATGAATTATAAAGTTAAGTCAAAAGTTTGGGGGGGTGGCTTCCCTGGTGGTCCAGTGGGTAAGGACACCACCTTGCAGTGCAAGGGGTGCTGGCTCGACCCCTGGCCTAGGAAGATCCCATGTGCCATGGAGTGGCTGGACCCATGTGTCCAACTACGGAGCCAGTGCTCTGAAGTGCATGCGCTCAGAGCCGGTGCTCTGCAAGGAGAGAGGCCACTGCGATGGGAGGCCCACGCAGGCCAAAGAACAAAGATGAAAATAAATGAAAGACCAATAGAAGTGGCCAAAAAAATTTAAAAAGTTATTTGGGCAACAGAAGTTTACCTTAATTAAGGTCGTGGTTTTTTTCCCCAAAGGGTGGGCTTTTCCAATATATTGATTCAACAAATATTTATTGAGTTCTTACTATGTCCTGGGAACTGTTCTGGTTACATGGAGTTGTTTAGACTCTAAGTCATGGCTGACTCTTTGCGACCCCATGGGCTGTAGCCCACCAGACTCTTCTGTCCATGAGATTTCCCAGGAAAGAATATCTGGAGTGGGTTGCCATTTCCTTCTCTAGGGCATCTTCCTGACCAGGGATCAAACCTGGGTCTCCTGCTTGTCAGGGCTTTACCACTGAAAGCAAAAGCCTCAGTCCTTGTTGGGTTGATCTGGTAGCCAGGAGAGATTGACTATAAACATAAGCATTATCAATTGTAAATTGTGTAGTCTATTAGAAGGTGATATGGAAAAAAATGAGTAAAACAGGTAAGAGAAATCAAGAGTGAATTGTTGGGTGAGCCATAGTATAATTTTAATAGGCAAGCGTGTTCTAAGCAGAAGTTTTAAGCGGGATCTTTCTTGGCAAGTTCAAAAGGCAGCAAGAATTGCTTTATGTCTGAGGCCAAGTGAGGAGAGAGAGGTTGGAAAGACAATAGGGAGTGTTGTGATGGAAAAGGGCAGCTCAGGAAGGGCCTTGTCCAGGGCTGTGAGGACCTGCTTTGATTCTAAATGAAAAGGGCAGCCAAGGCAGTTATCCTATTAGCTTCACATAGCTGCCTGGTGCAGGTGTATGAAGTACCACTTCATCTTATGGATGAAGAAATGAGATGCTGAAGGTTGAGGTAAAATGCAAAACAATCTGCTCTCAATATTTGATTCCTTATAGAAAATAAAGGAAAACAATCGTAGAAGACCACTTTTGTACAGACATTGTTCTTTGAGTTTATCTTTCCTATTTTCATTTCCTTTTAATTCTTACAAATAATCATATAAAATAGATAATATGTTTCCTGTTCAATAAGTAGAAGTGCGATGCCCACGAGGCCAAAGAACAAAGATGAAAATAAAAAAATGAAAGACCAATAGAAGTGGCCAAAAAATTTAAAAGTTATTTGGGCAACAGAAGTTTACCTTAATTAAGGTCGTGGTTTTTTCCCCAAAGGGTGGGCTTTTCCAATATATTGATTCAACAAATATTTATTGAGTTCTTACTATGTCCTGGGAACTGTTCTGGTTACATGGAGTTGTTTAGACTCTAAGTCATGGCTGACTCTTTGCGACCCCATGGGCTGTAGCCCACCAGACTCTTCTGTCCATGAGATTTCCCAGGAAAGAATATCTGGAGTGGGTTGCCATTTCCTTCTCTAGGGCATCTTCCTGACCAGGGATCAAACCTGGGTCTCCTGCTTGTCAGGGCTTTACCACTGAAAGCAAAAGCCTCAGTCCTTGTTGGGTTGATCTGGTAGCCAGGAGAGATTGACTATAAACATAAGCATTATCAATTGTAAATTGTGTAGTCTATTAGAAGGTGATATGGAAAAAAATGAGTAAAACAGGTAAGAGAAATCAAGAGTGAATTGTTGGGTGAGCCATAGTATAATTTTAATAGGCAAGCGTGTTCTAAGCAGAAGTTTTAAGCGGGATCTTTCTTGGCAAGTTCAAAAGGCAGCAAGAATTGCTTTATGTCTGAGGCCAAGTGAGGAGAGAGAGGTTGGAAAGACAATAGGGAGTGTTGTGATGGAAAAGGGCAGCTCAGGAAGGGCCTTGTCCAGGGCTGTGAGGACCTGCTTTGATTCTAAATGAAAAGGGCAGCCAAGGCAGTTATCCTATTAGCTTCACATAGCTGCCTGGTGCAGGTGTATGAAGTACCACTTCATCTTATGGATGAAGAAATGAGATGCTGAAGGTTGAGGTAAAATGCAAAACAATCTGCTCTCAATATTTGATTCCTTATAGAAAATAAAGGAAAACAATCGTAGAAGACCACTTTTGTACAGACATTGTTCTTTGAGTTTATCTTTCCTATTTTCATTTCCTTTTAATTCTTACAAATAATCATATAAAATAGATAATATGTTTCCTGTTCAATAAGTGAAGAAATGGAGGTTTAGAAAGTGTCTAAATTTCAGAAAGCTCACACAGCTGGTGAATATAGATTCAAGGTTGAGTCTCTAAATCCTCATACAAAATATTTTGTAAAGTTGTATCAAAATGGCTTTAAATACTTGATTAAGAATTACTTCAGACTCAGAAAACAAGACAAAATATAAAAGCATCCACAGACATTTTCACAATCCAAAGGCTAGTAACCTCTTCCCATGTTAGCTATAGATGACATTTTTTTGAATTTAGAAAATAAGACATTTAGAATTTTTCCATTTGACTGAGCTAAAATGCTATATTTTTATTATATTAACAGGAATTTTCTCTTATTAGTGAAGTTAGAAATGTGTAAGGATTTATTAACCAGTCAGTTTACCTGTTTTCTGAATTGCCTGTTTATATTCTCAGCCTACTTTTCTATTTATAAGCTTTTACTTGAAGAGCTCTTTATGTATTCTGGATAGTATTCATTCATCTGTCCTAGTCCTTGCAAATTTTTTCATGTAATCTATCAATTTTTTCACTATATAAAATACGCAAAAGGTTGAATAAAATATACTTGTATGCTTAAGTAATTTTTCTGATCATAAAGACAATATATCAGTTTTTGCTCATTAGAATGTATTCCCTTTAGGTATCTAGTCAATTGCATTTATTATATTTGCTAAGGAAGTTTCTAAAATGGACATTATATAATCATCAGATGTATTTTTTACTTTTATTGTGATGATTAATATGTTTATATAGTGAATTATACTAATAGATTTTCTAATGTTCCAACATTTTAGCATTCCTGGAGTAAGTCCCCAACATGTTAATTATTGTTTTAAGACATTTTCTATTACTTTTTCTTTTTTTTGCTTTTCTTGTTTGTTTAGTATTTTGCATCAGGATTCTTGAATGAGATGGCTAGTAATTTTCTACTAACTTCCTTTCCAAACTTTTTGATCATAAAATACCTTGGCAGGCATTCCTTCTGTTTTTGTTCTCTGGAAGTGTTTGTGTCATATTGGAATTAGTTGATCTTTGTTTGTTTGGTGAAACTTGCTATTGAAGCCAGCTGGACCTGGAGTTTTGTGACCTATATTCAGTTTTTTAAACAGACATTCCTTTTTTAAATTTCTTCCTAAGTCCATTTTGGTACTTTTTATTTTATTAGGGATTAATTAATTTTGTTGAAATGTTCTACTTTTTTGGACATGAAATTGTTCATAATATCATCTCAGTCTTTAAAATGCATGTTAATAATAATGATGTGCACTTTTATATTATTGATTTTTTTGTGCCTTCTCTGCTTTACTTGATTAATCTTATCAGAAGTTAATTTTATGAGTTATTTTTAAAAATCAGCTTTTGGCTTTGTTGAACTTCTCTAGAGCATCTGTATTTTCTGTTTCATGAACTTTTGCTTCTTTATTATCCATTTACTTATTTGTTTATATTTGCTATACTGACCTTTTCCTAATTTACTGAGATGAATGATTAATCACTTAGTTTTATTCTACTTAAAGAAAAAAAATGGTAAGCTATCATTTTTTTCTTAAGTCCTGCTTTAGGTTCATGGCAGGTTGGCTTGTATTTCTGTTCAAAATATTTCTAACTTAATATGAGTTTTAGGGTGAGCTAAAAAGGAAATGTGTTTTCTAATTTATAACATTAGGCATATTTCTATTTTTTTTTGTTTTCCCATTCATTTTTAATTTCTTGTCATAAAAAATGACTTTCTGTGATTTAAATTCTTTATAATTTGTTGAATATACTTTTAGCCCAGGATATGATAAATTTTTATAAATGTGCACATTGCAAAAGAACATGCATCATAAGGTTATTGAATGGAATGTTCTATGAAAATCTAGCATATCAATATTTTAGATCAAATTTTTAAATTGAATTATTCAAATTTTCTCTGCCCTTAAGTTTTCTTTCTATTATATCTTCATAAAGGAAATTGTGTTAATCACCTACTCTGATATTTTTATTTGTATTTTTATTTTTCTAGTTGTATGCTATTTTTAAATTATATACAGTAAAGTTTAAACTATTATGACTTCTTGGCGACGTGTAATAGACATGTTTTCTCATTGTGAAGTGACCCTGTTGAAATACAATAACATTTTTCACCGCAACATCTCTTCCTGTTATGAAGTTTCATTTTTAAGAAGGATTAATATTTACAAAATTTGTCTGTTTCTACCTTTGACATTTTTATTCTTTTGTCATTTCTAGTTCAATAGAATATTTAATAAAAAGCTTATTCAATTATTGCATTTTAAATCCATTTTATCTTTGCCCTTTGTAGCATATGGCTCATTTGTATTTAACATAGTTACTGACATTAAATTTTACCATCTTTTTTTGGGCTATTTCTGCAACCTGTTGTATATTGCTTTTTCTTATTTTTTCTGCATTCATTTGTGATTGTGTTATTTCTTGTTACTGCATATTTTTTCCATTTCCTAGTTGGAATTTATAACTTTTTATTGTTTAGTGGCTACTCTAAAAAATACGTAACACTTCATCTAGCAAATACAGTATTATTGAATACATTTTTTTCTGAGGGAGTGTTGGGATTAACATCACACAGCTTCCAGAATCTATTTTCCTACCACCTATTTCCATTTATATGACAGATTGAGAAAGTAAGTTCCCATCGTATAGCTGAAGTTGAACTGTATACTTTTTTTGGTGACCTAGGTCAGGTACATTCCTCAATAAACTAGAACCCAGAAAACTCACAAAACCATGAGAATAAAACCCATCACTTTGGGTATAAAGAGGTTCAAAATTTCTAGTTAGATTCATTATAGAATTACTTGAGAATCCCGTATGTTTTGTTCCAGTAAAATCTGAAATATATTTTAAAAATACCTATTGCTGTGTTGCCTATTTGCTTTTCTCTTTTTAGAAGTCCTATTGAGAAGTGCTGCAGAACTTTTTTCCTGACATGTGGGGGCCCAACTATTTCCTGCCACACTCAGCTTGGGGGACATAGCCTCTGGGTTATACTCTTTTGAAATTGTCCTGCTGAAATGCATGTTTTGATTTTTGGATTTTCCAGATGAGTTAAGCAGGTCCCATGTGTTAAAATTCATGGCAGTTCAGCCTGTTTCTGAATGTGAGACCTCTAAATAGTTCACAAATTTAGGGCAGCTAGTCTATTAGCTGCAATGAGAGGATTGCTATTTAATTTTATTTCATTCTATTGTTTACATGCTGTATGTTTATTCTATGCTCTATTTTTTGTCTGCATTTTAAAAGAAGCCTCTATGTTTAACATTTTAAGCGATTTGATTTACATATAACTTTGCATGTAATTATTTCCTCTGTTTACTTAAATTGAAGACACATTATAAATACAAAGCAAATTAAAATCAATCAATGTACAATGTAGTCACATTTGACAGGAGCTTATCCCTGCACTAAGATTTTCTTCTTAAGCCTCAGAATTATAGCATCACCAAATATTAAAAGTTGGAAAGAGGGGCTTCCATGATGGTCCAGTGGATAAAGAGTTCGCCTGCCAGTGCAAGGAGCACTGGTTCAATCCCTGGCCTGTGAAGATTCAATGTGCTGTGGAGTGGCTGGACTGTTGTGTCCAATTATGAGCCAGCGCTCTGGAGCACATGCACCTGGAGCTGGTGCTCTGCAATGAGAGAGGCCCACTGCAATGGGAGGCACACACAGGCACACACAGGCCGAAGTATAAAGATGGGTGAAAATAAATAAATAAATATAGTCAATAAAAAGAGGCCAAAATTGGAGGGAAAAAGTTGGAAATAAATCTACATACCATGTTCACAGATTTTCTCACTCAACTGATGAGGAAACTGAGAACAAGAATGTTTAACACATGGGTAATATCTGAATTAGTTTTCCAACCCAAATTTCTTTATTCCTGGTATCAGTCTCAGAAACACATTCATATGTCTGAAGCCTAATGGTTCCAAATATGAATGAAGTGTGATTCTAAAATACCATGGTGTTCATATAAATCTAAAATTTTACTCTTTGCTTGGCTGTTCAAAAGGTAATCTTGTTCTCTTAAAGTTTCTTACTAGGGCTGAAGCATCTGCTGTTCTCTTTGATAGGCACCAGAGATTTAATGGTGAGAAAACACATGTGATCTCAACCTTCAAAAAGTAGCGAACTGTCATAGTAATAAATGTGAAATTGTGGCTGATGCAAATATCCACCTTCTATCCCTGACTCATTCCAGTTATACAGACCTTTCAAACCTCAGCCTGGGCTTCTTTCCTTGAAAGAACTTTACAGACTAGTCTAGGTCTCTGGTCACCTACCCTCCTCTTACTGAACCTGTTTTTGCTCACTCTTGGGGAGGCCACATATATTTGTAGTGTGTGCACTAGACCATGGAGTGGCTTATAGTCCATAGTAAAGACTTGAGATTTTATCCTTGCAAAATTGAAAGCTTTTCAAAGACTTTAATAATATCTATGAATTAAAATTGGCTGCTTGGCTACATTTCTGAAAGGTAGGAAACAAGGTTAAAGGGAGTCTAGTTAGAAAGCTGCCATAGCCGTCCCACGGGAGCTGATGGGAGTTTATTCTGAAGAATCCCCCTGAAGAAAGATATGGATGAATTTGAGAGTGGTTCAGATGGTAAAGAATCTGCCTGCAATGCAGGAACCCTGGTTCAATTTTTGGGACAGGAAGCCCCCCGCCCCCCGCCCCGGAGAAGGGAATGGCTACCCACTCCCATATTCCTGGAGAGCCCCATGGACAGAGGAGCCTGGTGGGCTATGGTCCATAGGATCACAAAGAATTGAACACAACTGACCACACATATTATATGAAGATTGCTAAAATATAAGCTCGTTGTTTAGTCACTAAGTCCTGTCAGACTCTTTGTGACTCCATGGACTGTAACATGCAAGGTTCATGGGGTTCCCAGGCAAGAATACTGGAAAAGGTTACCATTTCCTTCTCCAGGGCACCTTCTTGATCCAGAGGTCAACCCTGAGTCTCTTGCATTGGCAGGCGAGTTCCTTAGCAACAAGCCACCAGAGAAGCCCTAATATAAGCTTAGAAAGCATTAAAAAAATCGGATGTAAATATCAATGATTAGAAATATGGAAAATGCCTTCAAAAGTAAATAATATATACATCTAAGCAGCTAGGGATTTTATTGTTGCAAAGTTTGGGTGTGGGAATCCATGATACATATTGTTGTTAATTAAAACATCTATTTATAAATGAACAGTGGAATACAACTGTTTGATGTGATTGGAACTTCTGAAAGTGTTAGGGACACTTTATGCATCTACATGTAAGAAAAGGCTTGATGCTCATATTAACTTTCAAATTACTTTTAGATTCCACATAAAGAGCAGAGAAAATTTTGTTCTCTGAAATATATTCCTTGCAGATCTGGGATAATATTGGTCAATTGTTATGTCTGAGATAAGTGAATGGTTTATTTTCATACACAATAAGATTTAGCAGGAGAAAATATTTATACCAATGTGAGTATTTATTTTATAAGATGGTACCACTTTTGTATTAGGTAGGAAAGTTTTCCTCATTACCATAGAAATCCAACCTGATTATTTTGGGACACATCAAAAGTTATGAACTTTTTGTTTCTTTTTAGTGGTATGTAGATTTTTCAGCCATTCATAGAAAAAAAGAACTTTGGAAAGGAATCTGGGTATCAGATATGCCTTAATTTCTTTGTGATTCTATCAGGTCTTCAATATTAACCTTGTTGATAAAGTCATAGTATTAAGAATATATACATATGTATATTTATAATTAAATTACATTGCTGTGCAGTTAAAACTAACAAAACATTGTAAAATTACCTATACTTCAATTTTTAAAAATCTGATTGAAAGGCCCATCAAAGGTTTTTAAATTTTTCTTTGGTTCTAAAGATAATACTACACTTGAAGTATATAATTCACCTCCTCACTCTAGAAACAGTTAAACTAAACTGTGCATTTAATGCAGAAACAAATAATGTGACAGTGCTTACCTTACCTTGAAATGACAATGCTAGAGTCTTGTTTATTAAAATTGATTTTAAAATTCCTACCTGGCAAAGTTTAGATTATATATGGGGTCTGGTTATTCTGAACACAAAAATATATTCTTGATATTTTTAAGGTCATTCTGTTCAAAAATGGCATGTGCCATTAAAAAAACCATTTGTAGCAAATTATGGTCGAATTTATGACCACATTGGGGTCATGTCAACTACAAATTGGCACTTGCCAATTGCATTGTCAACAACTGAACAAGAAGGACACTTGCCGTCCACCACTGTGGAGACTGCACGCTGTGCTGTGACAGCTGCTGACTCTCAACACCCCCTGAGAGAGCTCAGGGTGGAAAGAGGCACTCTGTGCTCCAAAGGATCAGGTGGGACAGGTCTTGCATCTACATGTAAGAAAAGGCTTATCTTTTTTTAAAGATTCCACATAAAGAGCAGAGAAAATTTTGTTCTCTGAAATATATTCCTTGCAGATCTGGGATAATATTGGTCAATTGTTATGTCTGAGATAAGTGAATGGTTTATTTTCATACACAATAAGATTTAGCAGGAGAAAATATTTATACCAATGTGAGTATTTATTTTATAAGATGGTACCACTTTTGTATTAGGTAGGAAAGTTTTCCTCATTACCATAGAAATCCAACCTGATTATTTTGGGACACATCAAAAGTTATGAACTTTTTGTTTCTTTTTAGTGGTATGTAGATTTTTCAGCCATTCATAGAAAAAAAGAACTTTGGAAAGGAATCTGGGTATCAGATATGCCTTAATTTCTTTGTGATTCTATCAGGTCTTCAATATTAACCTTGTTGATAAAGTCATAGTATTAAGAATATATACATATGTATATTTATAATTAAATTACATTGCTGTGCAGTTAAAACTAACAAAACATTGTAAAATTACCTATACTTCAATTTTTAAAAATCTGATTGAAAGGCCCATCAAAGGTTTTTAAATTTTTCTTTGGTTCTAAAGATAATACTACACTTGAAGTATATAATTCACCTCCTCACTCTAGAAACAGTTAAACTAAACTGTGCATTTAATGCAGAAACAAATAATGTGACAGTGCTTACCTTACCTTGAAATGACAATGCTAGAGTCTTGTTTATTAAAATTGATTTTAAAATTCCTACCTGGCAAAGTTTAGATTATATATGGGGTCTGGTTATTCTGAACACAAAAATATATTCTTGATATTTTTAAGGTCATTCTGTTCAAAAATGGCATGTGCCATTAAAAAAAAACCATTTGTAGCAAATTATGGTCGAATTTATGACCACATTGGGGTCATGTCAACTACAAATTGGCACTTGCCAATTGCATTGTCAACAACTGAACAAGAAGGACACTTGCCGTCCACCACTGTGGAGACTGCACGCTGTGCTGTGACAGCTGCTGACTCTCAACACCCCCTGAGAGAGCTCAGGGTGGAAAGAGGCACTCTGTGCTCCAAAGGATCAGGTGGGACAGGTCTTTAGACAGGCAGGTCTTTTTAGGAATAGATTTTATGATCTCAATCCTTGCATGTCCTCATACCTAGAAAAGCACTAAATGCCCTTCATGGTAACGTCAGATCCTAATGACTAACCAAAAACCCCCTTTGTAAAATGAGTATTTTTTGTTTGCTTATTTGTTTTTTAAATTTTGGCCTCTTTTCTTTTTTAAAAAATTTATTTATTTTGATCCATCTTTATTCTTTGGCCTGTGAGGGCCTCCCATTGCAGTGGTCTCTCTCATTGCAGAGCACTGGATCTGGGTGCATATGCTCCAGAGAGCTGGCTCGTAATTGGACACACCGGCCCAGCTGCTCTGTCGCACCTGGGATCTTCCCAGGCCAGGGATCCAACTGGTGTCCCTTGCACTTGCAAGGCAGACTCTTTACCTACTAGACCACCAGGGAAGCTCTAAAATGAGTATTTTAAAATGAGTGAGACCCCCGTCCATCAAAACCTGATACATTGATTTTCCTCCTACTGCCTCTTTGGAGCAGTCTCTTAGAGCTACCTGGGATGCTCCCTTCTGGGCTGCAGTCCTTATTGTGCCCCAAATAAAAGTTAATCTTCAAAACAGCCAAAATGTATAGCAGAAACTGACACAACATGGTAAAGCATTCCAATAAAAAACGGCCGTTGAACCCACCTTCTGTATAGATACTTTCATTAAAAAATTCACATAAATGTGAATAATGTGAATTTTTAAAAATTCACCTTATACACAATTAAATAAAGTTTGAATTTTTGGAATTATGTGGTTTTGAAAACAAATAGCGATGGCAACAATAGTTATCACTTACTGAATTTAATGTATATATTAGATAGATTTATTTAAAATATATTAAATTCCACAACCTGTAGGGTTGATTCTGCTCTTCTAGACAAGGCACATGTTGGCTAAGCAGCCTGTCTGGAGTGACACAGCCAGTGAGGAGTGGAGGTGGAAGCACGCCCAGCAGGGCTGGCCCTCTGGAATGGTTCTCACTTTGAGAGATGATTATAGTTTATAGTAAGTGACACTATATTCTCTGTCCAGTCTGGAGTTGAAGAAACTAGAGGCATGTGAAGTTTTTCCTTTACTTTATGGTCTGTATATTTATGCACATATTTAAGTTCCATTAGAACAGAAATAGTTTAAATCTGCTTGGTGTGTGTGTGTAGGGGGGTGAGCTTAAATAACTTTTTCCTTTAAGAGTGCCCATATATTACTCTCTTTTGAGACACACTATGCTGGTCCCATCCAAGTTCAATATCCTATGAGTATGATTTCGTTGGCTGTGGGTTTTGGTCTTTGGTCTTATAGGAACCAGTTCAAATGACTTCGGTAGAGGTTGCGTAATCCTACGCTAGTAGGAAAGAGGCTCTTTATCCACCAGAGACTGGGTTTATTAAACCCATCCACACCCTGTGGTGTGTTTTTATGCACCCTCCCTTTGTCTTCTAAAGGAAGTTTCTGCATGTGGGAGAAGGGTGTAAAGGAAAACAAAACCCTGGACTCTGTTTGTATGACGAATACAGCTGAGACACAGAAACATCTGCTGGGTTTAAGGACACCAGCTGTTGACCATGCAGAGCAATCACATACAGTGCTGTTGGTCAGGAAATTAAGAAAGCCATGGTGTCAGTGGATCACGCTGTGAAGAATCTTGGAAAGACTAAATATTGCTGTGCACACTGACATTTGACCAACACAAAGGGCTTAAATAAAATATACTTATTTCAAGACAATTTCCTCCTCAGTCCCTCTATTTTTATCACTGATTTTAGCCAAGTAATTTTGCATCATTCTCAAAAAGGAGTGAGCAGACTGCTGTGTAAAAACCCTAACCTGGGGTTTTATGAAACCCCTAAGAAAGAGGGGTTTTATATCTTTAATTCATCAGTGCTTTGCTTCACATCCCCAAAGAAGCTTTTCTGATATTTCACATCAGAACACACTTTTGACACTGACGTAACTTTTTTCACGAATGGCTGTGGATCATCCGTTCCTACTTTCTTTTCATCTGTAGCCCTGATTAATGACAACCCAAAGTCTAAATTGCAAAAAATCCCCACCTATGCACCTGTTTATTCTAGGGACTTATCAATAGTATTTTTGTAATACTGTATTGACAAAATACTGATATCCTTGAAGACTTGTCCTAAAATGGGCCACATGGTAAATCACATTGGACTGATGACTCAGAGTGGAATAAGTCTTATGACTCCTTGAAATATGAAAGCCTTACACTTTATAAAACAAAGGAATGATTCTGAATTTATTTTGATGTGTTATTTGCATTTAAGTACAAATACCTATAGAAGAGAAAATTATTATAATTGAACAACTTCACAGAACTTTAAGCTTCTTAGAAGCTCTGGAAAGGGCGAAAATATAATAGATTACAGAAGGAATTCTCTAATCAAAAAGAAATACTTTTTTATGTGTCCTGCACATTTGGGTAGAAATACTAAACTCTGATATCTAATGCTTTTATCCATTTGGAGGAATGCTGATCAGTGTAACAGTCCTGGTCCCTCAGCCCACCCTTCTTTCTCCCAGCAAAGTAAAAGGGACTGCCCGGTTGCCAGGCATATGGCATTGGTGCACTGCTTCCTGGTTTGATGGGGTTGATCTCTTAAATTCTTGCAAACGGGGACCCTTTAATTAATTTATTTATTTTATCTCTCCTCCTCACTCCATAAGATTCTGAGATAGGCAATAACTTGAGTAAGTTAGGTTTCTTAATTCAGATTTCAGAATCTCCTTTGGGTTAGTTTCCCAAACCAAATCAGTCACGTTGCCTCACCAAGTGACCTCCTCAAGCTTAATATGTGTAAGATGAGAGCGTGGGTCTTTATCAGCATACTCTTTTGCATCATTCTCAAAAGGAGTGAGCAGACTGCTGTGTAAAACCCTAACCTGGGGTTTTATGAAACCCCTAAGAAAGAGGGGTTTTATATCTTTAATTCATCAGTGCTTTGCTTCACATCCCCAAAGAAGCTTTTCTGATATTTCACATCAGAACACACTTTTGACACTGACGTAACTTTTTTCACGAATGGCTGTGGATCATCCGTTCCTACTTTCTTTTCATCTGTAGCCCTGATTAATGACAACCCAAAGTCTAAATTGCAAAAAATCCCCACCTATGCACCTGTTTATTCTAGGGACTTATCAATAGTATTTTTGTAATACTGTATTGACAAAATACTGATATCCTTGAAGACTTGTCCTAAAATGGGCCACATGGTAAATCACATTGGACTGATGACTCAGAGTGGAATAAGTCTTATGACTCCTTGAAATATGAAAGCCTTACACTTTATAAAACAAAGGAATGATTCTGAATTTATTTTGATGTGTTATTTGCATTTAAGTACAAATACCTATAGAAGAGAAAATTATTATAATTGAACAACTTCACAGAACTTTAAGCTTCTTAGAAGCTCTGGAAAGGGCGAAAATATAATAGATTACAGAAGGAATTCTCTAATCAAAAAGAAATACTTTTTTATGTGTCCTGCACATTTGGGTAGAAATACTAAACTCTGATATCTAATGCTTTTATCCATTTGGAGGAATGCTGATCAGTGTAACAGTCCTGGTCCCTCAGCCCACCCTTCTTTCTCCCAGCAAAGTAAAAGGGACTGCCCGGTTGCCAGGCATATGGCATTGGTGCACTGCTTCCTGGTTTGATGGGGTTGATCTCTTAAATTCTTGCAAACGGGGACCCTTTAATTAATTTATTTATTTTATCTCTCCTCCTCACTCCATAAGATTCTGAGATAGGCAATAACTTGAGTAAGTTAGGTTTCTTAATTCAGATTTCAGAATCTCCTTTGGGTTAGTTTCCCAAACCAAATCAGTCACGTTGCCTCACCAAGTGACCTCCTCAAGCTTAATATGTGTAAGATGAGAGCGTGGGTCTTTATCAGCAGACTCTTTTGGCTTATCTCACAATGGGCACAGAACCTGAGTCGATGAGAAGAATGCTCTTGATCAGGCAGCCTGTGCCTCCATCCTGGAGTATTTGTGTCATTCATTGGGAACTTGGTGAAACAGAAACCAGGGCATGTTATTCTCAGACAAAAGCACATATAGAGAACCAGGGAAGGGTCAGGGCTTTGGGCCTTGGGTTTTGGTTAGGAGACTCTTTATGCCTTTAATGTGGAAAACATTTGTTGCTGTTGTTGTTTTAGTTGCTAAGTCTTTTGTGACCAGGCTCCTCTGTCCATGGGGATTTCGCAGGCAAGCATACAGGACAGCAAACTATACATGGCGTGTAGCTGGGTTTTCAGGTGGTTTTAGGATGTAGGTATAAGCCTTATGAGATTCTCCCCGTGAAACATCATTGCAGCTTATGGTAAGTGACATGTTTTTAGAGGCGACTTTTGCCTCATTGTATACAGAGGTGGTGAGCCTTAAGATATTAGAAAAGGCATAAGACTTTGCAAACAGAGATGGGTTTTAAGAGTTTCAGCACAGAAAACATCAACTAAGCAGCCAGGGATAGCCTGCAAAAATATGCAAGAACCATGGAAACCTTAGCCAGGATTTAAACTTGGTTTTAAGTGCTGTATATGCAACTTTCCATAAAAAGGCATGGCTTATATAAAGAGAGTTTTCATGCACAGGCATTTAGGGGCAGAGCCATTGGTGGCTGTTTTTCAGTCATATATTCAGGTCACTTTTAGTGCCAGCTCTAGGTGGGAGGCGCTGTTTCCTGCTACTCTGACTTGCCTTTGGAGCCAAGAGAAGAAACAAGGCAAGAGTCACCTGGGAAATCAGGAGACCTATAGTGACCACAGAATCACTCCCTTCTCTGGCATCCTGCCTCGCTCTGGATTGTTACTTACATAAGCTCTAACCACATCAGGAGATTTTTCAAGACCCAAACATGACTCTCTCAAATAAGGGTGATATATTTTATTACCAACTCAAAAAAAGAAAAAATCTTTATCATAATTTAGAGATTTAATCCATTTTAGTTTCCTGGTGGCAAGATCTCCACCGCCCATCAGAGCTCCTGGGACACATGCCATGGAACTGGGCTTGGAATGAGGGGGGCAAGACTTCAATGAAGATCAGAGCAACAGAGTCCTGATCTCAGGTTTCATCTTCATTATTTAATTTTCTTTTACCTAAAATGCCTTACATTCTGTCAATATGTGAAACCATCAACTATTTTTATGCCTTAAACAAAAATCAGAATTGGGCAAACAAGTTGCATAATAGAATTAACAGCTTATAGCTTCCTGTTTTTTTTTTTTTTTTCATTATTATTTTGGCCCTTTTATTAAGAAACAGACCCACGATTACGTTGCTGTTTCCAGAATCTTGATTTACAGCTTAGAGGGAGGTGTGCATTAACATTTGGAATGGAATTCTTTCTTTTGTGATGTGGCTGAATTTATTCCATGTCTGCAAACAATAACTTAATTAAGTCCCCAAAGTGCCTTTGGGTGAAAGAGGACAAGACTTAATGAATTTTGAGGCATTGCAGAATAACAAAAGAATTTTAGGGCATTGTTTCCCAGCTACAAGGAGGGCCTGTTGGTGTATTCGACTTTGAGGGGCCCTAACAATAGTGGTGCTATTCCACTCCAGAGTTTCCAGTCCTGAGTTTTGTTAGCTGGGACACCAAAGCGAAAAGGCACTAATGACCTGTGCCATCTGGCTTGTCAACAACTGGCTCCGGGGAAATGTGAAGAAATGCAGTCATGATGCATGTATCTTGGCTCTATGATTCATTGTGATATATTTTCCCAGTGTTTCCATGGTTAGTCAAGATCCAGATCTGCTGTGTCCTCTTGAATGTGTCATTTCTGTGAAGGTTTTAGCTGAAGATCACTGTGCAGTTCATTCGAGTAGAAGCTCCTTTTCATATAAAACAAGTGATGTCTTTTCTGTAATTTGGAGGGCTATTTGAAAATGAGCTACTTAACAACATTTCATAAAGTCCCACCATGGTGAAGGTACTGTTTGGATTTATACTAGAAAAGTAGGAATAGGCTGAAGTAGCTTGTCTATTTTTCACTTTCTAAATTGTACTCAAGTTTTGGTTGGACTGGGATTGATAGTCACTGCCTTCTAGATATCTAAAAGCACTCTGAGAATTCACCTTTCTTTTGAAAATCACTATCATCCTTGGGCTGGAATGATTCTAATCAGAAGATTGGAGATATTCCTAAACTCTTAAACACTTCTTTAAAATTTTTTTAGAAATAGACTGAATCAAAAACTGTCCATAGCTCCTTCTAGATTTCTTTTGCTGGGTCCTTCTTTACTAAACTGCCTTTAAATTTGGGGGTTTTCAAGAGGAAGATACTCACTTCATATTTCACTATGAAGAGTTAGAGGAACAGACAGCGTAAGCTACTTGCCCAAGGTCACACAGCTATTAAGAAACAGAAGTGAGATTTGAATTGAGGTGTTATGAGGTTCGAGAATCTTTGTTGCTATCATTTCCCAGACACAGTCTAGACCCTTTTGAAAGATTTTTAATCACCAAGTTTGACTAGGGCAGGGGATCTGCTTTTTAAACAAACCACCCAAAAATGAGGTGATTTTCCTCACCAGGAAAGTTCAGAAAACTTACTCCAGTGTATAAATGCAAATGTATGTACTGCAGAAAATTCTAACAATGTTTGTTTTGCTTAGAAATGAAGATAAACCTATGCATACTGTATATATGTTCTGTTTTGGGTTCCAGATTCTTACACAGTTCTTTCTTATGAATAAGCTGGGAAAAATTGTTTTTCATAACAATTCAGGAAAATAACCCGAGGCTAATAAAAATGGACTAATCGAAATTAGGCAGTAGGTCTGAAAAAAACTGGCCAGGACAGCTTTGTAAGAAATCACTGAAAAAGGATAGACATTTTTTCTTTGTTTAGAAGCTTCTGTGACCTGACGGGTTGAGCCAAGAACAGGAAATCTGAGTCTCTGTTTTCTTCCAGGACTCTCTTTGGCCCACTGGATACACAGGAAGTGGTAAAGAGCTGTATGGCGGCTCTGGAGGAATTGAAAGTTCTTGGGCAAATCAATCAGACCTGGCTCCCCGCATCAGCAAGCCAGGATAATAATCCTGGCTAAAGTTATTTGAATCCCATCTGGATTTACTTACTGGCAAGTGTAAAGTATTTTCAAAATACCAAATAGAATATAGGGCATCCAAGCAGCTTCAGTTTCAGTGGCCCCATCCTTCCCCTCTTCCTCTTCAATGTATGCTGCTCACTGGGATGGGATATCCTGCAGTAAAACCCCCAGTCCCTGGGCTCCCACGCCAATGCTTGACACACTCCTTATATGCTTGTGCAGCTGCTGCCGCCCAAGCCCTGCCTTTGGGCCACCTACTCTCTGTTTACTTCCAACAACTTCTTTGGCAATCCTAAAGAAAATTTTGTTTTCAACCTTCTTGATATCAGAATAATAACATACAGATATTCTGAAAATTCCAGAAATTATGATGACCACTGAAACATTTAACTTTCCCAGTACACAATTTTGGAAACTATTCCCCTGCCCTCCCCTCTCCCCAAGGACTATCAGACCTTGCTAATTAGCATAGGTAAGGCTCCTCTGTCCATGGACTTCTCCAGGCAAGAATATTGGAGTGGGTTGCCATTTCCTTCTCCTGGGATCTTCCTGTCCCAGGGATTGAACCCAGGTCTCCTGCATTGCAGGCAAATTCTTTATTGTCTGAGCCACTAGGGAAGCCCTGAGAAATTGGCGTGCCGCTCTATTTTAATTTTAATTTTGGTGGACATTATACATCTCGTAGCTGACCACAAAGCCCTCTTTGTGCTGACTGCTAGGAGAGTCAGGGCTATGTGTGTGGCTTACAAGGGCACTTGACACACATTTATTTGGCATAAATACTTCAATCCTAGCTTCATCTTTTATTTCCTACTTTGTATTTCCTTCTTCTCATTCAATTAATATTAACATTGTCTTTTAATGTGTCTTCAAGTTGCATTAAACACTTTCAGGCATAACTAGCATGATTGAGGAAGAATCTATTTTAGAAACTTCCTTGGCAAATCCTTGCATCTCTCCCTCAGAATTCTGGGCATAAGTATCTGTCTTTTTCTTAGTAAGTGTTTTTTTTTCAAAATGTAGCACAAAAATTATTATTTCTTTGAGTATGTAGTATATCTGAGAAAAACTCTGTGCATCTGTAATACATTTCCTCAGATTTGGTCTTTTGGGGTTATCTAAAACCTTTTACATGGAATTTCTCAGGTTGAGAGATTAAAAAGTTGATTTGTCTTCTCTGGGAGCACTTTGACACAGCAGAAGAGCAAAGGTAAAGAAACACTGACTATTTTGAAAAAGCAAGTGAATACAGGTTGAGGAAAATTCTACTTTATGAAGTTCCTCTATTTCATTGCCTTATTCTCAGAGTCTGTTCACTATTTGGAAAAATTCAGAACCTGGCAAAATAAGAGCATTCATTCTCCCCCAGGCTGTAAGCCAAATCAAACCATTCTTTTTAATTACAGGTGAATAATAACACCTTTAAATTTCTTACCAATAACGTCAGCCTCCTTTTGCTTTTTTGACTGAGGGAAGGTGATGAATGAAAACCTTTTAATTCAGCACAGCTGGATGTCTTTTGTTGCACTTCCTCTCAAAGGTTGCTGTGCAGATCTGGCCTATTTTGTCAGATGTGCTAAAAACAACCTGCCTGACTGGAGGTGGAAACAGCCTTCAAACAGAAGACATTTGCGTGATTGAATACCCTGTCGGGCCAGCAGCTGTGGCCGTCAATGAACGAGGTGGAAGATATGCCATTTGTTTGAGCCCGTGTGCTTGTGTGAAGAGGTGTTTCTTGATCTGATGGTTCTCCCAAGACTAGAGAAGGCTGTTTAGTCAACCTTTGGAGCTGGTATGAAAGTGACTTTAGAACTGCTGCCAGTTTTGAGGCTGCCCTGTAAAATAGAGGGCTGACTGCTTTGACCTGCAGTCTTTGTTCCAGTGTGGATTCAGAATGTTCAGTAATCCAAGCCTTCCTTGAGAAGGTCTGTAAGCAGTAGGACTTGGTGACGTCTGGATAAGGAGTTGACTTGCTGCAGGTTGCAGTTTATCCAACTTCTTCCAAGAAGGAACTTAATCTATTTCCTGAGGAAGATGGGAAAGAAGCAGTGGCCACCCTTCAGCATTGCCCTTGCTCCCTGCAGGTTTAATTGAAATGAGTAATCTGTGACAGAGTGCACCTGGACCTGATCTCAGTAGTGTTGATCTGTGTCTCCAGAGGGACGAGTTCAATCGCTTGTAATAGACAGCTCAGCACAGACTGGGGATATAGCCTTCGTGCATGGGAGTCAAGTCACAGGGCCAATAAACTGGATTCTCAAGCCAGAACAAAGCCTTGGACTGACTAAATTCTTCCTTTTGTGTTAAACTACATAGAAGGTGTTTCTTAACTACCTTATGAGATAGGCATTATCTCCACTTTACAGGTTAAAGGCATGATAATATGATGCTTGGAAGAGAGCTGAGAGGACACGTATTGTGACTATAGATCCAGAGATTCACATCCAGGTCTCATTTGAAATTCTGTGGCCTTTTCTCAAGTTTATTCATGATCATTATTAATCAGAATGTCTAATAAAGCTGATGAGGGTAATTTGAAAAAGAAAAGCACATTGTACTTGAACAAATGCATAATAATTTTTTGAAGAAAGGTTTAAATTAATAAGGATTTATTTAATATGCAAGCATAATTTTCTAGATTTGTGTGTCTACTCTTGGTAAACAGAGATAACTCCCAAATAATTACTTGGATGATATTTTCACCGGGAGAGAAAGAGGAAAAAGAAAACAGTTAGTATTGGAGATTTCCTAGTTTGGAACTCTGGGTTCTTTCCAGTTGCCTTTAAATTCCTCATGTTGCACCACACAACATAGTTTAAATCACTCAGCAAACACAGTGATTGATCATCAGCTAATAACTACCTTGTATGAGCTTAGGGAGTTTAACACTCTAAGTTTAAATATAAATGTTATGTTTGGAGGAACTGTGAATATGGTAAAGGAATGTCCTTAATTAGCTGAAACTTTAAGTAATCAAAGTAAACTCTATATGTTTAAACTTCATTGTGTGATATTTTGCAATACATAATTAGTTTTGTGTGGTGACTGTCCTGTGCAGTGTAAGATTTTCAGCAGCATCTTTGGCCCTCTCCAGGTTGCAGTTTATCCAACTTCATCCAAGAAGGAACTTAATCTATTTCCTGAGGAAGATGGGAAAGAAGCAGTGGCCACCCTTCAGCATTGCCCTTGCTCCCTGCAGGTTTAATTGAAATGAGTAATCTGTGACAGAGTGCACCTGGACCTGATCTCAGTAGTGTTGATCTGTGTCTCCAGAGGGACGAGTTCAATCGCTTGTAATAGACAGCTCAGCACAGACTGGGGATATAGCCTTCGTGCATGGGAGTCAAGTCACAGGGCCAATAAACTGGATTCTCAAGCCAGAACAAAGCCTTGGACTGACTAAATTCTTCCTTTTGTGTTAAACTACATAGAAGGTGTTTCTTAACTACCTTATGAGATAGGCATTATCTCCACTTTACAGGTTAAAGGCATGATAATATGATGCTTGGAAGAGAGCTGAGAGGACACGTATTGTGACTATAGATCCAGAGATTCACATCCAGGTCTCATTTGAAATTCTGTGGCCTTTTCTCAAGTTTATTCATGATCATTATTAATCAGAATGTCTAATAAAGCTGATGAGGGTAATTTGAAAAAGAAAAGCACATTGTACTTGAACAAATGCATAATAATTTTTTGAAGAAAGGTTTAAATTAATAAGGATTTATTTAATATGCAAGCATAATTTTCTAGATTTGTGTGTCTACTCTTGGTAAACAGAGATAACTCCCAAATAATTACTTGGATGATATTTTCACCGGGAGAGAAAGAGGAAAAAGAAAACAGTTAGTATTGGAGATTTCCTAGTTTGGAACTCTGGGTTCTTTCCAGTTGCCTTTAAATTCCTCATGTTGCACCACACAACATAGTTTAAATCACTCAGCAAACACAGTGATTGATCATCAGCTAATAACTACCTTGTATGAGCTTAGGGAGTTTAACACTCTAAGTTTAAATATAAATGTTATGTTTGGAGGAACTGTGAATATGGTAAAGGAATGTCCTTAATTAGCTGAAACTTTAAGTAATCAAAGTAAACTCTATATGTTTAAACTTCATTGCCATAGCCTATAGATATTTTGCAATACATAATTAGTTTTGTGTGGTGACTGTCCTGTGCAGTGTAAGATTTTCAGCAGCATCTTTGGCCCCTCTCCACTAGTTGTCAGCAGCACTACTCTCATAGCTATGAAAATTAATAATATCTATATTGCTAAATGTCTCCTAGAAGTCAAAATTATCCCTGATGGAGTACAACTGCTTTAAAAGATGTGCGACCAGGGGCTTCCCTGGTGGTCCAGTGGGTAAAGAGTCCACCTTGCAATGCAAGGGGCACAAGTTCAATCCCTGGCCTGGGAGAATCCCACATGCTGCGAAACACCTGCACTGGTGTGTCCAATTATGCGCCAGCACTCTGGAGAGCATGCGCCCAGAGCCGGTGCTCTGCAATGAGAGAGGCCATGGCAATGGAAGGCCCCCACAGGCCAATGAATATAGATAGATGAAAATGAATAAATAAAAAACCAATGAAAGAGGCCAAAAGAAAAAAAAAAGATGTCTGACCATATAAAACAAAAATTTAATTTGTTTTGGGTATATAGATCTACCTATGTGTATATAGATAAATGGATGGATATAGATACAGATATTTGTATATATATATCCAAAAAAGCTCAGAGAATATGGGTGTTAAATTGAATTAGATTCTTACAAGGCTCCTGTGTGTTTTATCTGAAGCAGTCCAATATTGACTTCACATAATTTATAATAATTTAAAGATAGACACTGTAATTGTTTAAAAAAAAACTGCAAGGAGATATACTGAAAAGAAACAAAATTTTTTGTTTGTTTTTTTTATTAACTCAGAATAATAAAGAATAAATGGATAAGGAAATAACAATAACAACAAGATCATTTGAGGGAGAAAAGGACACACAATGGTATACTTAGGAAAAATAGTCACTTTTAAATGGACTACGTTTTCCAATTAAAAAGCAAAACTTACTATTGAGCAAGAAACTTCCTCATGTTGCACCACACAACATAGTTTAAATATACCCTACCTTTATTTGAGCTTAGGGAGTTTAACACTCTAAGTTTAAATATAAATGTTATGTTTGGAGGAACTGTGAATATGGTAAAGGAATGTCCTTAATTAGCTGAAACTTTAAGTAATCAAAGTAAACTCTATATGTTTAAACTTCATTGCCATAGCCTATAGATATTTTGCAATACATAATTAGTTTTGTGTGGTGACTGTCCTGTGCAGTGTAAGATTTTCAGCAGCATCTTTGGCCCCTCTCCACTAGTTGTCAGCAGCACTACTCTCATAGCTATGAAAATTAATAATATCTATATTGCTAAATGTCTCCTAGAAGTCAAAATTATCCCTGATGGAGTACAACTGCTTTAAAAGATGTGCGACCAGGGGCTTCCCTGGTGGTCCAGTGGGTAAAGAGTCCACCTTGCAATGCAAGGGGCACAAGTTCAATCCCTGGCCTGGGAGAATCCCACATGCTGCGAAACACCTGCACTGGTGTGTCCAATTATGCGCCAGCACTCTGGAGAGCATGCGCCCAGAGCCGGTGCTCTGCAATGAGAGAGGCCATGGCAATGGAAGGCCCCCACAGGCCAATGAATATAGATAGATGAAAATGAATAAATAAAAAACCAATGAAAGAGGCCAAAAGAAAAAAAAAAGATGTCTGACCATATAAAACAAAAATTTAATTTGTTTTGGGTATATAGATCTACCTATGTGTATATAGATAAATGGATGGATATAGATACAGATATTTGTATATATATATCCAAAAAAGCTCAGAGAATATGGGTGTTAAATTGAATTAGATTCTTACAAGGCTCCTGTGTGTTTTATCTGAAGCAGTCCAATATTGACTTCACATAATTTATAATAATTTAAAGATAGACACTGTAATTGTTTAAAAAAAAACTGCAAGGAGATATACTGAAAAGAAACAAAATTTTTTGTTTGTTTTTTTTATTAACTCAGAATAATAAAGAATAAATGGATAAGGAAAAACAACAATAACAACAAGATCATTTGAGGGAGAAAAGGACACACAATGGTATACTTAGGACTAACTATATCAATAGTCACATTAAATGTAAATGGACTACGTTTTCCAATTAAAAAGCAAACACTATTGATCTGTATAATGCAGCAAGACTCAACTATATGCTGTCCCTAAAAGATACATTTTAATTATAAAGGAAGAGCTTGAAAGTATAATGGATGAAAAATTATATATCATACAAATACTATCCGTAATAGAGTTGTATTGCTATATAACAGGGGTGAATACATCAGGAAAAATTTCAATGTGTATGTGCTTAAAAACAGTTTTGACAAAAATGAAGCAACAACTGATAGATTAAAAAGAGAGACACAGGCAAAACATCAATCATACTTGGAAATTTTATCACATTTGTCCCAGTAGTTATAAAAAGTAAGCAAAAACAGTCACAGTTAGAAAGGAAACAGAATAACTAATACTATTTTATTAGATGTGTTCTCCAGGGAAACAGAACCAAGAGACACAAATATAGGAATTGACTCATATAGTAATGGAGAACAAGAACTCATAAAATCTGTTATCATAAGCCAAAGAGCCACTGAAAGTGTCTGATTCATTCCAAGTACCAAAGCCTGAGAATAGGAGGGCTGAGAGTGGGAGGGGGTGATGGTGGTGGATGTGCTAAGTTCCTGTCTGAGGCCCAAAGCCTGAAAACCAAAAGCCCACTTGTTTGAGGGCAGGAGAGAATGGGTGACTCAGCTCAAACAGAGAAAGAAAATTTATTTTTCTTCCACAATTCCTTAAGTTGTCTTCAAGGATTGGGCCCCTTGGAGAGTTTTGGAGGGGTGATGGTGTTGCGTACAGATATTTGTATATATATATCCAAAAAAGCTCAGAGAATATGGGTGTTAAATTGAATTAGATTCTTACAAGGCTCCTGTGTGTTTTATCTGAAGCAGTCCAATATTGACTTCACATAATTTATAATAATTTAAAGATAGACACTGTAATTGTTTAAAAAAAAACTGCAAGGAGATATACTGAAAAGAAACAAAATTTTTTGTTTGTTTTTTTTATTAACTCAGAATAATAAAGAATAAATGGATAAGGAAAAACAACAATAACAACAAGATCATTTGAGGGAGAAAAGGACACACAATGGTATACTTAGGACTAACTATATCAATAGTCACATTAAATGTAAATGGACTACGTTTTCCAATTAAAAAGCAAACACTATTGATCTGTATAATGCAGCAAGACTCAACTATATGCTGTCCCTAAAAGATACATTTTAATTATAAAGGAAGAGCTTGAAAGTATAATGGATGAAAAATTATATATCATACAAATACTATCCGTAATAGAGTTGTATTGCTATATAACAGGGGTGAATACATCAGGAAAAATTTCAATGTGTATGTGCTTAAAAACAGTTTTGACAAAAATGAAGCAACAACTGATAGATTAAAAAGAGAGACACAGGCAAAACATCAATCATACTTGGAAATTTTATCACATTTGTCCCAGTAGTTATAAAAAGTAAGCAAAAACAGTCACAGTTAGAAAGGAAACAGAATAACTAATACTATTTTATTAGATGTGTTCTCCAGGGAAACAGAACCAAGAGACACAAATATAGGAATTGACTCATATAGTAATGGAGAACAAGAACTCATAAAATCTGTTATCATAAGCCAAAGAGCCACTGAAAGTGTCTGATTCATTCCAAGTACCAAAGCCTGAGAATAGGAGGGCTGAGAGTGGGAGGGGGTGATGGTGGTGGATGTGCTAAGTTCCTGTCTGAGGCCCAAAGCCTGAAAACCAAAAGCCCACTTGTTTGAGGGCAGGAGAGAATGGGTGACTCAGCTCAAACAGAGAAAGAAAATTTATTTTTCTTCCACAATTCCTTAAGTTGTCTTCAAGATTCCAAAGAGTTGGATGATACCCACCTACATTGTGGAGGATGATCGTCTTTCCTTAGTCTGTAGATTCATGGCTAATGCCTTCTTATGACATCTTCATAGATGTGCTTCAAAATCATGTTTTACCAGGTATATGGGCAGGCATCCCTTAGCCCAGTCAAGCTGACACATAAATTTAACCATCAACCATCTCTACCTCTGTGGCTTAGATCATGAAATCCTTATTGCAAAATTCAGATGTAAATGGAAGAAAGTAGAGAAAATCAGTTAGGCCATTCAGGCATGACCTAAATCAAATCTCTTATGATTATACAGTGAAAGTGACACAGACTCAAGGGATTAAATCTGATAGAGTACCAGAAGAACTATGGACAGAGGTTCATAACATTGCACAGGAGGTGGTGATCAAAACCATCCCTCAGAAAATGAAATGCAAAAAGGCAAAGTGGTTTTCTGAGGAGGCCTTACAAATAGCTGAGAAAAGAAGAGAAATGAAAGGTGAAAGAGAAAAGAAAAGATATACCCAACTAAATGCAGAGTTCCAAAGAATACCAAGGAAAGATAAGATTGCCTTCCTAAATGAACAGTGCAAGCAAATAGAGGAAAACACAATAGAATGGGAAAGACTAGAGATATCCTCAAGAAAATCAGAGATACTAAAGGAAAATTTCACACAAAGATAGGCACAATAAAGTACAAAAATGGTATGGACTTAAGCAGAAGATATTAAGGAGAGGTGGCAAGAATACACAGAAGAACTATATGAAAGAGGTCTTGATGAACCAGATAATCGTGGTGGTATGATCACTCACCTAGAGTCAGATACACTGGAGTGTGAAGTCAAATGGACCTTACGAATCATTATTATTAACATAGCTAGTGGAGGTGATGGAATTCCAGGTGAGCTATTTCAAATCTTAAAAGATGATGCTGTTAAAGTGCTGGACTCACTATGCCAGAAAATTTGGAAAACTCAAGAGTGGCCACAGAACTGGAAAAGGGCAGTTTTCATTCCAATCCCAAAGAAAGGCAATGCCAAGGACTGTTCAAACTACTACACAATTGCATTCACTTCACATGCTAGTGAAGTAATGCTCAAAATTCTCTAAGCCAGGCTTCAACAATATGTGAACTGAGAACTTCTAGATGTACAAGCTGGGTATAGACATGGTGGAGGAACCAGAGATCAAACTGCTAACATCCACTGGATCACACACACACACAAAAAAACCCCAAAGGAATTATAGGAAGACATCTATTCAGCTTCATTGGTTTTCAAGAGATGGGAATACCAGACCACCCTACTTGTCTCCTGAGAAACTTGTATGCAGGACAAGAATTAACAGTTAGAATCAGACATGGAAAAATGGGCTGATTCAAAATTGGGAAAGGAATATGTCAAGGCTGCATGTTGTCACCTTGCTTATTTAACTTATATGCAGAGTACATCATGTGAAATGTCAGACTGGATGAAGCTCTAGCTTTTAATCAATGACGCAGAAGAACTATGGACAGAGGTTCATAACATTGCACAGGAGGTGGTGATCAAAACCATCCCTCAGAAAATGAAATGCAAAAAGGCAAAGTGGTTTTCTGAGGAGGCCTTACAAATAGCTGAGAAAAGAAGAGAAATGAAAGGTGAAAGAGAAAAGAAAAGATATACCCAACTAAATGCAGAGTTCCAAAGAATACCAAGGAAAGATAAGATTGCCTTCCTAAATGAACAGTGCAAGCAAATAGAGGAAAACACAATAGAATGGGAAAGACTAGAGATATCCTCAAGAAAATCAGAGATACTAAAGGAAAATTTCACACAAAGATAGGCACAATAAAGTACAAAAATGGTATGGACTTAAGCAGAAGATATTAAGGAGAGGTGGCAAGAATACACAGAAGAACTATATGAAAGAGGTCTTGATGAACCAGATAATCGTGGTGGTATGATCACTCACCTAGAGTCAGATACACTGGAGTGTGAAGTCAAATGGACCTTACGAATCATTATTATTAACATAGCTAGTGGAGGTGATGGAATTCCAGGTGAGCTATTTCAAATCTTAAAAGATGATGCTGTTAAAGTGCTGGACTCACTATGCCAGAAAATTTGGAAAACTCAAGAGTGGCCACAGAACTGGAAAAGGGCAGTTTTCATTCCAATCCCAAAGAAAGGCAATGCCAAGGACTGTTCAAACTACTACACAATTGCATTCACTTCACATGCTAGTGAAGTAATGCTCAAAATTCTCTAAGCCAGGCTTCAACAATATGTGAACTGAGAACTTCTAGATGTACAAGCTGGGTATAGACATGGTGGAGGAACCAGAGATCAAACTGCTAACATCCACTGGATCACACACACACACAAAAAAACCCCAAAGGAATTATAGGAAGACATCTATTCAGCTTCATTGGTTTTCAAGAGATGGGAATACCAGACCACCCTACTTGTCTCCTGAGAAACTTGTATGCAGGACAAGAATTAACAGTTAGAATCAGACATGGAAAAATGGGCTGATTCAAAATTGGGAAAGGAATATGTCAAGGCTGCATGTTGTCACCTTGCTTATTTAACTTATATGCAGAGTACATCATGTGAAATGTCAGACTGGATGAAGCTCTAGCTTGAATCAAGACTGCAGGGAGAAATATCAATAACCTCAAATATGCTGATGACAGTACCCTAATGGCAGAAATCAAAGAGGAACTAAAGATCCTCTTGATTAAGGTGAAAGAGAAGGGTGAAAAAACTGGTTTAAAACTCAACATTTAGAAAGCTAAAATCATGGCATCTGATCCCATTACTTCATGGCAAATAGATACAAAAACAATGGAAACAGTGGCAGACTTAATTTCCTGGGCTCCAAAATTACTGCAGATGGTCACTGCAGTCATGAAATTAAAAGATGCTTGCTCCTTGGAAGAAACACGGTGACAAACTTAGACAGCATATTAAAAAGCAGAGACATTATTTTGCTGACAAAGATCCATATATTCAAAGCTATGCTTTCTCCAGTAGTCATGTACAGCTGTGAGAGTTGGACCATAAAGAAGGCTGAGCACTGATGAATCTATGCTTTCAAACTGTGGTGTTGGAGAAGACTCTTGAGAGTCCCTTGGACAGCAAGGAGATCAAACCAGTCAATCCTAAAGGAAATCAACCTGAATATTCACTGGAAGGACTGATAATGAAGCTGAAAGCTCCAATGTTTTGGCCACCTGATGTGAAGAACTGGCTCATTGGAAAAGACCCTAATCCTGGGAAGACTGAAGGCAGAAGGATAAGCGGACAACAGAGGATGAGATGACTCGATAGCATCACTGACGTAATGGACATGAGTTTTAGCAAACTCTTGGAGATAGTGAAGGACAAGGGAGCTTGGGGTGCTACAGTCAATGGGGTCACAAAAGTTGGACTTGAATGAGCAACTGAACAATGACAATCTCTACCTCGCAAACATTTATAGAATATTAAACACAAGTTCAGAATCTACATTCTTTAAAAATGTACATGAATTATGATCCAGGATAAATCATACTAAGCCATAAAATAAGTTTTAATGAAGTTCAAAAGATGAGATAGTATTATTAATTATATTCTATGACCATATGAAATTAAGTTATTAATCAGTAAGATAACTAGAAAAGTTCTGATATTTGAAAGTTAAACAACTTCTGAATAACATGGATCAAGAAGAAACCATTAATAAGACACTATTCTGAACCAAATTTTGATGAACATACCAAAATTGGTTCATCATTGCTAATATAGTACACAGGGAGAAATTTATGCCCTTAAGTATTTACACTAGACTAAAAGTCTTAGCATTAATCATCTAAGTTTTCTGCTTTAAGGGGCTTTGTGATTGTGATTACCTAAATGTTATCACAGAGTATTTTAAGAACCTAGAAAAAGATAAAAATTAAATTCTGTAGATGGAAGAAATAAGATCAGAAATCAAATAGAGAATATACACAACTGAAAAATTTCACTAAAGCAGGAGCTAGTCTTTTTTAAAGGTTAGTAAAATGTATACATTTTAGCAAAAGTGATAAAGATAAAAAGAGACAAATCACCAACTTCTAAGATTAGGATTTGAAAGATAGTATATTACTCCAGATCTTACAGAAATAAAAAGGATTTTAGATACTATGAAAAACATTTTATGAATGAATTTGCATGATAGGTGATGAGGACAATTCCATAAAAACACAACTTTCCAAATCTGATACGAGGTGAAACAGGAAATATAAATGCCTTATATTCTCAGAAAAATTGAATGATATACCAGAAACTTCCACATAAAGAAAATACTAGGCCTTGATGGTTTTAATGGTGAGTTCTGTCAAATTTAAGGAAGACATATCAATCTTACCCCTAAAAGAGATGAAGCGCACTTCCCTACTTGTTTTATGATGACAGCACAAATGTGATATCAGACAAAGACATCACAAGAAAATCATACACCAATCTCCCTCGCAAACATTTATAGAATATTAAACACAAGTTCAGAATCTACATTCTTTAAAAATGTACATGAATTATGATCCAGGATAAATCATACTAAGCCATAAAATAAGTTTTAATGAAGTTCAAAAGATGAGATAGTATTATTAATTATATTCTATGACCATATGAAATTAAGTTATTAATCAGTAAGATAACTAGAAAAGTTCTGATATTTGAAAGTTAAACAACTTCTGAATAACATGGATCAAGAAGAAACCATTAATAAGACACTATTCTGAACCAAATTTTGATGAACATACCAAAATTGGTTCATCATTGCTAATATAGTACACAGGGAGAAATTTATGCCCTTAAGTATTTACACTAGACTAAAAGTCTTAGCATTAATCATCTAAGTTTTCTGCTTTAAGGGGCTTTGTGATTGTGATTACCTAAATGTTATCACAGAGTATTTTAAGAACCTAGAAAAAGATAAAAATTAAATTCTGTAGATGGAAGAAATAAGATCAGAAATCAAATAGAGAATATACACAACTGAAAAATTTCACTAAAGCAGGAGCTAGTCTTTTTTAAAGGTTAGTAAAATGTATACATTTTAGCAAAAGTGATAAAGATAAAAAGAGACAAATCACCAACTTCTAAGATTAGGATTTGAAAGATAGTATATTACTCCAGATCTTACAGAAATAAAAAGGATTTTAGATACTATGAAAAACATTTTATGAATGAATTTGCATGATAGGTGATGAGGACAATTCCATAAAAACACAACTTTCCAAATCTGATACGAGGTGAAACAGGAAATATAAATGCCTTATATTCTCAGAAAAATTGAATGATATACCAGAAACTTCCACATAAAGAAAATACTAGGCCTTGATGGTTTTAATGGTGAGTTCTGTCAAATTTAAGGAAGACATATCAATCTTACCCCTAAAAGAGATGAAGCGCACTTCCCTACTTGTTTTATGATGACAGCACAAATGTGATATCAGACAAAGACATCACAAGAAAATCATACACCAATCTCCTTCACAAAAATCCTTAAGAAAATATTCCACATCAAATTCCACAATAAAAGCATAATGCATAATAACCAAGCAGGGATTAATTATCTAGACTATGTTACTTCATGGACTCAGGTTAAATTATTGCTTAGTCTTTTACTGTTTCAAATTCCCTAGTGTCTGGTCAGGGGCCTCATGCAACTTTGTCCTTTCCAGTAATTCATAGTGTTAGTTTCTGCTCTCTTAATTCCTTTTTGGTCCTTGATAGAACATCTGCTTTTTGTATGAGGTCAAGCTCAGGAAATATAAAAAGGTTTATTTACTAGCTTTATTGTTTTCTATTAAAAGTAAGTAAAGTTTTAAAAAATGTTATTTTCACTTTAGGAAAATATCTTCTTCCCCCATGTAGACTGTCTACTTTATTCAGTAGAAAACTTCCAGCGAGAAAACTGGCAAGGCTGTCCAACATTCTGAATGTCAGCATTTTATCTGAGAATGAAAACATAAACACAGCTTCCTACTATTCATCCCTCACATTTCTAATATGCTGTTTAGATGATAAAATTATTTCTCCCATTTTCTCCTTGGTGCTTCCTCTTGTGCAGGCATTATTTTCATCCACACTATTGACTGAATAAAGTGAGGTTCAGAACAGGGAAAAGGAGGCTCACAGAGGCAAATGGCGTATTTGTCAAGGGTAGTCAAAACAAATCCAGATTCACGGTAATATGTCTGTCAACAACAAAAAGAAAAACAAAAGGAAGAATGTGATTATCAAATTCAAGAAGAAAATAGTAAAAATAACTGTGGGCCATAGAATCTTATAACTCAAAGAGAGGCAGCTTGAGTAATAGTTGCAACATAGCAGATGTCAATAAGCATTGATTAAATTAATGAATGAGAGAACAGTGAGATAAATTTTTGGCTATCAAATCATAGGTATATAATAAATAGATAGATGTGTATGTGCTCAATTGTGTCCAACTCTTTGTGAACCCATGGACTGTAGCCCTCTACGCTCCTCTGTCCATGGGATTATCCCAGCAAGAATACTGGAGTAGGGTGTCATTCCCTCCTCCAAGGGATCTTCCCTACCCAGGGATGAACCCATATTTCCTGCAGCTCCTGCATTGGCAGGTGGATTCTTTTACCACTGAGCCACCTGGGAAGTCTAGATAGATAAATAGATATAAATATAGACAGTGGCAGTATGACCCATGCTCTTAAGAATATATTGAAACTTGCATTCCTGTTTGTTGGCATTCCTATTCAGCACTGTAAACTCAAACAGTCATTTTAGAATGAATAAAAAGAGTAATAATGATGTAATATGCTGTAAATGACTAGATTTATTGTGGGTAATATAGCCAAAGGAAACCATCCCAAATAAGGAGGAATTGTATCACCCTCACACCTGTTGGAGTGGCTATCAAACTGATCACAAATAACAAATGTTGGAGAGAATGTGGAGAGAAGGGAAACCTCATACGTCATTGGTGGGAGTGTAAACTAGTGTAGCCACAATGGAAACCAGTATGAGGATTTCTCACAAAAACTAACTACAGAGCTACCACATGACCAAGTAATTCTGTGCCTGCTCCCAAACCCCCAAAATGCTAATTCAAAAATATACATTCACCCCAGTGTTAATAACATTATTTACAATAGCTGAGATATGCAAGCAACTTGTCTATCAAAAGATAACTGGAAGGCTTCCTTGGTGGTCCAGTGGGTAAAGAGTCTGCCTTGCAGTGCAAGGGGCACCGGTTTGATCCCTGGCCAGGGCTTTACCCGTGTATCCAATTGCAAGCCAGAGCTCTAGAGCACATGTGCCCAGAGCCAGTGCTTTGCAATGGGAGGCCCACACAGGCCAAAGCATAAAGATGGATGAAAATAAATAAACACACACACAAACAAACAAGCAAAGAGCCCCCCCACCAAAAAAAGGGGTAACATGACCTTAAAAAAAAAAAGATAACTGGATAAAGAAGATTTGGTATGTGTATACAACAGAATACTAATTAGCCATAAGAAAGAATGAATCTTTTTTTTTAATTTTTTGGCCTCTTTTATTGGTTTTTTGTTTGTTTATTTTCATCCATCTTTATTCTTTGGCCTGTGTTGGCCTCCCATTGCAGTGGCCTCTATCGTTGCAGAGCGTCGACTCTGGGCACATGCCCTGTAGAGCTCTGGCTCATAATTGGACACACTGGTCCATCAGCTCTGGAGTACATGGGATCTTCCCAGACCAGGGATTGAATCCGTACCCCCTTGCACTGCAAGGCAGACTCTCTACCCCACTAGACCACCAGGGAAGTCCAATAATGAGTTTGGCATTTGCAGCAATGTGGATGGACTTGGACGGTATTATGCTTAGTGAAATACATCAGACAGTGAAAGACAAATATTGTTCATATTACTTAAACGTGGAACCTAAAAAAAATTAAACAGACTAGTGAACATAACAAAAAAAAAAGACTCCCAGATATAGAGACGAAATTAGTGGTTACCGGTTGGAAGGGGGAAAAAGCGGGGGCAAGAGAGGGCTAGGGCATTAAGAGGTACAAGCCACTATGTACACAATGAATATGGTACAAGAATATACTGTACAACAATAAGGCCTATAGCCAACATTTTATAATAACTATAAATGGGATATAACCTTTAAAAATTGTGAATCACTGTCTTGTACATCTGAAACTTACATAACATTATACATCAACTATGCCTCAATAAAAATTTAAATAAACAAACAAAAAAGCAAAATCAAGCAAGTAAAAGCTTTTAAACTATAAAACCTATTCAGATGCACCATTAAAATTCTTGAAATTGTATCATTCTGTTTTATCCTGTTTTGTGTATGGGAAGCTAAAATAAAAATCTTTTATAGAAAAATAAAGAAAATTATAAGTTTATAGAAGTGTTCAGAATAGCATAATTTATAATGGGTAAAAATTGAAAACACAGTCCTTTCTTTTCAATGTGTTTCCTATCTGAAATTATCTCCTTTCTCCTTAAATTCAATTTTAAAGTTCTGAGTTTAGGTCAGTTTGAGGGGCCTCAGCCAAATGTGATCTACATAGGTCTTGTCAAATGGTCTTTATTCCTTCCTAAGAATGCATTGCTCCAGTTTCTTTCTTTCTTTTTTTTTTAATTTTGGCCTGTTTTTTTTTTTTGTTTTTTTATTTATTGTTTATTTATTTTCATCCATCTTTATTCTTTGGCCTGTGCGGGCCTCCCATTGCAGTGGCCTCTCTCGTTGCACAGCACCAGCTCTGGGCTCATGCACTGCAGAGCGCTGGCTCGTAATTGAACACACCGGTCCAGCCGCTCTGCCCCACACAAGCCTCCACCTCATGTTAACATCCCCCACCACAATGGTACGTGTGTTACAATTGAGGAACCTAAATAGACATATCATTATCACCCAGTCTTTAGTCACACGAGGCTTCACTCTTGGTGTGGTACGTTCTATGGGTTTTGACATACATATAAGGACATGTAACTACCATCATTCTGTAGAAATAGGAAAATCAGTATATCTTATTGAGCAAGCAATGAGATAGAACATGGACAGGATTAGATTGATCATAGGTCACCCTGTCTAGCTCTGATTACTAACAGCCTTTTGCAGGAAGGGGAAAAGCGGGGGCAAGAGAGGGCTAGGGCATTAAGAGGTACAAGCCACTATGTACACAATGAATATGGTACAAGAATATACTGTACAACAATAAGGCCTATAGCCAACATTTTATAATAACTATAAATGGGATATAACCTTTAAAAATTGTGAATCACTGTCTTGTACATCTGAAACTTACATAACATTATACATCAACTATGCCTCAATAAAAATTTAAATAAACAAACAAAAAAGCAAAATCAAGCAAGTAAAAGCTTTTAAACTATAAAACCTATTCAGATGCACCATTAAAATTCTTGAAATTGTATCATTCTGTTTTATCCTGTTTTGTGTATGGGAAGCTAAAATAAAAATCTTTTATAGAAAAATAAAGAAAATTATAAGTTTATAGAAGTGTTCAGAATAGCATAATTTATAATGGGTAAAAATTGAAAACACAGTCCTTTCTTTTCAATGTGTTTCCTATCTGAAATTATCTCCTTTCTCCTTAAATTCAATTTTAAAGTTCTGAGTTTAGGTCAGTTTGAGGGGCCTCAGCCAAATGTGATCTACATAGGTCTTGTCAAATGGTCTTTATTCCTTCCTAAGAATGCATTGCTCCAGTTTCTTTCTTTCTTTTTTTTTTAATTTTGGCCTGTTTTTTTTTTTTGTTTTTTTATTTATTGTTTATTTATTTTCATCCATCTTTATTCTTTGGCCTGTGCGGGCCTCCCATTGCAGTGGCCTCTCTCGTTGCACAGCACCAGCTCTGGGCTCATGCACTGCAGAGCGCTGGCTCGTAATTGAACACACCGGTCCAGCCGCTCTGCCCCACACAAGCCTCCACCTCATGTTAACATCCCCCACCACAATGGTACGTGTGTTACAATTGAGGAACCTAAATAGACATATCATTATCACCCAGTCTTTAGTCACACGAGGCTTCACTCTTGGTGTGGTACGTTCTATGGGTTTTGACATACATATAAGGACATGTAACTACCATCATTCTGTAGAAATAGTAAAAATCAGTATATCTTATTGAGCAAGCAATGAGATAGAACATGGACAGGATTAGATTGATCATAGGTCACCCTGTCTAGCTCTGATTACTAACAGCCTTTTGCACAGTGATGACATTTGAGGGAGCATTTATATACAACACAGATATGTTAAGCCCCTTGTCAATTATTCCTGTACTCATTTGTCCAGTATCCCTCCTTCCAATTTCCTAATCATTTGCCAAACTCTTAGCCAATTTTTTATGACTCAGTTTGAAACTGCACAATAGGCCATTTCTCTTTTTCCAGAACAAAAGGACAATGGGATGTGGTGTTTTATGTTTCCACCTGTAGGGCAAGATTTCTCCCACCAGAGTCCTTTGGGGCAACGCTGAGTAGACTGTACCACCAAAACAGTTCGCCTTTTGCTGGTACCAGCAATCTGTAGATCAGGCTTGTATTTCTCCCTTCTCAGTCAATTTACGGCATTTTCTGTGAGAACACAGATGTGGGTTGATGAGGGGTATGTATACAGAGGGAGTGGGGGAAGTGGTAGTACTTCAAGAATTTGATAGTAGATTGGCTTTACTATGCATGTGCAGGAGAATGGCCCTCAAGTTGGATTCGGTAGCAAAGGGTGGAGGGTAAAAGATGTATGCCAGCAATACACTCAGCAAATTAATGATAAATGAGTCTTTATTTTAAAATCAAGAAAACAATAGCTTTCCTGAAACCTCTAACTAGTATTCTGCTTTCATCTCATTGGGCAGAATTTTGCATATGGACCGTATCAACATGCTAAGTATTTAGTTTTAAATGGGCACATTGTAATGCTGAAAAATATCCAAGTTTTATTTGAAAGGAAGAGGGAGAAATGGATGTTGGTTGACAGTAAGGGCTTCCCTTGGTGGCTTATATGGTGAAGAATCTGCAATGCAGGAAACCAAGGTTCAATCCCTGGGTCAGGACGATTCCCTGTAGAAGGAATAGGCAATCCACTCCAGTATCCTTGACTGGGAAATGCCATGGACAGAGGAACCTGGTGGTGCCATGCGGTTGCAAAGAGTCGGACACAGTTGAACTACTGAGCACTCAAACTAAAAGAAGCATTTTAAATGTTGGAGATAGGCACTACTAGGCATTTTTTTCCTCACCCCTTCCATCGTTTCTTGTAAAGGTATAAGTATTCACAGTCTCTCTTAATTGCCCAGGGCATTGTTGGTCAAACTGTGTTTGGGGTCTCTTCAGCCTCTGTGCAGGGGCAGCTGGACCCCCAGCTGGGACTCTCAGAACGATGCAGTTTTAATCACAGTGGCTCCCCTGTGTGGGCATTTCTGTCAGGGCTCTTTGAACAATGGCTGCACAATGAAAGGAACTGGAAAGGCCCCAATTCATGTATAACTCCCTAACTGTACAGAAAAGAAACAAGCAAAAGTGTCCAAAGACCCAAAGGAACTTCAGAGATGAAGCCTTTTGCTTCTATTTATTTTTCTTAATATTTCTATGAGTCATCTTCTGACTCATCCTTAATAGGCTGTTAAAAAGTTATTGTTGCCACTGTTATGTAAAGAGATGGGCCCAATAAGCCTCTGGGAATAGAAACTCACCCCCTGAATTTTAGTCCAATTAATTGCCATATTATAGATATTTAGTAAAAATATATTTTGACAACAGGCTCATTATTTCAGACTGTGATTTTGTTCATACAAAAAGAAATAATATGCACGTACATTTGACCTGTTTCTCCAAAAATCCCTACCCAGTCACATTGGGGTGTGTGATTTATCTATGTAACAGTACACATTATAAAACTATAGGAGCAGATACTGTGTAAGGCACTGTGGCCTCTTCTCAGGGTGTTCAGAAACTTCTTTTATGCCTGAGACCGTTCAGGACCAAATACCTGGTCTTGTCATCAGAAAACATTTTCCTGTGTTTTCACTAAATCTCTTCAGGGTTTTGGGCTGAAGTGGTGAAGAGCTTATTACGAGGCATTACGAGGCAATTTTAAAAAAAACCAACTGACTGGCTGGCTTAAAACCACAATGACTGAAGGCTTTAGGGTCAGGACGATTCCCTGTAGAAGGAATAGGCAATCCACTCCAGTATCCTTGACTGGGAAATGCCATGGACAGAGGAACCTGGTGGTGCCATGCGGTTGCAAAGAGTCGGACACAGTTGAACTACTGAGCACTCAAACTAAAAGAAGCATTTTAAATGTTGGAGATAGGCACTACTAGGCATTTTTTTCCTCACCCCTTCCATCGTTTCTTGTAAAGGTATAAGTATTCACAGTCTCTCTTAATTGCCCAGGGCATTGTTGGTCAAACTGTGTTTGGGGTCTCTTCAGCCTCTGTGCAGGGGCAGCTGGACCCCCAGCTGGGACTCTCAGAACGATGCAGTTTTAATCACAGTGGCTCCCCTGTGTGGGCATTTCTGTCAGGGCTCTTTGAACAATGGCTGCACAATGAAAGGAACTGGAAAGGCCCCAATTCATGTATAACTCCCTAACTGTACAGAAAAGAAACAAGCAAAAGTGTCCAAAGACCCAAAGGAACTTCAGAGATGAAGCCTTTTGCTTCTATTTATTTTTCTTAATATTTCTATGAGTCATCTTCTGACTCATCCTTAATAGGCTGTTAAAAAGTTATTGTTGCCACTGTTATGTAAAGAGATGGGCCCAATAAGCCTCTGGGAATAGAAACTCACCCCCTGAATTTTAGTCCAATTAATTGCCATATTATAGATATTTAGTAAAAATATATTTTGACAACAGGCTCATTATTTCAGACTGTGATTTTGTTCATACAAAAAGAAATAATATGCACGTACATTTGACCTGTTTCTCCAAAAATCCCTACCCAGTCACATTGGGGTGTGTGATTTATCTATGTAACAGTACACATTATAAAACTATAGGAGCAGATACTGTGTAAGGCACTGTGGCCTCTTCTCAGGGTGTTCAGAAACTTCTTTTATGCCTGAGACCGTTCAGGACCAAATACCTGGTCTTGTCATCAGAAAACATTTTCCTGTGTTTTCACTAAATCTCTTCAGGGTTTTGGGCTGAAGTGGTGAAGAGCTTATTACGAGGCATTATAACAATGATGGCACTGGTAGGGATATTTTCCTCTAAGAAGAAAAGCATCACATTCCCTATTTTTACATCTGTACTGGCTGAAACAATTTCTGCTTAAAACCACAATGATGAAGCTAGCAAGTATGACATTTTCAATGTCCCCACCAAAGCTAGTTTAAAATCTTGTTTTGAATTTGATATGTCTTACTATGATGAAATTCTTAATGGTTTTAATTTATTTGGCTTATGATTTTAATTATAGATTCATCTTCATAACAGCTTTCAACTGTTTAGAATTTTCTCAGGATGGCGAGCAAGAATATGTGTATCCCTTAATAACATTTGCTCTAAATTCTTTGTTTATTATTTTTAATAACTTCTTGAAAATCTTCATCAGAAAGGAGTTATAGAACAAAGAACTCCAGCCTTGACCATAACATGAGGAAGTGATTTTAGCACTCTGAAAATATGCTGGAGGATGAGACCCGCAAAAACAGGGTGGTGCTTCCACAGTCCCCCTTCTCTGAAAACAACAGCTGGAAGTGTCTGTTGCCACTGGAGGGGGGAGGGTAGGATGGAAGAAGCTTTTTTTTTTTTAATGTTGTCAAATTTTCAGCAAAATCATGATGTCACCAGGATATGTTTTGTCTATGATGATAATTTGCATAAATTCCTTCCCGAAGAACTGTGTAAAATATAAAGGAATGTGTTATGGTCCATTTTGTGTCTGTGGTGCCAATATGTTTGAGTCCATGAAGGAGATCTAATGTACAAAGAATTTGTTTTGTAAATTCTCTCAAATGAAGAACTAATGAGAAAGAAGAGAAACGGGGCTGGCGAATACTATCGTTCACATTGTTCTCTCAGAAACACTGGGATTGTTTTTTCTTTCTGATCACTGACTGATATTTAAACTTGGTACCACATGCTTTGGCGAAAAGGATTTTTCATACTTACAGCTTGGGAGACTTACTCATTTTATTCTTCTTCCTGTTATAACTAACTCAGACCATTTTTCAAAAACCCTCCATCATTGGGGTGTGTGATTTATCTTGTAACAGCCTTATAAAAACGATGTGTAAGGCACTGTGGCCTCTTCTCAGGGTGTTCAGAAACTTCTTTTATGCCTGAGACCGTTCAGGACCAAATACCTGGTCTTGTCATCAGAAAACATTTTCCTGTGTTTTCACTAAATCTCTTCAGGGTTTTGGGCTGAAGTGGTGAAGAGCTTATTACGAGGCATTATAACAATGATGGCACTGGTAGGGATATTTTCCTCTAAGAAGAAAAGCATCACATTCCCTATTTTTACATCTGTACTGGCTGAAACAATTTCTGCTTAAAACCACAATGATGAAGCTAGCAAGTATGACATTTTCAATGTCCCCACCAAAGCTAGTTTAAAATCTTGTTTTGAATTTGATATGTCTTACTATGATGAAATTCTTAATGGTTTTAATTTATTTGGCTTATGATTTTAATTATAGATTCATCTTCATAACAGCTTTCAACTGTTTAGAATTTTCTCAGGATGGCGAGCAAGAATATGTGTATCCCTTAATAACATTTGCTCTAAATTCTTTGTTTATTATTTTTAATAACTTCTTGAAAATCTTCATCAGAAAGGAGTTATAGAACAAAGAACTCCAGCCTTGACCATAACATGAGGAAGTGATTTTAGCACTCTGAAAATATGCTGGAGGATGAGACCCGCAAAAACAGGGTGGTGCTTCCACAGTCCCCCTTCTCTGAAAACAACAGCTGGAAGTGTCTGTTGCCACTGGAGGGGGGAGGGTAGGATGGAAGAAGCTTTTTTTTTTTTAATGTTGTCAAATTTTCAGCAAAATCATGATGTCACCAGGATATGTTTTGTCTATGATGATAATTTGCATAAATTCCTTCCCGAAGAACTGTGTAAAATATAAAGGAATGTGTTATGGTCCATTTTGTGTCTGTGGTGCCAATATGTTTGAGTCCATGAAGGAGATCTAATGTACAAAGAATTTGTTTTGTAAATTCTCTCAAATGAAGAACTAATGAGAAAGAAGAGAAACGGGGCTGGCGAATACTATACGTTCACATTGTTCTCTCAGAAACACTGGGATTGTTTTTTCTTTCTGATCACTGACTGATATTTAAACTTGGTACCACATGCTTTGGCGAAAAGGATTTTTTTCATACTTACAGCTTGGGAGACTTACTCATTTTATTCTTCTTCCTGTTATAACTAACTCAGACCATTTTATCGAATTCTTATCTTTGAAAAATTTTAATCATCAAGCGAAATGTATTTGGGACACATTTTTAAAGATTTATTTTGACGTCAAGTTAAGCAGTGCCTTGCTATACAGCAGAGATATTCACGTATCAAATAAAATGTCTGGATATGAACAGCCACCGAGTTTGCCACGAAGCAATTTTAATCCCCCAAACATCATTTGAAATTTGTACATGGTTCATTTTGGCCCGTCAGTTCCCATATAGAGCAGAGGATATACACAAAATAATGGGAGGGGGTGTACTCAGTAATTTCGTCATCTTTCTCTTCAGAAACCTCCTTTTCTGAGGTTTCTGTTCAGGTTAATTTTTTGTTTGGATAGAAGCCTTTGCCTGGTAATTTCCTCCAATGGAATACACTTTTTTATATTTTTGAATCTTTGTATATCTACACATATCTTTTTTTTTATGACACTGGTAAATGATTGAGTCCCTTCTTAATTCCTGTGTAGCAGATAAAAAGTTAAATGATAAATGTCTTTGTTCTCCCTTGCAAATAACCACATCTTCTGTTTGGAAGCTTAAAATATCTTCTTGAATGTAGGATTAAGTAACATGTAGCTTTTCTGACGGGCTTCTCAGGTGGCACATTCAAGTCTTTTCTCTGCTTAGAGAAAAATTTTAAATTTTACTGACTTAAGGATTTTCTTTCCAGCATCTATTACTTTTCCTCTTTCCAGAACTCCTCTTTCCCCAGTTTTGATTCTCTTGCAAGATGATGGGTGTCTAGCTGGAGTCTCCTAGAAACACTTGGGAACTGCACGGCATTCAAGAGTGTTATTAGACCAACTTGTGTGAGGCTGTACAAGCTGTTGTAAGCTAGAGAATTGAGTCTGATCCCATCACGATCACATTGTGCATCGTGTACATCAAGATTAAGGAGGTGTGCTTGACCCTGGTGACAAGGGCTCCAGCAAGTTCCTAGACAGTGCTCTGTCCTGGAGCACTCTTGGCTTATGTGCATAAGGCCAGGCTTAGAAGAGGACAGGTATGCAAAAAGAGAAAGACAAGTATAGTATACTAACTCATATATATGGGATCTAGTAAGATGGTCATGATAACACACGCAGTGAACTCATGAAAAAACAGAGAATAGACATAAAGACATTGTGGAGACCGAACAGTGGGAGGGAGGCATGGAGGGAGTAACATGGAAACCTATACTGTCATGTGTGGAAAAGATAGCTATTGTCATTGTGCTAGGGGAATAGGAGTACCTACAACCACTTGGGGCGATGATCTGGAGGGATGGGGGGCGGGGACGGGTGGGGGGAGGGTCCAGGGATATGCATATGAATGATCTGGGAACATACATGTAAAAAATAAAAATAATAAAAAGAAAAATAGAAGAGGACAGGTATGAACAGTCTGATGTGAACTCGATTGACTTGGATGCTGTTCACTACAAATCATGGAGGCTTGACTAAGACCTTTGGAGGCTAGGAGGTGTGCCTCTTCCTCAGAGAATGTTGATCTCTTGGTTGTGTATTCTGATTTCTTTATGTTCTTTTGGATCCTGTAGAAGAGCACAGCTTGTTTTTTTTTACCCTAGCAGTTATGGCCCTGTGCCTGATTTGGCCCCCTGTTTTTTTTTTTTTCTGGCTTAAAATATCTTCTTGAATGTAGGATTAAGTAACATGTAGCTTTTCTGACGGGCTTCTCAGGTGGCACATTCAAGTCTTTTCTCTGCTTAGAGAAAAATTTTAAATTTTACTGACTTAAGGATTTTCTTTCCAGCATCTATTACTTTTCCTCTTTCCAGAACTCCTCTTTCCCCAGTTTTGATTCTCTTGCAAGATGATGGGTGTCTAGCTGGAGTCTCCTAGAAACACTTGGGAACTGCACGGCATTCAAGAGTGTTATTAGACCAACTTGTGTGAGGCTGTACAAGCTGTTGTAAGCTAGAGAATTGAGTCTGATCCCATCACGATCACATTGTGCATCGTGTACATCAAGATTAAGGAGGTGTGCTTGACCCTGGTGACAAGGGCTCCAGCAAGTTCCTAGACAGTGCTCTGTCCTGGAGCACTCTTGGCTTATGTGCATAAGGCCAGGCTTAGAAGAGGACAGGTATGCAAAAAGAGAAAGACAAGTATAGTATACTAACTCATATATATGGGATCTAGTAAGATGGTCATGATAACACACGCAGTGAACTCATGAAAAAACAGAGAATAGACATAAAGACATTGTGGAGACCGAACAGTGGGAGGGAGGCATGGAGGGAGTAACATGGAAACCTATACTGTCATGTGTGGAAAAGATAGCTATTGTCATTGTGCTAGGGGAATAGGAGTACCTACAACCACTTGGGGCGATGATCTGGAGGGATGGGGGGCGGGGACGGGTGGGGGGAGGGTCCAGGGATATGCATATGAATGATCTGGGAACATACATGTAAAAAATAAAAATAATAAAAAGAAAAATAGAAGAGGACAGGTATGAACAGTCTGATGTGAACTCGATTGACTTGGATGCTGTTCACTACAAATCATGGAGGCTTGACTAAGACCTTTGGAGGCTAGGAGGTGTGCCTCTTCCTCAGAGAATGTTGATCTCTTGGTTGTGTATTCTGATTTCTTTATGTTCTTTTGGATCCTGTAGAAGAGCACAGCTTGTTTTTTTTTACCCTAGCAGTTATGGCCCTGTGCCTGATGTCTCTGTCAGTGATACCCCTTGTGGGTGTCAATAGAAGAGTCATGTTCTCCTGAATCTTTCATCTGGTTCTTGTGTATCTTTTCATATTTTGCCATAGATTTGTATTTCTTCCTCTATATTATGAGATCCCTCCCTGACTTGTTCATTCAGTTCTATTGTAACTGTTTCCTCTTTAATTCACCATCATTTTTTTAAGTTAAAATATTATGTTTTTGTTTCCTAAGTTCCAAAAAAGGTTATATGTGTAGTATATATGCTCACATGCTGACATTTATTATTTTTTTAAAAAGTTTTATGTTTTTATGGACTGATTGTCTTTTCTTTCCTCCAACAGTTCCCCCAGCAGTGTGAGCACCGTTCTGGCCTGTGTTCTTAACTCTGGACCTTGTGCATGTTCTTCCTCTGGCTGGCTCCTGTGTCCCCTTAGGTAAACAGTTGTTTTTTCCCTCTTCACCAGGCACAGGGCTAGAACCAGGGGTTGCAGTAGAAAGAGTAATAAATGTGATAGCATCTACTTTTAGGGGCAGGTGATATATTAGACAAGGAAGAACACTGAAAGATGTGAAGTGAGTTTTTAAGCATCATATAAATGGTAGTAACTCTTTGGGGATCAGAATTAAACTTTCTAAAGTCCATATCTCACTTAAAAAATACAAATGTTCCCCTTGTTTTCTCTTGGTTAATGGTTTAACTAATCTAAATAATACCCATGCTTCACCCAGACGAGATTCTAAGAACTAGAATATTATGACAAAAATGATATTCTTCTCTGGCCCTAATGAGTAAAATAAACACATTCAAGGTTTAGACTTTAAAAACCAAAGTATCCAAATGAGAAATTTAAGATAGATGATAAGCTACAATGACTTGTTTCTAAAAAACTGTGGAAGTGTTAACAATAAAACTCCAGTGACAGATGATTACTACCTTTATGAAGGGAAGCTCTTTTCAAACTCAAACAAATTCTGCAAAAAAGTTTTATGACTGTGATGGCACCATTTATTAGCAGGTTGCTCACAGTGATGTTAAGGTTAGTTGTGGTTGTTCTAAGTGAAGGGATTGTTTCTTTGATTCAGTGTTATTTTTATGATTAATGTCTCATGCTATTCATTCACTGAATATTTTAAACAGTATTTTACTGCTCCATAAGCCTTCTCCATTCAACTGTGTTTTAAGATACTTTAAAGGAAGGGACAACACTAATCTCATTGCTGTCTGGTAGCTGAATACCCTTTCCATTCTTTCCTTTCTGTGCGTAAAATTTCTTAGGTAAATACAGTTGAGGGGAAACAGGTATATCAAAGGAGCCTAATTCTGCTAGTTTGGGGCCTTTTGCAAAGAAAGGTTGCTCTCTTTGAAAACCATTGTCTGGAAGACAAGAAACTTTAGGCAGGGCCGCCTGCTGGGCAGGACTCCCAGGGAACAGCCTGACAGTTTCTCATCTCCACTGGCAACCAGAAAAAGTATTTCCTACCCAACTGCCCTCCCTGTGTTGAAGCTCTTCAAATGGTAATAGAACTCTGTTTTCAGTAATGGCCATAGCTTGGAAAACATACCTGTACTCCAAAACAGAAATTCTAAGAAACTATTTTGAAAAATATACGTTAGAGATTTTTTTAAAAGCGATAGCCAAGGCAGGGAGATATATAAGAAATTTGGATGAAATGCTAAGTTTTTCAATATTGATTATCTAAAGTAAACACAAACTTAAGTCCCTGGCTTCTCCATTTTATGCCATAATTATCTCTATATTGAGAGGTGTTGGAAGATTTATCCAAGATAAAGATTAATTACCGGGAATCTAAACCCCTTATGCAAGAAGTCCAAGTTTAACATTTAAGCTACCTACCAGTTTCGTTATTAAATTAAAATGTATTTTAAATATTGGTGGTAGCATTAGTTTTGTAGAGCTGCTATAGCAAAATAGTACAGACTGGGTGGCTTAAACAACAGATTTTTATCTTCTTTCTAGACAGCATATTAAAAAGCAGAAACAGTACTTTGCTGACAAAAGTCCATATAGTCAAAGCTATGGTTTTTTCAGTAGTCATGTACAGATGTGAGAGTTGGACCATAAAGAAGGCTGAGAACTGAAGAACTGATGCTTTCAAATTACAGTGCTGGAAAAGACTCTTGAGAGTCCTTTGGATAGCAAGGAGATCAAACCAGTCAGGCCTAAAGGAAATCAACCCTGAATATTCATTGGAAGAACTGATGCTGAAACTGAAGCTCCAGTACTTTGGCCACCTGATGTGAAGAGCTAACTCATTGGAAAAGACCCTGAAGCTGGGAAAGAGCGAAGGAGAGGGGAAGGGAAGCACAAAGGATGAAATTGGGGAATGGCCTCACTGATTCAATGGACATGAGTTTGAGCAAACTCTTAGAGATAGTGAAAGGAAGGGAAGCCTGGTGTGCTGCAGTCTATGGCATTGCATAGAGTCAAACATGACTAAGTGACTGAACAGCAACAACAACATCTACAAAACCCCAGCACCCTAACATCACAGTCAATGATGAGATACAGACAAAGCACAGTGCTCCTGTGTGCTCAGTCTCATCCAACTCTTTGCAACCCCATGGGGTAGCCTACCAGGCTCCTCTCTCCATGGAATTTTCCAGGTCATAATACTGGAGTGAGTTGCCGTTTCCTATTCAGAGGTATTTTCCTGACACAGGGATTGAACCTGCACCACCTGCATTGGCAGACAGTGTTTTTTCACTACTGTGCCTGGGAAGCCCAAAGTCATGGGTAATTCTGCAATAAGCTAACTGATCAAGCCAATATGCCATAAGGGCAGAGCAATGAGTTAGTTGATGGCAATCATACAAAATCAAAAGTTACAACAACACTAAGGAAGACTCAAGTTTCATAAAATTAAAATTTATGTGAAAAGCTTGGACTTGGAAGTCCTATGAGGTAACACAAGAGATTTTCTTATAAAACAAGACACTACTTAAGAGCTAAGAGGCTCAAATATGAATTACTTCAGACTGTGTAGTTAACTTTCTTCCCTAACCAAGAATCAACAAGTTGGCATTTCAGATTCTGCAGCCTCAGCTAATATGAGATGGTATTACTTTTCTTTTGAGTGTGGTAGAATTACTGCATTGTTAGGAAGGTAACTCCAGGAAATTGTAAAAGCAAATGTTAGCAATAAAAATTAAAATTAAAGAATTAAATTGCAAAAGAAAATTAAATCCATGACATTAATATGTTTGTAACTTCTATGTAATTTGGTTTAGCTTCTAATTATTGTGTTTAAAGCATTTAAGAGAAAAGGGATATGCATTTGAAGGTTTAATTGGATGTTTTGAAAGACTTTATTAAATAATTTTGCAGATAATAGAGAAATTTAATTTGTTAAATCCATGAATTTTTAGTTGTTAATTGTATAAATATCGTGGCATTTGGAAAAAAAGTTTAAATTTAAATATAGTATGTGTTATATAAAGGAGGGAAAGTCACAAAGGATGAAATTGGGGAATGGCCTCACTGATTCAATGGACATGAGAGAAATCAGTGAAAGGAAGGAAGCCTGGTGTGCTGCAGTCTATGGCATTGCATAGAGTCAAACATGACTAAGTGACTGAACAGCAACAACAACATCTACAAAACCCCAGCACCCTAACATCACAGTCAATGATGAGATACAGACAAAGCACAGTGCTCCTGTGTGCTCAGTCTCATCCAACTCTTTGCAACCCCATGGGGTAGCCTACCAGGCTCCTCTCTCCATGGAATTTTCCAGGTCATAATACTGGAGTGAGTTGCCGTTTCCTATTCAGAGGTATTTTCCTGACACAGGGATTGAACCTGCACCACCTGCATTGGCAGACAGTGTTTTTTCACTACTGTGCCTGGGAAGCCCAAAGTCATGGGTAATTCTGCAATAAGCTAACTGATCAAGCCAATATGCCATAAGGGCAGAGCAATGAGTTAGTTGATGGCAATCATACAAAATCAAAAGTTACAACAACACTAAGGAAGACTCAAGTTTCATAAAATTAAAATTTATGTGAAAAGCTTGGACTTGGAAGTCCTATGAGGTAACACAAGAGATTTTCTTATAAAACAAGACACTACTTAAGAGCTAAGAGGCTCAAATATGAATTACTTCAGACTGTGTAGTTAACTTTCTTCCCTAACCAAGAATCAACAAGTTGGCATTTCAGATTCTGCAGCCTCAGCTAATATGAGATGGTATTACTTTTCTTTTGAGTGTGGTAGAATTACTGCATTGTTAGGAAGGTAACTCCAGGAAATTGTAAAAGCAAATGTTAGCAATAAAAATTAAAATTAAAGAATTAAATTGCAAAAGAAAATTAAATCCATGACATTAATATGTTTGTAACTTCTATGTAATTTGGTTTAGCTTCTAATTATTGTGTTTAAAGCATTTAAGAGAAAAGGGATATGCCGGATTTGAAGGTTTAATTGGATGTTTTGAAAGACTTTATTAAATAATTTTGCAGATAATAGAGAAATTTAATTTGTTAAATCCATGAATTTTTAGTTGTTAATTGTATAAATATCGTGGCTATTTAGAGGAATGTTAGTCATTTAATATTTTTAAAATTCTCATGTTTAAATAATAAGATAAATATAGTATGTGTTATATAAGAAAGGGAGTGGTAAATGTCCATATTAATGTGAATAAATTCTTTCAGACATTGAGAATATGGGCAAACATTTAAATTCAAAGATACTCATCCAGAATTGGTCAAAACAGTTAATATTATCTAAAGATGTTTTGAATTATAAAAGTATAGTTCACAGTGAAGGAAAATTAAATGTTTAAACAAAAATATTTAAATCATACTTATTCCCCCAAATCGAAATCATTTCTATTAATATTTTTCATCTGACCCTTTCATTATTTATTTGCTTGCATGCATATACATATGTACTATATACATATATTGTATATAGTATATACTGTAGTATATATATATATATTAATTTAGGACTCTGAGCAGATTATCACATAGTCATTAGATATGAATAAAACTATTTGTAGAAATAATATACAAAATATGCAGTGGAACTATATGAAAAGAATAGAGGAGAAAACAGTGTATATAGTATTTAAATTTATATTATATACAGATGTTCAAATGAATTTTTATTTCTCAGTTTAAAGGCCAGAATTCTTTATAAGAATATGTCAATTCAGAGAATACACTATAAAGATTTAATAATGGAAAATTTTATAAGTTTATGTCAGTGATTTTTTAAAAAATTTTAGCCTCTTTTATTGGTTTTTTATTTATTTATTTTCATCCATCTTTATTCTTTGGCCTCCCATTGCAGTGGCCACAGATGGAACAGGTACACCTTGCACTGCAAGGCAGACTCTTTACCTAGTGGACCACCAGGAAAGCTCCTATATCTATGACTTTTAAAAGCCTGTGTTCATGACAGAAGTCTGGAAATAAGTGAGAAGTGCAAAATTCATTTATTAGGAAATTTTTAACTTTAAAATATTTATTTACAGTATAAAATCCTCCAAACTAAAATTTCTTATAATTATATGTTATATGAGTGTGCATAAACTTATATATATACAGTATACATATGTACTGTAGTATATACTATATACAATATATGTATAAAGTACATATGCAAATCTATGCAAGCAAGTCCATAATGAAAGTTCATATGAAAAATATTAATAGAAATGATTTTGAATTTGGGGAATAAGTATGATTTAACTATTTTTGTTTAAGCTTTTAATTTTTCTGGTGTGAACTATTCTTTTGTAATTTAAAAAGAAGAAGTATGTGGCTTATTAAAATCAAAGCAGAAACGTTATATATTCTTTGCAATATTATTTAAGTATAAAATCTATTGAAGAATAGAAAAAATGCTATAAAAACATCTTAAAAATCCAATAGTAAACGATTTAATTTGGTAAAAATTTGTTAAACTTTGTGCAGTCATGAAAATATTAGTAATTACAATGCTCATGATATACTTTTAAGTAAATATGGCAAATTCACCATAACAAATATTTCATGATCTTAATTGTATAAAAATTATTTGTGCATTACCTTCAAGTGTGTACATTCCCCAGAATGTTCATGAAGATAATACTTACAGTGACTTCTAGTGTTTTTAAAAATCTATTTTAGAACTATGACTTTCTTATTTTCTCTACGAGTCTCCTCCCCACTTACTGCATATTCTCCATCAGCCGATCAAAATGTACTTGGCTTTTTACATATGCACAGTTGTGTTAACATAGGGTTCATTTACATCACTATGCAATGAAATGAAATATAAGACAGAATATATATTATGGAAGTACCAGTACTCAATTATATATTATTTGGTTGTCAAGTCTGTTGGGCAAAATGAGGATTTTCACTGAGGATTATTGTGGTACACGCCTAACCCTTGGATAGAAACTTAGGGGACCTTTGAACTGAGGGAAAGATAAAGTGCTTTGATTGGGGTTCTAGCAAATAATCTATAACATCTCTATCATCTCAAACTCTTCAAGATTTTACCACATAGACTGACAGCTAAAAGGATAAAAACACAGAAACACTTCATTTGTGCAATGCTTACATATTTCTATTATGTACCCCATCTTCATCATAAGCATGGTATAAATTTGACCAAGAAATTTAAAATAGCTTTACAATACTTAATGGGTCATTCCAGTTACATTTTTCATATGACTTTTCTCTATTCTTTCCTTTCTTCTTTCTTCCCTTCCTCTCATCCTTCTTTCTTTCCTTTTTTAAGTTCTCTCCAATCTTACCACCTTTACTTTGGACTACCTTTTGGTTAAATCATCCATTAGTTAGGTAGTCCATAGCAAGATGTCAAGGTTTCTTTACAAGTTTTTTGCAGTGAATATTCATATAGGCTTTAGAAAATATTATTAATAAATGCGTGTTGCACACATTTATTTCCAGACTGACAGTTCTCCTATAAATACAGAATTTTATGATACAAAATTATATACGCATGATTTGAATTTCCGTACTCTTGATCATTGTACTACTGTACTGGTGGATCACTTTAGCTTTTTCTCTGGTGGATCACTTTAGCCTTTTCAGTTGGTGCCTATTTTCTTTCAGTGTTTTTTGACTTAAACCATTGAATAGCATCTCTTTGAAATCTGTCTTTAGGGAATCACTCACTGACCAACAAAGGCTCCATTGCTTTAGTTCTGATTTATATGTTAGAGACATCTTGAGACTTTTCATTTTATTTATTTAAAGTCACCTGAAGTATTTCAGCCTTTTAGAAATTGCTTTCTAAAAACTAGTTGAATGGCAGAGACTTTGAGAAGGTCTAGGAGAGAAAATGAGGACCATTAGAAGTGATGCTTTCCTGCCCTTTGCCCCATAATCAAGTCCTTCTAACATCAATAAATTCACCTTTTCTAAAATTACTCTTAACAGCTGGCCTGTAATTGCATATTAGGGGTCTTTTCACTAGTCGAATGTCAATTTCTCCATGTAAACAGTAAGGTTCATGAGAGCCGAGACCCTTTCAGCAGCAGTGTATAAGACTACTTAGCACAGTTGTCACACCAGAGAAAATCAATTAACATTCGTTAAACCAATGAAAGAAAACATTAAAGTATTAGACAAAATTCTTTTTTGAAGAAATGGGAAAGGGTGTTGGTCCCTCACCTTTCTAAACCCCTGTCTTGATGAGGAACTTCTGCCATAGCAAAACGTCTGCTGAATAAAATACATTTCATGCCAGCTAAAAGGATAAAAACACAGAAACACTTCATTTGTGCAATGCTTACATATTTCTATTATGTACCCCATCTTCATCATAAGCATGGTATAAATTTGACCAAGAAATTTAAAATAGCTTTACAATACTTAATGGGTCATTCCAGTTACATTTTTCATATGACTTTTCTCTATTCTTTCCTTTCTTCTTTCTTCCCTTCCTCTCATCCTTCTTTCTTTCCTTTTTTAAGTTCTCTCCAATCTTACCACCTTTACTTTGGACTACCTTTTGGTTAAATCATCCATTAGTTAGGTAGTCCATAGCAAGATGTCAAGGTTTCTTTACAAGTTTTTTGCAGTGAATATTCATATAGGCTTTAGAAAATATTATTAATAAATGCGTGTTGCACACATTTATTTCCAGACTGACAGTTCTCCTATAAATACAGAATTTTATGATACAAAATTATATACGCATGATTTGAATTTCCGTATTTCTTGATCATTGTACTACTGTACTGGTGGATCACTTTAGCTTTTTCTCTGGTGGATCACTTTAGCCTTTTCAGTTGGTGCCTATTTTCTTTCAGTGTTTTTTGACTTAAACCATTGAATAGCATCTCTTTGAAATCTGTCTTTAGGGAATCACTCACTGACCAACAAAGGCTCCATTGCTTTAGTTCTGATTTATATGTTAGAGACATCTTGAGACTTTTCATTTTATTTATTTAAAGTCACCTGAAGTATTTCAGCCTTTTAGAAATTGCTTTCTAAAAACTAGTTGAATGGCAGAGACTTTGAGAAGGTCTAGGAGAGAAAATGAGGACCATTAGAAGTGATGCTTTCCTGCCCTTTGCCCCATAATCAAGTCCTTCTAACATCAATAAATTCACCTTTTCTAAAATTACTCTTAACAGCTGGCCTGTAATTGCATATTAGGGGTCTTTTCACTAGTCGAATGTCAATTTCTCCATGTAAACAGTAAGGTTCATGAGAGCCGAGACCCTTTCAGCAGCAGTGTATAAGACTACTTAGCACAGTTGTCACACCAGAGAAAATCAATTAACATTCGTTAAACCAATGAAAGAAAACATTAAAGTATTAGACAAAATTCTTTTTTGAAGAAATGGGAAAGGGTGTTGGTCCCTCACCTTTCTAAACCCCTGTCTTGATGAGGAACTTCTGCCATAGCAAAACGTCTGCTGAATAAAATACATTTCATGACAACTGGAAAAGACCAAGAAGTCATTATAATCATTCAAAATTAAATGAATCGCCAAAGATATTATATAGTTAATATATTTTTAGTTAACTTTTGTGGTGTTATCATTTGTTTTATTTAGTTTTCACAAAGGCCTTTCAATGTTCATTTTATTGTTTCCACCTTCAAGAACAGGAGCTAAAGCTAAGGGCGTTGGATGGCTTACCCGAAGTTACAGAGCCCGGAGGAATTCATATGTCTGACTACGGAAGAAGTAAGGACCACGTTGTATCTCCTAAAACTCACAGGGTGAAGCCTAATTCCCAGTGTGACTGTATTTGAAGACATAGCCTTAAAGGGGCAATTTAAGTTGAATAAGATAAGGGTGAGTAAGACTGATACAGTAATACTGTTGTTCTTATAAGAAAAAGGAAGAGACACTAGAGTGCTCTTGCTTTCTCTCTCTCTCTCTCTCTCTCTCACGCACACACACACTCATATGCAGGAGAGGCCGTGTGAGGATACAGCAAGTAGGCAGTCATCTACAAGCTAGGAAAAGAGGCTTCACCAGAAACCAGCACCGACAGCACCTTGACCTTGGACTTCAAGCCTCCAGGGCTTTGAAAAAATAAAGTTTTGTTGTGTAAGCCACCAGCCTGTGGTAATTTGCTATGGCTGCCTGAGCAGGTGAATATAAGTGGAGAGAGAGGAGAGAGAAAATGGGGAAGAGGGACAAGACAGGAAAGAAAGAGAAAAAAGAATAGAATTTAAGTTAACAGCACAAAATAAGTTACTTATATGAATTTGGAGACAGAAGATTGTGGAATCCCTTCCTTTGAGCAATTTTAAGAATAGACTAGGTTATTATGTATCTTATATGGTTTAGATTTTCTTCTTCTTGGAGACAGTGGCATGAATTAGATCATCCATTAACATAAATGGATAAATCTTAATATAAATGCTAGTCTGTGTTTCCAGAGACTCAACAAGAAAATATTTAAATGGTATTAATGAGAATCAGACATCAGTCTTGGAGGAAAGACACTTTATTTTTCTTCTTTTTTTTTTCTCCCACTCTTGGTCCCCCATCCTTTCTGTTCCTCACCTTTCTAAAACTCTGTCTTGTTGAGCAACTTCTGCCACAGCAAAGCGTCTGCTGAATAAAATATACTTCATGAGAATAAAAAAGTTTATAATGAAGGAGAAGCAAACTAAGATATTTCAAGTGTCGGCAATGTGAAAAGTAGTAATAATGATTAAATTCTCCAGCCCTTGGACTTTGAAGGATTACTCTGAGTTCCCAGATGGGAACTGGAAAGCACTGTCTTGTAGCTTCCTTTGAAGCTCCCCAAACTCTCAGGAATGTGTGGACACTGGAGCTTTACAATGGGGCAATTATTTTCTTAGTTGAGGAGTGAGGTGTTTAGAGGATTAAGCTTTTTCTAGCTCATCTTAGGTATTTCTACTATTAATCAGAAAACTAACTTGAGCATAGGAGGAAAAATGGTTTTAGCAATCACGATAAACTGGGTTCCCTGGTCATAGGCGGAAAGGTTGTATCTCAACAAATCCGTATGTATCTAGCAGCAGTCTCAGGTTTTTCCTAGACTAGCTTAGACCAAAGTTCATTTGATGCTTCAGCTCCCCTATAAAGGCCACATCATAAAGTAGCATAATCATCCATTCACTACTTTTTGTATTTTTGTGTTTACTTAACAAATACATATTTGCATACACACTGTACCTACTATGCATTAAACATACACTGGACAATGGGAATACAGTGATTAATTAGCAAGGAAATACCCTGCCATCATGCAGCTTCCTTTCTTGAAGGAGAAAGAGAAAAGTAAGCACATTCAAGTCTAAATACATACAGATTAGAAAGCTGAGAAGAAGAAAATGGGTTGCTAATGACATAGAAGATAATGCCAATAAGTGTCTCTACTTAGATAGGATAGAATTCTGGTAAAACATCTTAGAAAAGCCAAATACTTCAACATTCTAACATTTTTCCAATAAGTCTAGATACCAGGTTCAGTGGACCCACTGTATGAATCACAACTAAATATAAGGTCATTTAACCCACATTGCCATATAAATGCTAGTCTGTGTTTCCAGAGACTCAACAAGAAAATATTTAAATGGTATTAATGAGAATCAGACATCAGTCTTGGAGGAAAGACACTTTATTTTTCTTCTTTTTTTTTTCTCCCACTCTTGGTCCCCCATCCTTTCTGTTCCTCACCTTTCTAAAACTCTGTCTTGTTGAGCAACTTCTGCCACAGCAAAGCGTCTGCTGAATAAAATATACTTCATGAGAATAAAAAAGTTTATAATGAAGGAGAAGCAAACTAAGATATTTCAAGTGTCGGCAATGTGAAAAGTAGTAATAATGATTAAATTCTCCAGCCCTTGGACTTTGAAGGATTACTCTGAGTTCCCAGATGGGAACTGGAAAGCACTGTCTTGTAGCTTCCTTTGAAGCTCCCCAAACTCTCAGGAATGTGTGGACACTGGAGCTTTACAATGGGGCAATTATTTTCTTAGTTGAGGAGTGAGGTGTTTAGAGGATTAAGCTTTTTCTAGCTCATCTTAGGTATTTCTACTATTAATCAGAAAACTAACTTGAGCATAGGAGGAAAAATGGTTTTAGCAATCACGATAAACTGGGTTCCCTGGTCATAGGCGGAAAGGTTGTATCTCAACAAATCCGTATGTATCTAGCAGCAGTCTCAGGTTTTTCCTAGACTAGCTTAGACCAAAGTTCATTTGATGCTTCAGCTCCCCTATAAAGGCCACATCATAAAGTAGCATAATCATCCATTCACTACTTTTTGTATTTTTGTGTTTACTTAACAAATACATATTTGCATACACACTGTACCTACTATGCATTAAACATACACTGGACAATGGGAATACAGTGATTAATTAGCAAGGAAATACCCTGCCATCATGCAGCTTCCTTTCTTGAAGGAGAAAGAGAAAAGTAAGCACATTCAAGTCTAAATACATACAGATTAGAAAGCTGAGAAGAAGAAAATGGGTTGCTAATGACATAGAAGATAATGCCAATAAGTGTCTCTACTTAGATAGGATAGAATTCTGGTAAAACATCTTAGAAAAGCCAAATACTTCAACATTCTAACATTTTTCCAATAAGTCTAGATACCAGGTTCAGTGGACCCACTGTATGAATCACAACTAAATATAAGTAGTCATTTAAACAACTACATCATTGCCACATTCTTTCAGATAACAGCTGAGAATTTTTGCCTTACAAATCGTGCATCTTGGCCATTTGATCTGTGATAATTTTTGCTCATCTGGGAAAAGGTGGGCTTAATAAACTTTTTCTGGCCATGTAGAGGATGGTACCAAGATAACTAAGCATTGCCATTCTCTTCCATGTTTCAGATCCCCACTTCATCCCACCATATACCAGTTCAGCCATTTTCATATTTTATGGTCTTCCATTAACAGTAGCTTCCTTGGTAAGCAAGATAGTAAAGACTCTACCTGCAATGCAAGAGACCTGGGTTTGATCCCTGGCTTGGGAAGATCCCCTGGAGGAGGGCATAGCAAAACCCACTCCAGTATTCTGGCCTGGAGAATCCTCATGGACAGAGGAGCTTGGTGGGCTACAGCCCATGGGGTCACAAACAGTTGGCCATGACTGAGCTACTAAGCACATTAACAGTAGCAGAATTCAATGACATTTTCAATATTAGAGCACTGTATTAGAAAAGGCCAGAATTTGCTAGCGTAACAGAAAGACCCCCCAAATCTCTGACTTAAAGTTTCATGTCTCACTTAGGTCACTTCCAATTCAAGCCTTTGGTCATGATCTCCTTTCTCTGTCATTCATCTCCTTCCTTCTAGTTTAATTATGTCACTAGTTTAATTATGTGGTCCCAAAGGTTCCTAAAGAAGGATAAGAGAGAACATGAATGGATGTTTATGACCATGACAGAAAGAGATGTACATTATTTCTGTTCATGTCCCATTGGCCAGAATTGTCATATGGCCCTGATAGACCTGGAAAGGAGGCTCAGAGACATAGCCTTCTCATATTCCCTGGAGAAGAAATAGAATCATTGTGCACTTGGCTTCTGCTATAGTTCCCTCTTCAGATCATCAAATAATCATTTTACTTCACCTCCCATATCTAGAATGTACATGGATAGTCCACCCCCACCCCGCCTTTTTAAAAGAGGAACAATTTAGCATACTATCCAGTTACTAAATCCAACTGAAAAGTTTATAATATTCAGGTATATTAGTCAGAATTCTCCGGATAAACAGAACCAATAAGAATGGTACATGTATTTCAAGGGAGGACTTTATTTTAAGGAACTGGCTCACATGACTGGATTTAGTCCAAAATCTGATAATTTTGCTCATCTGGGAAAAGGTGGGCTTAATAAACTTTTTCTGGCCATGTAGAGGATGGTACCAAGATAACTAAGCATTGCCATTCTCTTCCATGTTTCAGATCCCCACTTCATCCCACCATATACCAGTTCAGCCATTTTCATATTTTATGGTCTTCCATTAACAGTAGCTTCCTTGGTAAGCAAGATGGTAAAGACTCTACCTGCAATGCAAGAGACCTGGGTTTGATCCCTGGCTTGGGAAGATCCCCTGGAGGAGGGCATAGCAAAACCCACTCCAGTATTCTGGCCTGGAGAATCCTCATGGACAGAGGAGCTTGGTGGGCTACAGCCCATGGGGTCACAAACAGTTGGCCATGACTGAGCTACTAAGCACATTAACAGTAGCAGAATTCAATGACATTTTCAATATTAGAGCACTGTATTAGAAAAGGCCAGAATTTGCTAGCGTAACAGAAAGACCCCCCAAATCTCTGACTTAAAGTTTCATGTCTCACTTAGGTCACTTCCAATTCAAGCCTTTGGTCATGATCTCCTTTCTCTGTCATTCATCTCCTTCCTTCTAGTTTAATTATGTCACTAGTTTAATTATGTGGTCCCAAAGGTTCCTAAAGAAGGATAAGAGAGAACATGAATGGATGTTTATGACCATGACAGAAAGAGATGTACATTATTTCTGTTCATGTCCCATTGGCCAGAATTGTCATATGGCCCTGATAGACCTGGAAAGGAGGCTCAGAGACATAGCCTTCTCATATTCCCTGGAGAAGAAATAGAATCATTGTGCACTTGGCTTCTGCTATAGTTCCCTCTTCAGATCATCAAATAATCATTTTACTTCACCTCCCATATCTAGAATGTACATGGATAGTCCACCCCCACCCCCGCCTTTTTAAAAGAGGAACAATTTAGCATACTATCCAGTTACTAAATCCAACTGAAAAGTTTATAATATTCAGGTATATTAGTCAGAATTCTCCGGATAAACAGAACCAATAAGAATGGTACATGTATTTCAAGGGAGGACTTTATTTTAAGGAACTGGCTCACATGACTGTGGAAGTGTGTTTAGTCCAAAATCTGATGGGGAGGTCCAGTAGGATGGAGCCTCAGGGAGGAGTCCAAAAGCAGACTGCTGGAAGAATTCCTTTCTGTTTATGAGAGGTCAGTTTTTTGATATTAAGGCTCTCAATTGGTCGGATAAGCTTGGTCCACATTGTGAAGAAGGTAATCTGCTTCCTTCCAAATGGATTTAAATCCTAATCTCATTTAAAGAACACCTTCACAGAAACATTCAGAAAAATGTTTGCTCAAATCCTTTGGCACTGTGGTCTAGCCAAGCTGACACATGACATTCAGTATCATATCAAGTAATAAACCACTCTGTTACTGGGTTGGGAGATAGTGCCCTTCAGCTTGTTTCTTTGTTGTTTTGCTTCTAAGGCTCTCCCTTTCAACTGAGGGGGAGCTATTGCTGCTTATCTGGAAACAAAATAGGAGAGGAGAGCGCACCCTTATTTTATCTTTTCCTTGCTGTTGTTCAGTCATATTGAACTCTTTGGGCCATGGACTGCAACATGTAGGGCCTCCTTGTCCTTCACTATCTCCTGGAGTTTGCTCAAACTCGTGTCCCTTGCGTTGATGATGCCATCCAACCATCTCATTGTCTGTCAGCCCTTCTCTTCCTCCCTCAGTCTTTCCCAGCATCAAGGTCTGGGTTCACTTTATTCATCTGCAAAGTTGTGGTTTTTTTTAATGGGTCACTGTTGCTCATAGCCTCTGTAAAATCCATATCCCATCCCCTTGAGTTTAGAAGTAGCTAGTTTTCCCAATCCTGCAGTGTCTCAAGCCCTTTACCCTAAGATAATCATTTGCAAACTAGACAATTCTTTTCTAAACTCATCCTTTTCCTGTAATAACGTGTTAAACACAGCCAATAATACTCAAAACACACTAATATGGTATTTTCCAGCCTTTTCCCCAGAGCTTTTCACTCAGCAGGCACATGGTCTGCCTCTGAAGTTATTGCACGAGACAGCTTATCCAAATATTTTGCCACTGTGCAGCATAGATTGTCAACTGTTAAGCCTCTTCTATCAGCTCCTCTGCTCATTCTACCTGTGTGCGAAGTCAATGTTAGGTTTTTCATATCACTACTCTACCTTAGGTAACAGTTTTGGGGATAGATGTGATAGAATAGCCCTGCTGCAATAACAAATAAATCCTCCAGTTGTGGTAGCTTAATACAAGAAAGGTTTACTGCTTGCTCACTTCACAGTTTGAAGTGGCTCAGGAAGTTCTTTTTGGCAGCTGTCCTCTAAGCATTGACTCCAGGCTTCCTCTAGCTTGAAGTATTGCCATCCTAAACATAGAGCTTTCAAGGGGTGGGAAGCCAGTGCAGCAGAGAGAGAGAGAAAGAAAGAAGAGAGAGAGGTAGGGGTAAGGGCAGGAGAGAGAATTAATAGAATTTTCTCCAATTTTTAAGTCTCTTCTGAAGTTTTAAACAGGAGGTGTGTGCTAAGTGGCCAATTTAAAGTAAGTTATAGACACATCCCTACCAGACCAGTGATGGGGCAGTCTGCTCGCTGGGCTATCCATCTTCATCATGTACTGTCAGTCTAAATGACAGGCTCTTAGAGATTGAGAAACGGACATGAAGAGATTTGTGGGAAGAATGCACTGCGATGGAACAGAGGGAGCATGCTTTCCATTCTGTCCTTCAAGCCCAGGGAATGCCATCACAGGAGAACTCCTTGGGAAGATTGGAGGAGACTGGCATTCCTGACTCCTCCTTGCTGAGCTGCAAATGCATGTGGGCTTGCTGGGGAACAGGGCCTTGGAGTAGCTGACTTTCTTCTTGTGGGAAATAGAGGTAGATATTGACCTCTGTCTGGAAATGTTGCAGGTGGCAGAATGATTATAGTCACTTGGCAGAGTGAGGAGAGAGGGAGGGCAGCTGCGGGATCATCCTATAGGTTGCTAGTCTGGCAGGTTTGTGTGCTCAGTCACTCAGTCACGCGTGACTCTTTGGAGCTCTATGGACTGCAGTCCGCCAGGCTCCTCTGTCCATGGAATTTCCCAGGCAAGAAGTGGAGTGGATTGCCATTTCCTCCTCCAGGAAATCTTGCCAACCCAGGAATCTAACCCATGTCTCCTGAACTGGCAGGTGGAGTCTTTACTGCTGAGCCACCTGGGAAGCCGCAGTCTAGCAGATTTAAGATATATGAATTGTCCTGGGATCCCATGGAGGCTGGAAGACATGGCTCATTTTGAAACAGTGACAGTTGCCAAAGGAGTCAGGGAAAGGTATAGGACTGAGGGTCCCAACAGAAGGGAACTTGAAGAAGAATCATCCCATGAGTGAGAGAGAAAGAGTGCCAGTGGCATAGCAAAGGGTATTAGAGGGTCAGAGGCTCTAATGGCTCCTTCTGTCTTCTCTCCTTGGCCTCCAGAAAATCCAGAAGAGGCCCAGGAGGGTGGAGGTGGTGGAGCAGGGGCTGGGAATAGCCACACATGCTACTCTGCAAATGCTCACAACTGTCTCATAGCATCACTACTCAGGCTGCAGTTTGGACTGAGAAATTAGGGCATGTTTTGATTTATATGAGGCAAGAGGACTTCATATACAAAAAATGGGGCTCTGCCAGTATGTGAAACTGACTGGATAAGCTGTGGGCTTTTCTTGACATGATGTCCAGGAGTATTAAGAGGAGATCCAGGCAAGCATATTTGAAGGCAGAAGTGTTAAAAACAAACAAACAAACAAAAAACTCACCTGTGGCCCCTTAATTGAGACCTGTCAATAAAATGATTGCATTTTCAGTTCTCTTATTTTATTCTGAAGTAAAGATATATTTGACATATAAATCAATACAATGTGTGAAGGAAACTAAATCCCCTGTAAACACTCCTTCATGAAATTATTCAAAATTTCATCTTTGAAATGAATTAAAAGAAAACAAACCTTTAACACTGCAGAAAGTAAAACTTTCATGAATGTAGTTTCACCATTGTCTTAATTATATCAGTGGCTGCAAGGATAAAGAGGAATTTTTCAAACAGCAGACTCTTCACTTGAGTATCTCTTTTACATACAGAGATAGCTGTTTTTAGGAGGCAAATCCATTCTTTTGGAACTGCCCCAGGTGGAAGGGTTTCCATTTCCTCCTCCAGGAAATCTTGCCAACCCAGGAATCTAACCCATGTCTCCTGAACTGGCAGGTGGAGTCTTTACTGCTGAGCCACCTGGGAAGCCGCAGTCTAGCAGATTTAAGATATATGAATTGTCCTGGGATCCCATGGAGGCTGGAAGACATGGCTCATTTTGAAACAGTGACAGTTGCCAAAGGAGTCAGGGAAAGGTATAGGACTGAGGGTCCCAACAGAAGGGAACTTGAAGAAGAATCATCCCATGAGTGAGAGAGAAAGAGTGCCAGTGGCATAGCAAAGGGTATTAGAGGGTCAGAGGCTCTAATGGCTCCTTCTGTCTTCTCTCCTTGGCCTCCAGAAAATCCAGAAGAGGCCCAGGAGGGTGGAGGTGGTGGAGCAGGGGCTGGGAATAGCCACACATGCTACTCTGCAAATGCTCACAACTGTCTCATAGCATCACTACTCAGGCTGCAGTTTGGACTGAGAAATTAGGGCATGTTTTGATTTATATGAGGCAAGAGGACTTCATATACAAAAAATGGGGCTCTGCCAGTATGTGAAACTGACTGGATAAGCTGTGGGCTTTTCTTGACATGATGTCCAGGAGTATTAAGAGGAGATCCAGGCAAGCATATTTGAAGGCAGAAGTGTTAAAAACAAACAAACAAACAAACAAAAAACTCACCTGTGGCCCCTTAATTGAGACCTGTCAATAAAATGATTGCATTTTCAGTTCTCTTATTTTATTCTGAAGTAAAGATATATTTGACATATAAATCAATACAATGTGTGAAGGAAACTAAATCCCCTGTAAACACTCCTTCATGAAATTATTCAAAATTTCATCTTTGAAATGAATTAAAAGAAAACAAACCTTTAACACTGCAGAAAGTAAAACTTTCATGAATGTAGTTTCACCATTGTCTTAATTATATCAGTGGCTGCAAGGATAAAGAGGAATTTTTCAAACAGCAGACTCTTCACTTGAGTATCTCTTTTACATACAGAGATAGCTGTTTTTAGGAGGCAAATCCATTCTTCTAGGCTGGTAGATCTCCCTTTAATACACTTAGTCCCTAATGTGATCTAAAGTAGATGAGAACTCATAGCTGAACATTTCTCAGCAAGCTTCAGAGAAACCATATTAGAACTCCTCATCAGAAATGCCCTTGACATAATGTTGTCTCTTAATCAGCTGTCTCCTCTCAACATCACCATAGGACACTTGTTGTTGTTGTTGTTCAGTTGCTCAGTCATGTCTGACTCTTCATGACCCCATGAACTGTAGCACACCAGGTCTCCCTGTCCCTTACCATCTTCTGGAGTTTACCCAAGTTCATGTCCATTGCATTGATGATGCCAGTCAGCCATCTCATCCTCTGACGCCCTCTTCTCCTTCTACCCTCAATCTTTCCCAGCATCAGAGACTTTTCCAATGAGTCATCTGTTCACAGATGCTTATTGGGGTTATATTAATTTGCAGGTTATTGGAGTTATATCAGTTGACAGGTTAACTTGGAAGAAGGAAATGACAACCCACTCCAGTATTCCTGCCTGGAGAATCCCATAGATAGAGAAACCTGGCAGGCTGCAGTCCATGGAGTTGCAAGTGTCAGATAAGACTTAGCGACTAAACGACCACCACAGGTTAATCTGAGCATAAATGGAACTTTGCAGCGTAGGTATTCTGATTTAGAAACATAATATGCACCTCCATATAATCCACAAAGCCAGACTGACACAGTTAAAGAAATGACTCTAATGTTTCCTCTTAAATATCATATTCTATGCTGGGGGCTGGTGAACACTTACTTGCAAGTTATAAAAATTGAATTCTAAGGGTCTTTTAAAATCCTAACTTGCTAAGAATCTGTTATACAGGACGAACATTGCATTTTACTGAATGCCACTTCAGCATTCACTGATAAGGTTTTCTCCATTAATCCAGCTCTTCTTACATATTATTATCAATTATTTCTCTATGTGTCAAGACTCATGAATATCCCTTTTGCATATAGATTATGTCTAGTAATATTACTAAGGCCCAGATTTATCCAGCTATCTCCATCTGTACTATCTCTAGGTTTTTTTTGTTTTTTTTTTCCCTTGAGTTTGACCATGGCAAGCTTTGGGCAGGCCTCCTGTTCTGAACACATGAATTTACACATTGACTTCCCTCAGCTCTAAAGAGAAAGTAGAGATGTATGAACAGTGAACCTGATTTTGTATTGCACAAGCAAGAAACAAGACGGCCATACAGTGATCCCTTCACATGAGAAATAGGGAATAACTTATCCAAGATAAGGAGATTTACTGAATTTTACTGCTCTGCTGAGTCTTTATTTTGAATTTTTTATTTATTTGACTGCATAAGCTCTTAGTTGTGTCACATGGGAGCTTAAATTTTGTTGTGTCATGTGGATTACAGCATGCAAATTCTTAGTTGTGGCATGTGGGATCTAGTTTCCTGACTAGGGATCAAACTTAGGCCTTCTGCAATGGGAGCGCAGAATCTTAGCCCCATACCTTGGATGAAATGTTCGAGGTTTTTTCTGTGAAAGATTCCTTTGTGTGTGTGCTTGTATGCTATTTATATGTGTATGTTATCTTTTCCCTTTATTTAAATGTCTACTCCCATGGCTTAGTAGTAAAAGAATCTGCCTGCAATTCAGGAGACGTTCAGGAGACCAGGGGTTGGTCCCTGGGTTGGGAAGATCCCCTGGAGGAGGAAATGGCAACCCACTCCAGTATTCTTGCCTGGAAAATCCCATGGACAGAGGAGCCTGGCAGGCTACATATAGTCCATGAGGTCACAAAGAATCGGAGACAAATGAGCGACTAAATAACAACAACGACATAACCCATTTTATATCTCTTTCATTGATGCCACCTTCCACCATTTCTTTTCTTTCATGGGAAGAGAGTGTTTAATTTTTACGGTCATTAGCATGAATTTTACTTTCTCGAATTTCTGACTCTTCTAGTATTGGGCCTTAGGGAAAGGCCACAGTATTTTGTTATTTTGTCAGAAACGGTAGATGCCAAACTTTTCAATTTCTCTATGTGTCAAGACTCATGAATATCCCTTTTGCATATAGATTATGTCTAGTAATATTACTAAGGCCCAGATTTATCCAGCTATCTCCATCTGTACTATCTCTAGGTTTTTTTTGTTTTTTTTTTCCCTTGAGTTTGACCATGGCAAGCTTTGGGCAGGCCTCCTGTTCTGAACACATGAATTTACACATTGACTTCCCTCAGCTCTAAAGAGAAAGTAGAGATGTATGAACAGTGAACCTGATTTTGTATTGCACAAGCAAGAAACAAGACGGCCATACAGTGATCCCTTCACATGAGAAATAGGGAATAACTTATCCAAGATAAGGAGATTTACTGAATTTTACTGCTCTGCTGAGTCTTTATTTTGAATTTTTTATTTATTTGACTGCATAAGCTCTTAGTTGTGTCACATGGGAGCTTAAATTTTGTTGTGTCATGTGGATTACAGCATGCAAATTCTTAGTTGTGGCATGTGGGATCTAGTTTCCTGTCTAGGGATCAAACTTAGGCCTTCTGCAATGGGAGCGCAGAATCTTAGCCCCATACCTTGGATGAAATGTTCGAGGTTTTTTCTGTGAAAGATTCCTTTGTGTGTGTGCTTGTATGCTATTTATATGTGTATGTTATCTTTTCCCTTTATTTAAATGTCTACTCCCATGGCTTAGTAGTAAAAGAATCTGCCTGCAATTCAGGAGACGTTCAGGAGACCAGGGGTTGGTCCCTGGGTTGGGAAGATCCCCTGGAGGAGGAAATGGCAACCCACTCCAGTATTCTTGCCTGGAAAATCCCATGGACAGAGGAGCCTGGCAGGCTACATATAGTCCATGAGGTCACAAAGAATCGGAGACAAATGAGCGACTAAATAACAACAACGACATAACCCATTTTATATCTCTTTCATTGATGCCACCTTCCACCATTTCTTTTCTTTCATGGGAAGAGAGTGTTTAATTTTTACGGTCATTAGCATGAATTTTACTTTCTCGAATTTCTGACTCTTCTAGTATTGGGCCTTAGGGAAAGGCCACAGTATTTTGTTATTTTGTCAGAAACGGTAGATAGGAAAAATATTTATATCAGTATAAACAGCTATATAACTTAATTATTTTGACCCTGAGATTTCTACAGCATTGCTTCTCCAAAGATATTGCTCATTCATTAGTGTGTCTCAGATATGTTTAAGAAAAGCATTTTTTTTCTTTATTAGACTGATAGTCATTTACTTACTATGTTCCAAAGAAGGCTCTAGAAATCAAATTTTAATAACTTTGTTCTAGCTTATGAAAGAAAAGATTCAAAGACATAACAACCTGATGATTACTAAGGAAACAGTATATGAGTCTGTCACCATTTTAGATGCATGTAGGACAAAAGCTGTGTGCAAATCTTACTGACTCTGTGATGTTAGCTCTGTATTTTCAAAAACTGTGTAGGTACTTTTTTGACACAAATTTAAACCTCACGCATGGCATTGGCACTTTGCATTTAATGCGCTCAGAAATATCCAGAGATGAATTCATGAAGAATATTTATTCCATCTCTATTCTTAATGAGCCAGCAGGCTAACGACAGAGTTCTTCACATGAGGTAGTACATTATGAAAGGCTACAGCAGCAATTGACTAAGCAGTGCTTAAGGGACAGAAATAAATGACTCTCACAAGTGACTAATTTGCTAGTCCAAATAAGTCAAACTACCTACACTAGGCAAACACTACATGTTTGGAATACTTAAGTGACCTGTTTGATTCTGCTATCTATAGAGCCAAGGATAATTATTTCCTTAGAATTTGTTCATTAGTTTCAGTTAGAAAAGTACATATAAAACTGAAAAGCGGGCTTCCCTGGTGGTCCAGTGGGTAAGGACACCGCCTTGCAGTGCAAGGGGTGCCGGTTGGATCCCTGGCCTGGGGAGATCCCATGTGCGGCAGTGCCACTGGACCAATGTGTCCAACTACCAAGCTGGAGCTCTGGAGTGCATGCGCCCAGAGCCAGTGCTCTGCGACCAGAGAGGCCACTGCGATGGGAGGTCCATACAGGGTGGAGAACAAAGATGGATGAAAATAGATAAATGAAAGACCAATAGAAATGGTCAAAAAAATTATTAAAAAACTGAAAAACCTATTAAAAAGTCTGATTAGGTACTTTAGAATTTCGACCTAAAAAAAAAAAAAAAAAAGACAAAACCAATAGGTGCGTATTTTTTCTAGCTTACTGATGATTTTCAGGCTGACAGAATTCCTAGAAATTTTGTTTTTGTCTGAATTGGGCTGATCAATAAGTTCATTCAAATACTGCAATGTGAATTCACAACTTTCATAAGTATTTAATATTTGATGGGCTTGGATATCAGGTAGAAAAATAAATATATCTTCAGAACTATAAGGTGATTTTCTTCTTAGCATTCGGATTACTTTTCTTTTTGTTACATGGCATTCTCACAATAGCAACAAAAAAGAACAATCCTTGAACAGATTAATAAATAAGATTATTGCTTTGAATCACTACAGTCAGTTCGTATTTGTTTCTTACAAAATCTATGGAATCTATAAACTTGCTTTATATATCAATACTTAATGCTCTTTTCATTTGCCATGATTCTTCTTTTAAGACAAACATTGCAATACAAGCATATAGAATTTGTGATTGACAGGTATTTTAACCCCATCAGAGTTAAGTAACAAACCTGAATTCAAAAAGAACACAGATTAGCTTTTCTTTTTCTCCCTTCCCTTGCTTTCTTCCACTTCCTCCCTTTCCTATTCTGTTTCTTCCTTCCCTTCCTTTATTCCTTTAACCCTTTCTCCTGCCTCTTTTCCCTTTTCCCATCTCTTTCTATATTTCTTCCTTTTCTTTCTCCTTATTTTTTTTTCTTAAATAAAAAGCGACCCCAAAGCAGTGTCAGCTGGAGTGGTGGTCCTGGCACCGGCATGCCCATTGCCCTCGTCAGCCCTGCTTGGGGAGGAACCCATGTTCTTCACTGAGGGCAGAGTTGGTCCCCGTTTGAGCACTCGCTGTAGTCCCATGTGCGGCAGTGCCACTGGACCAATGTGTCCAACTACCAAGCTGGAGCTCTGGAGTGCATGCGCCCAGAGCCAGTGCTCTGCGACCAGAGAGGCCACTGCGATGGGAGGTCCATACAGGGTGGAGAACAAAGATGGATGAAAATAGATAAATGAAAGACCAATAGAAATGGTCAAAAAAATTATTAAAAAACTGAAAAACCTATTAAAAAGTCTGATTAGGTACTTTAGAATTTCGACCTAAAAAAAAAAAAAAAAAGACAAAACCAATAGGTGCGTATTTTTTCTAGCTTACTGATGATTTTCAGGCTGACAGAATTCCTAGAAATTTTTTTTTTGGCTTAATTGGGCTGATCAAAAAGTTCATTCAAATACTGCAATGTGAATTCACAACTTTCATAAGTATTTAATATTTGATGGGCTTGGATATCAGGTAGAAAAATAAATATATCTTCAGAACTATAAGGTGATTTTCTTCTTAGCATTCGGATTACTTTTCTTTTTGTTACATGGCATTCTCATAATAGCAACAAAAAAGAACAATCCTTGAACAGATTAATAAATAAGATTATTGCTTTGAATCACTACAGTCAGTTCGTATTTGTTTCTTACAAAATCTATGGAATCTATAAACTTGCTTTATATATCAATACTTAATGCTCTTTTCATTTGCCATGATTCTTCTTTTAAGACAAACATTGCAATACAAGCATATAGAATTTGTGATTGACAGGTATTTTAACCCCATCAGAGTTAAGTAACAAACCTGAATTCAAAAAGAACACAGATTAGCTTTTCTTTTTCTCCCTTCCCTTGCTTTCTTCCACTTCCTCCCTTTCCTATTCTGTTTCTTCCTTCCCTTCCTTTATTCCTTTAACCCTTTCTCCTGCCTCTTTTCCCTTTTCCCATCTCTTTCTATATTTCTTCCTTTTCTTTCTCCTTATTTTTTTTTCTTAAATAAAAAGCGACCCCAAAGCAGTGTCAGCTGGAGTGGTGGTCCTGGCACCGGCATGCCCATTGCCCTCGTCAGCCCTGCTTGGGGAGGAACCCATGTTCTTCATAATCCGTTTCCACTGAGGGTCCCAGTCAGTTACTGGAGGCTCCAGCTCCTAGGGCAAAGGCTGTGATGAAGGCTGAAGCAAACCAGCAGTTCACTGAATGGTCTGAGCCTGGTGGTGACCTCACAGTTTCAGAGAGAAATTAGGAGGAACTGTGCTGTCAACAACAGGAAGTTGGTGAAAAATGAGAGATGCCCTTAGGGAGTGAAATGAAGAGCAGATGGCTTTAATTGTTAGCCTTACTGTGACAACTGACAAGAGAAATTCTGCTCTCTTGACATTTAAAAGATACCAGAAATACCAGCGAGCACATTCCATGGCTTCTTGAAGGTTTCCATGTCAGAGAGTTCAAACTCCTCTCTATTTTTATTACTGAGCAGTCCATAAAAACTGCAGGTGATAAGATTCCTGATGGACTAACCCTCTAATAGCTTGATAAGTCACTGAAACGCACACAATGTAAGGGAGTGGAAGTCGTAGGTGAAGGGAGGCACCCGGGCAAGGAAGTTCTGAAGGATTTATATTTTGCTACAAGCCTACAACTCAGGTGGAAAACAAGAGCCATTTCTGTAAGTGCATGGGATCTTTGTAGAAATCCAGTTTAAATTTTTATTTGTCATATTATTATAAAGACCTCCTCTCAAAAAAGAAGTAAAATATTTCTGTGGACTCTCTGAAAGAAAAAAGAGGAGTATAATAAAAGTGAATGTTAGCTCAGATATATGCAGCTTGTTTGCACAGTCAATTCTAAATAAGAATGAGAATTTGTGATTGACAGGTATTTTAACCCCATCAGAGTTAAGTAACAAACCTGAATTCAAAAAGAACACAGATTAGCTTTTCTTTTTCTCCCTTCCCTTGCTTTCTTCCACTTCCTCCCTTTCCTATTCTGTTTCTTCCTTCCCTTCCTTTATTCCTTTAACCCTTTCTCCTGCCTCTTTTCCCTTTTCCCATCTCTTTCTATATTTCTTCCTTTTCTTTCTCCTTATTTTTTTTTCTTAAATAAAAAGCGACCCCAAAGCAGTGTCAGCTGGAGTGGTGGTCCTGGCACCGGCATGCCCATTGCCCTCGTCAGCCCTGCTTGGGGAGGAACCCATGTTCTTCATAATCCGTTTCCACTGAGGGTCCCAGTCAGTTACTGGAGGCTCCAGCTCCTAGGGCAAAGGCTGTGATGAAGGCTGAAGCAAACCAGCAGTTCACTGAATGGTCTGAGCCTGGTGGTGACCTCACAGTTTCAGAGAGAAATTAGGAGGAACTGTGCTGTCAACAACAGGAAGTTGGTGAAAAATGAGAGATGCCCTTAGGGAGTGAAATGAAGAGCAGATGGCTTTAATTGTTAGCCTTACTGTGACAACTGACAAGAGAAATTCTGCTCTCTTGACATTTAAAAGATACCAGAAATACCAGCGAGCACATTCCATGGCTTCTTGAAGGTTTCCATGTCAGAGAGTTCAAACTCCTCTCTATTTTTATTACTGAGCAGTCCATAAAAACTGCAGGTGATAAGATTCCTGATGGACTAACCCTCTAATAGCTTGATAAGTCACTGAAACGCACACAATGTAAGGGAGTGGGAAGTCGTAGGTGAAGGGAGGCACCCGGGCAAGGAAGTTCTGAAGGATTTATATTTTGCTACAAGCCTACAACTCAGGTGGAAAACAAGAGCCATTTCTGTAAGTGCATGGGATCTTTGTAGAAATCCAGTTTAAATTTTTATTTGTCATATTATTATAAAGACCTCCTCTCAAAAAAGAAGTAAAATATTTCTGTGGACTCTCTGAAAGAAAAAAGAGGAGTATAATAAAAGTGAATGTTAGCTCAGATATATGCAGCTTGTTTGCACAGTCAATTCTAAATAAGAATGAGAATGGAGTGCAAAAGAGGGTGAGTGTAGCCCCAGGTAGAAGCAACTTGAGAAACTGGAATAAACATACTTCATACTGAGAAGTACAGACTCGGTCACGTCAATATACAATTACTGGATTGAAGGTTCCTGATGTATTCTCAGTATTAATAAATCTCTTTCCTGAGAATATGAAATAACATTTAACCATTACTGAAATCTTATTGTAACGGGTGCTTAAAGTAAGAGTTACATGTGAAAAAAATTTCAGGTAGATGCTATGGTACCTCTGTGACAACTATAACAACTTGATTTTCTAATTTCCATTGGGATTTGATGTATAAATCTCCTAGCGACTCCAGCCCTAGGTAGATTAATGCTATAGCCTCCTTTCTACACTGGCTCTCAGAGAACCCCAGCAGAATTCAGTTACCTACATTGATAACTGGCTTGAAAATAAATGCTGTATTGGCCTCCCTGTCTTCCCTGTCTCAAATCCCTGTTTCCCTACTTGTGTTTACTGACCTCAAATCCTGCTGGGACTAGAATCTTTGTGTAAGACTTGATTCTGGAAGAACCCAAAGTAAGAGCATCATTTCTGATCTACACAGCCAGCCAGAGCAGTGCTAGTTTTCACAGCGTTGACACATACTCTGTGAGGTCATTCACATCACACACCATTTGAATCATTTGCTGATTTAGTCTCGCTTTTTATCCCACTTTAAAAAAAAAAAAAAAAAATATTTATTTATTTATTCATGGCGTGGGGCAGGTTGAGGAGGGAGGGGGTGGGTGGGCCACTTCTGTTGGCCATTCATTTGTCCATTTTCATCCATCTTTGTTCTTTGGCCCGTGTGGGCCTCCCATCGCAGCGGCCAATGTTGTCACAGAGCACCGGCTCTGGGCGCATGCGCTCCAGAGCTCCAGCTCAGTAATTGAACACATCGGTCCAGCCGCTCCACGGCACGTGGGATCTTCCCAGGCCAGGGATCGAACAGGCAGGCCTTGCACTGCAAGGCGGTGTCCTTACCCACTGGACCACCAGGGAAGCCCTTTATCCCACTTTTTGAAGTTGAGAACTGTGATTTAACTCTCCATATTGGATTGAAGCAATGTCCTATAGATGATGCTTATAAACATCGCTGAATGAATGCAAAGTTCTTCTGCCATTTTTCTGATCTACTTAGTTACAAGCTTTGGCATTTCTTCTTTTATATATCCTACCCAAACTTTCCACTTCCTGCACCATCACCCCAGCTTAGGCCCCTATCATTTTTTTGGACAAATGATTACAAGTGTTTCCCCCCTGCTCTCCTAGACTCAGACTTCAGTTCTCTCTCTCTTTTTTTTTAATTTTGGCCTCTTTTATTGGTCTTTCATTTAGTTATTTTCATCCGTCTTTGTTCTTTGGCCCGTGTGGGCCTCCCATCGCAGTGGCCTCTGTTGTCACAGAGCACCGGCTCTGGGCGCATGCGCTCCAGAGCTCCAGCTCAGTAATTGAACACATCGGTCCAGCCGCTCCACGGCACGTGGGATCTTCCCAGGCCAGGGATCGAACAGGCAGGCCTTGCACTGCAAGGCGGTGTCCTTACCCACTGGACCACCAGGGAAGCCCTTTATCCCACTTTTTGAAGTTGAGAACTGTGATTTAACTCTCCATATTGGATTGAAGCAATGTCCTATAGATGATGCTTATAAACATCGCTGAATGAATGCAAAGTTCTTCTGCCATTTTTCTGATCTACTTAGTTACAAGCTTTGGCATTTCTTCTTTTATATATCCTACCCAAACTTTCCACTTCCTGCACCATCACCCCAGCTTAGGCCCCTATCATTTTTTTGGACAAATGATTACAAGTGTTTCCCCCCTGCTCTCCTAGACTCAGACTTCAGTTCTCTCTCTCTTTTTTTTTAATTTTGGCCTCTTTTATTGGTCTTTCATTTAGTTATTTTTATCCATCTTTGTCCTTTGACCTGTATGGGCCTCCCATTGCAGTGGCCTTCCTTGTCGCAGAGCACTGGCCCTGGGCGCATGTGCATGTGCTTCAGAGCGCTGGTTCCTAATTGGACACACCGGTCCAGCAGCTCTGCAGCACATGGGATCCTCCTGTGCCAGGCATCAAACTGGCACCCCTTGCAGTGCAGGATGGACTCTTTACCCACTGGACCACCAGGGAAGCCCCCAGGTCCCTCTATTTTACAACACACTCCAAACCACAGAACACAAATCATTCTGAAAATGCCCCTTTCACTGTATCTCTCCTTTCCATAAAACATCTAGTAGTTCCCAGCCTTTTATGTTAATCTAGCATTTTGTTCAGGTTCTCATTCATTGTATTTTTTCTCTATCTAGATAAACATTACATCCTGGAGATGAGTATTATAGTGGTTGAGAGTTGACAGCAAAGGCTCTAGAGGCAGATACCCTATTCAGATCCTAGATCCAATTCTGCTAATCCTAGAGCTAATCTAATTCCCACTGGAGGGAATTATGGTCCTATTCAAAGAAACCTGTGAATGTGACCTCATAGACTATAACCCACCAGACTTCTCTGTCCATGGCATTTCCCAGGCAAGAATACAGGAGTGGGTTGCCATGCCCTCCTACAAGAGATCTTCCTGATCCAGGGATCAAACCCATGTATCATTACGTCTCCTGCATTGGCAGGTGGGTTGTTTACCACTAGCACCACCTGGGAAGCCCATGATTAAACTTTAACAAATATTTATTAAACAGCATTTATTTTTAAGACTAAATCCCAAGGATATAGTGTAGGGTAAAATATGGTGACTAGAATCATCGGCTGTAAACCACAGCCATTTTTCACTGGTTTAGGGTGAAAGAAATAAAAATTACCACTTTCATCCCCTGAATTTCAGAACTTAAATAATTAACATATGGGGTGTGTGTGTATTTCTTTTTCTCTAAATATCAATGAATTGACTAAATTTGTACATTTGAAATAGTCTCATCCTTGCAAAAGGAAAACAAGTATATTCTACTTAATTTTCTGTTGTTTGTGGACATTCTACAGTGAGAGTATTTATAAGGAAGATCAAGCACCTTTATCAATTATCCTGCAATTTCCTGTTTAGTTGTGATGTTCACCACTGGAGGCGAACATCAAGGCCTCACACTAATCTGATCCACACCAGGGCATGGTGCATGCATGCATGCTAAGTCGCTTAGTCACATCCAACTCTTTGTGACCCCATGAACTGTAGTCTGCGAGGCTTTGTTCTGCAGCACATGGGATCCTCCTGTGCCAGGCATCAAACTGGCACCCCTTGCAGTGCAGGATGGACTCTTTACCCACTGGACCACCAGGGAAGCCCCCAGGTCCCTCTATTTTACAACACACTCCAAACCACAGAACACAAATCATTCTGAAAATGCCCTTTCACTGTATCTCTCCTTTCCATAAAACATCTAGTAGTTCCCAGCCTTTTATGTTAATCTAGCATTTTGTTCAGGTTCTCATTCATTGTATTTTTTCTCTATCTAGATAAACATTACATCCTGGAGATGAGTATTATAGTGGTTGAGAGTTGACAGCAAAGGCTCTAGAGGCAGATACCCTATTCAGATCCTAGATCCAATTCTGCTAATCCTAGAGCTAATCTAATTCCCACTGGAGGGAATTATGGTCCTATTCAAAGAAACCTGTGAATGTGACCTCATAGACTATAACCCACCAGACTTCTCTGTCCATGGCATTTCCCAGGCAAGAATACAGGAGTGGGTTGCCATGCCCTCCTACAAGAGATCTTCCTGATCCAGGGATCAAACCCATGTATCATTACGTCTCCTGCATTGGCAGGTGGGTTGTTTACCACTAGCACCACCTGGGAAGCCCATGATTAAACTTTAACAAATATTTATTAAACAGCATTTATTTTTAAGACTAAATCCCAAGGATATAGTGTAGGGTAAAATATGGTGACTAGAATCATCGGCTGTAAACCACAGCCATTTTTCACTGGTTTAGGGTGAAAGAAATAAAATTACCACTTTCATCCCTGAATTTCAGAACTTAAATAATTAACATATGGGGTGTGTGTGTATTTCTTTTTCTCTAAATATCAATGAATTGACTAAATTTGTACATTTGAAATAGTCTCATCCTTGCAAAAGGAAAACAAGTATATTCTACTTAATTTTCTGTTGTTTGTGGACATTCTACAGTGAGAGTATTTATAAGGAAGATCAAGCACCTTTATCAATTATCCTGCAATTTCCTGTTTAGTTGTGATGTTCACCACTGGAGGCGAACATCAAGGCCTCACACTAATCTGATCCACACCAGGGCATGGTGCATGCATGCATGCTAAGTCGCTTAGTCACATCCAACTCTTTGTGACCCCATGAACTGTAGTCTGCGAGGCTCCTCTGTCCATGGGATTCTCCAGGCAAGAATACTGGAGTGAATTTCCATGCCCTCCTCCAGGGGATATTCCTGATCCAGACATAGAACCCATGTCTCTTGCATTGGCAGGTGGGTTCATTACCACTACTGCCACCTGGGAAGCCTGGGACATGGTGCATTCTAGCATTTACACTTACTGAATGACCAGTTCCTCAGTACCTCTGGCTAGGTATATTGTAACATCTCAGACCCTGGCCAAAGAATACTAGTGGTAGATGCAATTGCCCCAAGTAGATTTTAATAAAATGTATGCTCTCCCAATTTATTGCTTGGTGGGCCTTTTGACACTACTCTCAAACTTTATAAACAATAACTTTAAGGAAACAGAAGTTGAGGATCCTAGTTCTGACCTAGAAACACTATGCCCTAGCATTCCTAAAGTTTAATGTTGGTGACTATCAGGAAAGCAAATATTTCATGCAAGGGTAAGCCCTCTAATTGCATTTGTCTTGAATGCCTGCCAGCTCTATGTGTAGAGGGTTCTACAGGCATTTCTCTGATCTCACTCTCTCATCTGAGGCCATGTCAGACGTGCCTGTGGATAGAAGGAAAGAGAAGGGAAGTCAAAAGCACAGGAAGAAAGGCAAGAGGGGTCAAGGGAATGGAGGCAAGAAAAGGAGCAAGTGAAACCCTCTTGGGAAGGGAAGCTGTGTTTCATTTTAGTTGCTTGGTTTGGATGTAAACCACAGCCATTTTTCACTGGTTTAGGGTGAAAGAAATAAAATTACCACTTTCATCCCTGAATTTCAGAACTTAAATAATTAACATATGGGTGTGTGTGTATTTCTTTTTCTCTAAATATCAATGAATTGACTAAATTTGTACATTTGAAATAGTCTCATCCTTGCAAAAGGAAAACAAGTATATTCTACTTAATTTTCTGTTGTTTGTGGACATTCTACAGTGAGAGTATTTATAAGGAAGATCAAGCACCTTTATCAATTATCCTGCAATTTCCTGTTTAGTTGTGATGTTCACCACTGGAGGCGAACATCAAGGCCTCACACTAATCTGATCCACACCAGGGCATGGTGCATGCATGCATGCTAAGTCGCTTAGTCACATCCAACTCTTTGTGACCCCATGAACTGTAGTCTGCGAGGCTCCTCTGTCCATGGGATTCTCCAGGCAAGAATACTGGAGTGAATTTCCATGCCCTCCTCCAGGGGATATTCCTGATCCAGACATAGAACCCATGTCTCTTGCATTGGCAGGTGGGTTCATTACCACTACTGCCACCTGGGAAGCCTGGGACATGGTGCATTCTAGCATTTACACTTACTGAATGACCAGTTCCTCAGTACCTCTGGCTAGGTATATTGTAACATCTCAGACCCTGGCCAAAGAATACTAGTGGTAGATGCAATTGCCCCAAGTAGATTTTAATAAAATGTATGCTCTCCCAATTTATTGCTTGGTGGGCCTTTTGACACTACTCTCAAACTTTATAAACAATAACTTTAAGGAAACAGAAGTTGAGGATCCTAGTTCTGACCTAGAAACACTATGCCCTAGCATTCCTAAAGTTTAATGTTGGTGACTATCAGGAAAGCAAATATTTCATGCAAGGGTAAGCCCTCTAATTGCATTTGTCTTGAATGCCTGCCAGCTCTATGTGTAGAGGGTTCTACAGGCATTTCTCTGATCTCACTCTCTCATCTGAGGCCATGTCAGACGTGCCTGTGGATAGAAGGAAAGAGAAGGGAAGTCAAAAGCACAGGAAGAAAGGCAAGAGGGGTCAAGGGAATGGAGGCAAGAAAAGGAGCAAGTGAAACCCTCTTGGGAAGGGAAGCTGTGTTTCATTTTAGTTGCTTGGTTTGGATGGAAGCCTATAATATTGAATAACATAAGAAAACACACTGTAGCCCTCTCTTCATTAGTAAAACCTAAAATGAAGACTCTTGTGAAATTATATTAATACTCTCTTTAATTATTTCTAGTTAGTAAAGAAAAATTAATTAAAAAGCCATATAATCTCACCTCCGGGAAATGAAGTGCTAAATTAATTTAAATTTGTTAGCAGAAATTTAAGTTAGTTGTTTTTTAGCAATTTTTCTCCCTTACTTTTTGTCAGTATATTAGACAAGGGTTTGTAAAAACATGTTTTCACACACACACACACACACAAATCAAGAATAGTATTCATGTGTCTTTTAAGTTTTCATTACTGTAAGGTAGTAAAAACAGAGAATAAGTACTGAGAAAATGCTTTACCCTGTGGACAGTTTTAAGTGAATTCTTCAAATCTTGCATAATAATTGGACTATATGAACTTCGTGGTGTTTATTTGTGAAGCCTTCTTTTTCTGATTGCCAAATTGAGAGTAAAAATTGTACAAATTTTATAAAGGTTTTGTGAGTTATTAGGTACACGCACTTAGCAGACAGGTACACAGTAACCACTCAATAAATATTAGCCTCATACATTATCTTTTAGTGGCTTCAACCTAACTAGGAAAAAAAGTGTCAAAGGGAAAGGGAAACAACAAATACTATGGATTTAGTTATCCTTATGAGTTACATATATATCTGATGGACAAGCAGTGGGTTTTTGAGATAAATGCTTCATTTTTTGATTCAATAATTAATTCATTATTGAGCAACTTTTATATGCTGAGCATTCAAGAGATGAAATAGAAATACCTCCACTTTGAGGATCCTAGTTCTGACCTAGAAACACTATGCCCTAGCATTCCTAAAGTTTAATGTTGGTGACTATCAGGAAAGCAAATATTTCATGCAAGGGTAAGCCCTCTAATTGCATTTGTCTTGAATGCCTGCCAGCTCTATGTGTAGAGGGTTCTACAGGCATTTCTCTGATCTCACTCTCTCATCTGAGGCCATGTCAGACGTGCCTGTGGATAGAAGGAAAGAGAAGGGAAGTCAAAAGCACAGGAAGAAAGGCAAGAGGGGTCAAGGGAATGGAGGCAAGAAAAGGAGCAAGTGAAACCCTCTTGGGAAGGGAAGCTGTGTTTCATTTTAGTTGCTTGGTTTGGATGGAAGCCTATAATATTGAATAACATAAGAAAACACACTGTAGCCCTCTCTTCATTAGTAAAACCTAAAATGAAGACTCTTGTGAAATTATATTAATACTCTCTTTAATTATTTCTAGTTAGTAAAGAAAAATTAATTAAAAAGCCATATAATCTCACCTCCGGGAAATGAAGTGCTAAATTAATTTAAATTTGTTAGCAGAAATTTAAGTTAGTTGTTTTTTAGCAATTTTTCTCCCTTACTTTTTGTCAGTATATTAGACAAGGGTTTGTAAAAACATGTTTTCACACACACACACACACACAAATCAAGAATAGTATTCATGTGTCTTTTAAGTTTTCATTACTGTAAGGTAGTAAAAACAGAGAATAAGTACTGAGAAAATGCTTTACCCTGTGGACAGTTTTAAGTGAATTCTTCAAATCTTGCATAATAATTGGACTATATGAACTTCGTGGTGTTTATTTGTGAAGCCTTCTTTTTCTGATTGCCAAATTGAGAGTAAAAATTGTACAAATTTTATAAAGGTTTTGTGAGTTATTAGGTACACGCACTTAGCAGACAGGTACACAGTAACCACTCAATAAATATTAGCCTCATACATTATCTTTTAGTGGCTTCAACCTAACTAGGAAAAAAAAAATCAAAGGGAAAGGGAAACAACAAATACTATGGATTTAGTTATCCTTATGAGTTACATATATATCTGATGGACAAGCAGTGGGTTTTTGAGATAAATGCTTCATTTTTTGATTCAATAATTAATTCATTATTGAGCAACTTTTATATGCTGAGCATTGTTCAAGGGGCTCGAGTTCTAGTGAGAGATGAAATAGAAATACCTCCACTTTCATAGAGGTATCATTTCAATGCTGGAACACAGACAACGACCCAGTGAAAAATGAATGTACAGTGTAATATAAACTGTAGGATAGTGCAGAGAAGACAAAGAAAGGATAAGGGACCACTGGGAGCAGTTATTATAGTGTGGGGGAGCTACATTTGGCAGAGAGAAAAAAATTACAAGACTGTGACTTAAATTTGATTTTCAAACAAATGCCAAAATCTTTTTAGTATAGGTATGGCATCTCGTACAAACAAATTCTTTGTTGTTTAATGTGAACTTCACATTTAGCTGGACAGTCTTTATTTCTATCTGGCAAACTTAGAGGGGAGTGATTATCTGAAGATGAGACTGATTTTATTTTTCTCCAGGATGATTGAAATAAAATTGTAATATATTTAAAGTTTACCATGGGATGATCTGATATATGTATACTTCATGAAATGAGTCCCACAATAAATTAATTAATATATAATCGACTCCATTAACTCACATAGTTATTTTCTGGCTAAGACCACAGGAGGAAGAAATGGCAACCAGAATTCTTCCAGTACTATTGCCTGGAAAATTCCATGGACAAAAAGAGCCTTGGCTACAGATCTCATGGGCTACAGTCCATGGGATCACAAAGAGACATGATTAAAATGTCTGAGCATGTATGCACACACACACACAAAGACAAACGGACACACTGAAGATGATTGAGCAAATTGCAAGTGTACAATATGGTGTTATTAGTTATAAGCTATAGATTAGATTCTCAAAACTTATCCATTTCATAAGTGAAATGTATAGATATTTTAACATAGATCTTCCTTTCATCTAGTTTTCAGTGTAGGGGTTGAGGTGTGCACTTAGCTCTCATGGTTTGTTCACATCTAAGGGAACTGATGCTGTGCCATGGTCATACAAATTTACTCCTATTTTTCCCTTGATGGTATGGTTGAAATGTGGAGAAAACTTTCTACAGTGACAATAAATACAGACCTTATGTCTTCCTATACTGAAAAATACAACATACTACCAAAGGAAAATCTATTAAATGCTTTTTGAAAGTCTGATGTAAAGGTTAATTTTCCTTTTTTTTTTTTGATCAGGAGTAACATCATTTCGTGAAGATGCTTATCTTAGAAGCTATTACCAATCACAACAGACTATTAAGGGCATAATCTTTGGTATATTTGAGTTTCTCTGGTATGAGAATTAAAATAACTTACAGTGAGATGTGCATAGCTTCAGCCTGGAATGAGTCTGGAGCTCCTAGTCTTCCTGTGTAATCTTACCAGTTCATTACTCCAGGGACTGAAGGTCTGCATGTACCTAGTTCTATAGAAGCCCCAGAGAGGCCTCATCCACTGGACCTGGGATAGGGTTGATTTGTGGCCTGGAATCTATGCTTCTAGGTATGGAGGAAAAGTCAGTTGAGGAGGCGGGCATGCAGGAGAGCTAGGATCTAAATTGTGTCTATATAGTTTGGGAATAAGGGTTGTTTTGCTTTTCTAATTTTTCTCCTCTATTTATAAGAGAAATACTACAATATGAATGTCTCTGATTTGAGGAAATGCAGGCTGTTTCCACCTCTTCTAGGATAAATGTGCTGGGGAGAGAGGAAAAGAAGTAAGTAGAGGGAAGGGATGAGAAGGAAAAAGGAGAGAAAGAAATGAGAGAAGATAAATAAAAAGAGCAGACAGAGAAGGAAGGAAGACAGAAAGGGTAACAATAATAAATTACACTTGTCTGCTCATTAAAATAGTTAAAATGAGACCACTGGTGACGTATTTTAAATTGGAATTTTCTTCCATAGTACAGGACAGGAAGACAATTGAAAGCAAAATAAGAAAACAAAAGTGGTGTCTAGGGTCAGGTGAGGGATCCATTTCATAAGTGAAATGTATAGATATTTTAACATAGATCTTCCTTTCATCTAGTTTTCAGTGTAGGGGTTGAGGTGTGCACTTAGCTCTCATGGTTTGTTCACATCTAAGGGAACTGATGCTGTGCCATGGTCATACAAATTTACTCCTATTTTTCCCTTGATGGTATGGTTGAAATGTGGAGAAAACTTTCTACAGTGACAATAAATACAGACCTTATGTCTTCCTATACTGAAAAATACAACATACTACCAAAGGAAAATCTATTAAATGCTTTTTGAAAGTCTGATGTAAAGGTTAATTTTCCTTTTTTTTTTTTGATCAGGAGTAACATCATTTCGTGAAGATGCTTATCTTAGAAGCTATTACCAATCACAACAGACTATTAAGGGCATAATCTTTGGTATATTTGAGTTTCTCTGGTATGAGAATTAAAATAACTTACAGTGAGATGTGCATAGCTTCAGCCTGGAATGAGTCTGGAGCTCCTAGTCTTCCTGTGTAATCTTACCAGTTCATTACTCCAGGGACTGAAGGTCTGCATGTACCTAGTTCTATAGAAGCCCCAGAGAGGCCTCATCCACTGGACCTGGGATAGGGTTGATTTGTGGCCTGGAATCTATGCTTCTAGGTATGGAGGAAAAGTCAGTTGAGGAGGCGGGCATGCAGGAGAGCTAGGATCTAAATTGTGTCTATATAGTTTGGGAATAAGGGTTGTTTTGCTTTTCTAATTTTTCTCCTCTATTTATAAGAGAAATACTACAATATGAATGTCTCTGATTTGAGGAAATGCAGGCTGTTTCCACCTCTTCTAGGATAAATGTGCTGGGGAGAGAGGAAAAGAAGTAAGTAGAGGGAAGGGATGAGAAGGAAAAAGGAGAGAAAGAAATGAGAGAAGATAAATAAAAAGAGCAGACAGAGAAGGAAGGAAGACAGAAAGGGTAACAATAATAAATTACACTTGTCTGCTCATTAAAATAGTTAAAATGAGACCACTGGTGACGTATTTTAAATTGGAATTTTCTTCCATAGTACAGGACAGGAAGACAATTGAAAGCAAAATAAGAAAACAAAAGTGGTGTCTAGGGTCAGGTGAGGGGGATTTCCTGGCAAACTCTACATTCTGCTTCATTTTGCTTAATATAAGTAATTCCCTTTAGGAATTCAAGCATTTAATTTTGGCAGTAGCTTTTAGAAACGACTTAACTGGGGATGGAGCTAAGATGGCAGCGTAGAAAAGACGTGCACTCATCTTTCCTGCAAAATCGTCTTAATTGCAACAAGTTCCTGATAAACCATCCACAGGAGGAGGTTGGATCTGATCACAAAAAAGATACCCCACATCGAAAAGCAAAGGAGAAGATGCAGCAAGACGGTAGGAGAGGCACAATCACTCTTTTAAAAGTCAAACCTCATACCCGCCAGAGAGGCTGGGTAGGCCAAATACACAAAGCCTGTTGCAAATCAAGACCCAGGAAAGGGGCGGTGACCCCCACAAGGGACTGAACTAGACCTGCTTTAGAGGGTCCAACTGCCCCCCTAAGCTAGAAGTGCCCTTGAGCTGTCCTCGGAAAGACGGCACTCAATTCCCTTTGAAGGAGGTTACCATTAACCCGATCATAGAGCTGCTGAGTACAGTTGAAGACTGTGCACAACGGAGATCCTGGACAGGGGAGTAGCGATCCTGCATGAGGTTGACCCAGACTCACCTCTGAGTAATCTGACATCTCCCGCGGTGGCGGGGGTCGATGGTGGCCTGCAGCAGGGTCGGGGTCACTGCGGAAGTGTTTCTCATAGAGCGTGTGGGAATAAATCCTTTGTGAGAGAGACGCCATTATCCATACTGTAGTTTGGCTGCTGGTCAAACTACTGGGAGGGAATTTAGTTCCACTCAGAAAAAAAAAAGGATCTGTATTAAGGATTAAGAAACTACCAGGGCCAGCCTGGGCAGGACTTTATAGTTCTGGAATAGGCCTAAATAAACAAGCAGTAAAAGAGGCCTTCAGACCCAACCACTGCCAGAGGCAAGAAAAAAACTGATAATTCCTGAATAGTCAGCAAGAGACAGAACAACATAAACATTCACTATTTTCACGTTTTGTCTGGAGCTGGAGTTACTGCTGGATTTTTTTTACATTTTTATTTCATTTTATTTTTTACTCATTTTTTATTGCTGTTTTTCACTCGTCTTTTCTCCCTTTTTCTAAACCCCCTCAGCCACCCACGCCCTCAATTTCTGTTGTTTCCTCCATTGAACTCTACTGAAGCTATTAATCTTATCAGTAAGACTGAATATATTCAAGTTTATATAATTTTTTTTTTCTTTTAAACCACACATTTCATTTTGGTATAAACTTCTGGTTCCACATTGGCCTTTTATGGTTCTATGGGAGTTTTGTTTGTTTTTATTGTTTTTGCTTTGCTTTTCTATATTTTTCTATATACTTATCTCTGTTTTATTTTTATTTTTTTTTAAAGATTTATTTATTTATTTTGGTGGGGGGCGGGGTGGGGAGGGAGGGGAGCGGGCGGGCCACTTCTATTGGTCTTTCATTTGTCCATTTTCATCCATCTTTGTTCTTTGGCTCCTGTGGGCCTCCCATCGCGGTGGCCTCTGTTGTCGCAGAGCACCGGCTCTGGACACATGCGCTCCAGAGCTCCGGCTCAGTAGTTGGACACATCAGTCCAGCCGCTCCATGGCACATGGGATCTTCTCAGGCCAGGGATCAAACTGGTGCCCCTTGCACTGCAAGGCAGTGTCCTTACCCACTGGACCACCAGGGAAGCCCCTTTAATTTTTTCAATATGTATTACTGCTTCCTCTATAAATCTTTTTTTGCTTTCTCTGATGTTCTTTTCCTACAGCACTAAACTCTAATACATACAAATCTTTATCTCCCTATATTTAATTTTGCAGTATTATTCTATATTTCTCTTCTATCCTCCCTTTCTCTTTTTCCCTTTCCCCACCATATTTCTTAGTCTCTTCTGTCCTCATTGCCTTATCCCCAACTGGGACCCTGCTCTAGCATTATTCTCTAATTTGTGTTCTACTTAGTTTGGTTATTAACTGGTGGATATCATTCTTGGTTTTCTCTATTCGCCATGCTCATGTATTGTACTGTATTTTTTGTTGGAATGTTTGGGTTATATTATGGCTGTATATGTTTGTGTATATAATTCAGTAAGCTAGATAGTATTTGCATGATTTTTTAATTGCCATTTGTCAAAGGTATACCTTCTGTTTCTCATTCGTGTATATGTTTTAATACCATTTAATGGCTTAACAAGCCGTGAAGTCTTGATTACCTGGTCAGGCAACAAGTTCAGGGGCTGTAGGGAGGGAACACTGACTCCAAAGCTCTACAATACCAGAGAACACCTAACACTAGAGAGCATTAAGCAGCGAGAACGCCAACAAATGTAAGCACTTGTATGCAAGTCCTGACATCACCCAACCACCAGCATCACCCAGAATAAGAAGCTTCATCCAAACAACAAATACAGACAGATGTAACTCAAAGTCTAGAAAAAGGAAAACCCAAACATAGTTAGTTAAAAAATTAATAATAACAATGAAATGGCAGAGAAATACCACACAAGTGAAGGAACAATTTACAAACACACAAGTTCAAATAAACAAAGAGGAATTAGACAAACTTTCTGAAAGCGAATTCAGAAGCATGATAGTAAAGATGATCCAAAACACTGAAAACAGAATTTTAGAGAAACTGCAAGAAGCAACTAACACACTGAATAAAGAAATACAAGAACTTAAAAAACAACAAACAGAGACAAACAACTCAATTGCTGAACTTAAAAGCTCTATAGAAGGAATCAAGAGCAGAGTATCTGAGACAGAAGACCAGATAAGTGAGCTGGAAGATAGAATAGACTGCTGAAGAACAGAATCAAGCTCAAAGAATGAAAAGAGCAGAGGATAGATAGCCTCAGAGACCTCTGGGATAATATTAAACGCAACAATATTCGAATTATAGGGATTCCAGAAGAAGAAGAAAAAAAGAAAGGATATGAAAAAAATTTTGAAGAGATTCTAGTTGAAAATTTCCCCAACATGGGAAAATAAATAGTCAATCAAGTCTAAGAAGCACAGAGAGTACCATACAGGATAAACCCAAGAAGAAACACACCAAGACACATATAAATGAAGTTAACACAAATTAAACACAAAGACAAAATTCTCAAAGCAGCAAGGGAAAAGCAAAAAGTGACATACAAAGGAAACCCCATCTGTTTAACAGGTGATGTTTCAACAGAAACTTTGCAGGCCAGAAGGGAATGGCAAGACACATTTAAAGCACTGAAACAGAATAATCTGCAACCAAGAATCCTCTACCCTTCAAGGATCTCATTCAAAATTTAATGGCTTAACAAGCCGTGAAGTCTTGATTACCTGGTCAGGCAACAAGTTCAGGGGCTGTAGGGAGGGAACACTGACTCCAAAGCTCTACAATACCAGAGAACACCTAACACTAGAGAGCATTAAGCAGCGAGAACGCCAACAAATGTAAGCACTTGTATGCAAGTCCTGACATCACCCAACCACCAGCATCACCCAGAATAAGAAGCTCCATCCAAACAACAAATACAGACAGATGTAACTCAAAGTCTAGAAAAAGGAAAACCCAAACATAGTTAGTTAAAAAATTAATAATAACAATGAAATGGCAGAGAAATACCACACAAGTGAAGGAACAATTTACAAACACACAAGTTCAAATAAACAAAGAGGAATTAGACAAACTTTCTGAAAGCGAATTCAGAAGCATGATAGTAAAGATGATCCAAAACACTGAAAACAGAATTTTAGAGAAACTGCAAGAAGCAACTAACACACTGAATAAAGAAATACAAGAACTTAAAAAACAACAAACAGAGACAAACAACTCAATTGCTGAACTTAAAAGCTCTATAGAAGGAATCAAGAGCAGAGTATCTGAGACAGAAGACCAGATAAGTGAGCTGGAAGATAGAATAGACTGCTGAAGAACAGAATCAAGCTCAAAGAATGAAAAGAGCAGAGGATAGATAGCCTCAGAGACCTCTGGGATAATATTAAACGCAACAATATTCGAATTATAGGGATTCCAGAAGAAGAAGAAAAAAAGAAAGGATATGAAAAAAATTTTGAAGAGATTCTAGTTGAAAATTTCCCCAACATGGGAAAATAAATAGTCAATCAAGTCTAAGAAGCACAGAGAGTACCATACAGGATAAACCCAAGAAGAAACACACCAAGACACATATAAATGAAGTTAACACAAATTAAACACAAAGACAAAATTCTCAAAGCAGCAAGGGAAAAGCAAAAAGTGACATACAAAGGAAACCCCATCTGTTTAACAGGTGATGTTTCAACAGAAACTTTGCAGGCCAGAAGGGAATGGCAAGACACATTTAAAGCACTGAAACAGAATAATCTGCAACCAAGAATCCTCTACCCTTCAAGGATCTCATTCAAAATTGATGGAGAAATCAAAAGCTTTACAGATAAGCAAAAATTAAAAGAATGTAGTAACACCAAACCAGCCTTATAACAAGTGTTAAAGGGACTTATATAGACAACAAGTATAAGAGAAGAAGAAGAAGATCTACAAAACAAAGCCATCATAACATCTAAGAAGATGACAATAGGATCATTTGTATCAATAATTACTTTGAATGTAAATGGACTAAATGCCCCAATGAAAAGACACACACTGGCTGAACTGATTCAAAAACAAGACCCATACATATGCTGCCTACAGGAAACTCACTTCAGACCTAGAGACACTCATAGACGGAAAGTGAAAGGATGGAAAAAGATATTCCATACAAATAGAAATCAAAAGAAAGCTGGAGTAGCAATCCTCATATCAGACAAAATAGACCTTAAAGTAAAGAAGATTATAAGAGACAAGGCAGGACACTACATCATGAGCAAGGGATCTATCCAAGAGAAAGGCATAACAATCATAAATATCTATGCACCCAATGCAGGAGCACCCCAATACATAAGACAAACTTTCAGACATAAAAGAAGAAATCAACAATAACACAGTAATAGGAGGAGACTTTAACACTCCTCTCACACCAATGGACAGATCATCCAAACAGAAAATTAATAAAGAAACATAAGCCTTAAATGACACACTAGAAGAGGTGGACCTCATAGATATCTTTAGGACCTTCCATCCAAAAGCAGAAGAATACACTTTCTTCTCAAGTGCTCACGGAACATTCTCCAGGATAGACCACATCTTGCCACAAATTAAACCTCACTCAATTCAAGAAAATTGAAATTATATCAATCATCTTCTCTGACCAGAATGCAGTGAGACTAGAGATCAGCTACAGGAAACAAATGACTAAAAACACAAACACATGGAGATTAAACAACACATATCTAAAAAACCAACTGATTAGCAAGCAAATCAAAGGAGAAATAAAATTCCTAACAGGTGATGTTTCAACAGAAACTTTGCAGGCCAGAAGGGAATGGCAAGACACATTTAAAGCACTGAAACAGAATAATCTGCAACCAAGAATCCTCTACCCTTCAAGGATCTCATTCAAAATTGATGGAGAAATCAAAAGCTTTACAGATAAGCAAAAATTAAAAGAATGTAGTAACACCAAACCAGCCTTATAACAAGTGTTAAAGGGACTTATATAGACAACAAGTATAAGAGAAGAAGAAGAAGATCTACAAAACAAAGCCATCATAACATCTAAGAAGATGACAATAGGATCATTTGTATCAATAATTACTTTGAATGTAAATGGACTAAATGCCCCAATGAAAAGACACACACTGGCTGAACTGATTCAAAAACAAGACCCATACATATGCTGCCTACAGGAAACTCACTTCAGACCTAGAGACACTCATAGACGGAAAGTGAAAGGATGGAAAAAGATATTCCATACAAATAGAAATCAAAAGAAAGCTGGAGTAGCAATCCTCATATCAGACAAAATAGACCTTAAAGTAAAGAAGATTATAAGAGACAAGGCAGGACACTACATCATGAGCAAGGGATCTATCCAAGAGAAAGGCATAACAATCATAAATATCTATGCACCCAATGCAGGAGCACCCCAATACATAAGACAAACTTTCAGACATAAAAGAAGAAATCAACAATAACACAGTAATAGGAGGAGACTTTAACACTCCTCTCACACCAATGGACAGATCATCCAAACAGAAAATTAATAAAGAAACATAAGCCTTAAATGACACACTAGAAGAGGTGGACCTCATAGATATCTTTAGGACCTTCCATCCAAAAGCAGAAGAATACACTTTCTTCTCAAGTGCTCACGGAACATTCTCCAGGATAGACCACATCTTGCCACAAATTAAACCTCACTCAATTCAAGAAAATTGAAATTATATCAATCATCTTCTCTGACCAGAATGCAGTGAGACTAGAGATCAGCTACAGGAAACAAATGACTAAAAACACAAACACATGGAGATTAAACAACACATATCTAAAAAACCAACTGATTAGCAAGCAAATCAAAGGAGAAATAAAATTCCTAGAAGAAGACGACAATGAACACACGACAGTGTAAAACTTATGGGATACCACAAAAGTAGTTCTAAGAGGGAAATTTATAGCAATACAATCCTACCTCAAGAAACAAGAAAAATCTCAGGCGATCTAACCCTACGCTTAAAACAATTGGAAAAAGAATAACAAAAGCACCCCAAAGTTAGCAGAAGAGAAATCCTAAAGATCAGCGGATAAATAAATAAAAAAGAAACAAATAGTAAAGATAAATAAAACAAAAAACTGGTTCTTCGAAAAGGTAAATAAAATTGACAAAACATTGGCCAGATTCATCAAGAAAAAAAGAGAGAAAACCAGATCAGCAAAATCAAAAATGAAAAAGGAGAGATGACAACAGATAATGCAGAAATCCAAAGGATTCTAAGAGACTATTTTAAACAACTGTATGGCAACAAACTAGACAACCTTAAAGAAATGGACAGTTTCTTGGAGAGGGTATATCTCCCAAGACTGAACCAGGAAGAAATAGAAACTATGAACAACCCAATCACAAGCTCAGAAATCAAATTTGTGATAAAAAACTTATGCAAAAATAAAAGCCCAGGGCCAGATGACTTCACAGGTGAATTCTCCCAAACATTTAAAGAAGAGCTAATGCCTGTCCTTCTTAAATTCTTCCAAACAATTGCACAGGAAGGAACACTTCCAAACACATTCTACGAAGTTGCCATCATCCTGATACCAAAGCCAGGCAAAGACAACACAAAAAAAGAAAATTATAGGCCAATTTCAATGATGAATTTAGACGCCAAAATCCACAACAAAATCCTGGCAAACAAAATTCAACAACACATCAAAAAACTCATACATCATGACCAAGTTGGGTTCATCCCAGGCATGCAAGGATTCTTCAATATCCACAAATCAATCAGTGTGATACACCATATCAGCATAGTGAGAGACAAATCCTAATTCTTCTCAAGTGCTCACGGAACATTCTCCAGGATAGACCACATCTTGCCACAAATTAAACCTCACTCAATTCAAGAAAATTGAAATTATATCAATCATCTTCTCTGACCAGAATGCAGTGAGACTAGAGATCAGCTACAGGAAACAAATGACTAAAAACACAAACACATGGAGATTAAACAACACATATCTAAAAAACCAACTGATTAGCAAGCAAATCAAAGGAGAAATAAAATTCCTAGAAGAAGACGACAATGAACACACGACAGTGTAAAACTTATGGGATACCACAAAAGTAGTTCTAAGAGGGAAATTTATAGCAATACAATCCTACCTCAAGAAACAAGAAAAATCTCAGGCGATCTAACCCTACGCTTAAAACAATTGGAAAAAGAATAACAAAAGCACCCCAAAGTTAGCAGAAGAGAAATCCTAAAGATCAGCGGATAAATAAATAAAAAAGAAACAAATAGTAAAGATAAATAAAACAAAAAACTGGTTCTTCGAAAAGGTAAATAAAATTGACAAAACATTGGCCAGATTCATCAAGAAAAAAAGAGAGAAAACCAGATCAGCAAAATCAAAAATGAAAAAGGAGAGATGACAACAGATAATGCAGAAATCCAAAGGATTCTAAGAGACTATTTTAAACAACTGTATGGCAACAAACTAGACAACCTTAAAGAAATGGACAGTTTCTTGGAGAGGGTATATCTCCCAAGACTGAACCAGGAAGAAATAGAAACTATGAACAACCCAATCACAAGCTCAGAAATCAAATTTGTGATAAAAAACTTATGCAAAAATAAAAGCCCAGGGCCAGATGACTTCACAGGTGAATTCTCCCAAACATTTAAAGAAGAGCTAATGCCTGTCCTTCTTAAATTCTTCCAAACAATTGCACAGGAAGGAACACTTCCAAACACATTCTACGAAGTTGCCATCATCCTGATACCAAAGCCAGGCAAAGACAACACAAAAAAAGAAAATTATAGGCCAATTTCAATGATGAATTTAGACGCCAAAATCCACAACAAAATCCTGGCAAACAAAATTCAACAACACATCAAAAAACTCATACATCATGACCAAGTTGGGTTCATCCCAGGCATGCAAGGATTCTTCAATATCCACAAATCAATCAGTGTGATACACCATATCAGCATAGTGAGAGACAAAAACCACATGATAATCCCAGTAGATGTAGAAAAATCCTTTGACAAAATCCAGCACCCATTTCTGATAAAAACTCTTTAATAAATCGGCATAGAAGGATCCTGTCTCAACATAGTGAAAGCCATATATGAGAAGTCTACAGCAAACATTATCCTCAATGGTAAAAAACTCAAAGCATTCCCTCAAGGATCAGGAACAAGACAAGGGTGTCCACTTTCACCATTATTCAACATATTTCTGGAAGTTCTAGCAACAGCAATTAGAGAAGAGAAAGAAGTAAAAGGAATCTAGATTGGAAAAGAAGAAGTAAAGCTCTCTCTATTCGCAGACATGATATTATACATAGAAAATCCCAAAGACACTATTACAAAACTACTAGAGCTGATCAACGAATTCAGCAAAGTCAACAGGATACAAAATCAATACACAGAAATCACTGGCATTCCTATACACAAACAATGAAAACTCAGAAAATGAAATCAAAGAGGCAATCCCCTTCACCATTGCAACCAAAAGAATCAAATATCTAGGAATAAACCAATCCAAAGAAACAAAAGAACTGTACACAGAAAATTACCAGACACTCATGAGAGAAATTAAAGAAGACTTCAACAGATGGAGAGATATTCCATGTTCCTGGGTCGGAAGAATCAATATTGTGAAAATGACCATAATACCAAATATTATCTATGGATTCAATGTGATCCCAGTCAAACTACCAATGACATTTTTCACAGAACTAGACCAAAGAATAACACAGTTCATATAGAAACACAAAAGACCCCGAATAGCCAAAGCATTCCTGAGGAAGAAGAATGGAGCTGGAGGAATTAACTGGAGCGGTGCAGAGAAAGGAACACTCTTGCATTGCTGGTGGGAATGTAAATTCATACAGCCTCTATGGAAGACAGTCTGGAGATTTCCTTAAAAAAGAAAATTATAGGCCAATTTCAATGATGAATTTAGACGCCAAAATCCACAACAAAATCCTGGCAAACAAAATTCAACAACACATCAAAAAACTCATACATCATGACCAAGTTGGGTTCATCCCAGGCATGCAAGGATTCTTCAATATCCACAAATCAATCAGTGTGATACACCATATCAGCATAGTGAGAGACAAAAACCACATGATAATCCCAGTAGATGTAGAAAAATCCTTTGACAAAATCCAGCACCCATTTCTGATAAAAACTCTTTAATAAATCGGCATAGAAGGATCCTGTCTCAACATAGTGAAAGCCATATATGAGAAGTCTACAGCAAACATTATCCTCAATGGTAAAAAACTCAAAGCATTCCCTCAAGGATCAGGAACAAGACAAGGGTGTCCACTTTCACCATTATTCAACATATTTCTGGAAGTTCTAGCAACAGCAATTAGAGAAGAGAAAGAAGTAAAAGGAATCTAGATTGGAAAAGAAGAAGTAAAGCTCTCTCTATTCGCAGACATGATATTATACATAGAAAATCCCAAAGACACTATTACAAAACTACTAGAGCTGATCAACGAATTCAGCAAAGTCAACAGGATACAAAATCAATACACAGAAATCACTGGCATTCCTATACACAAACAATGAAAACTCAGAAAATGAAATCAAAGAGGCAATCCCCTTCACCATTGCAACCAAAAGAATCAAATATCTAGGAATAAACCAATCCAAAGAAACAAAAGAACTGTACACAGAAAATTACCAGACACTCATGAGAGAAATTAAAGAAGACTTCAACAGATGGAGAGATATTCCATGTTCCTGGGTCGGAAGAATCAATATTGTGAAAATGACCATAATACCAAATATTATCTATGGATTCAATGTGATCCCAGTCAAACTACCAATGACATTTTTCACAGAACTAGACCAAAGAATAACACAGTTCATATAGAAACACAAAAGACCCCGAATAGCCAAAGCATTCCTGAGGAAGAAGAATGGAGCTGGAGGAATTAACTGGAGCGGGTGCAGAGAAAAGGGAACACTCTTGCATTGCTGGTGGGAATGTAAATTCATACAGCCTCTATGGAAGACAGTCTGGAGATTTCCTTAAAAACTTAAAATAGAAGCACCATAGAACCCAGCAGTCCCACTATTTGGCTTATACCCTGATGAAATCAAAACTGAAAGAAGCACCTGTACCCAAATGTTCAGGCATCTCTCTGTACAATAGCTAGAACATGGAAGTAACCCAGATGTCCATCGATGAAATAATGGATACAAAAGCTCTTGTACATATATACAATGGAATACTACTCATCTGTAAAAAGAAATGCAGAAGAATCAGTCTTAATGAGGTAGCTGGATCTAGAACCTATCATAAAAAGTGAAGTAAAGGGTTTCCCTGGTGGTCCAGTGTGTAAGGACACCGCCTTGCAGTACAAGGGGTGCCAGTTCGATCCTTGTCCTGGAAAGATCCCACGTGCTGTGAAGTGGGTGGACCAATGTGTCTAATTACCGAGCTGGAGCTCTGGAGCGCATGTGCCCGGAGCTAGTGCTCTACAACAACAAAGGCCACCACAATGGGAGGCCCACACGGGCCAAAAGAACAAACATGAATGAAAATAGATAAATGAAAGACCAATAGAAGTTTCCCATCTGCCCCTCTCCCTCCCCAACACGCCCCCCCCACCAAAAAAAAAAGTGAAGTAAGTCAAAAAGAGATGGACAAATATAATATACTAACACATATATATGAAATCTAGTAGGATGGTAATGATAACATGCACGGTGAAGCGATGGAAAAACAAACATGAACAGTAGACATATGGACATTGTGGGGAATGAACAGTGGGTGGGAGGCGTAAAGGAAGTAGCATGAAAACCTATACTATCATATGTGATAAAAATAGCTATTGTCATTGCACTGTGAGAAAAGTGATCCTGCAGGGATGCTGTGTGACGGCCTGGAGGGGTGGCATGGGGAGGATATACATATGACTAATCTGGGATCATACATATCTGTTAACAATAAAACTCTGTAAAAGTAAAAATTAAAATAAAAATTGAAAAAAAAACGACTATATTATAATCTTTTTTGCTTTGCTTTATTTTTGAATGACAGCAACTTCTGATGAATTTCTTTTGAAAAGACTACATTTCAGTTCTCTGCCAGTGTCTCATATCTACCACATGTGTGCATGCTCTGTCACTTCAGTCCTGCCTGACTCTTTGGGAGCTCCATGGACAGCAGTCTACCCATCAAGAATACTGGAGTGTGTCGCTATGCCCTCCTCCTGGGTATCTTCCTAACCCAGGAATTGAACCCAGGTCTGAGTCTTCTGCTTTTCAGGTGAATTCTTTACTGGTGAGTCAACATGGAAGCCCATATCTACTGCATTTATACTCAAATACTCAGGTTAAAAAAGAAAGATGAATTCTTCCTTTCTGCAGTAGTCTTCTAATTATCTTCAAATCTCCCAATCATCATCATTGGTTATTGCCATCCTCCTTATCACTATCATCCAGTCTTCCTCTCAAAAGTCCACTGGATGCAGGACACTGTGACAGGAAGTAGGCAAGGGAGCTCCCTGGCTGAGGTAGATGCCCCCAGCCCAACTTCCTTGCACAAGATTATATTGCTCAGCCTATTAGGAGACTGAATTGGTCAGTTGCTGTTACTGTTAACATACAAAAACTGTCTTTCTTTCTCAGGGCAAAATCTATGTTGGTTTCAAAACTCTACAATATCACAGCTTGATGACAGGAAAGCCTGTTTTCCAGCAGCCTCTGCCCTTTACTTATTTCTTTCTCTCCACCAATTTATCTTTGCAGTTCTAGGGAATATTGCCAAGTCCCCTCTAGATAGGGGTAAGCACTGTAAATCCCTAATTCCCAAACTAATCTTACAGCAGGGGACATGTTCTGGGCAGCCTTCCCATTCTGCTAACACCACACGTACTTTTTTTTCTTCCTGAAGTGTGTTCTATATCCTGCATTCTTCCTTATCCAAAAGTTAATTATCAAATTTACTGCATACTTCTAAAAATTCAGAACACCTGAAGCTGGGACAGCACACATTATTTTTATTATATGAACTGAGAAATCAGCTTGAATTTTTATTTAGCCAGTAGAGTTTAAGTTTCCCTAAAACTGGAGACCATTTGAAAGATTTGGTTTTAGTGTGCTCAAAGACAAACGAGTCCTCTAGATCATTCAGAAAACATTGTGGACAAGTGCCAACCCTGGATTATTCAGGAATCGATGATCCAGTGTTTTGCTTTTTTGCAAGTTTCTTTTGTGTCTAAATGTTTTATTTTTAATCACTTACTGCTGGTTATAGTCTCTATCAAAAAAGAATGGAGAAAAAGAAAATATTCAAACATCAGCGTATTATCACAAATTTTTATAGTTTACTTTGCTGAAGTTATAGCCTACCCAGGAATTGAACCCAGGTCTGAGTCTTCTGCATTTCAGGTGAATTCTTTACTGGTGAGTCAACATGGAAGCCCATATCTACTGCATTTATACTCAAATACTCAGGTTAAAAAAGAAAGATGAATTCTTCCTTTCTGCAGTAGTCTTCTAATTATCTTCAAATCTCCCAATCATCATCATTGGTTATTGCCATCCTCCTTATCACTATCATCCAGTCTTCCTCTCAAAAGTCCACTGGATGCAGGACACTGTGACAGGAAGTAGGCAAGGGAGCTCCCTGGCTGAGGTAGATGCCCCCAGCCCAACTTCCTTGCACAAGATTATATTGCTCAGCCTATTAGGAGACTGAATTGGTCAGTTGCTGTTACTGTTAACATACAAAAACTGTCTTTCTTTCTCAGGGCAAAATCTATGTTGGTTTCAAAACTCTACAATATCACAGCTTGATGACAGGAAAGCCTGTTTTCCAGCAGCCTCTGCCCTTTACTTATTTCTTTCTCTCCCACCAATTTATCTTTGCAGTTCTAGGGAATATTGCCAAGTCCCCTCTAGATAGGGGTAAGCACTGTAAATCCCTAATTCCCAAACTAATCTTACAGCAGGGGACATGTTCTGGGCAGCCTTCCCATTCTGCTAACACCACACGTACTTTTTTTTCTTCCTGAAGTGTGTTCTATATCCTGCATTCTTCCTTATCCAAAAGTTAATTATCAAATTTACTGCATACTTCTAAAAATTCAGAACACCTGAAGCTGGGACAGCACACATTATTTTTATTATATGAACTGAGAAATCAGCTTGAATTTTTATTTAGCCAGTAGAGTTTAAGTTTCCCTAAAACTGGAGACCATTTGAAAGATTTGGTTTTAGTGTGCTCAAAGACAAACGAGTCCCTCTAGATCATTCAGAAAACATTGTGGACAAGTGCCAACCCTGGATTATTCAGGAATCGATGATCCAGTGTTTTGCTTTTTTGCAAGTTTCTTTTGTGTCTAAATGTTTTATTTTTAATCACTTACTGCTGGTTATAGTCTCTATCAAAAAAGAATGGAGAAAAAGAAAATATTCAAACATCAGCGTATTATCACATGATAGTATTTGTAGAATTAAGGAATTTTCCACATAATTTGAACAAGAAATGCAATTTTAAAATATACAACAAAAAGTCACCCTAACATGAAGACCAGATAAAGACACCACATAAAATAAATTATAGACAGATATCACTGATAAACACAGATGCAAAAGTCCTCAACAAAATACAGCAAGCTGAATCCAACAATATATCAAAAGGATCATGCACCATGATCAAATGGGATTTATCCCAGGGACACAGGGATTTTTCAGTATCTACAAACCAATCAATGTGATTAATCATACTAACAAATTGAAGAATAAAAACCAAATGATCATCTCAATAAAGGCAGGAAAAGCTTTTGACAAAATTCAATACCCATTTGTGATTAAAAACTCTCCACAAAGTGGGCATGGAGGGAATATACCTGCACATAATAAAGGTCATATACCACAAACCTACAGCTAACACTGATGGTTAAAAGCTGAAAGCATTCCCTCTAAGATCAGGAATAAGACAAAGATGCCCACTCCCACTATTTTTTTTCAACATAATTTTGGAAATCCTAGCAATAGCAATCAGAGAAGAAAAATAAAAAGAATCCAAAGGGAAAGGAAGAAGTAAAACTGTCAGTGTTCCAGATGACATGTTACTACACACAGAAAATCCTAAAGATAGACCAGGCAACTATGAGAGCCCATCAATGAATGTGGTAAAAGTTGCAGGACACATAATTAACACACAGAAATCTGCTGCATTTCTATAAACTAAAGGCAGGAATTGAAAACCTTTTTGTTATGGCTACTATACTCTGTTATTACTATACTATTACTAGTACTATAAAGAATTGATCAAATAACATTGATTATACAAATTTATTAAATAGTACAATTATTGTCATAATGACTATTTTATGGCATCTTACAACCAAAATTTAAAAATTTTTGTTACTTCTAAATGTGAAGGATTGCTTTATAATGTAGAAATTTTATTTTAAGTGATATTTAGGAGATAACATGAGGCATCCCATAATAATTAGGAAATTGCATGGTGCTCTGAGAATAAAACTTTAAATAATAGATTAGAACAATATAGTCTTTAAAAAAAAAAAGGGAAAGAAAGTGCAATGATAGTGGTTTCTAGGATAGAAGGGCTAGAAAGTAACAGGTCTTCTCGAAAATGATGAGATGTCAATCCAAATGGTTTTCGTCAGTCATGGAAGACTTAAAAAAAAGCCATACAGCCATAGAGATGGTGATGGCCATGCCTATCTTAAACAAAGGTCTTATGAGATGAGTTGGGATATATTTGTGGTGCTGTTAAAGGAGCCATCTAGGATTGCTTATATGGTGATGACTCTCATTTTATTATGGGATTAAGGAATCACTCCTCATTTTGTTCTGATTGTGACCAAACAACTTTGGGAAAATAATGAGAGCTGGTGACTGGATGGTCATATTGATATTTTCATTAAGTGAGTGAATCAGTCTTCTGGTTTTATAAATCATTCTCTGAAAATATGCATCTAAGACTAAATATTATGCTGTGACAGTCTTTCACTTGAAGCTTAGTCTGTGCCTAACACTGATGGTTAAAAGCTGAAAGCATTCCCTCTAAGATCAGGAATAAGACAAAGATGCCCACTCCCACTATTTTTTTTCAACATAATTTTGGAAATCCTAGCAATAGCAATCAGAGAAGAAAAATAAAAAGAATCCAAAGGGAAAGGAAGAAGTAAAACTGTCAGTGTTCCAGATGACATGTTACTACACACAGAAAATCCTAAAGATAGACCAGGCAACTATGAGAGCCCATCAATGAATGTGGTAAAAGTTGCAGGACACATAATTAACACACAGAAATCTGCTGCATTTCTATAAACTAAAGGCAGGAATTGAAAACCTTTTTGTTATGGCTACTATACTCTGTTATTACTATACTATTACTAGTACTATAAAGAATTGATCAAATAACATTGATTATACAAATTTATTAAATAGTACAATTATTGTCATAATGACTATTTTATGGCATCTTACAACCAAAATTTAAAAATTTTTGTTACTTCTAAATGTGAAGGATTGCTTTATAATGTAGAAATTTTATTTTAAGTGATATTTAGGAGATAACATGAGGCATCCCATAATAATTAGGAAATTGCATGGTGCTCTGAGAATAAAACTTTAAATAATAGATTAGAACAATATAGTCTTTAAAAAAAAAAAGGGAAAGAAAGTGCAATGATAGTGGTTTCTAGGATAGAAGGGCTAGAAAGTAACAGGTCTTCTCGAAAATGATGAGATGTCAATCCAAATGGTTTTCGTCAGTCATGGAAGACTTAAAAAAAAGCCATACAGCCATAGAGATGGTGATGGCCATGCCTATCTTAAACAAAGGTCTTATGAGATGAGTTGGGATATATTTGTGGTGCTGTTAAAGGAGCCATCTAGGATTGCTTATATGGTGATGACTCTCATTTTATTATGGGATTAAGGAATCACTCCTCATTTTGTTCTGATTGTGACCAAACAACTTTGGGAAAATAATGAGAGCTGGTGACTGGATGGTCATATTGATATTTTTCATTAAGTGAGTGAATCAGTCTTCTGGTTTTATAAATCATTCTCTGAAAATATGCATCTAAGACTAAATATTATGCTGTGACAGTCTTTCACTTGAAGCTTAGTCTGTGCCTATAAATAATGATACAAATCTGGGAACTGATAATTTGCTCACTATTGTGAAAAATATTGGTAACAAGTGATAAAACTTTTAAATTCTAAGGTACCTATTCACAGATCTTTTGCTTGATTGACAATAATAATGCAAGCATAAACCAACTGGGAAAATCCCTATAGGTAATTCTTTTCTTTTTTACTCCTCTGTCATTTTTCTCTTTCCTCTCTCTTTCTTCTGTATGTTCACAGTATTCTATTGTTATAGATGATAGAATTATTGTCTATTACTTTGTTAATAGATACTGTTCCTTATCCATCAGATTTAAGAAAATGTGTATTCTATATGCAACAGGCTTCTCAGATGGCCCACTATTAAAGAACCTGATTGCCAATGCAGATAGACTTAAGAAATGCAGACTTGATCCCTGGGTCAGGAAGATCCTCTGGAGGAGGGCATGGCAATCCACTCCAGTATTCTTGCCCTTAGAATCCTATGGACGGAGGAGCCTGGCAAGCTGAAGTCCATTGGGTCACACAGAGTTGGACATGGAAAGCAATTTAGTATAGTATAAGATCAAATATTGCTTTTACTTGTGTGCAGTGGTGGAGGTGGGAGCAAGAAGGAAGTAGGGTAGGAAACAGAAAGATAAAGAGAAAAGAATCTGTATACTGAATGTCAGACATGTTTTTTTTTTTTTTCCCCCAGCTCTTAGTCTGTCAATGCCATCCTGAAAATTCCTTAAGCATCGCAAGGCAGGACACTGATGATTGAGGCATTGTTTGTGGCTTCCATAATCCTGTGCTCATGGTTGTTGGTATTTTTTAGATTATTGACTGTGATTCCCCATCAGCAGTGCCTCAGGGGTATCTCTGATATTGGTCAAAATTCTCTCATTTTTATCAGAACTGGGATATCACCAAATAACTATGGTATATAAAACTCCTCATGAAGTCATACTCAAGTTCCAATTTAATTGACACATTCTATAGATTAGATTACCCAGTCCTCCAACTCTGTTACTCATTCTATAGATAAATACCCACCAAAGGTCAGATTGTTGTGTGGGAATATAATGAGGATTCTTAGTAGATTATTCCTTATTCTCTTTTTTAACTCCTCATAAGATTGTTCTTTTTTCAAATTACCCTGTGTTCTAACCAGATTGTGTGTATTATAAATTATTTTCAGTTGATATATAAACAGTAAGTAAGTTGCCTGTGCCAAATCTAGTTTTTAATATAACCATGATGCTAATGTGTTTCTAGACACATAGGAAATATCTGACAAAAACATATTAAATTGAGAAAAGTTCTTAATTAAATACCTTCATTGAAAGTAGGTGTGTATCAAAAATCTAAACAAGAAAAAAGAAATTAAAATTACCATATCATATACATTGTGTTGATCCAAAATCTATTTCAGCAATATTGTGGGTATTGTCCTAACAATAAGCACACATATAGATTTTTATCAATGAAAGTCAAAATTGGTAAAAATTGCCTACTGTCTTTTTATCATTTGCTCCTAATTAAAATATATCAGAAAAGGGTTTTCTTTGGGGTGTTCCGTCACCTGTTCCAAGGCTATTTTTGTGTTTGTATAGTACCATAAATTTGGATTAAAAAGTGAGAAATTGCACAGATCTTTTAATTAAATATTTGGGTAATTGGAGCACTCAGATAATGGACTAGAGTTTTCCTTTAGATAGTTCCTAAAAATACCCCAGTGCTGCTAGGAATTAGAGGAAATCCCTATGAAAATGTACGCTCATTTAGAGTGGGCTCTCTTGAAATCTTGTGAAAAGAAGGGAAAAGAGAATTTTAGCTAGAAAAAAAAAATGCATAATCTAGTTTCTTCATATATTGTCCTTCAGGCAATAGAAGAAAACTAAACTTCATTTGAGTGACTTCAATAAGGTTTCCTAGCTACATATTTTGTTTCTAAACTTTCTGGAAAATGTGCTTTAAAATTTCATTCCAATGGATGTTCAGTTGTAATAGTATGTGTACTCAGTCTCTCAGTCGTGTCCGACTCTTTGTGGCCCCATGGACTGTAGCCCACCAGGCGTTTCTGTCCATGAGATTTCCCTGGAAAGAATAATAAAGTAGGTTGCTGTTTCCTGCTTTAGGGCATCTTTTTGACTCAGGGATCGAACCTACATCTTTTGTGTCTCCTGTGCTGGCTGTCTGCCTCTTAGTGTCACCTGGGAAGCCCTAACTGTGATTGTACTCTTGCCAAATTTATGGAAAGTCGTGTGTGTGTGTGTGTGTGTGTGTGTGTGTGTGTATACACATACCAAATTATTCTGCTGAACTAAGGAAAAAGCAGTATTGTAAATAAAATGTCTGCTTGATTCTAACAAAAACGGCCAATTCTTGTAAGAGTATACCTTCTTTATATCAGGCAAAAGATAGTATGTACTGTCACTTACTTGCTATTGCCTGGCATTTTGACTTTTAAGACCATTTCAGAGGCTTAAATGAATTTTTTTCTAAACTATTACCCAGGATATGACAAGACTTTCCTTGGAACTTTGTTCGGTGTTGGCTGAGCTAATGATTCCCTGAACAAATCATTTTTACTTAGTCCATTAATAGCACTCAAAGGAATCTGATTTTTCTTTGTTCTTTTTCAGGTAGATATTTTGGTGGAAAACCATTTGATGGTGAAATTGTCAAAAGCTTAGCAAGAAGAAAGGTAAGTAAAATAAAGAGAGAATGCACAGGCCTGTTTAATTTTCAAATTTAATAGTAGTCTATGGATAATTGAGAATTGGCAGATATAATGTTTCCAGTCAAGCCTTGCCATCTAGAGAGGAAATCCCTATGAAAATGTACGCTCATTTAGAGTGGGCTCTCTTGAAATCTTGTGAAAAGAAGGGAAAAGAGAATTTTAGCTAGAAAAAAAAAATGCATAATCTAGTTTCTTCATATATTGTCCTTCAGGCAATAGAAGAAAACTAAACTTCATTTGAGTGACTTCAATAAGGTTTCCTAGCTACATATTTTGTTTCTAAACTTTCTGGAAAATGTGCTTTAAAATTTCATTCCAATGGATGTTCAGTTGTAATAGTATGTGTACTCAGTCTCTCAGTCGTGTCCGACTCTTTGTGGCCCCATGGACTGTAGCCCACCAGGCGTTTCTGTCCATGAGATTTCCCTGGAAAGAATAATAAAGTAGGTTGCTGTTTCCTGCTTTAGGGCATCTTTTTGACTCAGGGATCGAACCTACATCTTTTGTGTCTCCTGTGCTGGCTGTCTGCCTCTTAGTGTCACCTGGGAAGCCCTAACTGTGATTGTACTCTTGCCAAATTTATGGAAAGTCGTGTGTGTGTGTGTGTGTGTGTGTGTGTGTGTGTATACACATACCAAATTATTCTGCTGAACTAAGGAAAAAGCAGTATTGTAAATAAAATGTCTGCTTGATTCTAACAAAAACGGCCAATTCTTGTAAGAGTATACCTTCTTTATATCAGGCAAAAGATAGTATGTACTGTCACTTACTTGCTATTGCCTGGCATTTTGACTTTTAAGACCATTTCAGAGGCTTAAATGAATTTTTTTCTAAACTATTACCCAGGATATGACAAGACTTTCCTTGGAACTTTGTTCGGTGTTGGCTGAGCTAATGATTCCCTGAACAAATCATTTTTACTTAGTCCATTAATAGCACTCAAAGGAATCTGATTTTTCTTTGTTCTTTTTCAGGTAGATATTTTGGTGGAAAACCATTTGATGGTGAAATTGTCAAAAGCTTAGCAAGAAGAAAGGTAAGTAAAATAAAGAGAGAATGCACAGGCCTGTTTAATTTTCAAATTTAATAGTAGTCTATGGATAATTGAGAATTGGCAGATATAATGTTTCCAGTCAAGCCTTGCCATCTAGAGAGAAGTTATCTCTTATCTACATCTACAATGCACAAACACTGTCCAGGGATGCTGCATGTAATTCATCTCTTTCCAGGATTTCAGAAGGGCATAAATCCATAGTGTTTCAAATGGTATGTTTATATTGAAATTTCCCCTCCCTCTTCTTTCTGGAGGAGAGTCAGTCAACCCTGTCTTCATCCTTTGCTTTCATTCTTGGCTAGAGGATGAGTCAGTGCTGAAACAAGCACTGAAGTAAATATCAGAATATGTTTAAGATCAAAAGGAGAAAACATAAAAAATTAGAAAAAAAGTGGGAAAGAGGAACACTTCATGGTGAATTATAAATACCTTTTTCCTCACTGGAGATGTTTTAAATCAAACACTTCTAAATATGATAGTTAAAAATCATATTTAACTATTAAACTCATAAATGTTAGTTGTGCAGCATATAGATTGAATCTGTGTTGTCCTCACACTGAGTTTAAATAGGCACAGCAGTTTTACGTAATTTTAAGGTTGTTTAAAGGAAAAAGATCAGTTTTGTACCTTTTTTTCATACAGCTGCTACCTGTACTCAACAGCTCAATAATGTTAGTTTAAACATCTCATAAAATCAGTTGTTTTGATTCATTCATGTTTGTTCAATAAAATTATACTTTTAAATAAGCCAGAGGTTGCTTATTATGAGGGCTTCCTATTAGGATCAGACTGAATGTACTCTGCATGCTATATTTTATTTTTAGAAAAATATACTGAATTTTTTCTAAACTATTACCCAGGATATGACAAGACTTTCCTTGGAACTTTGTTCGGTGTTGGCTGAGCTAATGATTCCCTGAACAAATCATTTTTACTTAGTCCATTAATAGCACTCAAAGGAATCTGATTTTTCTTTGTTCTTTTTCAGGTAGATATTTTGGTGGAAAACCATTTGATGGTGAAATTGTCAAAAGCTTAGCAAGAAGAAAGGTAAGTAAAATAAAGAGAGAATGCACAGGCCTGTTTAATTTTCAAATTTAATAGTAGTCTATGGATAATTGAGAATTGGCAGATATAATGTTTCCAGTCAAGCCTTGCCATCTAGAGAGAAGTTATCTCTTATCTACATCTACAATGCACAAACACTGTCCAGGGATGCTGCATGTAATTCATCTCTTTCCAGGATTTCAGAAGGGCATAAATCCATAGTGTTTCAAATGGTATGTTTATATTGAAATTTCCCCTCCCTCTTCTTTCTGGAGGAGAGTCAGTCAACCCTGTCTTCATCCTTTGCTTTCATTCTTGGCTAGAGGATGAGTCAGTGCTGAAACAAGCACTGAAGTAAATATCAGAATATGTTTAAGATCAAAAGGAGAAAACATAAAAAATTAGAAAAAAAGTGGGAAAGAGGAACACTTCATGGTGAATTATAAATACCTTTTTCCTCACTGGAGATGTTTTAAATCAAACACTTCTAAATATGATAGTTAAAAATCATATTTAACTATTAAACTCATAAATGTTAGTTGTGCAGCATATAGATTGAATCTGTGTTGTCCTCACACTGAGTTTAAATAGGCACAGCAGTTTTACGTAATTTTAAGGTTGTTTAAAGGAAAAAGATCAGTTTTGTACCTTTTTTTCATACAGCTGCTACCTGTACTCAACAGCTCAATAATGTTAGTTTAAACATCTCATAAAATCAGTTGTTTTGATTCATTCATGTTTGTTCAATAAAATTATACTTTTAAATAAGCCAGAGGTTGCTTATTATGAGGGCTTCCTATTAGGATCAGACTGAATGTACTCTGCATGCTATATTTTATTTTTAGAAAAATATACTGAATTTTTAATACCACTGAATTAAAAAACAGAAAAAATAGGTTTAAATTAAAACTATATACTTAAATATATAAAATGACTTAGTATTATACTGCAAGTGTTATACTGCAATAATTGAGAAATATACCATCCACAGTGTGATAGTACAAGTGAGTCATAATGCATGTTTAACTTTCCAACAAATGTAATTTATATGTTAACAGTATATGGATTTTGTTTGCTTCAACACATCAACAACCTGGTGATAGTCCATAAAACAAATGGACAAAATACACTAAAAACATTTCAAGATGCAGTTATTTTATGTCTTAATTGTTGTTACTGTTGTTTAGAAGAAAGATACTTTTATTCAAAATCTGATTGTAAAATCAGATCTCTTTAATAACTAAGCATTCTAATTTCAGATTTTTCTCAATTAGTTAACCGAGGAGTACTTATGGTAAACCTTTACTTTCTTGGTTCTGACTATATTGCATTCTCAGCTATTATCACCATTCCCCTTGAACAGGAATTATTTGTACTGTGGTCTCTTCTTGGATGTTTCCTTGAATGGTGCCAACTTTTAGGAAGGTGTTCTTATTGTGGTTTACTCTGAAAAGAGTTACTTGAGTTTTCCCTTCCATCTATACTCATGTTTGGTTTTCTAAATTTAGTTTTTCATTTCTCCAGTGTATTATTTACTTACAGGCACTTTAAATTTTGTTTTTCTTATAGTGGAAGGATGTATTTTTAGAACAATAATATACAATAAATTTTTGAAGAATAAAATTCACACTGAGGGAAACCACTGATGCCAGAATCTGGCAACTGGAGAAACCGTATGTTACAATTGGACAGGCCACGCACTCTACTTGGTCCTGAACCTCACAGTGTGTAGACCCCTTCTCCTGGTCTCATGCTTCAGTAGCTTTTCAGGTGAACGTGCTGGATGCCAGGTAACTTGTCATACAACAGCCTGGAGAGCAGCAGGTATAATGCAATGCACAGACTTTCAGTCATCCTGTAACTGATTACAATCTTTAGAAATCAGTATCCTCACACTTGGTCCATGGCAATTTACTGGAAATATATTAGATTAATTGCAAAGCCATTAAAACCTGGAAAGCTATTCATATAAACAAGATGTAAATGTCAGCTGCATAAAACTATATTGTTTCTAGTCTTCATGAGTTTATACATACAGCTTTGGGAATTTAACTGCTTACTAACTTAGAAGAAAAATTTTAGAATTGTCAATTATATTAAAATGGGTAGTGCTAAAATTTAAAGAAGAATTACATGTGAGTGTATATAAACCATACCATTGTTAAAATGTAGAATTTAGATTTTATCTAATCAAAGAGAAATACTACCCTTAATTAGGGAATTGTGAGATCTTATAGGAAACATTAAAAGAAAATCACATTTTATCTCTCTTCCTTTGTATACTACGCAAAGGTAAATGATATGAGTGAATATTAACATGTAGACTATCTTGATTCTGATAAGCATATCCTAAAATACTGTCTACAAATTGTACCCTCATTCATTAAAAGGAACAGCCAGTTGGTGAGACAGTTAAGAAAAACTGTGAACAATTAATGCGGTGTGAAGGTACTGAAATATTAGACAAATTTCAAACAAGCAAATTTCTTCAGGCAATCAAATATGAATCTTAGGCCTCATAAAAAAAACAGATCCCATTTTCCAGCAAAGAAACTGTGACTGAAAATAGCAACAACACTCAGTACATCCTATATAATTAAGCACGTATGCAAACTAGCAATGAAACTGACAGCAAAAAGTGTCTTGTGTCTGAGTCTTTATCCAGATTGTTTCTGGAAGAATGAAAGGGGGGAAGAGATAACTGATAAACTAAATGTCTGATATGTAAACATATCATTCAGAATGCTTCCTGATTTATCAGAGAGGGTACCAACGAGTAGAGGGGAAGGCTAAACTTTCCTTGTTTACAGTAGATTTAATGCTACACAGTAAGAGGAAACAAAGGATATTCTTGGACTAGTCTGTTAAAAAAAAAGTTTTCAATGAGAATTCCAGAGCAGCTATGATGTTAAACAGATGTATTATTTTCCAGACTTAAAGTAAGAAGGAACAACAATCGCTGTACATATATATGGAATACTTTGTCTTCATATTTATTGTTTTCCCAGTAAAAACATAGAAATAAAGTCCTGTGGTAACACACGATGTTTAAGATGATAGAGTGGTCAGCAGTTTTAAACTTCACAACGTGAGTTCTGACTAAATTGTTCAATGCAGTGATTTTCTTAAAAGTGTCGTTTTCAGATATGACAAGTCCTAATTTTTAACAAGTAAGGCTGAAAGCAAATTTTTCTTATGTCTGTTTAATTGCTCTTCAAAATCAATTTACTCCCCATGGAAATGTGTATCCTATAGTTCCCTACTGATTGTAACATTAAGTCTGAATTAACAAATCCACATTGTAATTTACAGTGTTGTAATTTCAAAATAGAATGCGTATGGGAGTGCAGATGCCTCTTTTAGTCCTGATTGAAATTCTTTTGGATATATGTATACATACACAGATATGTGATTCCTTGATCATATGGTAGTTCTTTTTTATTTTTGATTTTTTGGGGAACTTCTATACTGTTTTCCATAGCACTAAGCTGCCTTATATCAATCACAAAAGTGCATACGAGATTTTCCCCTAAACTGTTTGGTTTAAGAAATTGTCACATTTGCCCATTCTTTCCTCCAGTACTGGTTAACTGTACTTAACAAGCATCAGTTCAGTTCAGTTGCTCAGTCATGTCCAACTCTTTGCGACCAGATGGACTGCAGCACGCCAGACTTCCCTATCCTTCACCATCTCCTAGAGCTTGCTCAAACTTACGTCATTGAGTCGGTAATGCCATCCAACCACCTCGTCCTCTGCCGTCCCCTTCTCATTTTGCTTCTGTTTTTCCCAATGTCAGGTCTTTTCCAATGAGATGTCTTTTTGCATCAGGTGGCTAAAGTACTAGAGCTTCAGCATCAGTCCTTCTAATGAATATTCAGCATTGACTTCCTTTAGGATTGACCGGTTTGATCTTCTTGCAGTCCAAGGAACTTTCAAGAGCCTTTTCCAACACCACAGTTCAAACAATTTTAATTCAGTGACTAGGCAAATTTCTTTTTCCTCAGATTGCCAAATTCCCACCCCCTGACCATACACTGGAGGTAGAACACTTATTTTGTAATAATTTATTTTATATAAATTTATATTTATATAAATATATAAAATATATTATTTGTGATAATTTATACTTATATAAATTTATATTTATATAAACATATGAAAATATAAATAAATAATTCATATTTTTCATAATTGTTTTTTAAAGAAAATAATTATTACTGAAGCATAGTTGATTTATAATATTATCTAAGTTATAGGCATACAACCCAGTGGTTCACAAGTTTTAAAGTTATTCTCCATGTTATAGTTATTATGAAATACTGACTATATTCCCTGCAATGTACAACATGTTCTTGTAGCTTATTTATTTTATACATAATAGTTTGTACCTCTTAATTTCCTACCCCTATCTTGCCCCTCTCCACCTCCCTTTTCCCGCTGGTAAGCACTACTTTGTTCTCTATATCTGAGCCTTTTTCTTTTTTTATTATATTTACTAGTTTGTTGTATTTGTATTCTACATCAAATTGATAACATTCAGTATTTGTCTTTCTTTCTCTGATTTATTTCACCTACATTAATGCCCTCTAAGTTCATCCATATTGCTGAAAATGGCAAAATTGTGTGTGTGTGTGTGTGTGTGTGTGTGTGTGTGTGTGTGTACGTGAGAGACATCCATCAGCTGACAACCACTGAGGTTCCTTCCGTATTTTAACTACTGTAATTAATGAGGCTTCGAATACTGGGGTGCTTGTACCTTTTCAAATTATTTTCATTTTCTTCAGATACATACTTGGGAGTAGAACTGTTAGATCATATGATAGTTCTTTGCAACTCCATGAGCTGTAGTTCTATCTTTAGTTCTTGGAAGACATCCAGAGTTTTCTCCACAGTGGGTGTCCTAATTTACATTCCCACCAACAGCGTACAAGGGATCCCTTTCCTCCACATCCTTGCCAACATTTGTTACTTATGTGTTTTTGATGATAGCCATTATAGTTGTGAGGCAATATTGCATTGTGATGTTGGTTTGCATTTTTCTGATGATTAATGATGTAAATCATCTTTTTTTAAACAATTTTGACCTCTTATTGGGTATTTATTTATTTATTTTCATCCATCTTTATTCTTTGGCCTGTGTGGGCTCCCACTGAAGTGGCCTCTCTCATTGCAGAGCACCAGCCCTGGGCACACGTGCTCCAGAGCACAGGCTGGTAATTGGACATACCAGTCCAGCCGCTCCACAGCAAATGGGATCTTCCTGGGCCAGGGATCAAACCAGTGCCCCTTACATTGCAAGGTGGACTCTTTACCCACTGGACCACCAGGAGGAAGCCCCCAAATTGTTTTTGATTTGATGTTGAGTTGTATAAGCTATTAATGTATTTTGGATGTTAACCCTTTATTGGTCATATCATTTGCAAATATTTTCTTCCATTCTGTAGGTTGTTTTTTTGTCTTGTCAATGGTTTCCTTTGCTGTGCAAAAACATAGGTCTTATTTGTTTATTTCTGCTTCTGTTTCCTTTACCTTAGGAGACAACATCCAGAAAAATATTGTTACGATTTATGAGCATTCCATCTGTGTTTTCTTCCAGAAATTTTACAGTTTCTGCCTTAAATTTAGGTCTTTAAACCATTTTGTGTTTATTTTTGCATATGTTGTTAGAAAGTATTCTAATTTTATTCTTTTACATACACTACTTTTCCCAGCACTACTTGTTGAAGAGACTATTTTTTCTCCATTATATATTTGTCTCCTTTATCATAGATTAGTTGACCTTGCATATGGGTTTGTTTCTGCGCTCTCTATCCTATTCCACTGATCTATGTGTCTGTTTCTGTGCCCCAAGTTGTATACTGAGGGTGCTTGTAATTAATGAGGCTTGAATACTGGGGTGCTTGTCCCCAAATTATTTTCATTTTCTTCAGATACATACTTGGGAGTAGAACTGTTAGATCATATGATAGTTCTTTGCAACTCCATGAGCTGTAGTTCTATCTTTAGTTCTTGGAAGACATCCAGAGTTTTCTCCACAGTGGGTGTCCTAATTTACATTCCCACCAACAGCGTACAAGGGATCCCTTTCCTCCACATCCTTGCCAACATTTGTTACTTATGTGTTTTTGATGATAGCCATTATAGTTGTGAGGCAATATTGCATTGTGATGTTGGTTTGCATTTTTCTGATGATTAATGATGTAAATCATCTTTTTTTAAACAATTTTGACCTCTTATTGGGTATTTATTTATTTATTTTCATCCATCTTTATTCTTTGGCCTGTGTGGGCTCCCACTGAAGTGGCCTCTCTCATTGCAGAGCACCAGCCCTGGGCACACGTGCTCCAGAGCACAGGCTGGTAATTGGACATACCAGTCCAGCCGCTCCACAGCAAATGGGATCTTCCTGGGCCAGGGATCAAACCAGTGCCCCTTACATTGCAAGGTGGACTCTTTACCCACTGGACCACCAGGAGGAAGCCCCCAAATTGTTTTTGATTTGATGTTGAGTTGTATAAGCTATTAATGTATTTTGGATGTTAACCCTTTATTGGTCATATCATTTGCAAATATTTTCTTCCATTCTGTAGGTTGTTTTTTTGTCTTGTCAATGGTTTCCTTTGCTGTGCAAAAACATAGGTCTTATTTGTTTATTTCTGCTTCTGTTTCCTTTACCTTAGGAGACAACATCCAGAAAAATATTGTTACGATTTATGAGCATTCCATCTGTGTTTTCTTCCAGAAATTTTACAGTTTCTGCCTTAAATTTAGGTCTTTAAACCATTTTGTGTTTATTTTTGCATATGTTGTTAGAAAGTATTCTAATTTTATTCTTTTACATACACTACTTTTCCCAGCACTACTTGTTGAAGAGACTATTTTTTCTCCATTATATATTTGTCTCCTTTATCATAGATTAGTTGACCGTATGCATATGGGTTTGTTTCTGCGCTCTCTATCCTATTCCACTGATCTATGTGTCTGTTTCTGTGCCCCAAGTTGCCAAGTGTTTTGTGATTTTTACTGTTACTTTTCCATGGCTGAACACGGGAGTGACTGTTGTTGAGAAGGGTAGCCTAAGGAAAAGGTCTTTTCTTTTAGACTTTGGTAACCTGTTCCTTCCTAAATGTCTTATTTTTGTCCCAAGCAGTTACTCTTTTCATTTTGTTGACAACTCTGGAGCTGCCGAACCTTGCAGCTTCATCAGGGGGTGCCTAAGTTTTCTCTTTCCGATGGCCATCTTTGTTTCCTTTCACAGTTGTCTACTTTCCACACTGAACTGCCATTCAATATCACATCCAGCTCATCTATCCTAAACTTTACCATCTACAGTGCATGCTTATTGATTCTCTGTTTACTCTCTTTTCATCAGAAAAAAATTTCCTAAGAGTATCTTGATATTCTGTGTGTTGGTTTATTTCCTTTAACAACTTTGGACACGGAAGAGGTCTTTGTTCTTGGTAACTAGTGTTTAACTTGCCAAATAAAATAGGAAAATAAAATGAAGACAACTACTTTGAAATTTTAAGCAAAGCCTTAGACTTGCTGAAAGTGTAATTTGGCACGTGAAGTGACTTAGGCCACCCTGTGCATGTCTAAGTGTATGCCACACACCTGAGCTTCTACTGTTCACAGCAACATCATGCGAACAGAAGGCTCCAGGGAACAAATTATTCTTAAGCAAAACGTTTTTATACTTCCAAACAAATTTTTGCCTTTAGTAAGAGTTGCTAGTTATTTTTCAACACATTTATTTTAAGAGAACATGCTCACAATGTAACTCATTCATCTCTCATAGAACTATAAAACAGCCTTCTTTTTCTTTTTCCACTGATGTGTCATTTATTTATTTTTTAAATGTTTTTCTGGAAGATGATTGCTTTTGATGTTGTGCTGGTTCTTGATCTACTTTTCTTTTGGTTAATTCTGTCCCTTATGATCCACAAGTTTCTAAAGATCACTAGTTATTGCTGTGTGATTAAAATATGACTGCACAGTCAGAAAGAAGATTTACTATGGGAAAATTCCTGATCATCTATTGTACATTGAGGACATACAGACACCTTAGTATTGCTAAGATACATGAAAATTAAAAGATATAATTGCTGTCTTTGAAAAATTTAGAATTCTTATGATAGTAAACCTAAAAAATATATAGGAAGAATTAGTTACAAATCTGCATAGCCAATGGTTAAAGAAACAAAGAAACAAAATTCTTCTGACATAGTTCATTCTGTTTCCACTACTGGATGAAATAAGGTAAATTAAACTTTTCCGGTTGGTTATTTAATTCTGCGTTCTAAAGCAGGCTATCTTGGAATGGCTGGAGTAAACCAGTGCTGGAGCATGTGATTCTATTTGTGGTTATTTCCTTTGAACAACTTTTGGCCATTCAATATCACATCCAGCTCATCTATCCTAAACTTTACCATCTACAGTGCATGCTTATTGATTCTCTGTTTACTCTCTTTTCATCAGAAAAAAATTTCCTAAGAGTATCTTGATATTCTGTGTGTTGGTTTATTTCCTTTAACAACTTTGGACACGGAAGAGGTCTTTGTTCTTGGTAACTAGTGTTTAACTTGCCAAATAAAATAGGAAAATAAAATGAAGACAACTACTTTGAAATTTTAAGCAAAGCCTTAGACTTGCTGAAAGTGTAATTTGGCACGTGAAGTGACTTAGGCCACCCTGTGCATGTCTAAGTGTATGCCACACACCTGAGCTTCTACTGTTCACAGCAACATCATGCGAACAGAAGGCTCCAGGGAACAAATTATTCTTAAGCAAAACGTTTTTATACTTCCAAACAAATTTTTGCCTTTAGTAAGAGTTGCTAGTTATTTTTCAACACATTTATTTTAAGAGAACATGCTCACAATGTAACTCATTCATCTCTCATAGAACTATAAAACAGCCTTCTTTTTCTTTTTCCACTGATGTGTCATTTATTTATTTTTTAAATGTTTTTCTGGAAGATGATTGCTTTTGATGTTGTGCTGGTTCTTGATCTACTTTTCTTTTGGTTAATTCTGTCCCTTATGATCCACAAGTTTCTAAAGATCACTAGTTATTGCTGTGTGATTAAAATATGACTGCACAGTCAGAAAGAAGATTTACTATGGGAAAATTCCTGATCATATATTGTACATTGAGGACATACAGACACCTTAGTATTGCTAAGATACATGAAAATTAAAAGATATAATTGCTGTCTTTGAAAAATTTAGAATTCTTATGATAGTAAACCTAAAAAATATATAGGAAGAATTAGTTACAAATCTGCATAGCCAATGGTTAAAGAAACAAAGAAACAAAATTCTTCTGACATAGTTCATTCTGTTTCCACTACTGGATGAAATAAGGTAAATTAAACTTTTTCCGGTTGGTTATTTAACTCTTCATTCTGCTTCTACATTGTCTCTGAAGACACAGCTAAGGCTATCTTGGAATGGCTGGAGTAAACCAGTGCTGGAGCATGTGATTCTATTTGTGTTTAGAGAATTCTTTCTACTCTTTCATCCCCTTAGGTTCTTCATATTTACCTAGAATAATAATCCTCCATGCAGCATACACTAGTTGGAACAAGCTTTGTTTTGGTTCTTTTTTTTTTATATGTATAACATGATAGACCTTTTTTTTTTTTTGGCCTTTTTTATTGGTTATTTATTTATTTATTTCCATTCATCTTTTTTCTTTGACCTGTGTGGACCTCCCATTGCAGTGGCCTCTTTTGCTGCAGAGCACCGGCTCTGGGCGCATGCGCTGCAGAGTGTTGGCACATAATTGGACATACCGGCCCAGCCACTCCAAGGCAGCTGGGATCTTCCCAGGCCAGGGGTTGAACCTGCACCCCTTGCACTGCAAGGCAGACTCTACCCACTGGACCACCAGGGAAAACCTTGGTTCTGTTTTTTAAATGTTGCTGTTTAGTTGGTTTTCATACCCTGGGCACTATTATAAAATAGTGATAGCTAACGTCAATAGAGTTCACTTAATCAAGGTACTTTCCCTTAATCTTAAAAAAGATAAACTGTTAAATCAAGACATATAAAAAAACAAAAGACCTAATTGACAATATGTGTGTGTGGTTTATGACATAACAAATAACCATAAACAAATATGTGACCCACCCTTTGTTACATTTGAAATTGTGATTTGAGGGCTTATTTTGTATTGAGAGTAGGATGCTGTGGAGATCTTTTGTCCCTTAGCATCCTCTCTGAAAGTATTGTGTGTTCCATAAATACAGGTTGTTCTTGATCCTAGTTGTGCCAAAGCTCTGCTGAAGTCCTGTCTTCTGTCCATGAGAAGCTTCTCCAGGAAGTTTCCCTTTTCCTATGTCATTTCACTATGAGGATGGATACGGTTAAATTCTTCAATTCCTCAAGGCCAAAACAAAACACAAGACAAAAAAACTGCTCTAAAGGTTAATTGATGTCCATAGTTCTAGAGAAAAAAGTATATTTTCCTAGGTTCTTAGACAAAGTAGCAATATTCTTTTTTGATCTTTCCTTTTCCTAAATATTTCTTATAATATACATACTATATATAGTTGCATAGTTATATTGGCATTTGTTATCAATTTTTCCACCACCAGATTACTGCTGAAATCTTTGGCTTGATGTTTAACAGAAGTGTCTTTATCTTAGTTCTGCCTAAGTATTTTGTTTCTTCCATTTTCCTCATTCTTTGATATCTCCCAATTCCTTTGTCTAAGAAATCCCTTGCTAATTGATGTGGAATATTCATGAATACCAAAAAAAAACAAAAAACTGTAAAAAGTTCTCTATCTTTCCATTGGCAGTTGCCTTAATTTCAACCTTTATGATAGAGATATAGGCTTCTCTGATAGCTCAGCTGGTAAAGAATCTGCCTGCAATGCCGGAGACCTGGATTTGATCCATGGGTTGGGAAGATCCCCGGGAAAAGGGAACGGCTACCCACTCCATTATTATTATTATTATTATTTTGTCATTTCATTTATTTTTTTTAAACCTTTATTTTGCTTTTAGCTTTTACAAAGTTTTGTTGTTTACAGATATGAAAGTTCCCAGATTAGTCATATGTATATTCCCCCCTTCCCACCCCTCCCAACCATCACACAGCACCCCTGAAGGATCCCCTTTTCTCACAGAGCAATGACTATAGCTATTTTCTTCACTTATGATAGTACAGGCCTTCATGCTCCTTCCTTTACGCCTCCCACCTTCTGTTCATTACCCACAATGTCCATATGTCCACTGTCCATGTCTGTCTTTCCGTCGCTTCAGTGCAGTGCTTTGCCTATCATTTGTCCTTCCTTTCTACAGGGCTTATTTTGTATTGAGAGTAGGAAGCTGTGGAGATCTTTTGTCCCTTAGCATCCTCTCTGAAAGTATTGTGTGTTCCATAAATACAGGTTGTTCTTGATCCTAGTTGTGCCAAAGCTCTGCTGAAGTCCTGTCTTCTGTCCATGAGAAGCTTCTCCAGGAAGTTTCCCTTTTCCTATGTCATTTCACTATGAGGATGGATACGGTTAAATTCTTCAATTCCTCAAGGCCAAAACAAAACACAAGACAAAAAAACTGCTCTAAAGGTTAATTGATGTCCATAGTTCTAGAGAAAAAAGTATATTTTCCTAGGTTCTTAGACAAAGTAGCAATATTCTTTTTAGATCTTTCCTTTTCCTAAATATTTCTTATAATATACATACTATATATAGTTGCATAGTTATATTGGCATTTGTTATCAATTTTTCCACCACCAGATTACTGCTGAAATCTTTGGCTTGATGTTTAACAGAAGTGTCTTTATCTTAGTTCTGCCTAAGTATTTTGTTTCTTCCATTTTCCTCATTCTTTGATATCTCCCAATTCCTTTGTCTAAGAAATCCCTTGCTAATTGATGTGGAATATTCATGAATACCAAAAAAAAACAAAAAACTGTAAAAAGTTCTCTATCTTTCCATTGGCAGTTGCCTTAATTTCAACCTTTATGATAGAGATATAGGCTTCTCTGATAGCTCAGCTGGTAAAGAATCTGCCTGCAATGCCGGAGACCTGGATTTGATCCATGGGTTGGGAAGATCCCCGGGAAAAGGGAACGGCTACCCACTCCATTATTATTATTATTATTATTTTGTCATTTCATTTATTTTTTTTAAACCTTTATTTTGCTTTTAGCTTTTACAAAGTTTTGTTGTTTACAGATATGAAAGTTCCCAGATTAGTCATATGTATATTCCCCCCTTCCCACCCCTCCCAACCATCACACAGCACCCCTGAAGGATCCCCTTTTCTCACAGAGCAATGACTATAGCTATTTTCTTCACTTATGATAGTACAGGCCTTCATGCTCCTTCCTTTACGCCTCCCACCTTCTGTTCATTACCCACAATGTCCATATGTCCACTGTCCATGTCTGTCTTTCCGTCGCTTCAGTGCATGTGCTATCATCACCATCCTACTAGATTCCATATATATGTGTCAATATACTGTATTTGTCCTTCTCTTTCTGACTGACTTCACTTTTTAGGATACGTTCTAGATCCAGCCACCTCATTAGGGCTGATTCTTCTGCATTTCTCTTTAAAGCTGTGTAGTATTCCATTGTATATATGTACCAGAGCTTTTGGATCCATTCGTTCGTCGATGGGCATCTAGGTTCCTTCCATGTTCTAGCTATTGTATAGAGAGCTGCAATGAACATTGGGGTACAGGTGCTTCTTTCAGATTTGATTTCATCAGAGTATAAGCCTAAGAGTGGGATTGCTGGGTCATATGGTGCTTCTATTTTTAGTTTTTTAAGAAATCTCCAGACTGTCTTCCATAGAGGCTGTATCAATTTACACTCCCACCAGCAATGCAAGAGTGTTCCCTTTTCTCCGCACCCTCTCCAGCATTTATTGTCTGTCGATTTGTGGATGACAGCCATTCTGACGGGTGTGAGGTGATATCTCATTGTAGTTTTGATTTGCATTTCTCTAATTATTAGTGAAGTTGAGCATCGTTTCATGTGTTTTTGGGCCATCTGTATGTCATCGTTGGAGAGGTGTCTGTTTAGGTCCTTTTCCCATTTTTTGATTGAGTTGTTCGTTTTTCCAGTGCTGAGTTGTCTGAGTTGCTTGTAGATTTTGGAGATTCATTCTTTGTCTGTTGTTTCATTTGCTATGATTTTCTCCCACTCTGTGGGCTGTCTGTTCAGCTTTTTTGTGATTTCTTGTGCTGCACAAAAGCTTTTAAGATTCATTAGGTCCCACATGTTCATTTGTCTTTTTAGTTCTGCTATTCTAGTAGGTGGGTCAGAGAAGATCTTGCTTTGATTTATGTCCTTGAGCGTTTTGCCTATATTCTCCTCTAAGAGTTTGATGGTTTCTGGCCTTATATTTAAGTCTTTAATCCATTTTGAGTTGATTTTTGTGCATGTTGTCAGGGTATGTTCCAACTTCATTTTTTTGCATCTGGCTGTCCAATTTTCCCAGCACCATTTGTTGAAGAGGCTGTCTTTGTCCCATTTTATATGTTTGCCTCCTTTGTCAAAAATAAGGTACCCATAGGTGCGTGGGTTTATCTCTGGATTCTCAATCTTGTTCCATTGGTCGATATTTCTGTTTTTGTGCCAGTACCATACTGTCCTGAGGACTGTTGCTTTGTAGTAGAGTCTGAAGTTAGGGAGGCTGATCCCTCCAGCTCCATTCTTCTTCCTCAGGATTGCTTTGGCTATTCGAGGTCTTTTGTGTTTCCATATGAACTGTGTTATTCTTTGGTCTAGTTCTGTGAAGAATAGCAGTTCTAAGAGGGAAGTTTATAGCAATTCAATCCCACCTCAAGAAACTAGGAAAATCTCAAACAGACAACCTTACATTACGCTTAAAACAACTGGAGAAAGAAGAACAAAAACACCCCAAAGCCAGCAGAAGAAGAGAGATCATAAAGATCAGAGCAGAAATAAATGAAAAAGAAACAAAAGAAACAATAGTAAAGATAAATAAAACAAAAAGCTGGTTCTTCGAAAAGGTAAATAAAATTGACACACCACGGGCCAGACTCATCAAGAAAAAGAGAGAGAAGAACCAGATCACCAAAATCAAAAATGAAAAAGGAGAGATTACAATAGATAATGCAGAAATCCAAAGGATTATAAGAGATTATTATGAACAACTCTATGGCAACAAATTGGACAACCTGGAAGAAATGGCACTTAAAAGATTAATCTCCCAAGACTCATTTTTGATTGTTGCGTTTTCCAGTGCTGAGTTGTCTGAGTTGCTTGTAGATTTTGGAGATTCATTCTTTGTCTGTTGTTTCATTTGCTATGATTTTCTCCCACTCTGTGGGCTGTCTGTTCAGCTTTTTTGTGATTTCTTGTGCTGCACAAAAGCTTTTAAGATTCATTAGGTCCCACATGTTCATTTGTCTTTTTAGTTCTGCTATTCTAGTAGGTGGGTCAGAGAAGATCTTGCTTTGATTTATGTCCTTGAGCGTTTTGCCTATATTCTCCTCTAAGAGTTTGATGGTTTCTGGCCTTATATTTAAGTCTTTAATCCATTTTGAGTTGATTTTTGTGCATGTTGTCAGGGTATGTTCCAACTTCATTTTTTTGCATCTGGCTGTCCAATTTTCCCAGCACCATTTGTTGAAGAGGCTGTCTTTGTCCCATTTTATATGTTTGCCTCCTTTGTCAAAAATAAGGTACCCATAGGTGCGTGGGTTTATCTCTGGATTCTCAATCTTGTTCCATTGGTCGATATTTCTGTTTTTGTGCCAGTACCATACTGTCCTGAGGACTGTTGCTTTGTAGTAGAGTCTGAAGTTAGGGAGGCTGATCCCTCCAGCTCCATTCTTCTTCCTCAGGATTGCTTTGGCTATTCGAGGTCTTTTGTGTTTCCATATGAACTGTGTTATTCTTTGGTCTAGTTCTGTGAAGAATAGCAGTTCTAAGAGGGAAGTTTATAGCAATTCAATCCCACCTCAAGAAACTAGGAAAATCTCAAACAGACAACCTTACATTACGCTTAAAACAACTGGAGAAAGAAGAACAAAAACACCCCAAAGCCAGCAGAAGAAGAGAGATCATAAAGATCAGAGCAGAAATAAATGAAAAAGAAACAAAAGAAACAATAGTAAAGATAAATAAAACAAAAAGCTGGTTCTTCGAAAAGGTAAATAAAATTGACACACCACGGGCCAGACTCATCAAGAAAAAGAGAGAGAAGAACCAGATCACCAAAATCAAAAATGAAAAAGGAGAGATTACAATAGATAATGCAGAAATCCAAAGGATTATAAGAGATTATTATGAACAACTCTATGGCAACAAATTGGACAACCTGGAAGAAATGGACAGTTTCTTAGAGAAGATTAATCTCCCAAGACTCAACCAGGAAGAAATAGAAACTATGAACAAGCCAATCACAAGCTCAGAAATCGACCTTGTGATCAAAAATCTACCCCAAAATAAAAGCCCGGGGCCAGATGGTTTCACAAGTGAATTCTACCAAACATTTAAAGAAGAGCGAATGCCTGTCCTTCTAAAACTCTTCCAAAAAATTGCCCAGGAAGGAACACTTCCAAACACATTCTACGAGGTCACCATCACCCTGATACCAAAGCCAGGCAAAGACAACAACAAAAAAGAAAATTATAGACCAATTTCACTGATAAATCTAGATGCCAAAATCCTCAACAAAATCCTAGCAAACAGAATTCAACAACACATCAAAAAGCTCATTCATCATGATCAAGTTGGGTTCATCCCAGGCATGCAAGGATTCTTCAATATCTGCAAATCAATCAATGTGATACACCATATCAACAAATTGAGAGACAAAAATCACATGATCATCTCCATAGATGCAGAAAAAGCCTTTGACAAAGTACAGCATCCATTTATGATAAAAACTCTTCAAAAAATGGGCATAGAAGGTACTTATCTTAACATAGTGAAAGCCATATATGAGAAGCCCACAACGAACGTTATCCTCAATGGTGAAAAACTGAAAGCATTTCCTCTAAGATCGGGAACAAGACAAGGGTGTCCACTTTCACCACTCTTATTCAACATAGTCCTGGAAGTTCTAGCAACAGCAATAAGAGAAGAGAAAGAAATCAAAGGAATCCAGATTGGAAAGGAAGAAGTCAAACTCTCTCTATTTGCAGATGACATGATATTATACACAGAAAATCCCAAAGACACTATTACAAAACTACTAGAGTTAATCAGCGAATTCAGCAAAGTCGCAGGATACAAAATCAATATACAGAAATCACTGGCATTCCTGTACACAAACAATGAAAAATCAGAAAATGAAATCAAAGAGGCAATCCCCTTCACCATTGCAACCAAAAGAATCAAATATCTAGGAATAAACCTACCCAAAGAAACAAAAGAATTGTACACAGAAAACTACAAGACACTCATGAGGGACATTAAAGAAGACTTAAACAGATGGAGAGATTTTCCATGTTCTTGGGTCGGAAGAATCAATATTGTGAAAATGACCATACTACCAAATGTCATCTATAGATTCAATGCGATCCCTATCAAACTTCAACTCCATTATTATTGCCTGCAGAATCCCCATGGACAGAGAGGAGCCTGGTAGGCTACAGTCCATAGGGTCACAAAGAGTCAAACATGACTGAGTGACTTTCACTTTCATGATACAGAGATGATGTCAACTACATTTTAATTCATGTTACTATTTCTTCTGTACCTACTGAGCAACCTGCTGGTTGAATTGGCACAGTGACTCTCAAAATGTGTACTTGACAATGGTACCCAATTCAGCTACCCAGGGGTATATCTTTTTTTCCATGATGGAAGCCAGGGAAAGAAGGAAAAAGAATGTTATCAAATTCCTTAGCTTGAGAGTTGAAAGAAGCTTCAAAAAAGTAAAAATCCTACTTAGAGAATCTTATTTTGTGATGACTTCTTGATCCACACTATCCAATTTCATCTCAAACTTATGTGTTCTGAGGCTCTTCTCTTTGTTATTATATAGTCATTACACAGGGTCCACAATAATATCTATTAACAGGTAGCTGATAATTCTTAGCTAAAGTAACTTTAAGAAAGTCATTTTCAGAGTTTAGTTGTTTTATTGGAACAAAAAATCCTTGAACTAAACATGTAATGCTGGAAAGACTATAGGTGTTCTTAATAATAGTAATTGGATGTCCAAGCTATTGCTTTAAGAGAGTTAAAATTGTTTTCCACGTGTCCATTCATTAAATAAAAGTTTATTGAGTGCATTTTTACAATGTCTTGCTGGGCTCTGTGGATATAAAAAATAGAACCAGGTCTTTCTCTTCAGAGACCTAACAGTCTAGTGGGAAAGAAAGACTTAAAAACCAAGTTATTATTTATAGATATTCTACTAGAGTAGTTATTCTTACCTAGGGATGCACAACAAAAACACTATTATAATTTTTTTCAAACCAAACATGTGTGTCTGTGCCCTTTAGGTATATACATTTTAAAAAAGCATTATTTTGATTGGAATTGCATTTTTGTTAGTGTCCCAGAATGAAAATGCTATCATTTAGCAGAAGGAATGATTAACTCAGGTTAGGAGGTAGCATTTGGTGTAGGGCAACTTTTAATCTGGAAATCGAAGATTATGTGAGTGTGGATTAGGTAGAGAAAATAAGGAAAGAGTCAGAGAAACCATAAAAGAAAAGGCATATATATATATATATATATATATAGGCATGCTTATAAATAGAAGCAGACATAACATGTAAGGATAGCATGGCAAGGCAATAACTTATGAAAACACATAAAACTTTAGACTTCTGTTGACTAATTGCAGAATAAAGTGTCTTTAGAAGTAATCATGTCAACAGGAATTGGGATCAAAGTCAACGCCTGTGTCTGTGTAGAAGCTAAGAATCATGTAAGGATACTGGGATTCAGCTACCCAGGGGTATATCTTTTTCCATGATGGAAGCCAGGGAAAGAAGGAAAAAGAATGTTATCAAATTCCTTAGCTTGAGAGTTGAAAGAAGCTTCAAAAAAGTAAAAATCCTACTTAGAGAATCTTATTTTGTGATGACTTCTTGATCCACACTATCCAATTTCATCTCAAACTTATGTGTTCTGAGGCTCTTCTCTTTGTTATTATATAGTCATTACACAGGGTCCACAATAATATCTATTAACAGGTAGCTGATAATTCTTAGCTAAAGTAACTTTAAGAAAGTCATTTTCAGAGTTTAGTTGTTTTATTGGAACAAAAAGTCCTTGAACTAAACATGTAATGCTGGAAAGACTATAGGTTTTCTTAATAATAGTAATTGAATATCCAAGCTATTGCTTTAACAGAGTTAAAATTGTTTTCCACTTGTCCATTCATTAAATAAAAGTTTATTGAGTGCATTTTTTACAATGTCTTGCTGGGCTCTGTGGATATAAAAAATAGAACCAGGTCTTTCTCTTCAGAGACCTAACAGTCTAGTGGGAAAGAAAGACTTAAAAACCAAGTTATTATTTATAGATATTCTACTAGAGTAGTTATTCTTACCTAGGGATGCACAACAAAAACACTATTATAATTTTTTTCAAACCAAACATGTGTGTCTGTGCCCTTTAGGTATATACATTTTAAAAAAGCATTATTTTGATTGGAATTGCATTTTTGTTAGTGTCCCAGAATGAAAATGCTATCATTTAGCAGAAGGAATGATTAACTCAGGTTAGGAGGTAGCATTTGGTGTAGGGCAACTTTTAATCTGGAAATCGAAGATTATGTGAGTGTGGATTAGGTAGAGAAAATAAGGAAAGAGTCAGAGAAACCATAAAAGAAAAGGCATATATATATATATATATATATATATAGGCATGCTTATAAATAGAAGCAGACATAACATGTAAGGATAGCATGGCAAGGCAATAACTTATGAAAACACATAAAACTTTAGACTTCTGTTGACTAATTGCAGAATAAAGTGTCTTTAGAAGTAATCATGTCAACAGGAATTGGGATCAAAGTCAACGCCTGTGTCTGTGTAAGAGCAGACTTTATTTTCTGGAGAGGAAGGAACCAGTGCATATGGTTGTGGGCAAGGATGACAGCATGAGAACTGGCCCCACCCTTTGAAAAAATGTTGGTTCCACATATTTGTTCTCTCGGCAGTATCTTCCTGAATGCATCTCACGGATGACTTTTTGTCTTTTCTTGATTAGCATTCTTTCTGGTTCTGAATAGATCAGAAATGAGGCAGGAACACGCATGTGAGGTCAATGAGTTTATAAGATAATAGCTCTTTATATGTGCCACACATTGTACTGAGCATTTATAAAATATTGCTTTATTTCATCTTTATGACTATAGGACTTATTAGCTCCATTATACAGGGGAGAAAACTAAGGCTTTGATAGTTGAATTGGTTGTCTATGATAACTTAGTACTCAAACTCAAACAGATTCTAAAGACTTCAAAAGACTCTACTATACAGTCTTAGTTTATGGTTTTGAAATACCTTGCTATTAAAATCTCAGCTCATAAGGAAGAATGTGGTGGAAAACATTTACTAATGTCACAGAACAAAGTACAGCCTACTATATGTATGATGTGGAAAGAACTGTCAAGCAATAGAGTATTTACCTACACACATAAATTAATTTCATAATTGATAACTTCCATGACTTATTAGTCAAAGATCATTTAGATGAAAGATACTTTATATCAGGAAGAAATCTTTAAATGGAACTTAAAGAAGTCAGCATAGCTCTTTAGTGTTTATTGTTCCTTTTTCCACAGTTCAGGAAGTAGGGTAGATGTCTTCCTTTCTCACATTTTTATATTTATTTCATGAGTAAACTGTCCCATACCATACAGGTTCAAATCAGCTGTATTACTCTCTCATTCTTCTGGGATCTATGATTTACTGACTTCTTGTCACTCTTTCCCATTCACTGAAGGATTTGACATAATTTTCCTCTTGACCCCAAATTTTGTATATTGTAAAGATGGCTTCATCATTTATTGAATTAGCCAATATTCTATAAATAATTTTTCACTTCTTTGTATTTTCTCTACTCCAATCTTGAAACCTGGACTCAAAGGTTCACATTCCCAGCCTCAGCACTGCAATTTTCCCATCTTACAATTCCACTGAAAATGGAGGGACCACCTCATCACTAAGCCAACAGACATTATTCTGTTCTCTTTAACTGGTTTGTCTGGTAATATCCTCATCTTCTGAAATGTTCTTTTCCATAGGATTCTATGAAAGCACATTCTCCTTGCTGTTGTGTCTTCAGTCTTGCTGATTGTGTGTGTGCTCAGTTGCTCAGCTGTCCATGGGATTTCCCGGGCAAGAATGCTGGAGGAGGGTGTCATTTCCTTCTCCAGGGAATTTTTCTGATTTCTCCTTTTAAAACCCCCATGATGAGATCATTGTCCTGTCCATTCTTTTAATGTCAGTGTTTTTTACATTTTAAAACCCCCAAAAGATGAGCCATAGCCATGATTTTAAGCCCACTTTCCGTGATCGATTCATCTTCTGGAACTTTGAGTTTGACTCTACTATACAGTCTTAGTTTATGGTTTTGAAATACCTTGCTATTAAAATCTCAGCTCATAAGGAAGAATGTGGTGGAAAACATTTACTAATGTCACAGAACAAAGTACAGCCTACTATATGTATGATGTGGAAAGAACTGTCAAGCAATAGAGTATTTACCTACACACATAAATTAATTTCATAATTGATAACTTCCATGACTTATTAGTCAAAGATCATTTAGATGAAAGATACTTTATATCAGGAAGAAATCTTTAAATGGAACTTAAAGAAGTCAGCATAGCTCTTTAGTGTTTATTGTTCCTTTTTCCACAGTTCAGGAAGTAGGGTAGATGTCTTCCTTTCTCACATTTTTATATTTATTTCATGAGTAAACTGTCCCATACCATACAGGTTCAAATCAGCTGTATTACTCTCTCATTCTTCTGGGATCTATGATTTACTGACTTCTTGTCACTCTTTCCCATTCACTGAAGGATTTGACATAATTTTCCTCTTGACCCCAAATTTTGTATATTGTAAAGATGGCTTCATCATTTATTGAATTAGCCAATATTCTATAAATAATTTTTCACTTCTTTGTATTTTCTCTACTCCAATCTTGAAACCTGGACTCAAAGGTTCACATTCCCAGCCTCAGCACTGCAATTTTCCCATCTTACAATTCCACTGAAAATGGAGGGACCACCTCATCACTAAGCCAACAGACATTATTCTGTTCTCTTTAACTGGTTTGTCTGGTAATATCCTCATCTTCTGAAATGTTCTTTTCCATAGGATTCTATGAAAGCACATTCTCCTTGCTGTTGTGTCTTCAGTCTTGCTGATTGTGTGTGTGCTCAGTTGCTCAGCTGTCCATGGGATTTCCCGGGCAAGAATGCTGGAGGAGGGTGTCATTTCCTTCTCCAGGGAATTTTTCTGATTTCTCCTTTTAAAACCCCCATGATGAGATCATTGTCCTGTCCATTCTTTTAATGTCAGTGTTTTTTACATTTTCATTCACAACCTCCAGCTGCAAATATGCCTATGAGTAATCTCATCTATAGCCATGATTTTAAGCCCACTTTCTACCTAGATGACTCCAGTTGAATTCATCTTCTGGACACTTTGGAGATATCACCCACTAGACATTTGCTTTTGTAGGATTATTTTCAGAGAAACAGAATTTATGCAGAGGATAGAAATAACAGTGAATTTACAGAAGCTGGAAATACACACACACACACACACACACACACACTTGCATGTGTGTGAAAGTCCCTTTAGTCATGTCCAACTGTTTGCAACCCTATGGAGTGTAGCCCACCAGTCTCCTCTGTCCATGGGATTCTCCAGGCAAGTATACTGGAATAGGTTGCCATCTTCTTCCAGAAGATCTTGACCCAGGGATTGAACACACATCTCTTGTGGCTCCCATGTTGCAGGACATTCCTTACCACTGAGCCACCAGGGAAGCCTATATATATCTGATATTTATCAGTTATAAAGTGAAATTTAAAATTTATTAACTCCTGAGGCTTTATTGAACCCCAATCCAATTGACTGATAAATGAAGACATTAGGAAAACAAATAAGCAAGTAAAATAAAAACAGTGAAACCAATAGCAAAAAGATGAGTCATTTTTCAGTGTATTGCCAAAAAAAACATTGTTTTCTGCTAACGAAATTAATTAAAGTTGAGTTTAAATTTGTTGATCTTATTGTTTAGATTAGTTTATTTATATGGTATTTTAAATTATCTCACTGCTAATTAAACTAATTGTTCCCCAGGAAACTTTTTCATGTATTTAACAGGATGTGGAAAAATTATCCATCCACTTTGCAGTATTATTTTGATTTCATACACATATTCTCCTATGTTTTATTAGGTAAAGTGTGTGGTCGGAGGGTTTTCAGGGCCATTTATATTATATTTTTTATTTTCAGTTTTACATTAAAAGAATATGTTTCTTTAATGTGATCTGGCAGGAAAAAAACTTGCATGCTATTATAATTTTTAAGATTGAGACATTCTGAAGGTAAATATTTTATATTTAAATAAAACTGTCCTTAAATGTTGCTGTTTTCTGAAACACCGTATGGCAGAAACAAGGGCAACATTTTCTCAGAATACAATGTTGAGAATCAGACTTTGGTTAGTGGTATATGGAGCTCTCAGGATGCTTATTTTACTGTGTAGCAGATTAGAGTCATGTATGCTACACCAGCTTCCTAGGACAGCTCTGACAAAGTACTACAGTCTGAGCAGCTTAAACAAGCACAAAGGTATCTTCTTACAGTTCTGAACATCAGAGATCCTAAATGGATCTCACTTGGCTGAAATCAAGTTGTCAATACCACCAGATTCTCTCCAGAGTTCCCAGGAGAAAAGTTTGTTTCCTTGTCTTTTCCAGCTTCTCCAGGACTCTGCATTTCTTGGAATATGGCCTCTTCTTGGTTCCATAAAGCTCATGATATAGATTGTTCTCCGACTTTGCTGATCTCGATTTTCTGTTTGTAATCAACTCGCCATTTATCTCCCTCTTAAAGGGACAATTCGAAGGATTCTTCTTTAGATAATTTAAGATTCCAAGGTTTTTAATCATACCTGCAAACTCTTATTAGCCATGTAAGTTAACACTGACAGTTTCCAGTCTTATATGACCTTTGGGGCCATTATGATTGCCAAAAAAAATTGTTTTCTGCAATAAAAACAGTGAAACCAATAGCAAAAGATGAGTCATTTTCAGTGTATTGCCAAAACATTGTTTTCTGCTAACGAAATTAATTAAAGTTGAGTTTAAATTTGTTGATCTTATTGTTTAGATTAGTTTATTTATATGGTATTTTAAATTATCTCACTGCTAATTAAACTAATTGTTCCCCAGGAAACTTTTTCATGTATTTAACAGGATGTGGAAAAATTATCCATCCACTTTGCAGTATTATTTTGATTTCATACACATATTCTCCTATGTTTTATTAGGTAAAGTGTGTGGTCGGAGGGTTTTCAGGGCCATTTATATTATATTTTTTATTTTCAGTTTTACATTAAAAGAATATGTTTCTTTAATGTGATCTGGCAGGAAAAAAACTTGCATGCTATTATAATTTTTAAGATTGAGACATTCTGAAGGTAAATATTTTATATTTAAATAAAACTGTCCTTAAATGTTGCTGTTTTCTGAAACACCGTATGGCAGAAACAAGGGCAACATTTTCTCAGAATACAATGTTGAGAATCAGACTTTGGTTAGTGGTATATGGAGCTCTCAGGATGCTTATTTTACTGTGTAGCAGATTAGAGTCATGTATGCTACACCAGCTTCCTAGGACAGCTCTGACAAAGTACTACAGTCTGAGCAGCTTAAACAAGCACAAAGGTATCTTCTTACAGTTCTGAACATCAGAGATCCTAAATGGATCTCACTTGGCTGAAATCAAGTTGTCAATACCACCAGATTCTCTCCAGAGTTCCCAGGAGAAAAGTTTGTTTCCTTGTCTTTTCCAGCTTCTCCAGGACTCTGCATTTCTTGGAATATGGCCTCTTCTTGGTTCCATAAAGCTCATGATATAGATTGTTCTCCGACTTTGCTGATCTCGATTTTCTGTTTGTAATCAACTCGCCATTTATCTCCCTCTTAAAGGGACAATTCGAAGGATTCTTCTTTAGATAATTTAAGATTCCAAGGTTTTTAATCATACCTGCAAACTCTTATTAGCCATGTAAGTTAACACTGACAGTTTCCAGTCATTATGACCTGGCTACCTTTGGGGCCATTACTAAAACACATATAATAATACCATAATACCAGTATTAATATCATAGTAGTGTTTTTTAATAGGATTATTATATAGTATTATTATTATATTAATATTATAATATTATTATTATATAGTATTAATCAGTGTCCTTTGTAGCTCATCTGGTAAAGAATCTGCCTGCAATGCCGGAGATCCTGGTTCAATTCCTGGGTTGGGGAGATCCCCTGGAGAAGGGATAGGCTATCCACTCCAGTATTCTTCAGCTTCCCTAGTGGCTCAGATGGCAAAGAATCCACCTGCAATTCTGGAGACCTGGGTTTGATCCCTAGGTTGGAAAAATTCCCCTGGAGATGGGATAGACTACCCACCCCAGTATTCTTGCCTGGAAAATTCCATAGCTTGTCCATGGGTCGCATAGAGTTGGACATGACTGAGTGAATTTCACTTTCACACACTCATCAGTATTACTTTTTTTTCCTTGGGTATTGTACTTGCACCTTTCCCAGTGCTAGAAGCAGAGTAAGAGATGAGTTTTGCTTCATGCCCAGATCCACTAAATAATATGTATTGTATGTGTGTGTGTGTGTGTTGGGGTTCTGCATAGAGGAAACAGCAAATAAAGTTGCATCAGAAAAAATGGTTCTCCAACAAGATTCTTTTCTGTGCTGTTATTCTCACTTCTTTAACTTCCCACTAAAGATATGTATGACATAGTGAATTTGTTTTTCTCAACTGAGCAGATGAGGCAGAAAGATGGTAGCCCTAGTAACTGGAATACATGTGCTGTAATGCGGAGCAAAGAGAATCTTCTTCTCCCTTTTCCCAAGAAGAAAGTCTCTTCTCCCCTTTAATGGAGAGGACAGAACCCTGTCAGGCACATAGAATCAATATTCATAAAGGAGATGCCTGAAGGGAGGATGCTCTGATCATCCTATTATATGTGCCATTATTTCTGATCTTTAAAAAAAATCTAAGGCACTTTGCTCAGAAAAGGCATATTTTTAACCCTGGTGGCCTAAACCACAGATTCCAACTACTTAATTACATTCTGCATAGAGTATCCTTCCAAGTGTTCCAGAACTCATGGTGGTTTTCATTTCCTATCCTAAGCTGCTCCGTTGTTGTGCTATTGTTATTATTTAACATTCCTAAGAGTAGACAGATGCGCTGTTTGAAATAGGAATATATATTTCCTATTGAATAAGCTAATGGGCTAAAATCTGGTTGCCATATTCCATCTTCAAGTTGAATAAAAGAAATGCATTAAAGAAAACATAATAAAAGGAAACAGTGAAAGAAAATATAAGACAAGGCATCTGTCTGGTTAAAACCCAAACCAGCTGATGCAGAGAATAGGCCACTTTGTGACTTTGGGTCTGGCTAATGTTCTCATTTTTTGCAAAAACGATAAAACACTTGTGCTTATGTTGTAAATGGACAGGGTTACTATTTTCTAATAAAAAAAGACTTAAATATGTTTAAAGGAAGGATCACGGAAAGATGGGGGCATTTTTGCACAGCAATAGCATTCCATTTAAAGCAGCAGTTGTTTACTGTTTTATATTCTTTCGATCCTCATTTCTTTCAAATCATTTGATACAGCATACCCATTTCTTAACATTGTAATTTACTCTTTTTTAGACTCATACAATTAATACAAAAAAATCACAGACTCAGAAAAGTTTGACAGCAGGAGCCAGTGTAGCAATGATGGATTATGACAAGCCCCTAGCCCTTCTCTTCTATTTCCATGGGAGGACTCTCTCCTTGTAAAGCAGATCCCTTGACTGGTGTTTGGACACTGAACCCTCAGCCTCGGGCAGTTCAGTCGACCAACTGCTCTCTCTGGTTTGACTTCTTCAACCAACTCCTATTGACTTGCTATTTACTATTCTATATAAACATACCAAGTCTATTTTATGCAGAATGATAGCAATAGGTTTTCATCTATTTAATTCTAATTAAAGGATAATTTAAATATTGTGTGGGTTTCTGCCATACGTCAACACGAATCTGCCATGGATGTACATATGTCCCCTCCCTGAAGAACCTCCCTCCCACCACCCACCTCTCTTTCCAACTCACCCCTCTAGGTTGCCACAGAGCTCCAGTTTGAGTTCCCTCAGTCATACAGCAAACTCTCACTGGCTCTCTATGTACCTATGTCGGCACATGTGTTCCATGCTGCTCTCTCCTTTCATCCCACCCTCTCCTTCCTATGTGCCCCATCCCTGTCCATAAGTCTGTTCTCTAGATCTCTGTCATCACTGTTGTCTGAAAATAGGTTCATCAGTACCATCTTTCTAGATTCCATATATATGTGCTAATATATGATACTTGTTTTTCTCTTTCTGGCTTACGCACACTGTATAAATAGGCTTTAGGTTCATCCACCTCATTAGCACTGACTCAAATGTGTTCCTTTTAGGACTGAGTAATATTCCATTTTATATATGTGCCACACAGCTTCTTTATCCAGAACGATAGCAATATTTTGTTAAAGAAATGGATATTCTTTTCTCTTTTATATTTTCTAAGTAGGACTCTCCCCAATTCTCCATGGACAGGGTTAAACTATTTTCTAATAAAAAGACTTAAATATGTTTAAAGGAAGGATCACGGAAAGATGGGGCATTTTTGCACAGCAATAGCATTCCATTTAAAGCAGCAGTTGTTTACTGTTTTATATTCTTTCGATCCTCATTTCTTTCAAATCATTTGATACAGCATACCCATTTCTTAACATTGTAATTTACTCTTTTTTAGACTCATACAATTAATACAAAAAAATCACAGACTCAGAAAAGTTTGACAGCAGGAGCCAGTGTAGCAATGATGGATTATGACAAGCCCCTAGCCCTTCTCTTCTATTTCCATGGGAGGACTCTCTCCTTGTAAAGCAGATCCCTTGACTGGTGTTTGGACACTGAACCCTCAGCCTCGGGCAGTTCAGTCGACCAACTGCTCTCTCTGGTTTGACTTCTTCAACCAACTCCTATTGACTTGCTATTTACTATTCTATATAAACATACCAAGTCTATTTTATGCAGAATGATAGCAATAGGTTTTCATCTATTTAATTCTAATTAAAGGATAATTTAAATATTGTGTGGGTTTCTGCCATACGTCAACACGAATCTGCCATGGATGTACATATGTCCCCTCCCTGAAGAACCTCCCTCCCACCACCCACCTCTCTTTCCAACTCACCCCTCTAGGTTGCCACAGAGCTCCAGTTTGAGTTCCCTCAGTCATACAGCAAACTCTCACTGGCTCTCTATGTACCTATGTCGGCACATGTGTTCCATGCTGCTCTCTCCTTTCATCCCACCCTCTCCTTCCTATGTGCCCCATCCCTGTCCATAAGTCTGTTCTCTAGATCTCTGTCATCACTGTTGTCTGAAAATAGGTTCATCAGTACCATCTTTCTAGATTCCATATATATGTGCTAATATATGATACTTGTTTTTCTCTTTCTGGCTTACGCACACTGTATAAATAGGCTTTAGGTTCATCCACCTCATTAGCACTGACTCAAATGTGTTCCTTTTAGGACTGAGTAATATTCCATTTTATATATGTGCCACACAGCTTCTTTATCCAGAACGATAGCAATATTTTGTTAAAGAAATGGATATTCTTTTCTCTTTTATATTTTCTAAGTAGGACTCTCCCCCAATTCTGCCACAGTCATCTGTGTGCCATGGGGAGGACTGGAATTGTGGAAGCTGGACTGCATTGAATCAGAGGCAGTCACTGTTCAGCTTTTGACATCTGGGATAAAATATGTGAGTTGTCAGACTAAATTCTGAAAATCAGGCTTGGTTAAGAAAAAAAATTTCTTTTTCCTATAACCTTCTAGCTTCACTATTGGACTAATGTATTAAGTATTTGGTTTGTCATGCTAGATCATAGGTATTTTTTATTTACCAGAGATAGAGTCAGAATATGTCATGAAGAAAGTCCACCATAAAGAAAGGTAGGGAAGTCTTCCCATTTTTATTTCTAGGCCAGGAGTAGGTGAGGTATATGCTGCTACTTAGTCACTTCAGTCATGTCTGACTCTGTGTGACCCCATGAACTAGAGCCTGCCAGGCTCCTCTGTCCATGGGATATTCCAGGCAAGAATAGTGTAGTAGGTTTCCATTCTCTTCTTCAGGGGATCTTCTCAACTAAGGGATTGAACCTGTGCCTCCTGTATGTCCTGCATTGGCAGGTGGGCTCTTTACCACTGAACCACCTGGGAATCCACAATGAGTGCTTTGCTAAGTGCCATACACTGGTTTCTAGAGGAGGCCAGGTTTGATCCCTACCAGAAAGATCCCCAGGAGAAGGGAATGGCAACCCACTCTAGTATTCTTTTCCAGGAAAATTCAATGGATAGAGCTGCCTGGTGGGCTACAGTCCATGGGCTTGCAAAGAGCTGGTCATGACTGAGCATGCACATGTGTTTTATCTCATGCACTTCCTCTCAACAATGTTAATAAAATAGGTACTATTATTATTGACATTTTACATATGAGGCAACTTAGAGGGAGATTCAATAATTTGCCTAAAGTTGGTTCTTAACCAGTAAGTGGAGGAGCTGAGATTCAAATTCAGCCAGTCTACCCTCATAGCCTTGTTTTTACCTCTATGCTTTAGACCTCATTATATGTATGTATGTATGTATGTATGTATGTATGTATGTGTGTATATATATATATATATATATCGTTATTTCTTTCTTTACCTACATATAATATATATCTATCCATCTAACTGTCTATCTATCTATATATATCTGGGCTTCCTAGATGGCAATAATGGTGAAGAACCCACCTGCCAATGCAGGAGACATAAGGGATAGAAGTTCGATCTCTGAGTGAGCAAGCTCCCTGGAAGAGAGTGTGGCAACCGTTTTCAGTATACTTGCCTTTAGAATAACATGAAGCAAGGAGTCTGGTGGGCTACAGTTCACACAAAGAGTCATACATGACTGAGGTGACAGAGCTCACAGGTACTCATGCATATATATGCTTACTTATGTACTACATGTGTACATCTCCAGCTATGTACATTGTACATATCTGGAGAAAAGTCTTCTACCTATCTCATTCTGTTTATGAACACTGTTCTGTTTCCCAAACTTGTCCTTGGTAGATGTGTTGAAGGAATGGTTCACTTCACTTCATCCACCATCTTCCACTTTTCCCACTTCATCCAGTGTCTTCCGCTTTCAATTCACTAAAATACAACTTCCCCTCTTACTGTTCTTTGAAATTGTTTCTCATTAAGGTCACCCAAAGTGTTGTGAATAGTCTGTTTTTGGTCTTTATTCTTACTCTCTCCATATATATGTAGCATTTTGGTATGTGATTCCTTACTTCTCTTTGGATTCTTTTTACCTGCTTGGTTTCTGGTTTTTGTGACCTGGTTTTGATCCTAGAGCTCTGGCCAGTGTCTCTCACAGCCCTTCATGGGCTCTATTTCTTCTGACATACCTTAAATACCATTTGAAATTCTCAGTCTTCTTTCACTTTTCCTGAATGAACTTACACACTCTCTAGATAAACATTGATGAATTTCTAACATGTACTTCAGCAAATCTATTTATCTCATGATCTACAATTACACATCATATTGTCTTCTGGAACTCTCCCCTGGTATGTTGCAAAGACATTTCAAATGCAAACAATATTTCCCAATGAACACATCTTTCCTTTCCTTCTCAAATTTCTTCTCCTTCCTTCCCCTGATCAGTTAATGAAAGGACCATCAACTCACTCAGTCAGAAAGCCCACAAGTGACCTCTTCCTTCATTTTCATCTTCATGCCCCATCTCGATTCAGCATCAAGTGCTAAATAGACAACCTGCTTTGCAGGATACAGTCATCCCATGGTCACCATCTCTACCATGTCTGTTTTTATCTTTTTATACTACTTTGAGCAATAGCCTTCTAAATACATTTATATATGGGATTTCCTGTTTCTATTTTCCACCTCTTGCAAAATAAGCTTTAAAAAACATGCAGATAATTATTGTACTTCTCGTTTAACAACCTTCATCTGCCCCAATTACTGAGAACACCATCTGAGCTTCTTAGCCAGGACTTGGTTGGCCTGTGTGTATCTAGACATGTTATCACCATACAACTGTCTGTAGACCACACTCCATCTAACTGATTTATTGGCAGTTTCCTCTGATACGCATGCTCTCTCATGCACCTATTTACAATTGCTATTAAATTCATGTGACACAGTTGCCTTCCTTCTGCTCATCCATCAAAATTCATCTCAGGTTTTAGTCTTTCCATGTCTTCCTGTGTGCTCACCTTAGTGATAACAGTGTTAACTCCACGATATTCTCTCACCCCACTGTAGACCGTGAACTTTCTACAGAGATTTGCTATGCCTTCTTTTTTTAATCTCAGAATATTCATGCCTCCCATGATGATGGGATTATTGTAGAAACTAAATACTATTTTGCAAATGAAATTATATCAAAATTACACATATTTACTTGACAGCTGAGTAAACTAAGACCTGGGAGAGGTTTTAAAAATGAAATTGTCCATTTTGTGACCTGGTTTTGATCCTAGAGCTCTGGCCAGTGTCTCTCACAGTCCTTCATGGGCTCTATTTCTTCTGACATACCTTAAATACCATTTGAAATTCTCAGTCTTCTTTCACTTTTCCTGAATGAACTTACACACTCTCTAGATAAACATTGATGAATTTCTAACATGTACTTCAGCAAATCTATTTATCTCATGATCTACAATTACACATCATATTGTCTTCTGGAACTCTCCCCTGGTATGTTGCAAAGACATTTCAAATGCAAACAATATTTCCCAATGAACACATCTTTCCTTTCCTTCTCAAATTTCTTCTCCTTCCTTCCCCTGATCAGTTAATGAAAGGACCATCAACTCACTCAGTCAGAAAGCCCACAAGTGACCTCTTCCTTCATTTTCATCTTCATGCCCCATCTCGATTCAGCATCAAGTGCTAAATAGACAACCTGCTTTGCAGGATACAGTCATCCCATGGTCACCATCTCTACCATGTCTGTTTTTATCTTTTTATACTACTTTGAGCAATAGCCTTCTAAATACATTTATATATGGGATTTCCTGTTTCTATTTTCCACCTCTTGCAAAATAAGCTTTAAAAAACATGCAGATAATTATTGTACTTCTCGTTTAACAACCTTCATCTGCCCCAATTACTGAGAACACCATCTGAGCTTCTTAGCCAGGACTTGGTTGGCCTGTGTGTATCTAGACATGTTATCACCATACAACTGTCTGTAGACCACACTCCATCTAACTGATTTATTGGCAGTTTCCTCTGATACGCATGCTCTCTCATGCACCTATTTACAATTGCTATTAAATTCATGTGACACAGTTGCCTTCCTTCTGCTCATCCATCAAAATTCATCTCAGGTTTTAGTCTTTCCATGTCTTCCTGTGTGCTCACCTTAGTGATAACAGTGTTAACTCCACGATATTCTCTCACCCCACTGTAGACCGTGAACTTTCTACAGAGATTTGCTATGCCTTCTTTTTTTAATCTCAGAATATTCATGCCTCCCATGATGATGGGATTATTGTAGAAACTAAATACTATTTTGCAAATGAAATTATATCAAAATTACACATATTTACTTGACAGCTGAGTAAACTAAGACCTGGAGAGGTTAAGTGATTTGTCCATTGTTACACTTTTGGTAAAGGACAAAGATGTAACTCTTCATGATTCGTTAACTGACATTCTCAGAACTTATCAGGATGCCTAAAATACTGAAGAGAGGTAATATATACTTTCTGAATGGATGAATGAAAAATGAAAAGAAAAATATCTCATTTCCCATAACTAAAATGTTAAAAGTAGTGAATTTCAAAATAGTGCAGAGGAGGGGAGAAAAAAATACCTATTTTTGTTTCAAAAGTATTCTTATTAAATAGCAATATTTAAAGAAAATACTTTCAGTGTGATTTCCTGGGTTTATATGGAGCCAAATTACATCTGTAACTTTTACTCTCTAAATTTGCATGTAGTTGTTTATGCTGAATAATATTAAGTTAAAATTAAGGATGTAAATTTCATATTAAAAAGCTACTAACATTTCCCAGATTATAATAATATTTTGAATGCCTGGAATTATGGTTTTATCTCATTTTATAAATTTATTAAAATCATAATGCATCTTTCAGTGAAGCATTTGTAGTGCAGTTTATTTTTATTTTTACTTTTAACTTTTACAGAGTCTTGTTGTTTACAGCTATACATAAACCTGAATCAGTCACAGGTATATCCTTGACCCCTCTCATTTGAACCCCCCACAATACCTCCCCATCCCACCCCTCCAGGTTGTTGCATAGCCCCCATGAAGTTCCCTTAGTCTTACAGCACATTCACAATGGTTGTCTCTTTTACATAGGGTAGTGTAGGTTTCCACGTTACTCTTTCCATACCTCTCACCCACTGCTCACTTCCCCCAATAAGAGTATCTTCTAAATCTGTTGAACAGTGGAGGGTGACAGAATTCATGTGACACAGTTGCCTTCCTTCTGCTCATCCATCAAAATTCATCTCAGGTTTTAGTCTTTCCATGTCTTCCTGTGTGCTCACCTTAGTGATAACAGTGTTAACTCCACGATATTCTCTCACCCCACTGTAGACCGTGAACTTTCTACAGAGATTTGCTATGCCTTCTTTTTTTAATCTCAGAATATTCATGCCTCCCATGATGATGGGATTATTGTAGAAACTAAATACTATTTTGCAAATGAAATTATATCAAAATTACACATATTTACTTGACAGCTGAGTAAACTAAGACCTGGAGAGGTTAAGTGATTTGTCCATTGTTACACTTTTGGTAAAGGACAAAGATGTAACTCTTCATGATTCGTTAACTGACATTCTCAGAACTTATCAGGATGCCTAAAATACTGAAGAGAGGTAATATATACTTTCTGAATGGATGAATGAAAAATGAAAAGAAAAATATCTCATTTCCCATAACTAAAATGTTAAAAGTAGTGAATTTCAAAATAGTGCAGAGGAGGGGAGAAAAAAATACCTATTTTTGTTTCAAAAGTATTCTTATTAAATAGCAATATTTAAAGAAAATACTTTCAGTGTGATTTCCTGGGTTTATATGGAGCCAAATTACATCTGTAACTTTTACTCTCTAAATTTGCATGTAGTTGTTTATGCTGAATAATATTAAGTTAAAATTAAGGATGTAAATTTCATATTAAAAAGCTACTAACATTTCCCAGATTATAATAATATTTTGAATGCCTGGAATTATGGTTTTATCTCATTTTATAAATTTATTAAAATCATAATGCATCTTTCAGTGAAGCATTTGTAGTGCAGTTTATTTTTATTTTTATTTTACTTTTGCAGAGTTTTGTTGTTTACAGCTATACATAAACCTGAATCAGTCACAGGTATATCCTTGACCCCTCTCATTTGAACCCCCCACAATACCTCCCCATCCCACCCCTCCAGGTTGTTGCATAGCCCCCATGAAGTTCCCTTAGTCTTACAGCACATTCACAATGGTTGTCTCTTTTACATAGGGTAGTGTAGGTTTCCACGTTACTCTTTCCATACCTCTCACCCACTGCTCACTTCCCCCAATAAGAGTATCTTCTAAATCTGTTGAACAGTGGAGGGGTGACAGAATTCAAGGTCTGCCCCTATGATCTCCATCCTCTGCTGTTGAACCCTATATAATCCCCTCCCCATGTGCCTGCGAGCTGTGGGTGGGAGCTGTAATTTGTTTTTAGCCACAGAATGCAGTAAAGGTGATCAGACATCACTCCCCTGATTGTACTGTAAGACTTCCTTTAATAGAGTGAGTTTCCCTTCAGCTGGCTTTGATGAAATAAGGCGTCAAGAGGGGGTCGCCTGATAGGAAACCACAGTGGCCTCTAGTAGCTGAGCTGCACCCAGCCAGTGAGAAAACACTGAGCCCTGTTCTCCAACCACAAATGACTGAATTTTACCAACCATTAGTGTGAGCTTGATGATCTTTCAGCAAAACCATAGCCTGGCCTACACCCTGATAGTCTCAACTTTGTAAGAAGACCCAACTAAGGTGCACCTGAGCTCTGCACCTATGGTGACTACGAGTGTGCTTAGTTGCTCAGTTGTGTTTGACTCTTTGTGAATTCATGGACTATAGCCTGCCATGTGCTTTTGTCCATGGACTTTTCCAGGCAAGAATACTGGAGTGAGTGGCCATTTCCTTCTCCAAGAGATCTTCCTAACTCAGGGATTGAATCCATGTCTCCTGTGTCTCCTGCACTGCAGGTGAATTCTCTCCTGCTGAGCTGGGAATGAGATAACGCACAAGTGCTATCTGAAGCTACTAAGTTTGTAGTAATTTGTTACACTGTTTAAAACTAATGTGCTACAGGTTAGTCCTCCATATATTTAACATAACAAAACTTATTGGATAGCCTCAGAAATTCCAAGTACAGGGCTTCCCTGGTGGTCCAGTGGGTAAGGACACCGCCTTGCAGTGCAAGGGGCGCCTGTTGGATCCCTGGTCAAAGAAAATTCCAGGTGCCACGGAGCAGCTGGACCCATGTGTCTGACTACCCCGCCGGAGCCCTGGAGTGCATGCACCCAGAGCCAGTGTTCTGCAGCGAGAGAGGCCACTGCGATGGGAGGCCCACACAGGCCAAAGAACAAAGATGGATGAAAATAGATAAAGGAAAGACCAATAGAAGTAGCCAAAAAAAAAAAAAATTCCAAGAACACATAAATATGTTAATGAAAAGCAAAGTTTCAAAGCATTAAAGGAAAAGAAAATTTAATTGCTATTGAATTATAATTCAGGTTTCAGGATAATGAAGCTATAAGAGAAAAATACATTATAAAAAATTGAGAATGAATTAAAATGAGTGAATAGAGTCTTAAATAGATTTTAATAGATGAGAAAGGAAAACCCCAACCCTGTGTTTTTCCTGAGTTTATATCCATATTTACCCACAACTTTCTGTTTTTCACTATTTTGTAGCTATTATTTTGCAAACTATAGTGGGTCAATCTCTGTTTTATTTAGAAGAGTAAAGTATATCAAAAATACCTAAAATTGTACAAAGTAAGCAATATTTTTAGTAAAACTAATAAAAATTTCAAATAGTTCTAGGATATTTATCATTAAATATCAATAATCTACTTCTCTGTGATAATTATGTCTGCTTCTCGGTAGCAATTCTGTCTCATAAACTGACCCTTTTTCAGACTTTCTCTTCTTTCACTTGATATACAACATATGACTTTGTCATTATCAAGAATAATATTTAACTTTTTAAAGTATTTTGGACCTTAAGTTTTAAGACTATAGAAAATAAAGCTTAAAGAAAACAAATGTTTAAACAACCAACACTTAGGAAGTTTTAATTCCTGATCTCCCAAACTAATGCAGGGTTGGGAGAAGTATAAATGACCTATGCGTTTAATTTTAAAATTCACCAGAGCTTCCTTGGTGGCCCAGTGGGTAGACAGTCCACCTTGCAATGCAAGGAGCACCGGTTCAATCCCTGGCCTGGGAAGATCCCACGTGCCGCAGAACAGCTGGACTCCTATGTCCAATTAGAGCCAGCACTCTGGAGTGCGTGCACTCAGAGCCAGTGCTCTGCAAGGAGAGAGACCACTGCAATGGGAGGCTCACACAGGCCAAAGAATAAAGATGGATGACAATCAATAAATAAAAAACCAGTAAAAGAGACTAAGATTTAAAAAAAAAAAATTCACCAAAGACAGAAACTTAGTCTGGAAAATCAATAGATAACGTTTGGCAGGATTCATCACAGTCTGGCCAGGAGAACCAGACATTAAACAGGCTTTGAACTTGAACATTCTATTAACAAACAAACAAAAAGTAAAGAGTTTAAAAACTTAACATTTGTTATTTTAAACATAACATAACATTTGTTATTTTAAAGCATGAAATTCAAGTAATGACTTTCATGACTGCCTAGCTACTTCTCATTGATAACTGAAAATGTTAAAGTTAAGAATCTGAAAAATACTTAAAGTGATACCCTAAAATTTTCTCTTCCAAGCTGTGTGAAAAATACAATAGTTTTATGTTACATGTGTGCTCAGTCACTTCAGTCATGTCTGACTTTTTGTGACCTTATGGACAGTAGCCCACCAGGTTCCTCTTCCCATGGGATTTTTTTTCAGCAAGATTAATGCATCAGGTTGCTATTTCCTCCTCCAGGGGATCTTCCCTACCCAGAAAGCAAACCTGCATCTCCTGCAGATTTTTTTTTTATCACTAAGTGGCCTGAAAAGCCCCTTATGTTACTGTAACATGTCCTATTTTCTTAAGTCTTAGGAAAGTCTTTCTTATTTTCCAATTCTTAAGTGTTCTGAGTTTTAATGCCATTATCATTTTCTGTTTGTGATAGGCTGACTAGCCTTAGGTAGCTCATAGAAACTCTTATTCACTTCTTGTTTCATAACATTCTGAGTACAGTATGTACCAACCATTTTTTCTTTGTTTTCCTTCCTAAGGCTGATGTGATATTAAAGTGCTGGCTTTAATAAGTTTCCACTTGAGTCTAAAATAGATAATTTAAGAAATGCAGAATAGCAGAGGCTGCCAAAGCTCAGTGTTTCCGAAACCCGGATTGCGATTTAACTTCTTCCGTTGTGAGAAAACCCAGGCCTGCAGAAACTGCCACCTCCTCCTCAGAGGAAAGCGCTCTTTCTCTGATCTGTTGACTTCACGGAGGAAGGGCTCCGTGTTAAAGGCTCTCGAAACTGACATCCATATAGAATAAGTTTGGGGCAATGGATTCAATCAATAAATAAAAACCAGTAAAAGAGACTAAGATTTAAAAAAAATTCACCAAAGACAGAAACTTAGTCTGGAAAATCAATAGATAACGTTTGGCAGGATTCATCACAGTCTGGCCAGGAGAACCAGACATTAAACAGGCTTTGAACTTGAACATTCTATTAACAAACAAACAAAAAGTAAAGAGTTTAAAAACTTAACATTTGTTATTTTAAACATAACATAACATTTGTTATTTTAAAGCATGAAATTCAAGTAATGACTTTCATGACTGCCTAGCTACTTCTCATTGATAACTGAAAATGTTAAAGTTAAGAATCTGAAAAATACTTAAAGTGATACCCTAAAATTTTCTCTTCCAAGCTGTGTGAAAAATACAATAGTTTTATGTTACATGTGTGCTCAGTCACTTCAGTCATGTCTGACTTTTTGTGACCTTATGGACAGTAGCCCACCAGGTTCCTCTTCCCATGGGATTTTTTTTCAGCAAGATTAATGCATCAGGTTGCTATTTCCTCCTCCAGGGGATCTTCCCTACCCAGAAAGCAAACCTGCATCTCCTGCAGATTTTTTTTTTATCACTAAGTGGCCTGAAAAGCCCCTTATGTTACTGTAACATGTCCTATTTTCTTAAGTCTTAGGAAAGTCTTTCTTATTTTCCAATTCTTAAGTGTTCTGAGTTTTAATGCCATTATCATTTTCTGTTTGTGATAGGCTGACTAGCCTTAGGTAGCTCATAGAAACTCTTATTCACTTCTTGTTTCATAACATTCTGAGTACAGTATGTACCAACCATTTTTTCTTTGTTTTCCTTCCTAAGGCTGATGTGATATTAAAGTGCTGGCTTTAATAAGTTTCCACTTGAGTCTAAAATAGATAATTTAAGAAATGCAGAATAGCAGAGGCTGCCAAAGCTCAGTGTTTCCGAAACCCGGATTGCGATTTAACTTCTTCCGTTGTGAGAAAACCCAGGCCTGCAGAAACTGCCACCTCCTCCTCAGAGGAAAGCGCTCTTTCTCTGATCTGTTGACTTCACGGAGGAAGGGCTCCGTGTTAAAGGCTCTCCTGCAGTCTCCTTGCTTATTTTATTGTTTGTTTTTCTGTTTAAATTTTATTGCTTTCGCATGTGGATAGCATGGCTTTCATGTGGTATTAAAACTGTGTGTCCAAAAATGTGTCCCCGATGAACATCCTGTTTGTCTTCTGATTTAAATTTCTGTTTAGTAAACCTTTGTGGTTTGGACACAGTGAGGAGTATTTTCCCACCAGACTCCCAACGCACTTCCTCAAAAATAATGACACCCCATCTGTCCCTCTCTTACTCACCTTGCCTCTGCTAAGCTGATACAGCCTATCGGACACATTCTTAGGAATATTCAAGAATGTTACCTCATCTCTCAGTGATAAAAATCCACATCTTAAGCATTACTGCTCTGGTAGCTCTTTCCACAAAAAAATGTTTGTTTTGCATGCTAAACCATTAGCAAATATTAAAATGTTTCCATCAAGCCCTGGTAGAAAAATAACCAATTTTTGAATTATGAGATAATTTGTTTTAGACAAACATAAATAAGTGTTTTTTCAAAAATAGTCTAACAACTGTATTTTTCTGTTCAAAACCAGAAAAAAGATATGGTTAAAATATTTTTTAAGTCTTTGCTTCAAATTGGTCATAAAATCCTATCACTGATGAATGAATTTATCTGACATACTGCATAAAATTATTTTAAAAATAACTATTGTTTAAGCCAAGATTTTTGAAGCAAATGAATCTAGTTGTTCTTGGCATTTCTTAAACTTGGGGGTATGTTCTCCCCAAATCCACACATATAATTTCCATTGCTTTTAAAAGGGGTTATGAACACACATCTGAAGAATTGACCACTCAGTTTTTGATATTCTAAAGCCAACTAAAGCATGAACCTCTCGCTTCCTTTCTGATGCCAGCCTTTTTCAATGAGAACAATGCTTATGTAAGATTTCCTAGGGGGATTTTGTGGCTCGAGGTTTTAATAATCTAGGCTAAAATTCAAATAGGAACCACAGCTGTTTGGATAAGATTCTTAGACCTCTTTATTTGAACTGCAGTGAACTTACCAGAATTTTAAATATTCTGAGCAGTATTCCACCTCCTCCTCAGAGGAAAGCGCTCTTTCTCTGATCTGTTGACTTCACGGAGGAAGGGCTCCGTGTTAAAGGCTCTCCTGCAGTCTCCTTGCTTATTTTATTGTTTGTTTTTCTGTTTAAATTTTATTGCTTTCGCATGTGGATAGCATGGCTTTCATGTGGTATTAAAACTGTGTGTCCAAAAATGTGTCCCCGATGAACATCCTGTTTGTCTTCTGATTTAAATTTCTGTTTAGTAAACCTTTGTGGTTTGGACACAGTGAGGAGTATTTTCCCACCAGACTCCCAACGCACTTCCTCAAAAATAATGACACCCCATCTGTCCCTCTCTTACTCACCTTGCCTCTGCTAAGCTGATACAGCCTATCGGACACATTCTTAGGAATATTCAAGAATGTTACCTCATCTCTCAGTGATAAAAATCCACATCTTAAGCATTACTGCTCTGGTAGCTCTTTCCACAAAAAAATGTTTGTTTTGCATGCTAAACCATTAGCAAATATTAAAATGTTTCCATCAAGCCCTGGTAGAAAAATAACCAATTTTTGAATTATGAGATAATTTGTTTTAGACAAACATAAATAAGTGTTTTTTCAAAAATAGTCTAACAACTGTATTTTTCTGTTCAAAACCAGAAAAAAGATATGGTTAAAATATTTTTTAAGTCTTTGCTTCAAATTGGTCATAAAAATCCTATCACTGATGAATGAATTTATCTGACATACTGCATAAAATTATTTTAAAAATAACTATTGTTTAAGCCAAGATTTTTGAAGCAAATGAATCTAGTTGTTCTTGGCATTTCTTAAACTTGGGGGTATGTTCTCCCCAAATCCACACATATAATTTCCATTGCTTTTAAAAGGGGTTATGAACACACATCTGAAGAATTGACCACTCAGTTTTTGATATTCTAAAGCCAACTAAAGCATGAACCTCTCGCTTCCTTTCTGATCCCAGCCTTTTTCAATGAGAACAATGCTTATGTAAGATTTCCTAGGGGGATTTTGTGGCTTGAGGTTTTAATAATCTAGGCTAAAATTCAAATAGGAACCACAGCTGTTTGGATAAGATTCTTAGACCTCTTTATTTGAACTGCAGTGAACTTACCAGAATTTTAAATATTCTGAGCAGTATCTGATATGTAAGAGTGACTTGTGGTAGCTTTCTTTCAGATATAAAATATTTATATACTACAAATAGTATGAAAATAAAATAAAAGGACGTGTACTTTCCTTACCACCTGCAAATATGTTTAAGAGCAGATTTGTCTCTTTTAAAAAGTAATAAACATTACTTCTCCTAAATTGATAAAAGAAACCCATTGAGAATACTTTATATTTCTATCTTTTGGTTGAAGTTCTCACTTTTTTCTTGGCACTGTCCTTCTGAAGTTGGACCGAATAGTCATGATTGCTAGTTTGAACTCTCTATCATGTAAATTACGTTTCATTAAGATCTGTTTCTGGAGATTTATCTTATTCTTTCATTTGGAAGATATTCATCTATTTCTGCATTTTCCTTTGACTCTCTCTGCTGGTTTCTGAGCATTACAGGAAGCTGTCTTGACAGAGTGACCTCGTTAGCAGATGAACCTTGCAGATCAGCTTGGCCTGAGCACCTAGTTGTCTCTCAAACTCATACCATTGTACAAGCTTCCTTCTTTTCTCTTAATCCCTCCCAGTAGTTGAGGCTGTTCCAGTACCATCAGTTTCTCAAGGTTGGAATCACAGTCAGAACCTAGTTGCAGGTTGATGAGACCCTCAGACACAGCTGAGAAAGTTCCATGGTTAAACCACTTCCTGGGGAAAACTGTTGCTGCTGCTTAGTCACTTCAGTCATGTTTGACTCTGTCTGACCCCATGGTGAATACTGGTGTGTTGCAAGAATACTGGTATGTTGCCATGCCCTGCTCCCGGGGAATCTTCCCAACCAAGTGATGGAACCTGGGTGTCAAGCATTGCACGCAGATTCCTCACCACTGAGCCAACAGGGAAGCCATATATATACATTTGAGACTACATGGACTGTAGCTCACAAGACTTCTCCATCCATGGAATTTTCCAGGCAAGAACACTGGAGTGGGTTGCCGTTTCCTTCTACAGGGGAAAAGTGAGAGATGGGTGTTTTTACCTGCTTCCTCTGTGCTAGGTTCAGGTGTAGTGCTGCTAGAGGTTGTTCCTGAGCCCATTAAAAACTGTTTCTTTGTTCACTACAGTTCTCTGGGACATGAAAGCAAGCCAATTTGGCTAATAGAGCCCAGTAATCCAGAGGCCCATTCTTTGGGTGGCTGTTATAGAAGCTAGACCACCAGACATGCACACAAGCTCCTTCTAGGGAGTTACTGGTGACTTGGAGTAGTGCCTACCAGCTTTCTGAGTCTCTGAGGGGATCCCAGCTAGACCCTGTTGTTGTTGTGTAGTTGCCAAGTCTTCTCTGACTCTTTGCGATCCCATTGACTGCAGCATGCCAGGCCTACCTGTCCCTCACAATGCCCAAGTTCATTGAGTCAGTGACACCATCCAACTATCTTATGCTCTGTTGCCTCTTTTGCCTTCTTTTTCTTTTTTGATTTGGTTTCTGAGCATTACAGGAAGCTGTCTTGACAGAGTGACCTCGTTAGCAGATGAACCTTGCAGATCAGCTTGGCCTGAGCACCTAGTTGTCTCTCAAACTCATACCATTGTACAAGCTTCCTTCTTTTCTCTTAATCCCTCCCAGTAGTTGAGGCTGTTCCAGTACCATCAGTTTCTCAAGGTTGGAATCACAGTCAGAACCTAGTTGCAGGTTGATGAGACCCTCAGACACAGCTGAGAAAGTTCCATGGTTAAACCACTTCCTGGGGAAAACTGTTGCTGCTGCTTAGTCACTTCAGTCATGTTTGACTCTGTCTGACCCCATGGTGAATACTGGTGTGTTGCAAGAATACTGGTATGTTGCCATGCCCTGCTCCCGGGGAATCTTCCCAACCAAGTGATGGAACCTGGGTGTCAAGCATTGCACGCAGATTCCTCACCACTGAGCCAACGGGGAAGCCATATATATACATTTGAGACTACATGGACTGTAGCTCACAAGACTTCTCCATCCATGGAATTTTCCAGGCAAGAACACTGGAGTGGGTTGCCGTTTCCTTCTACAGGGGAAAAGTGAGAGATGGGTGTTTTTACCTGCTTCCTCTGTGCTAGGTTCAGGTGTAGTGCTGCTAGAGGTTGTTCCTGAGCCCATTAAAAACTGTTTCTTTGTTCACTACAGTTCTCTGGGACATGAAAGCAAGCCAATTTGGCTAATAGAGCCCAGTAATCCAGAGGCCCATTCTTTGGGTGGCTGTTATAGAAGCTAGACCACCAGACATGCACACAAGCTCCTTCTAGGGAGTTACTGGTGACTTGGAGTAGTGCCTACCAGCTTTCTGAGTCTCTGAGGGGATCCCAGCTAGACCCTGTTGTTGTTGTGTAGTTGCCAAGTCTTCTCTGACTCTTTGCGATCCCATTGACTGCAGCATGCCAGGCCTACCTGTCCCTCACAATGCCCAAGTTCATTGAGTCAGTGACACCATCCAACTATCTTATGCTCTGTTGCTCCTTCTTTTTTGCCTTCAGTCTTTCCCAACATTAGGGTCTTTTCCACTGAGTCAGCTCTTCACATCATGTAGCCAAAGTATTGGAGCTTCAGCTTTAGCATCAGTTCTTCTAATGGATCTTTAGGGATGATTTCCTTTAGGATTGACTGGTTTGATCTCCTTGTAGTCCAAAACTCTTCTCCAGCACCAAAATTCAAAAGCATCAATTCTTCAGCGTTCAGCCTTCAGTAGCTAGTCCCAATTTGCTAAGTTAGCAGATTGACCCTCATGTGCTTTTAAAATACATAGATCAACTCTTTCAGGGAATCATAGAGATGGAATTTTTGCCTGGTCCCTCTTGTCTTGAGCCCTGAGGGTGTGGGGAAGTGGAGAGCCATAGTAAGTATTCCCATTACTTAAGAATCATTTCTTTGTTTACTACAGTCCTGTGTAACATAGATATGATAACCCCATTGGTTTTCAGAGCTAAGTGTTCTGGGAACCCCTCCTTTCAGTGAGAGTCTTAAAAGTTGGCTGTGGGGTCTTTCATCCTCAGGGAGAAGCTGACTGTTGAGGGTTCTCTCCTGACTGTGTGACTTTGTCAGGAGTGGGGTTTATGCTAAGAGCATGTCTGGCCTTTCCTACTTGTTTGGTGATGGTGGTTTAGTCACTAAATCCTGTCCAACTCTTGTGATCCCATGGATTGTAGCCTGACAGGCTCCTCTGTCCATAGGATTTCCCAGGCAATAACATTGGAGTGGAATGCCATTTCAAACTTGCATCTCCTACATTGGCAGGTGGATTCTTCATCACTTAGCCACTTGAGAAGTCCATATATAACCAATAAATTACTTTAAAAAAATTTGCAAGGAAAGTAATCCAGTTTTGGTTGTTAGTCCCTGCCAAGTCTTCTGAGTTACTTGTGACTTGGAGTAGTGCCTACCAGCTTTCTGAGTCTCTGAGGGGATCCCAGCTAGACCCTGTTGTTGTTGTGTAGTTGCCAAGTCTTCTCTGACTCTTTGCGATCCCATTGACTGCAGCATGCCAGGCCTACCTGTCCCTCACAATGCCCAAGTTCATTGAGTCAGTGACACCATCCAACTATCTTATGCTCTGTTGCTCCTTCTTTTTTGCCTTCAGTCTTTCCCAACATTAGGGTCTTTTCCACTGAGTCAGCTCTTCACATCATGTAGCCAAAGTATTGGAGCTTCAGCTTTAGCATCAGTTCTTCTAATGGATCTTTAGGGATGATTTCCTTTAGGATTGACTGGTTTGATCTCCTTGTAGTCCAAAACTCTTCTCCAGCACCAAAATTCAAAAGCATCAATTCTTCAGCGTTCAGCCTTCAGTAGCTAGTCCCAATTTGCTAAGTTAGCAGATTGACCCTCATGTGCTTTTAAAATACATAGATCAACTCTTTCAGGGAATCATAGAGATGGAATTTTTGCCTGGTCCCTCTTGTCTTGAGCCCTGAGGGTGTGGGGAAGTGGAGAGCCATAGTAAGTATTCCCATTACTTAAGAATCATTTCTTTGTTTACTACAGTCCTGTGTAACATAGATATGATAACCCCATTGGTTTTCAGAGCTAAGTGTTCTGGGAACCCCTCCTTTCAGTGAGAGTCTTAAAAGTTGGCTGTGGGGTCTTTCATCCTCAGGGAGAAGCTGACTGTTGAGGGTTCTCTCCTGACTGTGTGACTTTGTCAGGAGTGGGGTTTATGCTAAGAGCATGTCTGGCCTTTCCTACTTGTTTGGTGATGGTGGTTTAGTCACTAAATCCTGTCCAACTCTTGTGATCCCATGGATTGTAGCCTGACAGGCTCCTCTGTCCATAGGATTTCCCAGGCAATAACATTGGAGTGGAATGCCATTTCAAACTTGCATCTCCTACATTGGCAGGTGGATTCTTCATCACTTAGCCACTTGAGAAGTCCATATATAACCAATAAATTACTATATAATAAATGATTTGCAAGGAAAGAATATAACGGAACAGAAAGAACATCTATACATGATCTGGAACTAAAGTTAGGTAAAGGACCTACTTCAAAGACAGGAAACATTTTAATATGGAAGACTTCAAACAGCTTTGAGGGTCATTTTGTGTGCCATGGTTTCTGGGCCTGCTGGGTGACAGGGCTTTTTCTGAGTAAACATATGGTAAAGAGAAAACCAGTCTTGAATCTCTCTGCTCTAGGTGGACATCAGCCCACAGGCCCTTGTGCACAATCCACTCAGTGTCTCTCATCTAGTTCAGCAGTTTCCAAAAAATATCTACGGAATCCTGTGAATTTACAGAGTTGTATAATGGACTTCCAAAAGGAGAGACATGCTTCCTATTGGTGGCAAGTGAGCTCTGGATATGTCCTTCAACTTCTGCTACATCTGATTAATATTTTGTCTGCTTTATATTAATATTCTGGTGAAATTCAGTTTAAACCATTTTCTACTTTTTTTTAAAGGAAAATTTAGTTACATGCATTGCATAGGATGTTTAACAGAAACTAAATCAAATCACTTACGATTATACAGTGGAAGTAACAAATAGATTCAAGGGATTAGATGTGGTAGACAGAGTGCCTGAAGAACTATGGATGGAGGTTGGTAGCATTGTACAAGAGGAGGTGATCAAAATGATCCCCAAGAAAAAGAAATGCGAAAAGGCCAAATGGTTGCCTGAGGAAACCCGGCAAATAGTTAAGAAAAGAAGAGAAGGTAAAGGCAAAGGTGAAAAGGAAAGCTATACTCAACTGAATGCAGAGTTCCAAAGAACCACAAGGAGAGAAAAGATAGCTGTGTGACTTTGTCAGGAGTGGGGTTTATGCTAAGAGCATGTCTGGCCTTTCCTACTTGTTTGGTGATGGTGGTTTAGTCACTAAATCCTGTCCAACTCTTGTGATCCCATGGATTGTAGCCTGACAGGCTCCTCTGTCCATAGGATTTCCCAGGCAATAACATTGGAGTGGAATGCCATTTCAAACTTGCATCTCCTACATTGGCAGGTGGATTCTTCATCACTTAGCCACTTGAGAAGTCCATATATAACCAATAAATTACTATATAATAAATGATTTGCAAGGAAAGAATATAACGGAACAGAAAGAACATCTATACATGATCTGGAACTAAAGTTAGGTAAAGGACCTACTTCAAAGACAGGAAACATTTTAATATGGAAGACTTCAAACAGCTTTGAGGGTCATTTTGTGTGCCATGGTTTCTGGGCCTGCTGGGTGACAGGGCTTTTTCTGAGTAAACATATGGTAAAGAGAAAACCAGTCTTGAATCTCTCTGCTCTAGGTGGACATCAGCCCACAGGCCCTTGTGCACAATCCACTCAGTGTCTCTCATCTAGTTCAGCAGTTTCCAAAAAATATCTACGGAATCCTGTGAATTTACAGAGTTGTATAATGGACTTCCAAAAGGAGAGACATGCTTCCTATTGGTGGCAAGTGAGCTCTGGATATGTCCTTCAACTTCTGCTACATCTGATTAATATTTTGTCTGCTTTATATTAATATTCTGGTGAAATTCAGTTTAAACCATTTTCTACTTTTTTTTAAAGGAAAATTTAGTTACATGCATTGCATAGGATGTTTAACAGAAACTAAATCAAATCACTTACGATTATACAGTGGAAGTAACAAATAGATTCAAGGGATTAGATGTGGTAGACAGAGTGCCTGAAGAACTATGGATGGAGGTTGGTAGCATTGTACAAGAGGAGGTGATCAAAATGATCCCCAAGAAAAAGAAATGCGAAAAGGCCAAATGGTTGCCTGAGGAAACCCGGCAAATAGTTAAGAAAAGAAGAGAAGGTAAAGGCAAAGGTGAAAAGGAAAGCTATACTCAACTGAATGCAGAGTTCCAAAGAACCACAAGGAGAGAAAAGATAGCCTTCTCATTTGAATAATACAAATAAATAGAGGAAAACAATAGAATGGGAAAAATCAGAGAACTTTTCAATAAAAATAGAGATACCAAGGAAATATTTCATGCAAAGATGAGCACATTAAACAACAGAAATGGTATGTACCTAACAGAAGCACAAGATACTAAGAGGTGGCAAGAATATACAAAAGTACTATACAAAAAAGGTCTTATTGAGTTGGATAATTATGATGGTGTGATCACTCACCTATAGTTGGACATCTTGGAGTATGAAGTCAGATGGGCACTCTGAACAAAGCTAGTGGAGGGGATGGAGTTCCAACTGAGCTATTTCAAATCCTGAAAGAAGATGCTGTTAATGTGCTGAGCTCAGTATGCCAGCAAATATGAAAAACGCAGCAGTGGCCACATGACTGTAAAAGATCCAATCCCAAAGAAGGGCAGTGCCAAACAATGTTCAAACTACCGCACAATTGTACTCATTCACATACTAACAAGATAATGCTCAGAATCCTTCAAGTTAGGCTTCAGCAGTACATGAACCAATAACTTCAGATGCACAAGCTGGATCTGGAAAAGGCAGAGGGACTAGAGCTTAAATTGCCAACATCTGTTGGATCATAGAAAAACCCAGAGAATTCCAGAAAAACATCTACTTCTGCTTCATTGACTATGCTGAAGCCTTTGACTATAGATCACAACAAACTGTGGAAAATTCTTAGAGATGGGAATACCAGATCACCTTACCTGCCTCCTGAGAGACCTGTATGCAGATCAAGAAGCAATAGTTAGAACTGGACATGGAACAACTGACTGGTTCCAAATTGGGGAAGGAGTGTATAAAGGCTGTATATTGTCACTCTGCTTATTTAATTTATGCAGAGTACATCATGAGAAGTGCCAGGTTGGATGAAGCTTAAGTTGGAATCAAGATTGTTGGGAGTAATAGCAATAAACTCAGAGAAGCAGATGGTACTACCCTAATGGCAGAAAGTGAAGAGAAACTAAAGAGCCTCTTGATTAAGGTGAAAAAGGATAGTGAAAAAGCTGGCTTAAAACTCAACATTCAAAAACTAAGATCATGGCATCTGATCCCATCACTTCAAGGAAAATAAATGGGGATAAAGTGGAAACTGACAGGCTTTATTTTCTTGGGCTCCAAAATCACTGTGGATGGTGACTGCAGCCATGAAATTAAAAGATGCTTGCTCCGTAGAAGAAAAGCTATGATAAACTGAGACCGTGTATTAAGAAACAGAGACATCCCTTTGCTGACAAAGGTCCATCTAGTCAAAGCTATACAGAGATGGTTGGATGGCATCATGGACTCAATGGGCATGAGTTTGAGCAAACTGAGGGAGACAGGGACAAGCAGGAAAGCCTAGCGTGCTGTAGTCCATGGGATCACAAAGATTCATACATGACTTAGCAAATGAATAGTGTATTAATGTCCCATTAATTCTAACTATTTGAATGGTTAACAGATGCACTATGTTGTATTGAGCCAAGACAAGTCTGAGATGGAGAGGACAAAACTGCTTTCCAATATTTCGGAATTGGGTATGGATGCTAAACTGAGGGCAGGTATATACTTAAGGAAAAGCTCACTGACAGCAAGTGCAGAAAATAATGGCTTCTTGACAAATCTACTAAAATATAGAAGATTTATTGTCCTGGCAGATACAGATAAAAATCAAAGCCTATCTTCTATGATTCTGGTCACATAAAGGCCCTCTGCATGGCATTTCCTTCTCTCTGCTGGTCAGTTTAATGATGCCTACTTACATTCATGGTTTAGGTGGACATTTACTGAGTATTGAATAATACACATTTTATACAAAAAATGAAACCAATTGTTTCATGTTCTAGGAGTGGTTCCTGAAGGTAAGTAGGAATCTCTGTTCCCTCTGAATTATGCTTTTAAGAGTTACAGGCATTGATAATAGCATTCTCCAGTCTGTGAAACCAGTGACAAATGAGCAACAGCAATTTCCAGAAATCAGACATCTCTCAGGAGTAATTCTGCAGACTGCAGAAACTCTTGGCAGAAACACACTTTTCAAACTTCTGCACTAAAAGACTTGACCGTACCTCAGCATGACTTCTAGCAGCCTAAAGTCAAGCCCCTAGGAAGATGCAGTCTTCATTTGAGTTTCTCTCTGGGAATACCCAGAACTATCAGAGAATTTACTGTTCTAGCCACACCCAATCACAAACCCCTAACCTCCCTTTAACAAAGGCTTGTAATTTGAATTCTTCCTCTGTCCTTGAGAGGTATGTATACCTCCTACAGTTCAGGAGTGTCTTGCTCAAGTTCCTGAAAGTCATTCCTTTGAAATGCAATTCTCCTAGTCTCTCTGGGGAGGAAGGGAAGGAAGCAGCAGGATAGAATCCTAACTTCCACAATTGCCAGCTGGCTAATACAGCTGGCCTAATCAAATTTGCACTGACTGATATCTAGTACTTGCTCGTTTTCAGAACTGTTTGAGTCCTTGATCACTCCTTCAACATACCCGTTTTTGCTTTTAAAATTATCTGGCTATGTCTCTGAAATCAAAATGGATCACTTCCTTTTTTAACATAACCTCGCATGTATAGAAAAGTCAACATATTTTTTCAAATTGCATGTTGTATTGAGCCAAGACAAGTCTGAGATGGAGAGGACAAAACTGCTTTCCAATATTTCGGAATTGGGTATGGATGCTAAACTGAGGGCAGGTATATACTTAAGGAAAAGCTCACTGACAGCAAGTGCAGAAAATAATGGCTTCTTGACAAATCTACTAAAATATAGAAGATTTATTGTCCTGGCAGATACAGATAAAAATCAAAGCCTATCTTCTATGATTCTGGTCACATAAAGGCCCTCTGCATGGCATTTCCTTCTCTCTGCTGGTCAGTTTAATGATGCCTACTTACATTCATGGTTTAGGTGGACATTTACTGAGTATTGAATAATACACATTTTATACAAAAAAAATGAAACCAATTGTTTCATGATCTAGGAGTGGTTCCTGAAGGTAAGTAGGAATCTCTGTTCCCTCTGAATTATGCTTTTAAGAGTTACAGGCATTGATAATAGCATTCTCCAGTCTGTGAAACCAGTGACAAATGAGCAACAGCAATTTCCAGAAATCAGACATCTCTCAGGAGTAATTCTGCAGACTGCAGAAACTCTTGGCAGAAACACACTTTTCAAACTTCTGCACTAAAAGACTTGACCGTACCTCAGCATGACTTCTAGCAGCCTAAAGTCAAGCCCCTAGGAAGATGCAGTCTTCATTTGAGTTTCTCTCTGGGAATACCCAGAACTATCAGAGAATTTACTGTTCTAGCCACACCCAATCACAAACCCCTAACCTCCCTTTAACAAAGGCTTGTAATTTGAATTCTTCCTCTGTCCTTGAGAGGTATGTATACCTCCTACAGTTCAGGAGTGTCTTGCTCAAGTTCCTGAAAGTCATTCCTTTGAAATGCAATTCTCCTAGTCTCTCTGGGGAGGAAGGGAAGGAAGCAGCAGGATAGAATCCTAACTTCCACAATTGCCAGCTGGCTAATACAGCTGGCCTAATCAAATTTGCACTGACTGATATCTAGTACTTGCTCGTTTTCAGAACTGTTTGAGTCCTTGATCACTCCTTCAACATACCCCGTTTTTTTGCTTTTAAAAATTATCTGGCTATGTCTCTGAAATCAAAATGGACCTCAGTTCTTTCCCTTACTGTTAGTGGTTACTGAATAAAATCTGCTTTCACTATTTTAACTCTGACAGGTTTAACCCAGGAAATAGTGTGCTGGCACCTGAGGGGAGTGTGTAGAACAGTCTATGAGGAAACAGAACCTTAGCATGATGAACACTGGCCTCTTAGAAGCCTGCAAATAGTGCTGGAGAGTAGTTTTGCAAGTGAGGCAAGCAATGGGACCATATGTGATAATCCATAATTGTATGCGTGTGAGACAAGTCACTTCGGTCATGTCCAACAGTTCCCAGCCAAGACCCTGAAATGTATTAAGAATGCTCAAGATAGAGGGTGGAAGTGACCAACACTATAATTTAGGAATGTCCAACTTAAGTCATTAATGATCTCAGCTGCCTCTTCTTGTAGTTTTCAGCATTTCCTCTGTCTTGAAACACCCTCTTCCCTGTTCAGTGTTTGTCTGGTTCTTTCTCTTCCTTTCCAATCATTGACCTCCTTTGTTTTGCTGACTTCCCTTTTCCCCCACTTTCCAAAGTGGGCTGTTTCCTGACGTTCTATTTTCAGTTTATTTTCTTCCACAACAGGCTTTTCTTTGACTATTTTAGTTATTCATTACATTAAATGGGTTAAAGTGAATGCATTCAAACTTTGGCACTGTTCCTAGAACATGGTATGGTTCATTGAATGATAGCAATTATTGATGCTATTCTCTCTCTGGTATTTCTTTTACTATTGGTATAACAACCATAACAGCTGTTGTTGAATAGCCTGCTTATCTGTCTCCTAAATGTCTCAGATAGACAAAAGAAGGCAGAAATGTGACATAATACCTGTGATAAATAAGTCATGTCAACAGTGCTACCATTTACTTTTACTGAAATACATCATCGCATTTACTTCTAAAAAAAAAAACCTATGAGCTATTTAAATAATTTTAAAATAAGAAAACAAAGACCCAGAAAGATAATCTGTAGAAAATCTCGTAGTTGTTAATTTTTGAAGTCAGGATTAGAGCTCATTCTTGTCTCAAAAATCCATGTATAATGAAGCCCATATTCTTTACATTGTACTATATGTTGTGAACCAATTCTTATCTGCTTTTATATAAATAAAAGTCTAATAAGGATGGGGAGGACATATTATATTTATATATTATTTTCCTCTTTTTAAAAATTTTTGGCCCTTTTATTGTTTTTTTATTTATTTTCATCCATCTTTATGCTTAGCCTGTGTGGACCTCCCATTGCTGTGGCCTTTCTCATTGCAGAGCACCGGCTCTGGGTGCATGCGCTCCAGAGAGCTGGCATATAATTGAACACACCAGTTCAGCCGCTGCATGGCATGTGGGATCCTCCTGGGTCAGGGATCGAACTGGTAGCCCTTGCACTGCACAGAAGACTCTACCCACTGGACCATCAGGGAAGTCCTTATCTTTTACTTTTCTAAATCACAAATAAACCTGTTTTTCTAGTTATTGAACCTGAGACTCAAGAGGAAATGTATTTTAGAAAGTATATTTAAAGGAGATATTTAACTCATGATGGTATGGTGGTTGCTCTGTCATATCAGTTGTGTCCAACCCTTTGTGACCCCATGGACTTATGCCTGCCAGGCCTCTCCGTCCATGCAATTCCCCAGGCAAGAATAGAGGAGTCCATTACTAGAAAGTTGACTTTTTTTTTAATAGGTGATCACTTTTCAGACTAAGAATGCTGATTGCTTTATATATCTGATGTGGGATTTTCATGCCTGTTTGAAGGTCTTAATGGCTAGAATGAGGGAGTGTAACAAAAAATGTGGTTGGATCTTGAAAATTCCTCTCCACCTGCTACCTGGGTAGGTCATTGAATGATAGCAATAATCACTCTGGTTTTCTTTCTTGTATAAAATAATTTTTCCTGCTTATCTGTCTCCTAAATGTCTCAGATAGACAAAAGAAGGCAGAAATGTGACATAATACCTGTGATAAATAAGTCATGTCAACAGTGCTACCATTTACTTTTACTGAAATACATCATCGCATTTACTTCTAAAAAAAAACCTATGAGCTATTTAAATAATTTTAAAATAAGAAAACAAAGACCCAGAAAGATAATCTGTAGAAAATCTCGTAGTTGTTAATTTTTGAAGTCAGGATTAGAGCTCATTCTTGTCTCAAAAATCCATGTATAATGAAGCCCATATTCTTTACATTGTACTATATGTTGTGAACCAATTCTTATCTGCTTTTATATAAATAAAAGTCTAATAAGGATGGGGAGGACATATTATATTTATATATTATTTTCCTCTTTTTAAAAATTTTTGGCCCTTTTATTGTTTTTTTATTTATTTTCATCCATCTTTATGCTTAGCCTGTGTGGACCTCCCATTGCTGTGGCCTTTCTCATTGCAGAGCACCGGCTCTGGGTGCATGCGCTCCAGAGAGCTGGCATATAATTGAACACACCAGTTCAGCCGCTGCATGGCATGTGGGATCCTCCTGGGTCAGGGATCGAACTGGTAGCCCTTGCACTGCACAGAAGACTCTACCCACTGGACCATCAGGGAAGTCCTTATCTTTTACTTTTCTAAATCACAAATAAACCTGTTTTTCTAGTTATTGAACCTGAGACTCAAGAGGAAATGTATTTTAGAAAGTATATTTAAAGGAGATATTTAACTCATGATGGTATGGTGGTTGCTCTGTCATATCAGTTGTGTCCAACCCTTTGTGACCCCATGGACTTATGCCTGCCAGGCCTCTCCGTCCATGCAATTCCCCAGGCAAGAATAGAGGAGTCCATTACTAGAAAGTTGACTTTTTTTAATAGGTGATCACTTTTCAGACTAAGAATGCTGATTGCTTTATATATCTGATGTGGGATTTTCATGCCTGTTTGAAGGTCTTAATGGCTAGAATGAGGGAGTGTAACAAAAAATGTGGTTGGATCTTGAAAATTCCTCTCCACCTGCTACCTGGGTAACCTCTAATTCTCATTCCTTCAACGTTTCCAGTGTTACTTTAAACGTTTTTTTCCCCTGGATTAATTCCCTTGCTTTTTGAAACTACCATTATGCTTTCTCTTTCATAAAAGAGGACTTAAATGATAAACAAAGGAAGCATCACAGTTTTGTTAGTTAAAAGGAAGTTGAGGGACTTCCCTGGTGGTCCAGTGGGTAAGGACACCACCTTGCAGTGCAAGGGGCACCAGTTCGATCCCTGGCCTGGGAAGATCCCACGTGCCCCAGAGCGGCTGGACCGATGTGTCCAATTACCGAGCCGGAGCTCTGGAGCGCATGCGCCCAGTGCCGGTGCTCTGCAACCACAGATGCCACCACGATGGGAGGCCCACACGGGCCAGAGAACAAAGACGGATGAAAATAGATAAATGAAAGACCAAAGGAAGTGGCCTGCCCACCCCCTCCTTCCCTAAAAACCCACCCCCCCCAAAAAAGTAAGTTGAAACCTAAATCCAAAATTTAACATTTAGCTTAAACCTGAGCAAATTATGCCTTCATAAACTTTTAATCTGTTTTCACTAAGTCTTCTCCATCTATCCAAGAACAAAGAAATTTCTTGGAATACAGAATAAATGTGCACTATCCTCAGAATATAGTTTGATAAAATGAGGATAAGAAAAATGGAAGAAGTAGATGATCAATTATGCCCCAAATCTAGTAACTCAATCAAAAATTTCCAGTTTGTCATACTTATAAATTTTATTTTAGAAAGTATATTTAAAGGAGATATTTAACTCATGATGGTATGGTGGTTGCTCTGTCATATCAGTTGTGTCCAACCCTTTGTGACCCCATGGACTTATGCCTGCCAGGCCTCTCCGTCCATGCAATTCCCCAGGCAAGAATAGAGGAGTCCATTACTAGAAAGTTGACTTTTTTTTTAATAGGTGATCACTTTTCAGACTAAGAATGCTGATTGCTTTATATATCTGATGTGGGATTTTCATGCCTGTTTGAAGGTCTTAATGGCTAGAATGAGGGAGTGTAACAAAAAATGTGGTTGGATCTTGAAAATTCCTCTCCACCTGCTACCTGGGTAACCTCTAATTCTCATTCCTTCAACGTTTCCAGTGTTACTTTAAACGTTTTTTTCCCCTGGATTAATTCCCTTGCTTTTTGAAACTACCATTATGCTTTCTCTTTCATAAAAGAGGACTTAAATGATAAACAAAGGAAGCATCACAGTTTTGTTAGTTAAAAGGAAGTTGAGGGACTTCCCTGGTGGTCCAGTGGGTAAGGACACCACCTTGCAGTGCAAGGGGCACCAGTTCGATCCCTGGCCTGGGAAGATCCCACGTGCCCCAGAGCGGCTGGACCGATGTGTCCAATTACCGAGCCGGAGCTCTGGAGCGCATGCGCCCAGTGCCGGTGCTCTGCAACCACAGATGCCACCACGATGGGAGGCCCACACGGGCCAGAGAACAAAGACGGATGAAAATAGATAAATGAAAGACCAAAGGAAGTGGCCTGCCCACCCCCTCCTTCCCTAAAAACCACCCCCCCCAAAAAAGTAAGTTGAAACCTAAATCCAAAATTTAACATTTAGCTTAAACCTGAGCAAATTATGCCTTCATAAACTTTTAATCTGTTTTCACTAAGTCTTCTCCATCTATCCAAGAACAAAGAAATTTCTTGGAATACAGAATAAATGTGCACTATCCTCAGAATATAGTTTGATAAAATGAGGATAAGAAAAATGGAAGAAGTAGATGATCAATTATGCCCCAAATCTAGTAACTCAATCAAAAATTTCCAGTTTGTCATACTTATAAATTTTATTTATGATAAACATACATTTTGGAAGGTAATTAAAGTAGTTCTCAACCTGTACTCTTCTCTTTTCTGGCTTATATTTTGTCAAAAAAAAGTATCAGAAGCCTAATACTATGTCTTTTGTTTGTACAAATTCTAGTCTCATTTTACTTGAAATATTTTAGGTGTAATATTGACTACTGCATTTCAGGAAACCCATATGAGTGATATAACTTGTCTATATGAGCAAATAGATTTGATAGTTGGACTTTTATATAAACAGATCAAAACAGTAAAACTACAAAGATGAGAAGTGAGCAAGGTATGATATTAATAGTCTTCCTGAGTACAATAAATGTAGCTACAAAGTTATTCTTTAAAATTCTTTAAAAAGTAATACAGAGGGCTTCCCCTGGTGGTCCAGTGGGTAAGGACACCGCCTTGCAGTGCAAGGAGCGCTGGTTCGATCCCTGGCCTGGGAAGATCCCACGTGCCGCGGAGCAGCTGGACCCATGTGTCCAATTACCAAGCCGGAGCTCTGGCGCACGTGTGCCCAGAGCCGGCGCTCTGCAACGACAGATGCCACCGCGATGGGAGGCCCACAGGAGCCAAGGAACAAAGACGGATGAAAATAGAGAAATGAAAGACCAATAGAAGTGGCCCGCCCGCTCCCCTCCCTCCCCGACCCGACCCCCGCCCAAAATAAGTAAATAAATAAATAAATCTTAAAAAAAAAAAAAAAGTAATACAGAGCTAATATTAAACTCTTCTGAAAACTGAAATATCAGCATAAGAGTGTAACGGGAAAGTTATCCTAACTGTGAAAAAAAGTAAATGTTAAAAACCTTTGTAGGCCACAAGTCTCAATCAGTATAATATATATCTTGTTAATGTCTCTCCACGTGAACTTTATATTTTATATTTTTATACAAGTTTGTGAACAAAAATTCCAATTCCACTAAAAGTAAATGTGCATGTGATTTTTAAAAGAATAGATATTTTATACAATGAATCAATTATGCCCCAAATCTAGTAACTCAATCAAAAATTTCCAGTTTGTCATACTTATAAATTTTATTTATGATAAACATACATTTTGGAAGGTAATTAAAGTAGTTCTCAACCTGTACTCTTCTCTTTTCTGGCTTATATTTTGTCAAAAAAAAGTATCAGAAGCCTAATACTATGTCTTTTGTTTGTACAAATTCTAGTCTCATTTTACTTGAAATATTTTAGGTGTAATATTGACTACTGCATTTCAGGAAACCCATATGAGTGATATAACTTGTCTATATGAGCAAATAGATTTGATAGTTGGACTTTTATATAAACAGATCAAAACAGTAAAACTACAAAGATGAGAAGTGAGCAAGGTATGATATTAATAGTCTTCCTGAGTACAATAAATGTAGCTACAAAGTTATTCTTTAAAATTCTTTAAAAAGTAATACAGAGGGCTTCCCCTGGTGGTCCAGTGGGTAAGGACACCGCCTTGCAGTGCAAGGAGCGCTGGTTCGATCCCTGGCCTGGGAAGATCCCACGTGCCGCGGAGCAGCTGGACCCATGTGTCCAATTACCAAGCCGGAGCTCTGGCGCACGTGTGCCCAGAGCCGGCGCTCTGCAACGACAGATGCCACTGCGATGGGAGGCCCACAGGAGCCAAAGAACAAAGACAGATGAAAATGGAGAAATGAAAGACCAGTAGAAGTGGCCCGCCCGACCCCCGCCCAAAATAAGTAAATAAATAAATAAATCTTAAAAAAAAAAAAAAAGTAATACAGAGCTAATATTAAACTCTTCTGAAAACTGAAATATCAGCATAAGAGTGTAACGGGAAAGTTATCCTAACTGTGAAAAAAAGTAAATGTTAAAAACCTTTGTAGGCCACAAGTCTCAATCAGTATAATATATATCTTGTTAATGTCTCTCCACGTGAACTTTATATTTTATATTTTTATACAAGTTTGTGAACAAAAATTCCAATTCCACTAAAAGTAAATGTGCATGTGATTTTTAAAAGAATAGATATTTATATGTTCCACATATTGAATCAATTTTCAAACTTCAAATTTTTTAAGTGCTTTTGGAGTAGAGCACATCCTGAGTATTGCCCTTTTCGTCCAGTTTCTTACTGCAGTCCTGCTAATGGCATTTGCACATGTATACAGCTCACCTTAGAAATAGCCTATTTTAAAACTGAGAGGCCTCTGTGAATGATCCAGTCATTACCTAATTAAAAAACAGAGTTTCAAAGTCAACTGATAGAAAATGGCTCAGGATCTAAGGAGGATAGTTAAGGTGGTAAGAGGTAGTTCAATTTCAGACTTTTCATTAAGTGGAAAATGAAGACTCCATACTTTTATTACTTTAAAGAAAGATTAAAAATGACATTCTTGTGGAAGATTTGCAACTGCATGGAAGTTGTTAGAAAACAAACTTTAATTGCTGTTGTTGCACATATCTTTCTTTTTTCAAATCAACATGAATTCAAAGTTCTAAAATCCAGATGGGCAGCACATGACCAACATAAGGAGCCCCAATGAAACAAAATGTAATTGTTTGCAACTGATTTAATGTGTTACTTCCTCCAAGGAACAATAGAAAAGTAATAGTTTTTTTAAAAAATGTCAATAAATTTAAAAAAGTAAATGGAGGCTAAATTACCATTAAAATTATGATTACGTTCATCAATATTATACCTATAATCAAGTGATATTTAATGGCAATTCTGAAACTGGATAGATTTAATGTCCAAGTGAAATTATAGTCATTTTAATTAACCATTCTGATTCCAGAAAGAACATGAATAAATATATCTCACAGAAAACTCTTAAGGTTCATTAAGCTTTATTTTCATTACTCTGTCTGTGAGATTTAACAAGAGGTTCTAAATGTAAAACTGATGTGGAAGCAGTGAATTCAGATGGAGTTCAGCAGGAATACAGAGGTTAAATAATAGATTTAGAGAATCTATTAGTTAAAAAATAAATTAAAAATACAAGAACAAAAAAAGTATATTTTGTGACCAAATGTAGTTGATATTATGGCATTGCTTTAACATCATAAAAGCCCCCAAAAATTAGAGCTAACAATCTGATTTACAAATTTGTAAATGTGCATGTGATTTTTAAAAGAATAGATATTTATATGTTCCACATATTGAATCAATTTTCAAACTTCAAATTTTTTAAGTGCTTTTGGAGTAGAGCACATCCTGAGTATTGCCCTTTTCGTCCAGTTTCTTACTGCAGTCCTGCTAATGGCATTTGCACATGTATACAGCTCACCTTAGAAATAGCCTATTTTAAAACTGAGAGGCCTCTGTGAATGATCCAGTCATTACCTAATTAAAAAACAGAGTTTCAAAGTCAACTGATAGAAAATGGCTCAGGATCTAAGGAGGATAGTTAAGGTGGTAAGAGGTAGTTCAATTTCAGACTTTTCATTAAGTGGAAAATGAAGACTCCATACTTTTATTACTTTAAAGAAAGATTAAAAATGACATTCTTGTGGAAGATTTGCAACTGCATGGAAGTTGTTAGAAAATAAACTTTAATTGCTGTTGTTGCACATATCTTTCTTTTTTCAAATCAACATGAATTCAAAGTTCTAAAATCCAGATGGGCAGCACATGACCAACATAAGGAGCCCCAATGAAACAAAATGTAATTGTTTGCAACTGATTTAATGTGTTACTTCCTCCAAGGAACAATAGAAAAGTAATAGTTTTTTTAAAAAATGTCAATAAATTTAAAAAAGTAAATGGAGGCTAAATTACCATTAAAATTATGATTACGTTCATCAATATTATACCTATAATCAAGTGATATTTAATGGCAATTCTGAAACTGGATAGATTTAATGTCCAAGTGAAATTATAGTCATTTTAATTAACCATTCTGATTCCAGAAAGAACATGAATAAATATATCTCACAGAAAACTCTTAAGGTTCATTAAGCTTTATTTTCATTACTCTGTCTGTGAGATTTAACAAGAGGTTCTAAATGTAAAACTGATGTGGAAGCAGTGAATTCAGATGGAGTTCAGCAGGAATACAGAGGTTAAATAATAGATTTAGAGAATCTATTAGTTAAAAAATAAATTAAAAATACAAGAACAAAAAAAGTATATTTTGTGACCAAATGTAGTTGATATTATGGCATTGCTTTAACATCATAAAAGAATTCCTTCTCTACACATCTTTTATTTTTTCTTAAATAGATGGTATTGTATTAGAGCTAACAATCTGATTTACAAATTTTTATACACATTAAGATAGGCTTGCCTGGTGGCTTAGATGGTAAAGAGTCTGCCTGCAGTGCAGGAAGACATAGATTCAATCCCGGGGGTCAGGAAGATCCTCTGGAAAAGGGAATGACAACCCATACCAGGATTCTTGCCTGGAGAATTTCATGGACAGAGAAACCTGGCAGGCTACTGCCCATGGGGTCACAGACAGTTGGACACGGCTGAGCAACTAGCACTTTCACTTTCACATATTTTTAAGACAAACACTGTCACCACAACATCAAAATTTCAATGTCCAAAATTCAAATTTACAACACACAAATAAACACAGAAACTAATTTTTGGATGATATGGTTACTGCAGCACTGCCTTTATAATTTCTTATCCAGAGTCCAAAAATGGAGGCAAGCTCTAAAAGCAGTGCAAAAGCATTTTGGCACATTAGTATCCACAATCTAGTTTGTGCAGAAATGTTTCCATGAGATTCACAGAATACTCTTTGGAAGAAAGAGACAGGGACTGATCTTTTGGTTGGCCTTCAGAAATGAAAGCTTTCTGAGAGTTTGGAAGCAGTCACAATACAAACAATATAATGAGACACAGCTCTGGCTGGGAAAAATGTGTCTTCCATCAGAAAAGTACCTCCAATTCCTGAGGGAGATACAACTTCCCTCTTATGAGAAAGTATGTCATTTCCAACAATCACACTTTTAATTTACAAGAGTTCTTTGTTGATCTCTAAGATTTTTTCTGTTCATTCTGTTTGTTTCTCTTAGACTAAGTTGCTTTTCTTATATAGCTAATGATGTTAACTGTAGAATTTTGAAAGTGTTTTTTCTACTTCCCCATTTTTTTCTTTTTCTCTTTCATCTATTTGTTTATTTTGGTCTCTATTTTATGTTGCAGGCTTTTCTCAAATGATGCTTCATTCTTCGTGGCTATCAAACAGGGAGCTCTAAAAAGAGACCAGGCACTGTGTGTCTGGATGTGCTTGTGAATGGAGATTGTCTTTACAGAATGATTAGAAAAGTAAACTGACTTTTCTTGGGAGATTTTCATGTCAGTGTCCAAACATCATTTTTCTGAAATTTTGACATTTCTCCAAAGAAGAATCATCTCTTCTTCTGCCTAGAGTTCTCTTTCTCAGCAGTTCACACTGTGAGACAAGGGGTAAGGGAGGTGAATGACAGTTTTAAAGACTTTATCATAATTTCCCATTGGAAAATTCTTTCCTTCTCTGTGACTTCTGTCCCTAGTTTGGGAAGTCTTGGTTCAATTTCTATAAATAATAGAGTCACGATCGCCTGAGGTCATGGCTAGGAAAGAGGCGAAGGGTGTGTGTGTGCCTTGGCGTGGGGGGGTGCAAAGAGAGAATGCTCACCTAGCTCAACACACTGGGAAATACGATAGATGTGGCTTGTGTTTCTGTGTGTTCGGTGGTGGTAGTGGCAGGTGTTCCAGTTGTTCACAGTTTTTTGAAACAGTCCTCCTGTTTTCAAGTCTGCATCTTATCTTGTGTTCTTTGATAATTTATTACTTCCAAGCACAGAGGTTTTTTAGAAGAAAATTATTTCCTTTGTTTTTTATATTCCTCTCTGCAAGCACTTAGTCTGTAATTTATCCTCTGATAAGATAGCTACCCTTCCATGAGTTCTCCATCTTTCAAAAAAGTTTAAGTAATTAAAATTGCTAGTCTATGTTTGGCTCTTCTTTTGCTTTCTTCTGCCTGGCCTGTCTCTCCCTTGTTTTCTCATTTCCTCTCATTTTTTCCTCCTCCCTTGTCCCCACCTCTTTCCTCCTCCCTTTCCATCTCCTCTCTCTCTCTCTGCTGAGAATAAGATTTGAGGAAAGTGACAAAATACATGTCTGCCTTGATGTTTAACCAGACACCTAGACTCCCAGTATACTCCCAGCTCTATGCAGAAGAATTGGCTCAGACCAAGCAGCTCTGAGGTTGTAAGTTAAAGGCCTGAATGATTACAGTTGAGCAGCATGAACACAGTAGGGGCTGACATTTCCAACTCAACTGCTTGATTAAATACTGCACTTTATTAAAAAAAGAATCGTGATTTTTTTTTTTCTGTTTGAGTCATATCATTGATGTAACTGTGGGTTTGCCATTTCTTTGGCAGTACATTTTCTGGTCTCTATGATTTAGTTGATTTCAGCATCTATTTTAAATCTATTGGTTTTTATTCTGTCAAAGAAACATAGAGGTAGATGAGCCTTACTGCAAATCCCTTCCAAAAATCCCTTTCTTGATTTACATTGTTGACCTATCATTCTGCTCGGTCCTATTTATTGGTTCAAGTTAAAAATACCTCTACACTCCTTCTGCATGTTTTTCAAGACTTTCCATTATGTAACCCCAACTAATCAACACCATTTTCTGTCCAACTTAAGACCTCTTTATCTGATCAGGTGAATCTTATGTTCACCCAAACCAAAGTTCTCCAATCCTACCCTATTAGTATCCTGATTTTCTCCAGGACTCCTGTTTCCAAATACAATGGCTGTGCCTGGCTGGCCCCACACTCAGGACTACCTGTCTTCCTGGAATGTATACTTCAGTACTGTTTTTTTAGTTTCTACTTTTTCCTTTTAAGTCGCATCTTATCTTGTGTTCTTTGATAATTTATTACTTCCAAGCACAGAGGTTTTTTAGAAGAAAATTATTTCCTTTGTTTTTTATATTCCTCTCTGCAAGCACTTAGTCTGTAATTTATCCTCTGATAAGATAGCTACCCTTCCATGAGTTCTCCATCTTTCAAAAAAGTTTAAGTAATTAAAATTGCTAGTCTATGTTTGGCTCTTCTTTTGCTTTCTTCTGCCTGGCCTGTCTCTCCCTTGTTTTCTCATTTCCTCTCATTTTTTCCTCCTCCCTTGTCCCCACCTCTTTCCTCCTCCCTTTCCATCTCCTCTCTCTCTCTCTGCTGAGAATAAGATTTGAGGAAAGTGACAAAATACATGTCTGCCTTGATGTTTAACCAGACACCTAGACTCCCAGTATACTCCCAGCTCTATGCAGAAGAATTGGCTCAGACCAAGCAGCTCTGAGGTTGTAAGTTAAAGGCCTGAATGATTACAGTTGAGCAGCATGAACACAGTAGGGGCTGACATTTCCAACTCAACTGCTTGATTAAATACTGCACTTTATTAAAAAAAGAATCGTGATTTTTTTTTTTCTGTTTGAGTCATATCATTGATGTAACTGTGGGTTTGCCATTTCTTTGGCAGTACATTTTCTGGTCTCTATGATTTAGTTGATTTCAGCATCTATTTTAAATCTATTGGTTTTTATTCTGTCAAAGAAACATAGAGGTAGATGAGCCTTACTGCAAATCCCTTCCAAAAATCCCTTTCTTGATTTACATTGTTGACCTATCATTCTGCTCGGTCCTATTTATTGGTTCAAGTTAAAAATACCTCTACACTCCTTCTGCATGTTTTTCAAGACTTTCCATTATGTAACCCCAACTAATCAACACCATTTTCTGTCCAACTTAAGACCTCTTTATCTGATCAGGTGAATCTTATGTTCACCCAAACCAAAGTTCTCCAATCCTACCCTATTAGTATCCTGATTTTCTCCAGGACTCCTGTTTCCAAATACAATGGCTGTGCCTGGCTGGCCCCACACTCAGGACTACCTGTCTTCCCTGGAATGTATACTTCAGTACTGTTATCTTCTAAAACCCAATCTCATCCTCAAACTTCAACTCAGTTTCCTACTTTCTTGTACAACTTAAGCACTTTCTGCTTTTTCTTTAATGTAGCTAACAATTTTTTTCAAAGTTGTTCTTATCTCCTGGAAATGGATTTTAAATTCTGAGCACAAGGACTATTTTTTCTTTCTTTCCAAGCTTTACAACACAGATCCTTTTTCTGAGTACTCCTCAGTTGATTGGCTAGAATCAAAATGGTTGTCTCTACCACGGTTCACGTCATGGTTTCATAAGTCAGTTTTATTTCCTGGTGATCTATTATGTAAACTAGATTCTGAGTCTTGAGAAGCTTAAAAGTTTTCTTTAGCTAGATCAGCTGGGTGAGGGAGGAAAGTTTTATTCTCTGCTTATGACACATAGTGCTACATTTTGGAATATAACTAAAACACCATTTGGATTTTACTACTGTTTATTTTACTTTTTCAGTTTGCTTGTAAGAGAATAAATGAGACTCTGATATCATCCATCCATTTTTGAATCCTCATTTCCATAAAATTTCTCCTGTTTTTCTCCCATGTATTCTCAAGTTTTAAAAATAATTTTCTGATATCTTAGTAGAGATTTTGTTTTTTGTTTGTTTTGCATTGTTTTATATTTCCATCTGGTATATTTAATTAAAAAACATAAAGTAAATGTTCTTCAAGTTTGTTCTTAGTTTATCCGTGTTTAGTTAGACTAAGTGCCAAGCTATGTTTGGCAAACTTGAGAAGGTAACTGTTAATTAAGCAAAGTTTATTTAATGATATATTTCTTAAAAATTCAAGCATGTTGAGTCCTTATTTTTAAGACCTCTGTTACTTTCAAGATAACTTTCCATTATGTAACCCCAACTAATCAACACCATTTTCTGTCCAACTTAAGACCTCTTTATCTGATCAGGTGAATCTTATGTTCACCCAAACCAAAGTTCTCCAATCCTACCCTATTAGTATCCTGATTTTCTCCAGGACTCCTGTTTCCAAATACAATGGCTGTGCCTGGCTGGCCCCACACTCAGGACTACCTGTCTTCCTGGAATGTATACTTCAGTACTGTTATCTTCTAAAACCCAATCTCATCCTCAAACTTCAACTCAGTTTCCTACTTTCTTGTACAACTTAAGCACTTTCTGCTTTTTCTTTAATGTAGCTAACAATTTTTTCAAAGTTGTTCTTATCTCCTGGAAATGGATTTTAAATTCTGAGCACAAGGACTATTTTTTCTTTCTTTCCAAGCTTTACAACACAGATCCTTTTTCTGAGTACTCCTCAGTTGATTGGCTAGAATCAAAATGGTTGTCTCTACCACGGTTCACGTCATGGTTTCATAAGTCAGTTTTATTTCCTGGTGATCTATTATGTAAACTAGATTCTGAGTCTTGAGAAGCTTAAAAGTTTTCTTTAGCTAGATCAGCTGGGTGAGGGAGGAAAGTTTTATTCTCTGCTTATGACACATAGTGCTACATTTTGGAATATAACTAAAACACCATTTGGATTTTACTACTGTTTATTTTACTTTTTCAGTTTGCTTGTAAGAGAATAAATGAGACTCTGATATCATCCATCCATTTTTGAATCCTCATTTCCATAAAATTTCTCCTGTTTTTCTCCCATGTATTCTCAAGTTTTAAAAATAATTTTCTGATATCTTAGTAGAGATTTTGTTTTTTGTTTGTTTTGCATTGTTTTATATTTCCATCTGGTATATTTAATTAAAAAAAACATAAAGTAAATGTTCTTCAAGTTTGTTCTTAGTTTATCCCGTGTTTAGTTAGACTAAGTGCCAAGCTATGTTTGGCAAACTTGAGAAGGTAACTGTTAATTAAGCAAAGTTTATTTAATGATAAAAAGAAAGCAAGAGTACTCCTTTAAACTAGGTGTGAGAAACAGATTCAAGCATGTTGAGTACTGCCAAAGTGTTGTAGAATCCTCAGTTAATGATTTAATTAGTAGCCAACTGTCATCAACCTAACTAAATGTCTTAACACCTGTTTCTTTCAGTCAGTCCCTAGTGACTTAGACCTATAACTTCTAAGTCATTAATGTTTTGCTGTTATTAGAGTATATTAACATAAGACTTCTTTTGGTTGGTTTTAGAGTATCTATAAAAGTAAGTCCTTTTCCCTTCTTTCCTTCTCATTACCTAACTATCACATTTTTATATGAGTTTTCTTACCAGTGGTGGGAAACTCTAGAGCTTCACTTATAAAGGTAAATATTACTGTAATGAGTTAGTATGTTGACCACGCAACACCACAATTTGATTTGCAGATGAACCTCTCCTTGTAGAAAGTCACCTTGGTGGAGCATGAAATCCATGCACCTGCGCCCCTCTTCAAAAGCTGCCTTCAGTTCACTGGAGGCATTTCCCACCATAGCAAGGCCAGGGACTCTGAAATCAGTGCAGTGTAAAGCAAGGCTGAAAGAATGAGTCGGGCCTGGTCCATTCCCTAGGCAGACTGTCAAGCAAGCCTTGCTGCCAAGAGTGGTTCTGGACAGTTGAGAAGCTGTTCATCTTCAGCCTTCCCTCTAATCCTGCAAGCCCCTCTACCTGCTTGCAGGAGAACCTGGGTTTGATTCCTGGGTCAGGAACGGCCCCTGGAGAAGGACATGGCGACCATTCCAGTACTGTTGCCTGGAGAAATCCCAGGGACAGAGGAGCCTGGAGGGCTACGTTCTGTGGGCAAAGAGTTGGACGAGCATGAACTTGCAAGAACACAAAAAGATAACAATTCATGTGATATATCTGCTATTACTGTTATTATTTAACATGTTTTAAGCACAAAAAGATAAAATCCTATCCCAAGCCCCCCTAATATTATGCCATGTGTCCTAGTATCTGAAAAACCTGACTCAGGTGATGTGAAAGCTTCAGAGTGCTAGAATATTCAGGAGCAAGAAAAAGATGAGTGACCATCAAAATAGAGTCTATAACATTCAGAGGATGAGAAAGTTATGAAAAAGAAAGAGAAGGAATATGAAGGTACTTTATTTTTTAATTCAAGGCATACTGCTTTGATAAGAATATAGTCAGATTATTAATGAAAAATTTAAGTATGAGTAGAAATGTAAATCAAATATCATTTAGTTAATTCAATGTTTAAAAAGATGAAAAAAAAGAAAAAATTAAACTTTTCTATCTTCAGGAAAAAATGGTACATACCTGATAAAGTTATAAACTGTCTTAGATGAATAAACCAAATTTTAGCCTGAAACAAGTCATAACAAGGAACTTTGAGATCATTAAATAAAGTGTCCTTAAGTCACTGATGATACTTGACAGTATTTCAGTAGAGTTGATTGCAGGCTTAAAAACAAAACAAAAATAAAATCTTCAAAACCAGTGTCATATACCTCTCTCAGTGGTGTGGGTTATCTGTTTCCAGTAAGCCTAACTGTACATCTCAAACTCTCTACCTCCTTAGTGGCCCAATGACAGCATGTCACCCTTTTGGATCCAAACAATATCTACTTCCACAATTCTGTAACCCTTTCTCATCTCTCATAAAATACTAAAGATTTTGAGAATATAGATCCTCTTCTGGTGGAAAAGGGAGCATGTTCATCTAATCTGATCTTATTGCACAGATGAAATTAAGGAATTAAAGGAAATTACATTTGCATTTATTCTGCTTAAAAAGAATTAATCTATTAAAAAGGGAAGTGGTTCTTGGACAGTTGAGAAGCTGTTCATCTTCAGCCTTCCTCTAATCCTGCAAGCCCTCTACCTGCTTGCAGGAGAACCTGGGTTTGATTCCTGGGTCAGGAACGGCCCCTGGAGAAGGACATGGCGACCATTCCAGTACTGTTGCCTGGAGAAATCCCAGGGACAGAGGAGCCTGGAGGGCTACGTTCTGTGGGCAAAGAGTTGGACGAGCATGAACTTGCAAGAACACAAAAAGATAACAATTCATGTGATATATCTGCTATTACTGTTATTATTTAACATGTTTTAAGCACAAAAAGATAAAATCCTATCCCAAGCCCCCCTAATATTATGCCATGTGTCCTAGTATCTGAAAAACCTGACTCAGGTGATGTGAAAGCTTCAGAGTGCTAGAATATTCAGGAGCAAGAAAAAGATGAGTGACCATCAAAATAGAGTCTATAACATTCAGAGGATGAGAAAGTTATGAAAAAGAAAGAGAAGGAATATGAAGGTACTTTATTTTTTAATTCAAGGCATACTGCTTTGATAAGAATATAGTCAGATTATTAATGAAAAATTTAAGTATGAGTAGAAATGTAAATCAAATATCATTTAGTTAATTCAATGTTTAAAAAAAGAAAAAAAGAAAAAATTAAACTTTTCTATCTTCAGGAAAAAATGGTACATACCTGATAAAGTTATAAACTGTCTTAGATGAATAAACCAAATTTTAGCCTGAAACAAGTCATAACAAGGAACTTTGAGATCATTAAATAAAGTGTCCTTAAGTCACTGATGATACTTGACAGTATTTCAGTAGAGTTGATTGCAGGCTTAAAAACAAAACAAAAATAAAATCTTCAAAACCAGTGTCATATACCTCTCTCAGTGGTGTGGGTTATCTGTTTCCAGTAAGCCTAACTGTACATCTCAAACTCTCTACCTCCTTAGTGGCCCAATGACAGCATGTCACCCTTTTGGATCCAAACAATATCTACTTCCACAATTCTGTAACCCTTTCTCATCTCTCATAAAATACTAAAGATTTTGAGAATATAGATCCTCTTCTGGTGGAAAAGGGAGCATGTTCATCTAATCTGATCTTATTGCACAGATGAAATTAAGGAATTAAAGGAAATTACATTTGCATTTATTCTGCTTAAAAAGAATTAATCTATTAAAAAATGTCTTAGAAACTAGGTGATTTGTATACATGATAATTTCACTGCAGTTCTACCATATGAAACATCTAATTCTTAATTTAGACTGTATATTTTCTTAGAAATAATTTTAGTGGCTTAAAATAAGTTCAGCTGAACACACAATTAATCTACTCATTGACTTCCTCTCTCTCCTGTCTCCTTCTGTGTCTGAGCAGAACATTATATATAATACAAGATTGATTAAATTTCCATTCCTTTTTAACTGAATTTGGAATTTTAGCTTCAAAGTTTAGTTTGAATTTGTTTTAATCAGCATTTTTGAAAAGGAATTTCTCAGAAAAGTATGTGACCCATGTCCTCATAAAACTGTTTCTATACTTGGTATTTCATTGTTTTCCCTGCTTTGGATCCAAACCCAGTGAAATATTTGCTGATACATTTCACTTAGTTTTGAATGAAAAGAGGGTATTATGAATTTCTTTGGATTTTATTTTTTTGAATTATATTTTCCATGTGCAGTCTGCCATTAAGAAAAATAAAATACCATCTAAAATTATGATTAAAAAGAAAAGGATGACAGATATATTCTTAACATAAACCAGTCCAGCTATTGTAGAAACTCTGTTTCAGTCAATACTATTCATAGTACTATTGCATAAATATCATGTAAAAAAACACACAAGAGATATAAAAGGCACATCAGCTAAGGTGAAACAAAAAGTGAGAAATTCAGTTCACTTTGTGTTAGATTTTCATCCTGATCTTTATGGATATGATAATTATAGATTTATGAATAGATATTTCACTGAGAAAAGCATATGTGTAATGTTAAATATTCTGATATTTTAACAAGAAATTATGCATCATAATTGCCATAGATGTTACAAACACATATAGCCAGACACACACACACACACACACACACACAATGCACTATGTTAGAATATCTAAACACAGGGTGAGTGAGTGAGTGATAGTCATTCAGTTGTGTCTGACTCTTTGTGGCACCATCAGCTGTAGCCTGTCAGGCTCCATGGAATTCTCCAGGCAAGAATACTGGGTGGTTGGGTATAATGTTGGTGAGATGAAAGACAGCAGTTAACACAGAATGGAAGCCCGCAAACCCACATGAATGTCTCCAGAAGGGAAGGGAGGAAAGAAAAATCAAGAGTGACTTAAGCATCAGAGAATGGAACCAGCAGCTTCTGAGATGATCTTCCCTCTCAGTCAACTTGCATTTCTTTCTTTTTTCCCTCATGATCTTTCATTTGCTTGCTGACTAACCAAAGGCAAAAGTTGTAGGCCTTTTTTGTATAGAATCAAAATCTGGAACGTAAAGATTTTGGTGATTGTAATTCCATTCATTTTTTTATTTCAAAGCTCTATATGAAATGGATTCTAGAGGCTTCTGATATATCTGGTATAAAGTATTGTCATATAGGCAGATTAGTGGTGGCTTTCAGATGCGCTGGTTCTTTGACAGTTCTTAATTGTATATAGGTAGTCATCCTTTTCAATCTCATTGCAATGATGCTTCATATTTTCAGCCAAGATAAGTCTTTTTCTTAGAATATTTATGTGAGAATGGAAATACTTGGGATAGCTCAAATGTAGTGCAAAGATCTGAATTAAGAAAAAAGTTTGAATTTTATGATGAGGCAAAAAATTGACTTGCAGAAATCAGGAAGTATGACATAGAGATAGACTTCTGCCTTAAGACTGGCCCTTTTTTTAAAAAATTATTCACTGCTTTTAAAAAATGGATAAAAAAAAAAAAAACGTAGCTGAATAACTTCTGGTTGGCTGAATGCCGGTATTATTTTTATTGGCAAGAGCCTCTGAGTGGCTGAAAGGTGGCCATTAACACTCTGACAGAAAGTGCTGACAGGGTGATTATAAGATTAACACCCTCTGTTCTATTAAGAGTGTCAAAGTCTCCCTCTTACCTGTCAGTGGAAAATGACAGCCTGGGCGGAAACGTTACCGAAACAGGACTATGTCTAATGTTGAAGCACCATGCATTGGTGGGTCTAAACTTTTTGAAATGCTCATATGAGCTACTGTATTTAGGTGATGGTTCAAGGCATTCTTCTTTTACTCAGTAAAGCAATTTTAGGAGTGAAATATTTATAAGAACTATATGTTAAGGTAGTTCTCCTTTGGAATGAAAGCCTCATGCATTTCTCAGTCAGAAGAAGCTAATTATGAATATCATTTCTTTTATAAAACCAAATTGATCCTTTAAAACAATTCTTGCGTTCATTTAGGAAGAAAATTTAACAAGGTATTTTCCAAATTGCCCCTATATAAATGCTTTGTAGCCCAAAGTTGAAAAATCCCTAATATTCTGGCCCATAAATCACATAATCCAGAAGTCTCACTTCAACAGGATATTTATTTGTCTACCTGTTCACAATCAGCAGTGTTCAAAGAATTCTGCATCTGCTTCACACACAGGACTTTACTAAATGTATTTAAATGCAAAATATCAGCAGCATTAAACAGTAACACCCTCTAGTATTTCTTATCTAGAAATGACTATTCAATGTGTTGAATTATTATTTTGAGGGAGTTCCATTTGGGAAAAATGTAAAAGTCAAGAATTTCAGGACAAGAGACAGCTTGGGGAGATGCTTAAGCTGGACGCACTGAGTCAGAGAAGTGAGTCTGAGGAGAGACGATGATCTATCTCAGATCACTAGGAGCCTGACCAAACTGGCCCCTTTGGGGTTCTAATAGATCTAGACACCAACCTGGACTCAGTCTCAGCCTCCACCACTACTTAGCCCCAGGAGATCTGTCCATAAAATGAAGATTGGTTCAGGACAGAGCCAGGAACTCCTGAGAAACCTCAAAAAGGGTCTCAGCCTCACGCACTACTGCCCATTGGCTGAATGCCGGTATTATTTTTTTGGCAAGAGCCTCTGAGTGGCTGAAAGGTGGCCATTAACACTCTGACAGAAAGTGCTGACAGGGTGATTATAAGATTAACACCCTCTGTTCTATTAAGAGTGTCAAAGTCTCCCTCTTACCTGTCAGTGGAAAATGACAGCCTGGGCGGAAACGTTACCGAAACAGGACTATGTCTAATGTTGAAGCACCATGCATTGGTGGGTCTAAACTTTTTGAAATGCTCATATGAGCTACTGTATTTAGGTGATGGTTCAAGGCATTCTTCTTTTACTCAGTAAAGCAATTTTAGGAGTGAAATATTTATAAGAACTATATGTTAAGGTAGTTCTCCTTTGGAATGAAAGCCTCATGCATTTCTCAGTCAGAAGAAGCTAATTATGAATATCATTTCTTTTATAAAACCAAATTGATCCTTTAAAACAATTCTTGCGTTCATTTAGGAAGAAAATTTAACAAGGTATTTTCCAAATTGCCCCTATATAAATGCTTTGTAGCCCAAAGTTGAAAAATCCCTAATATTCTGGCCCATAAATCACATAATCCAGAAGTCTCACTTCAACAGGATATTTATTTGTCTACCTGTTCACAATCAGCAGTGTTCAAAGAATTCTGCATCTGCTTCACACACAGGACTTTACTAAATGTATTTAAATGCAAAATATCAGCAGCATTAAACAGTAACACCCTCTAGTATTTCTTATCTAGAAATGACTATTCAATGTGTTGAATTATTATTTTGAGGGAGTTCCATTTGGGAAAAATGTAAAAGTCAAGAATTTCAGGACAAGAGACAGCTTGGGGAGATGCTTAAGCTGGACGCACTGAGTCAGAGAAGTGAGTCTGAGGAGAGACGATGATCTATCTCAGATCACTAGGGAGCCTGACCAAACTGGCCCCCTTTGGGGTTCTAATAGATCTAGACACCAACCTGGACTCAGTCTCAGCCTCCACCACTACTTCGCCCCAGGAGATCTGTCCATAAAATGAAGATTGGTTCAGGACAGAGCCAGGACTCCTGAGGTCTCAGGGCTGAATGAACAATCCTCTGGGTGCAGGGGAAGGTGGAGGGGAGGACTGGGACTCAGGCCTGCCTATGGGCCTCACTGATTTACAACCTTAAAATACTTGTTATATCAACCTCCCAGGTGACTCAGGGGTAAAGACTCTGTCTGCCAGTGCAGGAGACACAGGAAACATGGGTTTGACCCCTGGGTGGGGAAGATCCTCTGGAGGAGGAAATGGTATCCCACTCCAGTATTCTTGCCAGAGAAATCTCATGGACAGAAGAGCTGATGCGCTATAGTCCAAGAGGGTTGCAAAGAGTAGGACACAACTAAGCACACACACATGGATACAGACCAACCCCATATGAGTTTTGCCCTGTGCTTGTGCCCAAGTGAGGAATGGGCCTGACGGGAGATTATTCCTACCCAAGTAGTTCTTTTTCTTATCCATATAAGCTGTTCTCAAATAGCTTATATAATGAATTCAATCATTAAGTCATATATTCTAGGTAGGATATCTACTCATGACTTCTGTCACAAAGGCTAGTACCTTCCATTTTGGTCATTGTTTAGCTTAAACAGTTAATAGGCCCAAGAAAGCTCCTGAATTTGTGTCACTGACTTTATGATCAGAACCATTTTGTACAGACATCCCAGAACTCCTTTAAAGGTAATAGTTATTCCCATGATTTATGCTAAAATCCCTCACAGAATCATTAAACCTGGACAGATTACTTCCCCTCCCCTCATCAATCAATCAGTCAATCAATAAGTACAGAAGAGTGGTTATTGCACCAGAATCATTAAACCTGGCATCATCATTTTTCTAAAGGGAAGGGTTCCATTTGGGAAAAATGTAAAAGTCTTAGGACAAGAGACAGCTTGGGAGATGCTTAAGCTGGACGCACTGAGTCAGAGAAGTGAGTCTGAGGAGGCGATGATCTATCTCAGATCACTAGGAGCCTGACCAAACTGGCCCCTTTGGGGTTCTAATAGATCTAGACACCAACCTGGACTCAGTCTCAGCCTCCACCACTACTTCGCCCCAGGAGATCTGTCCATAAAATGAAGATTGGTTCAGGACAGAGCCAGGACTCCTGAGGTCTCAGGGCTGAATGAACAATCCTCTGGGTGCAGGGGAAGGTGGAGGGGAGGACTGGGACTCAGGCCTGCCTATGGGCCTCACTGATTTACAACCTTAAAATACTTGTTATATCAACCTCCCAGGTGACTCAGGGGTAAAGACTCTGTCTGCCAGTGCAGGAGACACAGGAAACATGGGTTTGACCCCTGGGTGGGGAAGATCCTCTGGAGGAGGAAATGGTATCCCACTCCAGTATTCTTGCCAGAGAAATCTCATGGACAGAAGAGCTGATGCGCTATAGTCCAAGAGGGTTGCAAAGAGTAGGACACAACTAAGCACACACACATGGATACAGACCAACCCCATATGAGTTTTGCCCTGTGCTTGTGCCCAAGTGAGGAATGGGCCTGACGGGAGATTATTCCTACCCAAGTAGTTCTTTTTCTTATCCATATAAGCTGTTCTCAAATAGCTTATATAATGAATTCAATCATTAAGTCATATATTCTAGGTAGGATATCTACTCATGACTTCTGTCACAAAGGCTAGTACCTTCCATTTTGGTCATTGTTTAGCTTAAACAGTTAATAGGCCCAAGAAAGCTCCTGAATTTGTGTCACTGACTTTATGATCAGAACCATTTTGTACAGACATCCCAGAACTCCTTTAAAGGTAATAGTTATTCCCATGATTTATGCTAAAATCCCTCACAGAATCATTAAACCTGGACAGATTACTTCCCCTCCCCTCATCAATCAATCAGTCAATCAATAAGTACAGAAGAGTGGTTATTGAAGACAATAGAGGAAGAAGCCCTAGAGATCCATAATCAGGACACTGAGTTCTAGTGCATCTCTGTCTTTAGCTCTGAATAAAATTTACTGTCTGAGCTTCAGTTTTCTTAGCTTAAACTGAGGAAGACCAGAGGCACTAGTGAAGTCCTCTTGGTTCCAAGCAACCTATCAGGACCTGTATAGGGTCAGGGTGAGTAGTTCTTAGGGATTCTTGCGTGGGTGCATGCTCAGTCGTGTCTGACTCTCCGCAGCCTCATGGACTGTAGTCCACCAAGCTCCTCTGCCCATGGAATCCTTCAGGCAAGAATACTGAAGTGAATAGCCTTTTCCTTCTCCATGGGATCTTCCTGACCCAGGGACTGAATATAGGTCTCCCACATTGCAGGCAGATACCTTTCTGCCAGTGCCACCTTGGGAAGCCCCACTTATGGATTCTTACTCAGGTTCAATATAACAACTTCCTTTAAAAATATTTTTTGTATAAAGTGTGTCTTAATAAATACTTTTGTTATGAAAACAGTAACAGTTTGCAAACCACAGACTGGATAATAACAAAAGTTCATTACAGATTAAAATTTAAAAAAGACATCGTTGTGGTTTTAATTATTTGGAGGAACAAAGAAAGATTTTGGGTCATCAAACCTAGATGAAACTCTTCTTTGACATTAAGGTAAAAGGAATAAAAAATTTGCTTTAGGATACTCATTTTCCCACATGATAGAATCCCAAATTAACTGACACTTATTTTTCAGCACTGGAATTCAGAAGGGCTGATTTTTCACAGTGCATATTGTCTGCTGAATTTGTCAGTTATTTGCATAGACCAAAAGTAGGCATTACTTTATGATCAGAACCATTTTGTAAAAGACTTCCATTTTGGTCATTGTTTAGCTTAAACAGTTAATAGGCCCAAGAAAGCTCCTGAATTTGTGTCACTGACTTTATGATCAGAACCATTTTGTACAGACATCCCAGAACTCCTTTAAAGGTAATAGTTATTCCCATGATTTATGCTAAAATCCCTCACAGAATCATTAAACCTGGACAGATTACTTCCCCTCCCCTCATCAATCAATCAGTCAATCAATAAGTACAGAAGAGTGGTTATTGAAGACAATAGAGGAAGAAGCCCTAGAGATCCATAATCAGGACACTGAGTTCTAGTGCATCTCTGTCTTTAGCTCTGAATAAAATTTACTGTCTGAGCTTCAGTTTTCTTAGCTTAAACTGAGGAAGACCAGAGGCACTAGTGAAGTCCTCTTGGTTCCAAGCAACCTATCAGGACCTGTATAGGGTCAGGGTGAGTAGTTCTTAGGGATTCTTGCGTGGGTGCATGCTCAGTCGTGTCTGACTCTCCGCAGCCTCATGGACTGTAGTCCACCAAGCTCCTCTGCCCATGGAATCCTTCAGGCAAGAATACTGAAGTGAATAGCCTTTTCCTTCTCCATGGGATCTTCCTGACCCAGGGACTGAATATAGGTCTCCCACATTGCAGGCAGATACCTTTCTGCCAGTGCCACCTTGGGAAGCCCCACTTATGGATTCTTACTCAGGTTCAATATAACAACTTCCTTTAAAAATATTTTTTGTATAAAGTGTGTCTTAATAAATACTTTTGTTATGAAAACAGTAACAGTTTGCAAACCACAGACTGGATAATAACAAAAGTTCATTACAGATTAAAATTTAAAAAAGACATCGTTGTGGTTTTAATTATTTGGAGGAACAAAGAAAGATTTTGGGTCATCAAACCTAGATGAAACTCTTCTTTGACATTAAGGTAAAAGGAATAAAAAATTTGCTTTAGGATACTCATTTTCCCACATGATAGAATCCCAAATTAACTGACACTTATTTTTCAGCACTGGAATTCAGAAGGGCTGATTTTTCACAGTGCATATTGTCTGCTGAATTTGTCAGTATTCCCATTTGCATAGACCAGTTTGGTATGGATGAAGAGAGGTAAGGATGGTTGAAAGGTCATTGAGGAACTGAAGGCCAAAGATGAGAAAATAAGGAATGGAATTGCAGAGGGATTTTTAAAGAAAAGAGCAACATGAACTGAATGACAATGATGTGAGCAAGCATGTATTGGGCTGATTGGCGTGTAGAAATGCAGGAAGCAGGTTTTGTTTGGAGGAGGGGTAAGCAGAGTACAGCTGTGAGATGACCAGGGCTCGGATTTGGCACCTGGGACCAGCAGAGAGGAGGACCTGCAGAAAACTTGCCAAAGAAGACAGGTCAAGTAAGTGTTAGAATGGGAAAGGAGCCAGTATCCCTAGGCGTCCCATGACCGTCTCCATTCATTTGAACCCAGTTTATCTTTGGGGAAAGTAACCTTTGTCCTCTATTCTAAGTACTTCCTAATCATCTACCTCCTACTATAAGGTTACATTTTAATGGAAGTCAACTTGGAGACTTCTGCAGTGACAGGAAACTGTTTTCTTTCAATCTGTGGTTTAACAGTTTCTCCACAGTAACAGGGCAGCCTTTTTATTACCAGAAATATGGACCTTATTTGTGGTCTTTAGCCATGGCAAAGCTCCCACTAAAGCCAATGGGAGTTGTGGCTACATTAAACCTTAGTGAATAATATTCATTTTATAAGGTTTGGACTATGAAGCAATCAGAATTGTTATTTGCTTATTATATTGCCTTTGATTCCCATGAAGGCATGGCCACAAAAATAGAATGACTTCCTTTAAAAATATTTTTTGTATAAAGTGTGTCTTAATAAATACTTTTGTTATGAAAACAGTAACAGTTTGCAAACCACAGACTGGATAATAACAAAAGTTCATTACAGATTAAAATTTAAAAAAGACATCGTTGTGGTTTTAATTATTTGGAGGAACAAAGAAAGATTTTGGGTCATCAAACCTAGATGAAACTCTTCTTTGACATTAAGGTAAAAGGAATAAAAAATTTGCTTTAGGATACTCATTTTCCCACATGATAGAATCCCAAATTAACTGACACTTATTTTTCAGCACTGGAATTCAGAAGGGCTGATTTTTCACAGTGCATATTGTCTGCTGAATTTGTCAGTATTCCCATTTGCATAGACCAGTTTGGTATGGATGAAGAGAGGTAAGGATGGTTGAAAGGTCATTGAGGAACTGAAGGCCAAAGATGAGAAAATAAGGAATGGAATTGCAGAGGGATTTTTAAAGAAAAGAGCAACATGAACTGAATGACAATGATGTGAGCAAGCATGTATTGGGCTGATTGGCGTGTAGAAATGCAGGAAGCAGGTTTTGTTTGGAGGAGGGGTAAGCAGAGTACAGCTGTGAGATGACCAGGGCTCGGATTTGGCACCTGGGACCAGCAGAGAGGGAGGACCTGCAGAAAACTTGCCAAAGAAGACAGGTCAAGTAAGTGTTAGAATGGGAAAGGAGCCAGTATCCCTAGGCGTCCCATGACCGTCTCCATTCATTTGAACCCAGTTTATCTTTGGGGAAAGTAACCTTTGTCCTCTATTCTAAGTACTTCCTAATCATCTACCTCCTACTATAAGGTTACATTTTAATGGAAGTCAACTTGGAGACTTCTGCAGTGACAGGAAACTGTTTTCTTTCAATCTGTGGTTTAACAGTTTCTCCACAGTAACAGGGCAGCCTTTTTATTACCAGAAATATGGACCTTATTTGTGGTCTTTAGCCATGGCAAAGCTCCCACTAAAGCCAATGGGAGTTGTGGCTACATTAAACCTTAGTGAATAATATTCATTTTTATAAGGTTTGGACTATGAAGCAATCAGAATTGTTATTTGCTTATTATATTGCCTTTGATTCCCATGAAGGCATGGCCACAAAAATAGAATGTAGGATTATGACTTCCTTTAGGTACACACATACATTCTTCAGGAAGGAAATACGTGTAATTTTAACTAGCCCTTGATTATTGATTTATAGATTCTCTTTTCTTTGTCCAGCTTGGCTTAACACTTGCAAGTATTTTTATAGCATATTGTTTCTAGAAAGGGAATCCTTTTTTTTTCATTCTTTTACCACTCTTAACAATTCTGAGTCCTATTCCATCATGAAAAATAAGAAGTGAGCAGTAAGTAGTTTCAGAATAAAAAGGTACTATCATTTAGGGAATGTTTTAGAAAAATGTGATACAGTCCTAAAATAATTTTATGAGAGCTTATACCCAATAATTAATAGTGCTGTATGTTTTGGGAATTTTCTCATTGTAGCTCTATGATCTGATGTGAAACAGAATCACAAGATAGGCACCAGTCAATGGAACGTCATCATGTCAGTATCTGGTCACTGTTATGGTTACTGTAGCAGCACTGTGTCATATGAAACATTTGCACAACTACCCCTACTCTTTTTTTTTTTTGGCCACTTCTATTGGTCTTTCATTTATTCATTTTCATCCATGTTTGTTCTTTGGCCTGTGTGGGCCTCCCATTGCAGTGGCCTCTCTCTCTGCAGGGCACTGGCTCTGGGCACATGCGCTCCAGAGCTCTGACTCAGTAGTTGGACACATTGGTCCAGCCACTCTGTGGCACATGGGATCTTCCCAGGCCAGGGAACGAACTGATGCCCCTTGCACTGCAAGGCAGTGCCCTTACCCACTGGACCACCAGGGAAGCCCTACCCCTACTCTTAATCCTTCTGATTTTGATATTATGTGGTCAGGACTGGAGGAAAATCGCTTATGATCTATTCACGGAGCACAACTAAAAAGTACTACAAAGTACTACTTTAAATGTATATATTTTTTTCCATTTTGGTTATCTTAGAAAATATAAGTTCCACTTGACTACTGAATCATTCAGTCCCTGATGGAGTTACTTTGGCAAATTAAAAACAGGGAGCACCCTTGACCACTTCTTTCTCCTGGAAATGCTGTCTTTTCTTTTCCATGACCCAGATCTTGGCTGATTAATTTCCTATATGCCTGACAACTCTCTTCCCATGTTTTTGATCATTTCCTCTTTCTCAACGTCCCACAAAAATCTTGTTTCCCTCTAAATTTATTTTTTCTGGGTGAACGTAGCCAGATTCACATCTTCAAGCGTCATTTCAACTCCAGGTCCCCGGGCTGACCACCTGTTTCACAGATTACCTTTTACTGGAGTACAGCCATCACACTCTCTTTGTCTTGATTGCTCTCTCATGGCAGCGGCAGGGATGAGTGGCTGTGACTGAGAACCTGTGTCAGTCCACCCCTGAAACATTTACTAGAGGGTCCTGTGACAAAGAGTTTGCTGAGACTAAGAACATGATTGACTCTATAAAGTTGCAGCAAAAGGCTAAAAATTCAACCCCTTCAAAAGCAAATTTATTAAATGCCATTTTGTATATTTTGTTTCACTGAATATGTGAAAAGAGTGTTTTATCTACCTTTACTTTTATAGCTCCCACATGTAACTTTTCTTGACAGTGATAATCTCCTTCAAGGCTGAACTCGTCACCTGTTCTGTTAAATGATCTTGCCCATCTCTTACGGGAATATTTTAGAATCTAATCTCTCTTTCAGCATCTGTCCCTCTAAGTATATCACACTCCCCATTGCCAGTGGTCTGCAGTACCCGTCTGTTCCTGTGCTCGTCGTATGTATTCTGGGCGCATGCGCTCCAGAGCTCTGACTCAGTAGTTGGACACATTGGTCCAGCCACTCTGTGGCACATGGGATCTTCCCAGGCCAGGGAACGAACTGATGCCCCTTGCACTGCAAGGCAGTGCCCTTACCCACTGGACCACCAGGGAAGCCCTACCCCTACTCTTAATCCTTCTGATTTTGATATTATGTGGTCAGGACTGGAGGAAAATCGCTTATGATCTATTCACGGAGCACAACTAAAAAGTACTACAAAGTACTACTTTAAATGTATATATTTTTTTCCATTTTGGTTATCTTAGAAAATATAAGTTCCACTTGACTACTGAATCATTCAGTCCCTGATGGAGTTACTTTGGCAAATTAAAAACAGGGAGCACCCTTGACCACTTCTTTCTCCTGGAAATGCTGTCTTTTCTTTTCCATGACCCAGATCTTGGCTGATTAATTTCCTATATGCCTGACAACTCTCTTCCCATGTTTTTGATCATTTCCTCTTTCTCAACGTCCCACAAAAATCTTGTTTCCCTCTAAATTTATTTTTTCTGGGTGAACGTAGCCAGATTCACATCTTCAAGCGTCATTTCAACTCCAGGTCCCCGGGCTGACCACCTGTTTCACAGATTACCTTTTACTGGAGTACAGCCATCACACTCTCTTTGTCTTGATTGCTCTCTCATGGCAGCGGCAGGGATGAGTGGCTGTGACTGAGAACCTGTGTCAGTCCACCCCTGAAACATTTACTAGAGGGTCCTGTGACAAAGAGTTTGCTGAGACTAAGAACATGATTGACTCTATAAAGTTGCAGCAAAAGGCTAAAAATTCAACCCCTTCAAAAGCAAATTTATTAAATGCCATTTTGTATATTTTGTTTCACTGAATATGTGAAAAGAGTGTTTTATCTACCTTTACTTTTATAGCTCCCACATGTAACTTTTCTTGACAGTGATAATCTCCTTCAAGGCTGAACTCGTCACCTGTTCTGTTAAATGATCTTGCCCATCTCTTACGGGAATATTTTAGAATCTAATCTCTCTTTCAGCATCTGTCCCTCTAAGTATATCACACTCCCCATTGCCAGTGGTCTGCAGTACCCGTCTGTTCCTGTGCTCGTCGTATGTATTCTGTTGGGACCACTCATTGCCTCATGACAAGGTCCAAGTCCTTGGCATGTTGTTCAAGTTTGCTTCCAGTCCGTTGCATTTTCCTGCCAGGAGTATGCTGTCTGTTTTCAAGACACGATTTCCCAAGCATTTGATATCCTTTCTATCTCATGCATGTCTCTGTTTATTGTTGTCTCTCTGCTTGAAATGCCTTTTCAACATTTCTTCTTTAATTCTACTCATTTTTTCTCCTCAGACTCACCTCAAATGTGAAATTCTCAGTAAGACAGTAAATCCATCCGCAAAATTAAATGTTACCTCATTTTGCTTTTTTCTGGCTTAGGATACATTAAACCTTTCACTCTTTAGCAAACTTTCACAATAAATTTAGTATTTTTCCCCCCAGTGGTCTTAGAGTCCTTTGCAGGCCATTGCATGAGTGCATGCTTAGTAACTCAATCACGTTCAGCTCTTTACAGTCCCATTAACTGCAGCCCGCCAAGCTCTTCAGTCCATGAGATTATCTTGACAAGTACACTGACGTGGGATGCCATTTCGTATTTTAGGGGATCTTCCTGACCCACAGATCAAAACCCGTGTCTCCTGTATTGGCAGGTGGATTCTTTACCACTGAGCCACATAGAAACCCTGTTACTATGAGTCAACTAAAGATGTTCTAGGAGGTAACATCTGTGTCATGGCAAGTGATAAACTTTGGGTTTTTCTTTATGAGAAAGATTGTAAGTCTCTTCATTTATTTATTCCAAGAACTCAGAACAGGAATAGGCCTTAAAAATCATTTAGTCTGCTAAATTGAAGATGGAAATGGCCCTTTTTGCAGCAAAAGGCTAAAATTCAACCCCTTCAAAAGCAAATTTATTAAATGCCATTTTGTATATTTTGTTTCACTGAATATGTGAAAAGAGTGTTTTATCTACCTTTACTTTTATAGCTCCCACATGTAACTTTTCTTGACAGTGATAATCTCCTTCAAGGCTGAACTCGTCACCTGTTCTGTTAAATGATCTTGCCCATCTCTTACGGGAATATTTTAGAATCTAATCTCTCTTTCAGCATCTGTCCCTCTAAGTATATCACACTCCCCATTGCCAGTGGTCTGCAGTACCCGTCTGTTCCTGTGCTCGTCGTATGTATTCTGTTGGGACCACTCATTGCCTCATGACAAGGTCCAAGTCCTTGGCATGTTGTTCAAGTTTGCTTCCAGTCCGTTGCATTTTCCTGCCAGGAGTATGCTGTCTGTTTTCAAGACACGATTTCCCAAGCATTTGATATCCTTTCTATCTCATGCATGTCTCTGTTTATTGTTGTCTCTCTGCTTGAAATGCCTTTTCAACATTTCTTCTTTAATTCTACTCATTTTTTCTCCTCAGACTCACCTCAAATGTGAAATTCTCAGTAAGACAGTAAATCCATCCGCAAAATTAAATGTTACCTCATTTTGCTTTTTTCTGGCTTAGGATACATTAAACCTTTCACTCTTTAGCAAACTTTCACAATAAATTTAGTATTTTTCCCCCCAGTGGTCTTAGAGTCCTTTGCAGGCCATTGCATGAGTGCATGCTTAGTAACTCAATCACGTTCAGCTCTTTACAGTCCCATTAACTGCAGCCCGCCAAGCTCTTCAGTCCATGAGATTATCTTGACAAGTACACTGACGTGGGATGCCATTTCGTATTTTAGGGGATCTTCCTGACCCACAGATCAAAACCCGTGTCTCCTGTATTGGCAGGTGGATTCTTTACCACTGAGCCACATAGAAACCCTGTTACTATGAGTCAACTAAAGATGTTCTAGGAGGTAACATCTGTGTCATGGCAAGTGATAAACTTTGGGTTTTTTTCTTTATGAGAAAGATTGTAAGTCTCTTCATTTATTTATTCCAAGAACTCAGAACAGGAATAGGCCTTAAAAATCATTTAGTCTGCTAAATTGAGATGGAAATGCTAATGCAGTATTCCAAGTTAGGAAGAACCACTATAATTTCAAGTATGATTTATGATTACTTTGAGACAGATACCAAATCTGATTTGAGTGATGAAGTTATGACTGTCTGATGACAGGATGAAAAGTGACAATAATTACCATTCATGGATTTTCTAGTTATCAAGACAAAAAAGAGTTATTTGTCTCATTTAATTCTAAAACAATCTTATCATCATCATCATTCTCCTCTTATCATCCCATTTAATAGATAAAGAAATCTATAAAATAAAGTAGAAATAAAGTAGAATAAAGAGATAAAGTGGTATAAATAAAGTAGAAATCTATAAGTTAAAGTAGAAACTTTAATTGACTTCCTCTAGGCTAAGAATTAAGTGGTAGACCTGGAATAAAATGTTCTGCCTGACTCTACAGCCTGAGTTCTTAACAAGTAAAATATATTGGTCCTTTACTTAGATTTATATAGTTTCTCTAAGGGAATAAATGAATGGATTATCCTACTTTTAAGCAGTACATAGAGAATGATTACAGCATGGAATACAGAAGTTCTTCAGAGCTGGATAGGTTGGTGATGTCTTTAGTCATTGTTGCATGGCCCTTTCAGCTGAACCTGTCTCATTCTTTAGACATGGGATGATGTTCTTTGTAGTATCAGTTTCCTAAATGATGATCTTCAGTGGCTTTTATTAGAAACATCCATGGAAGAGAATTAGGACAATGATGATCTTTCAAAAAGATTTTTTGCCTTCTTTCAACTTGCTTAGTGTAAAATGATGAACAAGTACACTGACGTGGGATGTTCGTATTTTAGGATCTTCCTGACCCACAGATCAAAACCCGTGTCTCCTGTATTGGCAGGTGGATTCTTTACCACTGAGCCACATAGAAACCCTGTTACTATGAGTCAACTAAAGATGTTCTAGGAGGTAACATCTGTGTCATGGCAAGTGATAAACTTTGGGTTTTTCTTTATGAGAAAGATTGTAAGTCTCTTCATTTATTTATTCCAAGAACTCAGAACAGGAATAGGCCTTAAAAATCATTTAGTCTGCTAAATTGAGATGGAAATGCTAATGCAGTATTCCAAGTTAGGAAGAACCACTATAATTTCAAGTATGATTTATGATTACTTTGAGACAGATACCAAATCTGATTTGAGTGATGAAGTTATGACTGTCTGATGACAGGATGAAAAGTGACAATAATTACCATTCATGGATTTTCTAGTTATCAAGACAAAAAAGAGTTATTTGTCTCATTTAATTCTAAAACAATCTTATCATCATCATCATTCTCCTCTTATCATCCCATTTAATAGATAAAGAAATCTATAAAATAAAGTAGAAATAAAGTAGAATAAAGAGATAAAGTGGTATAAATAAAGTAGAAATCTATAAGTTAAAGTAGAAACTTTAATTGACTTCCTCTAGGCTAAGAATTAAGTGGTAGACCTGGAATAAAATGTTCTGCCTGACTCTACAGCCTGAGTTCTTAACAAGTAAAATATATTGGTCCTTTACTTAGATTTATATAGTTTCTCTAAGGGAATAAATGAATGGATTATCCTACTTTTAAGCAGTACATAGAGAATGATTACAGCATGGAATACAGAAGTTCTTCAGAGCTGGATAGGTTGGTGATGTCTTTAGTCATTGTTGCATGGCCCTTTCAGCTGAACCTGTCTCATTCTTTAGACATGGGATGATGTTCTTTGTAGTATCAGTTTCCTAAATGATGATCTTCAGTGGCTTTTATTAGAAACATCCATGGAAGAGAATTAGGACAATGATGATCTTTCAAAAAGATTTTTTTTTTTGCCTTCTTTCAACTTGCTTAGTGTAAAAACTGTTTTCTTCATGCTGCTATTTATATTCATTGTCCTAAATCCCTGTTTGAGGTTACACCATCCAACTCTAAGACTCTACTTGTTCTAACCCCTATTGTTTATGTCCTATACTGATGCATACATTATGTATAATACATTATTTTTTATTATGTCCTATACTCACCGTTGAAGACTTTACCATTTTCCTTTCAACATAAATCTTGGCCATCATCCTAAGAAATTTCAATGTTCAAATAAATAACATACCCAACTCTTGATTTATTTACTTCTCAGCCCTGAGCTCTCAAAGCCATAGACAAGAAATTGTCATCACCTGAAACTCTTTTACTCACAAAATCCATAAATCAGATGCCTATTCTCAGAAGGTAACTTTAGATGATTGTCTGACGTTTCTGCATATCTTAAAAATGATCACCCATTTTTCTGAACTATCTTTAAAAGAATGGGTATATAGAAAATGTTCCAAAGATAGAAATAGTCTCCCTCCAGAAAAAGGAGCATGTTGCTTACAATCTTGAAAGACAGTGTCTACCTCAGGAGCAAAGGACACTTATATTTCCCATCAAGTGTAATGCATATAGTATCTTTTACCAGAAAGGCAGGTATGCTCACTGACCATTATAAAACATTTGGATTCCCTAAACTCAACTCTCCTCTCCTGTAATCAGCCCACTGGATTTGTAGGTGTCATCTGACCCTTTGTGTGGCCTTGTGGAAACTGGTGCCTGAAGAACTAATACAAAACTGAGTCATTTTATTCTTGTGAGTAATTTTCCCCAAAAGGGGTTTTATCTTTACGTGCCTGACTCTACAGCCTGAGTTCTTAACAAGTAAAATATATTGGTCCTTTACTTAGATTTATATAGTTTCTCTAAGGGAATAAATGAATGGATTATCCTACTTTTAAGCAGTACATAGAGAATGATTACAGCATGGAATACAGAAGTTCTTCAGAGCTGGATAGGTTGGTGATGTCTTTAGTCATTGTTGCATGGCCCTTTCAGCTGAACCTGTCTCATTCTTTAGACATGGGATGATGTTCTTTGTAGTATCAGTTTCCTAAATGATGATCTTCAGTGGCTTTTATTAGAAACATCCATGGAAGAGAATTAGGACAATGATGATCTTTCAAAAAGATTTTTTTTTTTGCCTTCTTTCAACTTGCTTAGTGTAAAACTGTTTTCTTCATGCTGCTATTTATATTCATTGTCCTAAATCCCTGTTTGAGGTTACACCATCCAACTCTAAGACTCTACTTGTTCTAACCCCTATTGTTTATGTCCTATACTGATGCATACATTATGTATAATACATTATTTTTTATTATGTCCTATACTCACCGTTGAAGACTTTACCATTTTCCTTTCAACATAAATCTTGGCCATCATCCTAAGAAATTTCAATGTTCAAATAAATAACATACCCAACTCTTGATTTATTTACTTCTCAGCCCTGAGCTCTCAAAGCCATAGACAAGAAATTGTCATCACCTGAAACTCTTTTACTCACAAAATCCATAAATCAGATGCCTATTCTCAGAAGGTAACTTTAGATGATTGTCTGACGTTTCTGCATATCTTAAAAATGATCACCCATTTTTCTGAACTATCTTTAAAAGAATGGGTATATAGAAAATGTTCCAAAGATAGAAATAGTCTCCCTCCAGAAAAAGGAGCATGTTGCTTACAATCTTGAAAGACAGTGTCTACCTCAGGAGCAAAGGACACTTATATTTCCCATCAAGTGTAATGCATATAGTATCTTTTACCAGAAAGGCAGGTATGCTCACTGACCATTATAAAACATTTGGATTCCCTAAACTCAACTCTCCTCTCCTGTAATCAGCCCACTGGATTTGTAGGTGTCATCTGACCCTTTGTGTGGCCTTGTGGAAACTGGTGCCTGAAGAACTAATACAAAACTGAGTCATTTTATTCTTGTGAGTAATCAGTTATCATTCATCTCCAAACAGAGTCTGTGTTTTCCATGTACATTTGTAAAAGTATGGCACATAGAGTTACATCTTGAACATTGCACAGTTCTTGACATATACTCTCTACCTGCAGTATCTTGGACAATCTTCCGCTTTGCCTGCTCAACTTGCCTGCCTTCCATAGTACTCTCTTTGGGGGGCACTCAACTTGCCTCAAGTGCAGACACCTTCTGTTGTCTTTATTAATCTCTAGTCAATACCTTCAACCATATTGCCATCATATTCTCTCATTAACTTCATCTGAAGAAAAAAAAACAATTTTCATGATTCCAACTACCTGCTTTCTCTCTTCCTAAGCACAGTGCTCTGAGCACTTCAGAGGTAAAGTGGAGGGGTATGAAACAGACAGAGATGGTATCAAAATGGCTTAATGATGAACAATGTCAAGCTGTTCCTCACTGTCTTTCTACTTATTTCTGAATTGCAAGGCTTCATTTTGAACTCATCCTATTCCCTTTAACTTCAGCATTGTACCTCAACTTTCCTAGTTCTTAGTAAAATATCTTTCTTCCTACTTCATAACAAAGGGAGTAGCCATAAAATTGGGTCCACCTAACCTTTACATCACTGCATGTACAAATCTATACTCTCGTTACACAAAATAGCGTTTATGATTATTTCAGCTTAAGAATATTGAAGCCCTGTATTGGATTTAAAATCCATTGATGTTTGATCACCTGAACTATCTTTAAAAGAATGGGTATTTAAAAAAGAAAATTTGTTTTTCCAAAGATAGAAATAGTCTCCTCCAGAAAAAGGAGCATGTTGCTTACAATCTTGAAAGACAGTGTCTACCTCAGGAGCAAAGGACACTTATATTTCCCATCAAGTGTAATGCATATAGTATCTTTTACCAGAAAGGCAGGTATGCTCACTGACCATTATAAAACATTTGGATTCCCTAAACTCAACTCTCCTCTCCTGTAATCAGCCCACTGGATTTGTAGGTGTCATCTGACCCTTTGTGTGGCCTTGTGGAAACTGGTGCCTGAAGAACTAATACAAAACTGAGTCATTTTATTCTTGTGAGTAATCAGTTATCATTCATCTCCAAACAGAGTCTGTGTTTTCCATGTACATTTGTAAAAGTATGGCACATAGAGTTACATCTTGAACATTGCACAGTTCTTGACATATACTCTCTACCTGCAGTATCTTGGACAATCTTCCGCTTTGCCTGCTCAACTTGCCTGCCTTCCATAGTACTCTCTTTGGGGGGCACTCAACTTGCCTCAAGTGCAGACACCTTCTGTTGTCTTTATTAATCTCTAGTCAATACCTTCAACCATATTGCCATCATATTCTCTCATTAACTTCATCTGAAGAAAAAAAAACAATTTTCATGATTCCAACTACCTGCTTTCTCTCTTCCTAAGCACAGTGCTCTGAGCACTTCAGAGGTAAAGTGGAGGGGTATGAAACAGACAGAGATGGTATCAAAATGGCTTAATGATGAACAATGTCAAGCTGTTCCTCACTGTCTTTCTACTTATTTCTGAATTGCAAGGCTTCATTTTGAACTCATCCTATTCCCTTTAACTTCAGCATTGTACCTCAACTTTCCTAGTTCTTAGTAAAATATCTTTCTTCCTACTTCATAACAAAGGGAGTAGCCATAAAATTGGGTCCACCTAACCTTTACATCACTGCATGTACAAATCTATACTCTCGTTACACAAAATAGCGTTTATGATTATTTCAGCTTAAGAATATTGAAGCCCTGTATTGGATTTAAAATCCATTGATGTTGATAAATGCATCCTAAACATATCTAGCTTAATGGTTTTATTTCGGCTATTTTTAAAATTGTGTCTCCTTAAGCAAGATAATCCTTTTGGTCCAATAATGATTATTTCCCCTCCTTCTTTGAGCTGGAAATGAATCATCAAGAAATGAGGTCCAGTTTCTGTTACAGCACTTGGAAGAGATGAAACTACTGGAAAGCTTGTGTGTGCTAAGTCACTTCAGTCGCGTCCAGCTGTTTGTGACCCCATGGACTGTAGCTTCCCAGGCTCCTCCTTCCATGGTATTCTCCAGGCAAGAATCCTGGAGTAGGTTGCCATGCCCTTCTCCAGATCTTTCCAACCCGGGGACTGAACCCGCATCTCTTAAATCTCCCTGCATTGGAAAGCTTAATTTGCTCTAAAGTGCAGTAGCTGGCAGGATAAAAGAAGGATAAGAACTTTACAAAACAACCATAGTGGGATGAGATTGCTGTAGTTGGCATTTTTTTCTTGTTTGAACAATGTCTTCTAATCTAACCTGACCCTCAGGAATTTCTCTGAACAGAAATTTGGCAAACAAAAACAAAAACATTTAGGTGAATTCAAGACGACCTGGGAAAGAATCCTAGACTGTTAACACAGCCTGCCCTGGAAGCAGTGTAGAAAATAAGAGGTATTTTAGTGCTGTCACTTCTTTAATAGGTTTGTTTCGCCTTTGTTAAAAAATTAGTGCTTGATGTTAAGAAAGCTCTTGATTATATCTAGTCACCTAAGTAGATATACTAGTCACCTAAGGAAAGCTGGTTTTAATTCCTCTAAAACCAATGTTGCCAAAACTCTTGGTGCTTACTTGTTGCATGGTTATAAGAACAGTCACTTTTATCCTAAGACTTTCAATTTTCCTAACATAGGAATTATCCATTCTTTGAAAGTTTAATAAAATAGCTAATGAGACTATCTAGGCCTAAAGTTTTATTTTAGAAATATTTTTATTTAACTATTACTTCAATTCTTTAGTAGTTCCAGGACTAGTCATTTCTTCTTAAAAAACAAAAAAACTATTTATTTTTGGCGTTGCTGGGTCTTCATTGCTGTGCATGAACCTTCTCTAGTTGTGGTTCACAGCCTTCTGATTGTAGGGCCTTCTCTTGTGAAGCATGGGCGCTAGAGTGCAAAGACTTCAGTAGTTGTGGTGTGTGGGCTTAGGGGGCTTAGGTGCACCACACCATATGGAATCTTCTTGGACCAGGGATCAGATCTGTATCCCCAATCTTAGCAGGCAGATTCGTAACCACTGGACTGCCAGGGAAGTCCTAGTAATTTCTTAATTCTGATTGATAAGTTACAGTTCTCAAAGTATTTATCCATTTCAAATAAATTTTCAAAACTGATATTCTGTACTGGTTGAGGAATTGGCCTGTGTATTGCTGAATTTGTTTCTTTGACAAAGGGAGAAGCTTCTGGAGCTTCATGTTCTGCCATCATGCTTATATCACCCTACTTCAGTACAGTTTTGATACTCAATTGTACCTTTGCTTTTTTATGTTATAATTTATGCTGTTGTTAAATCTTGTTTTTCTTTATATCATTCTTAGTTACATTTTGTTACTCATTTTATAAATTCATAAATTAGACACTCAGCTCATTGATTTACAGCCTTTCTGACTTTTTAACATATACATTTAAAAGAATAATGTTCTCTTAAAGTATGGTTTATACAGTTTTATACAATTGGAGATGTGTTTGATTATCATATACTTCCCTCTTAAATTTAGTTTTGATTTTGTTCTAACTCATGAGTTATTCAGCAAATCTAAAAAATTTTTTAAATATGTTAATTTTATTTATATTTTTATTATTAACTTCTAAATCTATCGCTTTGTGGTCAAAGCACATGTTCCCTATCATATCTGGGAAATAGAATAGAAAGAGCAGAAGAGAGATTTAAGTTCCAAATTCTGCCAAAAAGGGCTACATGATCCAGTTGCCTTCCCCCTAATGCATTTCCAGATAGATCATTCCGTAATCCTAAGGGACTGTGATCTCAGGCACAGAGAGAGGGAGAGAGACTTTAAAAAGCACAACCGTTTCAAAGCTACAAATAAATTGGAGTTTCATATTCCAGTGGAGGCAGAGAAAGTAGAATAAATAGCCAAATAATATAATTTTGTAGAATAACTAGAAAAGATAAAGGAAGTTATTTAAAATATACAACAGTGATAAGAAACTGTAAGTTAAAAAAGCAGAAAGCTGAAGTAGATTAAATAAAGAATATGACAGGTTATGTAGATAAATAATTCCTGAAGTCCCAAATTAGAAGTTTAGTTTAAGAAACATTCCAGAAGAAACCAGAAAAGAATAAATACATAGAAAGCTTACAAAAGAATTAAGTGATATGTTGGAGAGAAACTTAAGTGAAATATCCTAAATAATATTCTAAGGCAGTTCTCAAAGTATTTATCCATTTCAAATAAATTTTCAAAACTGATATTCTGTACTGGTTGAGGAATTGGCCTGTGTATTGCTGAATTTGTTTCTTTGACAAAGGGAGAAGCTTCTGGAGCTTCATGTTCTGCCATCATGCTTATATCACCCTACTTCAGTACAGTTTTGATACTCAATTGTACCTTTGCTTTTTTATGTTATAATTTATGCTGTTGTTAAATCTTGTTTTTCTTTATATCATTCTTAGTTACATTTTGTTACTCATTTTATAAATTCATAAATTAGACACTCAGCTCATTGATTTACAGCCTTTCTGACTTTTTAACATATACATTTAAAAGAATAATGTTCTCTTAAAGTATGGTTTATACAGTTTTATACAATTGGAGATGTGTTTGATTATCATATACTTCCCTCTTAAATTTAGTTTTGATTTTGTTCTAACTCATGAGTTATTCAGCAAATCTAAAAATTTTTCAAATATGTTAATTTTATTTATATTTTTATTATTAACTTCTAAATCTATCGCTTTGTGGTCAAAGCACATGTTCCCTATCATATCTGGGAAATAGAATAGAAAGAGCAGAAGAGAGATTTAAGTTCCAAATTCTGCCAAAAAGGGCTACATGATCCAGTTGCCTTCCCCCTAATGCATTTCCAGATAGATCATTCCGTAATCCTAAGGGACTGTGATCTCAGGCACAGAGAGAGGGAGAGAGACTTTAAAAAGCACAACCGTTTCAAAGCTACAAATAAATTGGAGTTTCATATTCCAGTGGAGGCAGAGAAAGTAGAATAAATAGCCAAATAATATAATTTTGTAGAATAACTAGAAAAGATAAAGGAAGTTATTTAAAATATACAACAGTGATAAGAAACTGTAAGTTAAAAAAGCAGAAAGCTGAAGTAGATTAAATAAAGAATATGACAGGTTATGTAGATAAATAATTCCTGAAGTCCCAAATTAGAAGTTTAGTTTAAGAAACATTCCAGAAGAAACCAGAAAAGAATAAATACATAGAAAGCTTACAAAAGAATTAAGTGATATGTTGGAGAGAAACTTAAGTGAAATATCCTAAATAATATTCTAAGGAAAATAAGACAAAAAATTGAGAACGGGAAACATTTGAAGAATCGTTCAAGTAACATTTCTTAGCAATTTTGCTAATCATAAGAGGAAAAAATAAAACTATGAGGTGTCACCTCACACCAGCCAGAATGGCCATCATTGAAGTCTACAGATAATAAATGTTGGAGAAGGTGTGAAGAAAATGGAGCCCTCTTGCACTGCTAGTGGGAATGTAAATTGGAACGACTATGGAAGACAGTGTGAAGGTTCCTTAAAAAACTGAAAATAGAATTTCCATATTATCCCTCAGTCCCATTCCTGGTTGCATGTTCAGACAAAACTATAATTCTAAAAGACACAGGCAACCCTGTGTTCATAGAAACACTATTTTCAATAACCAAGACAGATCTGCAAGCCACCTAAATGTCCATCAACAGATGAATGGATAAAGATGATGTGGGATATATATAGTCCATTGTGTGTGTTACACACAGTATTACTCAGCTGTATGAGCATATTCATATGACTATAAATATTACTCAGCCATAAAAAGAATGAAAGAATTCCACCTAGTACAACACGGATGGATGTAAAGATTATTGTATTCAGTGAAGAAAGTCAGAAAGAGAAAGACAAGTATATGATATCACCTGTATGTGGTATATAAAAAATGATACAAAGCTCCTGTGTTATGAAGAATAGAAACACAGACATAGAAAACAAATTTATGTTTACAAAAGGGGAAAGTGAAGTTAGGGGAACAGTTTAATTAGGAGTTTGGGGTTAACATATACATTCTACTATATACAAAAATAACTAAACAACAAAGGCCTACTGTATAGCACAGGGAACTATATTCAGTATCTTATAACAACCTATAGTGAAAAATAATCTGAAAAATGATATATATGTATAGCTGAATAATTTTACTGTACACTTGAATCTAATACAACATTACAAACTAACTTTACTTCAATAAAAAAAATCTCAGAATTAATGAAAGTATACAAATCTCAGACTTGAAGGATTCATAGCAAGGCAAAATAGGGAGGATAATGGGAAAAAAAGCAAACTGTACCTGGACACATTACAGTGACATTTAAGTAAGTCAGAGAAAAAAGAAAACTCCAAAAGCTTAAAATAGAGACCTTAAAACATACAAAGGAGCTAGACTATAGTTCAGACTAAACCAAGGAATGTCAGAGCTCATAGAAACTTTATACCTGAGTCTTAAGAGTTTAGGACTTCTTCAGAGTAGAAATAAGGAGAGGAACTAAAATTTTTAAGACACTTGGAAAAGAGAAGTTTGTATTTCTATCTGTAGGTAAGCATTTTTAAAAATGCTTGAAGAAATGAGCCCTCTTGCACTGCTAGTGGAATGTAAATTGGACGACTATGGAAGACAGTGTGAAGGTTCCTTAAAAAACTGAAAATAGAATTTCCATATTATCCCTCAGTCCCATTCCTGGTTGCATGTTCAGACAAAACTATAATTCTAAAAGACACAGGCAACCCTGTGTTCATAGAAACACTATTTTCAATAACCAAGACAGATCTGCAAGCCACCTAAATGTCCATCAACAGATGAATGGATAAAGATGATGTGGGATATATATAGTCCATTGTGTGTGTTACACACAGTATTACTCAGCTGTATGAGCATATTCATATGACTATAAATATTACTCAGCCATAAAAAGAATGAAAGAATTCCACCTAGTACAACACGGATGGATGTAAAGATTATTGTATTCAGTGAAGAAAGTCAGAAAGAGAAAGACAAGTATATGATATCACCTGTATGTGGTATATAAAAAATGATACAAAGCTCCTGTGTTATGAAGAATAGAAACACAGACATAGAAAACAAATTTATGTTTACAAAAGGGGAAAGTGAAGTTAGGGGAACAGTTTAATTAGGAGTTTGGGGTTAACATATACATTCTACTATATACAAAAATAACTAAACAACAAAGGCCTACTGTATAGCACAGGGAACTATATTCAGTATCTTATAACAACCTATAGTGAAAAATAATCTGAAAAATGATATATATGTATAGCTGAATAATTTTACTGTACACTTGAATCTAATACAACATTACAAACTAACTTTACTTCAATAAAAAAAATCTCAGAATTAATGAAAGTATACAAATCTCAGACTTGAAGGATTCATAGCAAGGCAAAATAGGGAGGATAATGGGAAAAAAAGCAAACTGTACCTGGACACATTACAGTGACATTTAAGTAAGTCAGAGAAAAAAGAAAACTCCAAAAGCTTAAAATAGAGACCTTAAAACATACAAAGGAGCTAGACTATAGTTCAGACTAAACCAAGGAATGTCAGAGCTCATAGAAACTTTATACCTGAGTCTTAAGAGTTTAGGACTTCTTCAGAGTAGAAATAAGGAGAGGAACTAAAATTTTTAAGACACTTGGAAAAGAGAAGTTTGTATTTCTATCTGTAGGTAAGCATCTTCAATAAAGTATATGTCCTTGAGATTGTTTTCACAAATAATACACTTTGTTCGTGAGTGAGCCAAAGCCTTCTGGTTTGCTAGGTTGTCACAACTCCCTCCTTTAGCCAGTCCAGTTCACAGTCATGTTCTTGCCAGACTGACCTCTCGTTTACATTAAACCCTTGTAAAGACCCTTGTAAAGACCTCGGACTCTGAAGTCAGATGCATGGGTTCTAACCTAAGCTCTGTCCCTCACTGAGTGTATAGTTTTGGGTAAATTACTTAACTGCCTCTAGAAGAACTTGGACTCTGAAGTCAGATGCATGGGTTCTAACCTAAGCTCTGTCCCTCACTGAGTGTATAGTTTTGGGTAAATTACTTAACTGCCTCTATGCTTCAGTTTCAGTATCTATAAAATGGGGTAATTATGGTACAGTTGTCCCTTCGTATCTGTGGATGATTAGCTCCAAGTCCCCTCTTGGATACCAAAATCAAGTCCTTTACATAAAAGGGCAGAATATTTGCATATGCGGGGCCAGCCCACAGAGGAGAGACGGCAGCGGGATTACCCGTGGCCAGGCCACGGGAAGATCGGAGAAGAGTGAGCCTGCTGTCCGCCAACCCAGCCCCTCCGCGAGCGACACACTATCAGACGCGACAGGGGTTCCGTCAAAGCAGTTCCGTTTTATTAGTGCAGCTTATATAGGCAAGTGAAGGGTTTCGCAAGGACCTTTCCATATAAGGCAACTATATTCAGTATCTTAAATTGAAAAATTGAAATGATATATGTATAGCTGAATAATTTTACTGTACACTTGAATCTAATACAACATTACAAACTAACTTTACTTCAATAAAAAAAATCTCAGAATTAATGAAAGTATACAAATCTCAGACTTGAAGGATTCATAGCAAGGCAAAATAGGGAGGATAATGGGAAAAAAAGCAAACTGTACCTGGACACATTACAGTGACATTTAAGTAAGTCAGAGAAAAAAGAAAACTCCAAAAGCTTAAAATAGAGACCTTAAAACATACAAAGGAGCTAGACTATAGTTCAGACTAAACCAAGGAATGTCAGAGCTCATAGAAACTTTATACCTGAGTCTTAAGAGTTTAGGACTTCTTCAGAGTAGAAATAAGGAGAGGAACTAAAATTTTTAAGACACTTGGAAAAGAGAAGTTTGTATTTCTATCTGTAGGTAAGCATCTTCAATAAAGTATATGTCCTTGAGATTGTTTTCACAAATAATACACTTTGTTCGTGAGTGAGCCAAAGCCTTCTGGTTTGCTAGGTTGTCACAACTCCCTCCTTTAGCCAGTCCAGTTCACAGTCATGTTCTTGCCAGACTGACCTCTCGTTTACATTAAACCCTTGTAAAGACCCTTGTAAAGACCTCGGACTCTGAAGTCAGATGCATGGGTTCTAACCTAAGCTCTGTCCCTCACTGAGTGTATAGTTTTGGGTAAATTACTTAACTGCCTCTAGAAGAACTTGGACTCTGAAGTCAGATGCATGGGTTCTAACCTAAGCTCTGTCCCTCACTGAGTGTATAGTTTTGGGTAAATTACTTAACTGCCTCTATGCTTCAGTTTCAGTATCTATAAAATGGGGTAATTATGGTACAGTTGTCCCTTCGTATCTGTGGATGATTAGCTCCAAGTCCCCTCTTGGATACCAAAATCAAGTCCTTTACATAAAAGGGCAGAATATTTGCATATGCGGGGCCAGCCCACAGAGGAGAGACGGCAGCGGGATTACCCGTGGCCAGGCCACGGGAAGATCGGAGAAGAGTGAGCCTGCTGTCCGCCAACCCAGCCCCTCCGCGAGCGACACACTATCAGACGCGACAGGGGTTCCGTCAAAGCAGTTCCGTTTTATTAGTGCAGATTTACAGCTTATATAGGCAAGTGAAGGGGGTTTCGCAAGGGACTTCCTATAAATTACACCAATCAAGCTAAAGGTCAAGCAATTATCCACGAATGCGGAAACCAGGGGGAGCAATCAGAAGTTTTGACAAACAACTTTAACAACTTTAGATCATGCCCTCGTCTCTTCCTTCCTTATGCTTTTGCAACAATTTAGATCATGCCCTTGTCTCTTCCTGTAGGGGCCATCTTAGCTCCAAACTGAAACAATGTGCTTAAGCTTCCTTATGCTTGCTACGGTCCTCTTTCAGTTCAGAGCCCCACACGTATAACCTACACCCATCGTCTGGATAACTTTAAATAATTTCTGGATTACTTATAGTATCTAATACAATGGAACACTATGTAAATAATTGTAAATACAATCCAAGTAGTTGCTGGTGGGCAAAAAATTAAGTTTTGCTTTTTAGAAATTTCTGGAAATTAAAAAAATATTTTAAGCTTGAGGTTTGTTGTATCACAAGATGTGGAACCCATGGATAGGAAGGGCCGCTGTACCTACTTCTGAGAGTTGTTGGGAGAAGGGGTGTTCATTGAAAGTGAAGCACTTTAAACAGAGCTTGGCATACAGCAAGCAATAGATACTGCCTACTCTTATTAGTGATATTAAACAATTCGATGAAGACTAAATTGCTGAAAGCTACTAATTGAAAGGAACAATGGCAAAAACCAAAGACTCAGAATTTTGTCCTGAGACCAAACACTGACATCAGGTCTTTACTGATGATTACATGTATGTGTTGTGCTCAGTCTGACTCTGTGATCTTATGGACTGTAGCCTGCCAGGCTCCTCTGTTCATGGGATTTTCCAGGCAAGAATACTGTACTGGGTGGCCATCTTCTGCACTGGCAGGTGGATCCTTTCTTAGTGGTGATCAGAACCAGTTGCAGTGATATCTTGAGATAATCTGGTGTTGTCGCAGCCTCAGGAAGTTGTGCCATGCCCCTTCAGGATGGGGTGCAGCTGATCCTCCCTTCTGAGGTCCCATCAGAGACTGGTTCTCTTCTCATCTCGTCCCAGAGTAAAGAGCATGAGCACACTTATTGCTCCAAGTCCTTTCTCTGATGTACTCTCCCATGAGGCGAGTTTTATGTATCTCAGCCTCTTTGACTGCTGAAAACCAAGCAAAGCAGGCATCTGGGCAACCTCTTTGAACATATAATAAATTCACGTTCAACTGTGCGGTAGAAGAGTTAGCACGGTAAGAACAACATGGCACAGACTAAATTTTGAAATGTTTGAAATTCTGGCCTCTGACCATCTTCTCTTGTTTTTCATTATAAACCTATTGATAGTGCTTGAAGGAAAAACAAATTCTGCTTAAATTTTGTCTTGAGTGTTACTTCAAAATGTTGCCTATTGATAAATTACCTGGTAGTGAATGCAGGTGGAGCCCTTAAGGAATCCAGAAATGGGTTAAGTGTGTACAAGAGAAAAAGAAAAATCATGGATGACTATTAGATTTTTAACTTAGCAACTAAATGAAGTGAATGCTAGGGGTATTTAATACAATGGTATACACTTTGAGGAGGAACCAGTCCAGGCCTGGATACTGATCACACTAAACTAACAAGCAGATATTGTCTTTTATTAATTGATTAAATAACATGCTAATGTAGCACACTGTCTGTACTAGTATTAGTAAAGTTCTAAGATATTGAAAATAGAACTGGACTTGAATCTACTCTTAAATGGGACACTAGCAAATTAATATATGTAAAATACCTCACTTTACACATGAAATGAATGATGTCCATTTATATAGTGGTAGCTTTATAATTTCACAGCACTAAAATTCTTTTCATTTTTATAATTTTATAAAGGTAAGTTATATGAACAGGAGTTTCTAATTTTCACTTGTAATACGACTATAACTTTTTCCTTTACTCTAAGCACTTTTGTGTCCTAGTAAAAAAATGTTGCCTGCTACAGGGTTTTTCTGTAATGATTAAATTGTTCTAATCTGCTCTGTCCCAAAGGAGTAGTTTCTAGACACACATACTTGATTGAGCACTTAAGCGTCATTGGTGTGACTAAGGAACCGACTTTTAAAATTGCTTTTCAGGGCTTCCCTGGTGGTCCAGTGGGTAAAGAGTCAACCTTGCAATGCAAGGGACACTGGTTCAATCCCTGGCCTAGGAAGATGCCACGTGCTGCAGAGCTGCTGGACCGATGTGTCCAATTACGAGCCAGTGCTCTGGAGCGCACGCACCCAGAGCAGGTGCTCTGCAAGGAGAGAGGCCATTGCAATGGGAGGCCCTCACAGGCCAAAGAATAAAGATGGATGAAAAATAAAGATGATGACCTAAAGGCAAAAAAAGAAAAGTGAAAAAAAAATTCATTTCAACAGTCGATTACTAAGCATTATTGTATTGGACCCTGGAAATGAGTTTCATTTGTGACGTTAGGTCCTTGGTGAGATACTTTTTGTCTCTCTCTGTATATTCAAGTGCTAAAGCACAGTTTTAATACAAGACCACGCATTCCCATTTCACTGCAGACTTGCTTTTGTCATAAAGCACAGGACCTTAATATGTGAATTTCTATAGATTCTCTATTCTTTTCTACAAATACTCACAGAACTTGATAATAACATGTTTTGCAGTATTTTACAAAGATAAATCTCATGGTAGTTTCTAATCTAAATAAGCAGTTCTCACCAGAGCACATTCTGTTATGTGTCTGATCGGTTCAAAGACTATGAGATCACATTTTCAATATTTCCTTGATCAGTAAGGACAGAAATAATAGAAAGTCCGAGATAATAGGCAATGTCATTAATAAAATGATATCCTTTGCTGAAGATAATAGAATTATTTTGGTATGGGAAAAGGAGATGTACGAATGGGTAGGCAAAGGCATTAGTAAAGAGCAGAGATTGGAAGTTTAGAGAAGTTTTGATGATCTCAGAAACTCTCTTAAATTTGATATGGATGCTTAGTTGCTTCAGTCATGTCTGACTCTTCATGACCTTACGGACTGTAGCCCGCCAAGCTCCTCTCTCCGTGGGATTCTCCAGGCAAGAATACTGGAATGGTTTGCCATGCCCTCCTCCAGAGGATCTTCTTGACCCAGGGGTTGAGCCCATGTCTCCTACATCTTTTGCATAACATGTGGATTCTTTACCCACTGAGCCACCTGGGAAGCCCCACATTTGATATGAGTATTGTATTAGTAGGTACTACTTGTTATGACGCTGAGACAATTATTTCCTTAAATAGTGAGTGAAATTCTTTGCAAGTATTTAATTGTAATAGCACCTGTTAGGAAAAGTAGAGATCTCAAAATTTTTAAATTGAAAGCTTTGTTCAAGGGAAGGTTTGAAACAATACTCTCTCCTAAGCTGAACCAGACAGAAAAGACAAGTACAATCTTAAGTTATTGGCCAAAGTACAAATTATTGATATTCCGGACTCTGGTGAATCTTATGCCATTTTAGTTGTTTTTTTCTTTGGTGAGATATGTGATGAACTAGATTGTTTTTTTAAGCAACTGGACCTCTGGGAATTTAAAAAAAGCTCTTATATTCACCTGATTTTCTTTTTGGGACAGACAGTATACTCTTCAAAGAGTTGATGAACAAGATCCTATACTTGGTGAGTAGTGAATGGAAACAGTGACGATGTACAGGCTAGGGATCAGGGTCTATCATATAATTATTGATATAGCCATCAATATATTTCACTTGTAATAAACACCAATATACCTTTAATAGGTACCACTAGAGTAAACATAACCAAAATGACTATATTTTCTTACAAATTAATTTCTGCTCTAACATATCTTGTTCATAACCAGTGTGGAGGTTTCATAATGTTGCTACTTAGCAACATACCCAGGGATGAATCAAGAGTTCCAGTAGATCAGTTGGGGAACATAAGATACATGTGCCAGGGGGAGCAGGATTCTGCTGGTTCACATTAAGATCCCCAGGAAACTCCACCAAAAAGAATTCATTTAGTATTTGCTGACCCCAGAGGATAGAAAGCCCTTAGTGTGGAGTGAGAAGTGTCCTCCTACACTCACCTACCTCTCCTCTTCTCCACCATCTTAGATCCTGCACTGTGGAGTGTGTGAGAACAGCAAAGTGCAGTTGGAAGCAGAGGGCTCAGGATCTCTTGCTGGCTTCTCCCTGAAGGCTGGTTTTAGCTGCAAATGATGAGGTGAAATACTAGATTAGGTGAGGAGTGGCACTATTTACTGAACTGAAGCTGTACTTGTAACCAAAACTCATTCTATTCACTAAAAATAAGCTGAAAAGCCCTGCAGATAACTGAAGTTTTCAGTGTTGGGGAGGGGAGCACTGTTCTCCATTGAATAATGTTTAAGGATCTGAGAGTGACAAAATTAAACGGGAAGTAAGCATATTCAGTATACCAGTTACATGGATAACAGTAACTCCCTGATGATTTTATGAAGGAAGGTTTGAAACAATACTCTCTCCTAAGCTGAACCAGACAGAAAAGACAAGTACAATCTTAAGTTATTGGCCAAAGTACAAATTATTGATATTCCGGACTCTGGTGAATCTTATGCCATTTTAGTTGTTTTTTTCTTTGGTGAGATATGTGATGAACTAGATTGTTTTTTTAAGCAACTGGACCTCTGGGAATTTAAAAAAAGCTCTTATATTCACCTGATTTTCTTTTTGGGACAGACAGTATACTCTTCAAAGAGTTGATGAACAAGATCCTATACTTGGTGAGTAGTGAATGGAAACAGTGACGATGTACAGGCTAGGGATCAGGGTCTATCATATAATTATTGATATAGCCATCAATATATTTCACTTGTAATAAACACCAATATACCTTTAATAGGTACCACTAGAGTAAACATAACCAAAATGACTATATTTTCTTACAAATTAATTTCTGCTCTAACATATCTTGTTCATAACCAGTGTGGAGGTTTCATAATGTTGCTACTTAGCAACATACCCAGGGATGAATCAAGAGTTCCAGTAGATCAGTTGGGGAACATAAGATACATGTGCCAGGGAGAGCAGGATTCTGCTGGTTCACATTAAGATCCCCAGGAAACTCCACCAAAAAGAATTCATTTAGTATTTGCTGACCCCAGAGGATAGAAAGCCCTTAGTGTGGAGTGAGAAGTGTCCTCCTACACTCACCTACCTCTCCTCTTCTCCACCATCTTAGATCCTGCACTGTGGAGTGTGTGAGAACAGCAAAGTGCAGTTGGAAGCAGAGGGCTCAGGATCTCTTGCTGGCTTCTCCCTGAAGGCTGGTTTTAGCTGCAAATGATGAGGTGAAATACTAGATTAGGTGAGGAGTGGCACTATTTACTGAACTGAAGCTGTACTTGTAACCAAAACTCATTCTATTCACTAAAAATAAGCTGAAAAGCCCTGCAGATAACTGAAGTTTTCAGTGTTGGGGAGGGGAGCACTGTTCTCCATTGAATAATGTTTAAGGATCTGAGAGTGACAAAATTAAACGGGAAGTAAGCATATTCAGTATACCAGTTACATGGATAACAGTAACTCCCTGATGATTTTTATGATTATTTGTATTAAATGTTATTTTTTGGTAAAACTTTAAAGATATATATCAAGATCACTGTACATTTGCTCCCATTTGGAGTGATCATTCAAGCTCATTGAGAAAATGATGTTATTGAGCACCTAACGTATGCGAGTGATTGACCTGTCTTTGATGTACAGAGCATAGACTACATGAGAGAGCGTAAAACATGACATCACATGTGCAGAACTCAGAAATAACATGATCAGGACTGTTTGGGAAGGTCATTCTGACAACAATTTGGAGATTTAATTGGCATAAGGGAATTCTCAGAAAACTGCATTTCAAGTTCACACGTAAATGCTTCTTTTCAATTTCCTGTTTCCTCCACGGAAAAAATTATTGATTTTTCTTTCACTGCCTTATATTAGTGGTTTACTATTTTTAGCACTATATTGCAATTGGATGCTAACCTGTTTTCAACTGTGAACTTTTACAGAGCTCTATTTCTGTAAGGGTTCTGTCTTCAAAGAGGTCTGAAATCATGTATACGTGATCTGTCTGTTGAAGAATCCTCATGCATAATAAATGTTCTCAGAAGTACAGTCAAGAAACCTATATAACTAGTTTGATTCAAAGTTCTCAAAATTTATGAAATCACTGAACTTTTTTACAGACTTATCTATTTCTTTCCAAATTCTGAAATCTATCAGGACTGAAACTATACTTTTATTTAATCTATATACCAGTTATAAGTGAAAATTATAACTGAAACTTAATCTATTGTTCTAGAAAAACTACGTGTTTAAAATTTGATGACTGTTGAGAACGGGGGCCAAAGTCCTGCAGTTGGAAAGCAGAGGGCTCAGGATCTCTTGCTCGCTTCTCCCTGAAGGCTGGTTTTAGCTGCAAATGATGAGGTGAAATACTAGATTAGGTGAGGAGTGGCACTATTTACTGAACTGAAGCTGTACTTGTAACCAAAACTCATTCTATTCACTAAAAATAAGCTGAAAAGCCCTGCAGATAACTGAAGTTTTCAGTGTTGGGGAGGGGAGCACTGTTCTCCATTGAATAATGTTTAAGGATCTGAGAGTGACAAAATTAAACGGGAAGTAAGCATATTCAGTATACCAGTTACATGGATAACAGTAACTCCCTGATGATTTTTATGATTATTTGTATTAAATGTTATTTTTTGGTAAAACTTTAAAGATATATATCAAGATCACTGTACATTTGCTCCCATTTGGAGTGATCATTCAAGCTCATTGAGAAAATGATGTTATTGAGCACCTAACGTATGCGAGTGATTGACCTGTCTTTGATGTACAGAGCATAGACTACATGAGAGAGCGTAAAACATGACATCACATGTGCAGAACTCAGAAATAACATGATCAGGACTGTTTGGGAAGGTCATTCTGACAACAATTTGGAGATTTAATTGGCATAAGGGAATTCTCAGAAAACTGCATTTCAAGTTCACACGTAAATGCTTCTTTTCAATTTCCTGTTTCCTCCACGGAAAAAATTATTGATTTTTCTTTCACTGCCTTATATTAGTGGTTTACTATTTTTAGCACTATATTGCAATTGGATGCTAACCTGTTTTCAACTGTGAACTTTTACAGAGCTCTATTTCTGTAAGGGTTCTGTCTTCAAAGAGGTCTGAAATCATGTATACGTGATCTGTCTGTTGAAGAATCCTCATGCATAATAAATGTTCTCAGAAGTACAGTCAAGAAACCTATATAACTAGTTTGATTCAAAGTTCTCAAAATTTATGAAATCACTGAACTTTTTTACAGACTTATCTATTTCTTTCCAAATTCTGAAATCTATCAGGACTGAAACTATACTTTTTATTTAATCTATATACCAGTTATAAGTGAAAAATTATAACTGAAACTTAACTCATAGTTGTGTTCTAGAAAAACTACGTGTTATTAAAGGATTAGATGACATTGTTCATCAGAAAATCCTGGAAGGTTGCAATGGGCAAAGCTGAGTGTTGAGCTGAGACAGAAACAAGATCTTAAATAGAGTTGGATTGCTCTAATAGAGAGATAGGTAACTGTGACTCTAGGGACAATCTCCATAGGGTGGTTGGAAAGATGACTAAAAAAAACAAATAGGGAAGTCAGAGCCCAGTGCACAGAAATAAAATAACAAACTTTCAAGAAAATGAATCTGTAATATATTCTTTAAATATAATTATGTATTGTGATATAAACCTCTCTACCTTTATAAGTCATCAGAAATATCTACAAAGTCCCATCTTTACTGCTAGGATTCCTGTGTGAGTGAAAAGGGAAAGAGAAAAATCTATTCCTTGCTTCTAAAAAGTCTGGTGAGAAGTAACTAAAATGGTTAAGCGTAAGATCTGAGTCTGAGATTAGCATGGGAAGTCAGCCCTGGGAAGCTGCAGAGTATGTCCCGAGCAAAAAATTGACTTTTCTACAGAATAGGACTTTGAGCTACTCTTTTATATTTATATATATATATATATATATTTTTTTTTTTGACCACTTCTATTGGTCCTTCATTTATCCATTTTCATCCATCTTTGTTCTTTGGCCTGTGTGAGCCTCGCATTGCAGTGGCCACTCTCACTGCAGAGCACCGGCTCTGGGCGCATGTGCTCCAGAGCTCTGATTCAGTAGTTGGACACATTGGTCCAGCCGCTCTGTGGCACGTGGGATCTTCCCAGGCCAGGGGTCAAACTGACGCCCCTTGCACTGCAAGGCAGTGCCCGTACCCACTGGACCACCAGGGAAGCCCTACCCCTACTCTTAATCCTTCTGATTTTGATATTATGTGGTCAGGACTGGAGGAAAATCACTTATGATCCATTCATGGAACACAACTAAAAGGCCACCTGTGAAGCTCCATGTAAATTTAGATGAAGGTTTAAAATATTAAAATTTGGGGGAAAATCACATGTGTTTAATTTTAAAACTAAAAGGCCCCTCATGTCACTTCTCTAATGTTGTATCATAGATTATTATCTTACTATCTCTCTCTCTCTATATATATATATATACATATTTAAAATTTTTGTAATTTATGTTCATTAAGTTCTTTTTGCTATTCATTTATTTGTTTACTTTTGCTTGTCTCGGGTCTCCATTGCTGTGAGTGGCCTTTCATTAGCTGCAGCAAGCTGGGGCTGCTCTTGGCTGTAGTGGGTGAACTTCTCATTGTAGTGGTTTCTCTTGTGGTGGAGCACAAGCTTTAGGTGTATGAGGTTCAGTGGATGTAGCATGCAGACTCAGCCATTGTGGGCTTAGTTGCATGTGGAATCTTCCTAGACCAGGGGTCGAACCTGTGTCCCCTGCACTGGCAGGTGGATTCCTATCCACTGTACAATCAGGGAAATCCCTATGTATATATTGAACCATATGAAATTTGTAGATTGAAAATAGCTGAATATTAGCAATTTCATATGACTCAAGCCAACATTTAAACTTTGAATATTAAAAGATACTATTCTATGTTACATATATAATTGAATTTCATTTTCTTCATTCAAATGTTTTTAGAAGAACTTTCCATTATCTGATAAAGAGTAATTGTTTTAAGCTAATGAATGATAGTCTATGGTATGGAATTACCAGTCTCTCAGTAATTAACTTTCAGACTATCATATGTTTTTAACCATAACTTATTGTACTACTTTCTTCAAAAAAAAAAAAAATGAGTGAGTTTTTCCCTTATTCTAGAGGTAAATTGCTACGCCCAGAAAATTCACTTTTTTTTTTTCACTAGATATCATCAATTGTCAGTACTTATTTATCATCCCAGAAAAATGTGATGTACTTTTCCACAATGTTAATATTTGATATTTTGCCATTAAATTTCTGGAGTCATTTTTAAAGTTAAACAGATCTCTAATTGTATGAGTTTATGTTCTCCTTTTGATTTAGTGAGAATAAGCATCCACACTGGCTATTTGAAATATCGCCTGTACATTCTGCAGGAAAACAGGGTCTTTCCCTTACCTAGGAAATCCAAGACATTTAAATACAAACATTTGCTAAATACCCAAAACACTTATGTGTAAAAAGGAAATGGCTTTTATATGTAAGGCCTTTACTTTTACAGATGATTTAAGCTGTTAAATTCTTGGCAACTGTTATTTTCAACTTTCCCTTCCCTCTCCAAATATGATCAGTTGTAATTTATTAACTCAATAAGCATTTGAAGTCTTAAATGTGTTTCCGAAAAAAGAATTATGTCTCTGTTAAATAAAACATTTTCATTCTGGGCTAGAATATAGCCATTGAATCTCATGTCTGCTGGTGTTCCCTTTAAAGTAAACTTTATGAATTTTGATAAAGTTCCTAGAAATACATTCATTCGAGGATGTAATAGAAACCTTGTGTTCAAACTTCTGACTTACACAGATAGGTTTTTTGTTCCTGAATTGGATGGGTGTTCTAACTAGTAGTCTTTGGGCCCCAAATATTATATCCCAAGGACATCCTTTGACAGAACAAAGAGAAGAAGCTTCACAGCTTTTAGTACCTGCACTCAGGTTTCAAAGCTGGGCTGAGAAAATGGAGTAAGAGTGACCTTTAGTGGTCACTCTGAGTAATCACAAAGGGATGAAATCTCGGGGATAGATGGGTAAGCCTATGTGTGCTGGACTACTTATTGCAGAGACACAAGTTACAACTGTTAACTATGACACTTTTTATGTTATTCCGCCCTAGCAGAATATCAAAATCCTGTGAGTTCAGACAGCTGAAAAGTTGCATTTTGAATTGGTAAATGGAAATCTACTCACACCTATTAAGGAGAATCAGGAACTTTAATACCTGAATCCGCCACACAAATAGATTGGAAGAGCATCATTTAATTGAAGCAAAAATCTTTTGCTTTCCACAGACTGGTAAAAGTCACCCGGTAATCTCTGAGCTTCAGAACTAAGGCCCAGTAAGAAAAATTACTCGTTAGCACCATTTCTGATCTTGAAAAAGAAAGTCCTCATCCACTTAATATTAAAGTCACTTATTGATAAGAACTTAATGCTCAAAATGTATTTTTCCCCCATTTTGTTAAGAGACATCTGTACCTACTTCTAAGAAGTCTACCTTAAAACTGTGAGTATGTCTCCATAATTAAGTCATTTTAAATTTAAAATCGAATGTTCTCCTTTTGATTGAAACATCCACACTGGCTATTTGAAATATCGCCTGTACATTCTGCAGGAAAACAGGGTCTTTCCTTACCTAGGAAATCCAAGACATTTAAATACAAACATTTGCTAAATACCCAAAACACTTATGTGTAAAAGGAAATGGCTTTTATATGTAAGGCCTTTACTTTTACAGATGATTTAAGCTGTTAAATTCTTGGCAACTGTTATTTTCAACTTTCCCTTCCCTCTCCAAATATGATCAGTTGTAATTTATTAACTCAATAAGCATTTGAAGTCTTAAATGTGTTTCCGAAAAAAGAATTATGTCTCTGTTAAATAAAACATTTTCATTCTGGGCTAGAATATAGCCATTGAATCTCATGTCTGCTGGTGTTCCCTTTAAAGTAAACTTTATGAATTTTGATAAAGTTCCTAGAAATACATTCATTCGAGGATGTAATAGAAACCTTGTGTTCAAACTTCTGACTTACACAGATAGGTTTTTTGTTCCTGAATTGGATGGGTGTTCTAACTAGTAGTCTTTGGGCCCCAAATATTATATCCCAAGGACATCCTTTGACAGAACAAAGAGAAGAAGCTTCACAGCTTTTAGTACCTGCACTCAGGTTTCAAAGCTGGGCTGAGAAAATGGAGTAAGAGTGACCTTTAGTGGTCACTCTGAGTAATCACAAAGGGATGAAATCTCGGGGATAGATGGGTAAGCCTATGTGTGCTGGACTACTTATTGCAGAGACACAAGTTACAACTGTTAACTATAACACTTCTTATGTTATTCCGCCCTAGCAGAATATCAAAATCCTGTGAGTTCAGACAGCTGAAAAGTTGCATTTTGAATTGGTAAATGGAAATCTACTCACACCTATTAAGGAGAATCAGGAACTTTAATACCTGAATCCGCCACACAAATAGATTGGAAGAGCATCATTTAATTGAAGCAAAAATCTTTTGCTTTCCACAGACTGGTAAAAGTCACCCGGTAATCTCTGAGCTTCAGAACTAAGGCCCAGTAAGAAAAATTACTCGTTAGCACCATTTCTGATCTTGAAAAAGAAAGTCCTCATCCACTTAATATTAAAGTCACTTATTGATAAGAACTTAATGCTCAAAATGTATTTTTCCCCCATTTTGTTAAGAGACATCTGTACCTACTTCTAAGAAGTCTACCTTAAAACTGTGAGTATGTCTCCATAATTAAGTCATTTGACTCATCTATACTCTTTCATTGCTTTTTAGTAACTTAATTTGTCTTCAATGAAAGTACTTTCCCATCAAAGCTTTGTCAAAATATAAACAAATTCCTGCAATATCACTTTTAAAATCACGTTGTAGACCTTTTCTAAGTAAAAACTTTAAGTATTATAAATAATCTGTACATTCATATAAATGCTTTCAAAAAACCTCTGTGCTTTGTTTTAATAAATTGCAGTGTTTATTATTCATGTTATTAAAATTACTTAAAAATCTTTTTCTGACAAAATTCATTATTGTATTTGATGATTGATTTTTATAAGAAAGGAGAATTAGAAATGGGTAACACTTTAAGACAGAGCCGAGTTTTCTGAACAATATCTTCCAGACTGACTTGTTCTAAAAGTGTATGTCATTTATACATATACATATAAATGTCATGTCATTTATACATATACATATAAATGTCACACATTTTTAGAATATATGTATATATATATAGTATATATATATATATATATATATATATATATATGTACACATATACTTCATTTTCTTGGGCTCCAAAATCACTGTGGATGGTGACTTCAGCCATGAAATTAAAAGACACTTGCTCCTTGGAAGAAAAGTTATGACAAACCTAGACACCAAATTAAAAAGCAGAGACAAAAGTCTGTATAGTCAAAGCTATGGTTTTCCCAGTAGTCATGTATGAATGTGACAGCTGGACCATTAAGAAGACTGAGCACCAAAGAATTGATGCGTTTGAACTGTGGTGCTGGAGAAGGCTCTTGAGAGTCCCTTGGACTTCAAGGAAATCAAAGCAGTCCATCCTAAAGGAAATCAAGCCTGAATATTCATTGGAAGGACTGATGCTGAAGCTGAAGCTCCAATACTTTGGCCACTTGATGCGAAGAGATGACTCATTGGAAAAGATCTGCAGGTTGGGAAAAATATAAGGCAGAAGGAGAAGGGGACAAGAGGACGAGATGGTTGGATGGCATCACTGACCCAGTGGACATGAGTTTGAGAAAGCTCTGGGAGATGGTGAAGGACAGGGTCACCTGGCATGCTGCAGTCCATGGGGTCACAAACAGTCGGATGTGACTGAATGACTGAACTGAACTGATCTATATACATATGTAAACACATATGTATGTCTATATGTAAGTACAAATTCTGACAGTTGTTCCATTACGCACTACTATGAGACAAATCTCTCCCTAACTGGATAACATAAACAACTCTTAATATGTTTACCATTTTGTGGGTGAAGAATTTAGGCAGAGAACAGTGATAACTGATCTGTTCTTTAGGATGCCTGGGGCCTCAAACTGGATAGCTCTAACTGCCGGAGGTGACTGAGATGGCTTTTCTAGCTCCCTATTGATTTTGTCTGTCACCTGTTTGCTCAGTTTTTCTCCATATGGCCTCTCCATGTTACTTGGGACGCCTTATATCACAGGAGTATCAGACAGGTTATGCAGTGATTCAGGATTTCAAGAAGGAATTTTATAGAAAACACATTTGTCATCAAAACATACTGAGTTTACAGGGAGGAGCCTAGACCCTGTATCTTGATAGGAGGAATGTCAAATAATTTTTGACACTCTTTAATCTACAACAAACATGAAAATTTTGTGTCTTTAATAAATATTAGATACTCTACATAGCTGGAGGAATTCTAGGAGTCTGTTTCTTCTCTTATTTCAGAATTCATGAATTGGAATAAACCAGTTGGGAACTTACATATTAGCAGAGACATTAAGACAATGTGATAACAGAATGCAATAAGATAAATCCCTAGACAAATCTTAAAACTGTGATTGATCTTAAGTCAACTTAATATTTTTTCACATTCCAGATGTTCTAGGACCAAGCATTATTACATTATTTCCTGTCTTTTAGGAGCTTCTGAAACCAAAGGCCAAGTACTAACGACACACTTCTACTATCATTTTTGTAGCTGTGATTAAATATTTGCATCCAGTTAATTGAGCAATAGCACTGGGAATGTACGTATTTATTTTCATCATAAGAATATTTGGGTTTTGAGAAGCCAAATGAATAATAATAATACTCTTTTTTTTCTCACCAAATTTGAAATGACTCACCACATAAATGTGAGAGTTAGACTGATGAAATTAAAATGCCAACTTTATTACTAATAAACCTAATCTTAAAATGTGACTAAGTTAAGCAATCCAATCTACTGGCTCTCCTGCATTCTCCTGAGTTGAACCAGCCCCTGGAACTTTAGACCTTCTTGGCAAGCTTGGAGCAGGCCAGAAACAGTGGCTGCACAGGCAAAGGACAGGTCCCCAAAATAGAAGGGGGCTGAGCCACACTTGCCCATTCTTCCCTCCCATAGTCACCAAGTGGGAAATTTTGAGGAGTAAGGTTTCCTTTTATGTTATTATTGGCAACTGAAATTTAAAACAACAAATAAAATTCCCAAGTATCCCTTTTCAAAGTTCGCTCTTCATAGCACACATTTGTTTTAAAAAGCAATTATTATTGTATTCACCCAAATGGATAAGTTCACAGCAGTAGTTGGAAAATTTGGATCACAGGTTTTTTATTTTAAGGGAAGTGTGTAATTAATCTTCAGGTACTAATATCTCACAAGATAGAATTCAAGACAAATGATCAAAAGAGACAAAGATGATCTTTATGTACTGGGAATGAAATGATAAAGTGAGAGGATATAATGGTTCAGTTCATTATGATGTCATATTCTATAATACAGTTGCAAAATATATAAAATTACAACTAACAGTAAAGGTAGATCCAAAAAAAGCAAAGAATTCTAGGAGTCTGTTTCTTCTCTTATTTCAGAATTCATGAATTGGAATAAACCAGTTGGGAACTTACATATTAGCAGAGACATTAAGACAATGTGATAACAGAATGCAATAAGATAAATCCCTAGACAAATCTTAAAACTGTGATTGATCTTAAGTCAACTTAATATTTTTTCACATTCCAGATGTTCTAGGACCAAGCATTATTACATTATTTCCTGTCTTTTAGGAGCTTCTGAAACCAAAGGCCAAGTACTAACGACACACTTCTACTATCATTTTTGTAGCTGTGATTAAATATTTGCATCCAGTTAATTGAGCAATAGCACTGGGAATGTACGTATTTATTTTCATCATAAGAATATTTGGGTTTTGAGAAGCCAAATGAATAATAATAATACTCTTTTTTTTCTCACCAAATTTGAAATGACTCACCACATAAATGTGAGAGTTAGACTGATGAAATTAAAATGCCAACTTTATTACTAATAAACCTAATCTTAAAATGTGACTAAGTTAAGCAATCCAATCTACTGGCTCTCCTGCATTCTCCTGAGTTGAACCAGCCCCTGGAACTTTAGACCTTCTTGGCAAGCTTGGAGCAGGCCAGAAACAGTGGCTGCACAGGCAAAGGACAGGTCCCCAAAATAGAAGGGGGCTGAGCCACACTTGCCCATTCTTCCCTCCCATAGTCACCAAGTGGGAAATTTTGAGGAGTAAGGTTTCCTTTTATGTTATTATTGGCAACTGAAATTTAAAACAACAAATAAAATTCCCAAGTATCCCTTTTCAAAGTTCGCTCTTCATAGCACACATTTGTTTTAAAAAGCAATTATTATTGTATTCACCGAAATGGATAAGTTCACAGCAGTAGTTGGAAAATTTGGATCACAGGTTTTTTATTTTAAGGGAAGTGTGTAATTAATCTTCAGGTACTAATATCTCACAAGATAGAATTCAAGACAAATGATCAAAAGAGACAAAGATGATCTTTATGTACTGGGAATGAAATGATAAAGTGAGAGGATATAATGGTTCAGTTCATTATGATGTCATATTCTATAATACAGTTGCAAAATATATAAAATTACAACTAACAGAAATGAAGAGGTAGACATATTAATCATAATTATAAATTTTTAATATAAACTTTCAAAAACTAACAAAATCAAGCAGAACAAAAAAAGAAAAAAGGCAAATGTAGTCGGTGTAAATAATATAAATTACTAGATATTTATAAACCTCTAAACCTAATAAAGAAAAAATACATTTTATCACACATAGGTAATTTATAAAAAATGAGCTCTACTACCTTTCAGTGCAGTATTGAGTAAATTCTTATTTATACATTATTTATACATTTATACATATATATTTATTTATACATAAATAGCATATAGATTATGTTCTTTGGCCATAATAGAATAAAATTAAAATTTAATAACAAATAGGCAGGCAACAGTATTTCACTTTTATGAAAACAAAATATCACATATCCTTGAAATCAAAAGAGAAATAATATAGAAAACTGAGCATTTGGACCTGAAAGATAAAATACAGTAATATGTGACAGTTAGATGGTATTTAGGGGAAATCTTTACCGTTATAAGCATAAATATTTTTGAGGAAGTTAGAATTAACTCAAAGAAATAACCAAAAAGGGGGAATAATTAAGATTATTATGAACAAAAACTTATTAGTAAATTTGATTACTTAATTAAGGGAATTAAAACATGGAGAAAAATATAATTCCTTCTCAGGTGCAAGAAAGAATTTAAAAAACTTGACTAGAACAGTGAGAATGAATAAAACTGAAATAGCACTTAGTCTTATCTTCCCGCAAACTTCTCAAAATTCAATTGTTTTTATATTAATTTCTCAAATTTTTCTCAAAATAGTTTGAATGTTTCTTAAATATTTTTAAAATAGTTATTTTTATATTATGTATGTGTTTCTAGCTGGAGGAGGAAATGGCAACCCACTCCAGTATTCTTGCCTGGAGAATTCCATGGAGAGAGGAGCCTGGCAGGCTACAGTCTATAGGATCACAAAGAGTCAGTCGCGACTGAGTCACTGAACACACAGACACACACACACACACACACACACACACACGCACGCACACACGTACGTTTCTAGAAAATAAAAAGCCGCAGAAGCTCCTCAGTTTATTCTGTAGTGTAAGAATAATCTTGATTACACAACTAGCAAGAACAACAACAATAAAAAAATAAGTACGTTTTGAACCATTTGTCTTAGGAGCAGAGAGGCAAATATACTAAACAAAAGATTAACTAAGTCTATCAATACACCACAAAATATATGGTATCATGATCAAGTGGTGTTTTATCCCTACAAATGAAAAGATGATTGATAGTAGGAATTCTTTCCAAGTAAATACTTTCACTGATAAACTGAGAGAGAAAAATCATATTCGTATCTTAAAAGCCAGAAAA